>LR738709.1:184659367-184691926 GCA_902687465.1 Secale cereale
CCCCCCTCTAGACATAATTTTAATCCTATAGTTTGGCAATAAAATCTTATACAATATATTTTTAACCTATCATCTGCCAACTATCATTACTTTTGGAGCTCCCGACATGGAGCCTATTTTTTGAGAAGTAATGCTTGATTATATAAATGTACGCACCAAATTACAGTACACATGGGCTCTCTTATCGAATTTTTGAGATAGCACACAAGGGTTTACAGGGAGCCCTGATTATATTAGAAAATCCTATGCATTACAAAGATAATCTCACTACTATTTATGTTCTCATGCATCTCAGATATTGAACATGATCATAATGAATATGAGAATGTGCGCATTAGAAGAATTTTACGGAATACTCCAATGGATAACAAACTTGGCATCAAGGGATTGAGTTCCATTCTGGACGGAATGAAACCCACGTACTCCCGACCAACATATTTGTCTTCAAATATGATCCTAATGAATACTCACCTCGAGGAGTCAGGCAGATGGCCTATCTTGTTCACCCAACAAGGTGCATGTTCTGATTTGGTAAGGTTTTATTGGTTGCATGTATCTCGCATATGGTGTCTTGCATTTCTTCTACTTTGTTGCACCATCATTTTCTTAGTTTACTCATCATTACCATGATCCTAATAACAATTCTGGCTTCATGAAGTCAAAAGCAGATCACCTATCAAGTTCACCCATCAAGGTGCTTTTTTAATTTGGCAAGGTTTTGTTGGTTGCATGTATCTTGCATAAGGTGTCCTGCATTTCTTCTACTTTGTTGCACCACCATCATCTTAGTGTACTCATCATATATGTGAAGATGCCATGCCTATCCATTATCAATACCTATTGCGTTTGTCATCATACCATGTGTTTCCATTCAAATGATATTCTTGTGTATCAGACATACAAAAGGAAGAGGGTGATTCTAGAACCTGAAGGAGTACAAACAAAGTATTTGCAAAAGGTGGTGGTACCGGAGAAATTAGATAGCACCCCATTTATATTGGCGATAGAACAAGCGCCGCAAAATCTAGTCCCGACTCCAGTAGACTGTATCCATACTCCACTTTCCATACCACTGCAACCACTACACAAGACCCGCACTCCAGCAAAAGGTATGTCAACTTCAGTTGCCATAGCACCAGCCATACCACACAAAAATCCCAGTCCAACAAAAAGTACACCAAATCCATAGGCCGAAGATCTATTATAATTGCAGATGACTCTAATTTCTGTAGATTAAAACCCCATTCCAATTATTCCCAGTTTAAAAGACAATGCTTTTAGTGTTGTTAGGAACCACATGTGTATATTCCCATCATGGGAAGATTATAGTGAAGAGAAACACCATTTTCACATCTTCTTGTGCCACTTATGTGTAAGTGCTATTATTCATGGTGATTATTGTCTTGTTTTCTGCTGATTGAACACATCAGTGATTTATATTACATTAATTCTTCTAAGTAGGCAAGGGTCAATCTGGATAGTCATGACAAGCAAAGCTTGCTTGCGTGTTTCAAGGATGTGTTATAGCAGTATCGGTGTTACCTGAGGAAAACACACTTTGATGAGAAGTCTATAAAGGAAAGTTTGGTGAAGTCCCATGTGCTAAATTTATAAGACATTGAATGGAAAAACATTGTTATGCACTGGTCTCATCCCAGGATGAGGTATTGTCTATGATATCACATGAAAATTTGAACTCCCACATTTCTGCATGTGCCTTCAGATCTCTTTTACAGAAAACTCCTTGAAGAAGAATACCAGTTTGAAATGGACGGTAGTATATCCGAACTATGATGATGTGCTCTTGTTAGTACCTGTTATCCTGTATCACTATACTTACATTCATACCTGATTGATTATGTGACATCAGTGTGCATGATAGCTTGCTTATTCAATGGTCGCTCCTAATTACCATATATGTATTAATGCTTACATTAATGTAGAATAAACCTAATGCTTATGAAGAAGTTTAGCTATGCATTGTTCATGTTAGTACTTGTTGGCCTTTAGCATTTTACTTATATTGATAGCTAGTTGTTCATGTACCATCACTCTACAGCTTACTTTCCCTTGCCCTCCATTTTCTACACATCAGATATATTTTTACTCTTACCAAAATGTTGAATAAAACCAATACTACTGAAAAAGTTTAGATCCGGATTGCTCTTGTCATTACCTTTTGCATTTATCGCTAGTTGATTATGTAGCATCACTGTGCATCCTATCTTAAATATTCTCCATTTTTTCCTATGTTATCACTATATTTACTCTTAACAATATGTAGAATAAAGGCAACGCTTATGAAGAAGATTATATGGTAAACTTATTGAATCCCCCCCATCAACATGCATGGACAAAGGCTTTATAGAGTCGGTCTTCACTACAATGTAAGTTTTTCCTTTTTGAGCCTTCAAACATTGTTATGTATTTTTGGCTATTTCATCAAGTTGCATGTTTAAAGTTCATTATGAAGAAGTTCATCAACATAAGTTTGTCCTTCTCAATTTCAGTTTTTAGTTGTACAACCAAGTTCCTTATTCATACCACGTAAATTAAACTAAACAAAGGAAAGTGATCTTTTAGCACTGCATGCATGCTTGTGTTCTTGATCTGTAATCGAGTGGTGAGGTAAAACTACCCACTCCAACACAATATTGTATCTTGATATGTCTTAACTATAAACAATATCATGTTATGTTAATGTTATTTAAATCATGTCTATTTATTTGCCAATCTAAAATGGGATAAACTGACAGTACACTAACCATTGAATCTTATATGTTCTTTAGCACTACATGTATAATTGTGTTCTTCATCTGTAATACAGTGGTGTGGTGAAGTTGGCCACTTCTGCACAATGTCATTTCCTGCCATGTCTTAACTATGAACAATGTCATATTATGTCAATTTTATTTTAAACTGTGTCTCTTTATTTTTCCAATAAGAAATGGGATGAATTGTCAGCACTGATGCTTATATCTGCAAAACGTGTTATCTGTCTGCTTGTTTCTCTTTTAGAGTGACATCGCTGATGCCAGGAAAACTGCAACAGTGATAGTGAGACGAACCCATTTCTTGTCCCTCTAACATATATTTCAGGGAAGAAGGCAACACATCTTAGAGATAGTGATACAACCCCAAAGTCATGTCTTGATGTAGTGTTGAAGTTACTCGCTAATAGTAGTGACACAAGCTCGATCAAGTCGCTGCCGGAATCTGTTTGACTTCTTTAGTATCAACTTCAAGTAGAAAGACATGTTCCATCTCAACTCCTACTAGAACCTTAATCTGTATGAAAGATCAGTGAGAAGTCCAGTGCGCCCATTGATGCTATGCAACTAGAGTTGGAGGATATAAGCGACAAAGAAGAGCAGTCTCATCAGCTTGCTCGACTACTTGCACTACAGCTCCCTGGAGGGCTAACCATGAATTGTGTTGAAGCGCGGTCGGTTTTGTATATTATTTAGTCGGCGCGTATATGTGCACTAGTGATGACCTTTAATGCCCAATGTTTGTAATCTGCTATCCGGTTGCGCTTTATTATCCCTAGTGATGAACTTTGATGCCAAGTGGATGTAATATGCCGAAATTTCTTTATTGTATAGTGTAGGTTTATTATTAGTCACTATACCGTAATTCATTTATTGTATATGCTATCGTCGATCTCTAAAAAGATTGTAAGCTTCGACGAAGATCGATGGGCCAAAGAGTGGTATATATAAAAAAATACACTACACAAATGACCAGCCTGAACTCTATATATGGGCCAAAACATGGGCCCATTATCTTCTCGGGCCATTAGCGGGCCTCGACGAAAACTGGGCCCAATTAGTTTCGGGCCTCTAACATGCTGAGTAAACCACGGGCCTTAGTTGGGCTAGAAAATACCATGGGCTATTAATAGGCAGAAAAGTAGATTGGGTCTGAATTGTGCCAAACAATTCACGGGCCGACAGTAGGCCGAAATATACCTCGACCCATGATTGTCCCAATTATGTGACGGATCGTTAATAGGCATAAATTTATCATAGGCCTTGATTTTCCAAAGCACGTTATGGGTTGTAAGAAGGGCGGATGCAAAGCGAGCCATAACCAATTATATCATGGGCCTTTAACAGGACGATAGTTAGGTTAGGACGAAATTTATCCACGAAGACCATGGGCCGTTAAGAGGCTGAAAGTCTCTTTGACAAGAAATGAGCCCAAATGCAGCACGGGCTATTAAAGGATGAAAGTGAAATCGAGACAAAACAGCCCAATTGCACCAAGCACCGCTAACTAGCCGAAACAACCATCGGGCCAAACTGGGTCAAACTGTTCAATGGTCCTTGAAAAGGCCATAATACAAACCGGGCCTTCAATGGGCCCAAAAATAATAGTGGACTATTAACGGGTCGGATCTGATGTGGGCCATAATTTGGTTCAAAACATGGCAAGTTGTTAATAGGCTGGGCCACTAGTATCTTACAAAATCTTGTGGGCCTTTAGCTGGGTCGACCCACTAACGAGAATGAGCCACTATTGGGCCATGCTACGTGTCGACGTATCATAGGTGTTGGGAAACGTTGCATGGAAAACAAAAAAACTATACACACACGCAAAGATCTATCCATGGAGATGCATAGCAACGAAGGGGAGAGTGTGTCTATGTACCCTCGTAGACCGTAAGCGAAAGCATTTCACGACGCGGTTGATGTAGTCGAACTTCTTCGCGCTTCAACCGATCAAGTACTGAACGCATGGCAACTCCGCGTTCTGCACACGCTCAGCTCGGTGACATCCCTCGTCTTCTTGATCCAGCAAGACGTCAAGGTAGTAGATGAGTTCCATCAGCACGAAGGCATGGTGACAGTGATGGTGAAGTGATCTCGGCAGGGCTTCGCCTAAGCACTATGAAAATATGACCGGGGACGTAAACGGTGGACGCGGGCGCCGCACACGGCTAAGACAATGTTGTATCTTGTGTGGTGTCCCCTCCCCACATATATATAGGTGGGAGGAATGGAGGAGCAGCCATAGGAGGCTCCCAAGTAGGAGGAATCATACTTGGAATCCCTTCCAAGCCCTGTGTCATATAAAACCAAGGGGGAAGGAAAGAGGGGGGAGAGGGAAGGAAGTGTCAGTCCTAATCCACACTTTCCTTTCCCTTCGCCTCTTTCCTTCTCCTCCTAGGCCGACCTGTTATGGGGGCGCACAATCCCCTTGTGGCTGGTGTGTTCTCTCTCTTGGCCCATAAGGCCCTTAACTTTTGTCGGGGGTACCCGAAACACCTTCGGGTAACCCGATAAGTACCTGATACCCTCCAGAACACTTTCGGTGTCCGAATACCATCGTCCTATATATGAATATTTATCTCTCGACCATTTCAAGACTCCTCGTCTTGTCTGTGATCTCATCCGGGACTCTGAACAACATTCGGTCACCAAATCACATAACTCATATAATACTGTATCGTTAACGAACGTTAAGCGTGCGGACCATACGGGTTCGAGAACTATGTAGACATGACCGAGACACCTCTCTGGTAAATAACCAATAGCAGAACCTGGATGCCGATATTGGCTCCTACATATTCTATGAAGATCTTTATCGGTCGGACCGTTAGGACAACCACTGGTACAGCTAGGTGCTATACAAACAGTTTTTAACTCCTTTCCGTGACGGTGTTCTGAACCGTCAGCTAGTGAGTGATTGCGATAGGGGGGTCCTTACCACACGACCTAGAAACCATTGGAGATATGCCCTCTTGGCACACACACGCTTGGAAAAATGAGGTCATGTGCGACTGGCGAGCGATCAAATATGGTTATACGTACATGTCAGGACCCCGATCCTAAGTCATACCGGTCTAGCATGTAACACACCATATCACTTTGCGGACTCACGCACGGTATTCCCACGGGTGCCACCTTACCTGGCCCGGGACCGTTTGCGCATTTTGGCTCACGTATATGATAGTGTCGCTAGCATCCATATGACAGAGAACCCGGGCCGACATGACCAGTTATAAACCAAAAGTGGCACTAAATTACAGAGACAGGCATACATGACCCAGCAACGAACGTGTCGGTCATCAACGTATGAACCCAAGTCATAGCAAGCTACAAGGACTTAAAGGAACAACGCGTGACATTTCCCCTAAGGGACAGACACAGGAACGAAGAAGGACACATGTCGGTCAGCCTAAGTGTTCCGGAGCAGTAGCAAGCTACCCAGGCTCAGTGGAAGCACTAGGAGACATTTCCCTATAAGATAGGCTACCAAGGGTAAACAACTAGGTGTCGGATCCCACACATACCAAGCATTTCAATATCATACACACAATATGCTCGATATGTGCAAATACAACATGGCATCACAACAAGACTTTAAGAAACAACGTATTTATTCATTAGGCTCCGAGGAGCCAGATATTACAAACATGGGTCTCATGACCCAACATTCAGAGCATACAAGCAACAAGCGGAAGCATACATGTCTGAGTACAGACATCTACAAATGAAAAAGGCTGAAGAGCCTGACTATCTACAACACTTGTCCAAGATCGTAGCTGAGGTAACAAGCTACTTGTTGGAGTCCAAGCGGAACTAGTAGAGAAACAGAAGTCTCATCTGCTAAACATAAATTAAGCAAACATGAGCACAAAGGTACTCAGCAAGACTTACATCAGAACCTGTCATACATGCATTTGTATCAAGAAGGCATAGTGGGGTTTAGTTGCAGCAAGCCAGCTTTGACTCAGTGGCTATCCTATACTACAATTGCTGGTAACTTTGAGGTGGCGCACACGAGTCCACTAATAACCACACAATACACCACTATGGATTCATCCCCGTCTCCCTACGAGAAGGCCATCCATAGCACTCACACTTGTCTTGAGTATTTTGGAGTATCCACTTTCAGTTGTCTAAGTTCCACGTAAGCATCCAAGAAGTCCATAACCGTGGACCCGGCTATTCGAATAGATCATGATAAACCCTGCAGGGGTGTACTTCTTCACACACGCTCTCGCCACTTACCGCCATGTACACGACATGTATCTCGGTAACCTTCAAGCGGAAGCCTGGCGAGGGTGTCGGCCACAACCTGACTAACCACACAAGACTCTAGTCCAGGTTTATCGCCTATTCGGGTTCCATCTGCAAGGGAGTCCGGCCGAGGTTTCCATCACGGCCCCAAACGATGTGTACAGGGTTCCCGAGCCCACCATCCGGGTGCCACTCGGTACACCGGGGCACATGTGCCTAGTCTGTCCCAAGCCCACCCTACCGGGTGCCACTTGGTAGAGAAATAACACTACCTACAAACACCAGAAACTAGTTGCGACTCATGGACAGAGATCAAGTTGATTAATAAGCCGAGAGGGGTCGAGTTACCGGAACCCAATGTGTGGTAGTAGCTAGTCATTGGACAACATACACAGAACTCAGTGCTTAAGGACGGTTCCAGTGAGACAACCCACCATGTACTCCTACATGGCCTCTGACCGCTACCTTTACCAAATTGTGTTCACACACTTAACGCTCAGCATCAGAACATATCACTGCACTCCAATTCATTCCCAATGAATCAGACCTGACATACTCTAAGCAATAGCAAGCAAGGCATGGTAAGATCACAACATGGCTTCAATCAACTCCTACACATACTAGTGGGTTTCAACTATTTACTGTGGCAATGACAGGTCATGCAGAGGAATGGGTTCAACTACCGTAGCATAAAGTAGCAGTTGAATCGTTGTTGTCCTAATGCAATAACAGGGAGCAGGAGCGAGAGAGTAGGATGGTATCAGAATGAACAAAGGGGTTTGCTTGCCTGGTATAACAACGTGTAGAGCACTGCTCCTTTGACAGGTATTCTGGAACGGTCTCCGGAGCAGAACCTGTCGAGAAGGACAGTGCCAGCAATCAAACACAAGCATATGCAACAATATGATGTATGAATATGGCATGCAGTTATGATGTTGTTTGAGCTAATGCATCTAGCATTTTATTTGGTTGAATTCCATTTGAACCAAGGGCTCAAATGCAAATCTAGAATAAGCATTTTTAAATGCCATTTATGTGTTTTCATATAAACAGTAGGTATAACTTCATTTGTCATGCATGAAAATGGTACAAATGGATAGATTGACTTTTTCTGATATTTTTTCATATATAAATTTTTTCATTCTGAGCTACGAATTTCTGTGATTTTTTGAAGTTTAAACCAATTTCTGAAATAAATAAATCATTTAAGATTTATTTAAATTCCATAACTGGAATACTGCGTCAGCATGACCCAAGCATGACGTCAGCAGGTCAAAGGGCTGGTCCAGAGTCAAACCTGACAGTGGGGTCCACTGGTCAGTGACTCAGTTAATTAACTAAGTTAATTAACACTAAACTAATCCTAACAGAAAGTCAGCAGGGCTGGGCCCACAAGTCAGTGGCTAAACTAATTAACAAAACTAATTAATTAACTTAATCTAGTCAACTAACTGGAGGGGTGGGGACCCACCTGTCATTGACCCAGGGGGTCAAATCCTGGTCAAACCCCAGCTAACACGTCGGCGTTTAGCCGACGGCGGCAGCAAGCGCGGCGGAGGGCGTCGGGATCGCCGTTCCGACGGTCTTTTGCGCAGCAGAGACCAGCTACGGGGAGCTGGAGCTCACCCGCATCCATTCCAGCCAGCGGCAGCAGCTAGGGCGGACGAAGCTCGCCGGAAACGAGCTCGTGGTGGCGCCGGAGTTCGGCCCTCGTCGAATATGGGGCTACAGGGCACGGGGAGGCCAACGGAGGGGTGCTACGGGCTCCTGGTGAAGTAGCGAGTGCGGTGGCGTGCTCGGTTTTGAGCGTGCGTGGCTGTGGCCACGGCGGCGGCATCGCCGGTGGCGGTGAGCTTGCGGTCGCGGAGGGGATCGGGCTGCAGCACGCGTGAGAGTGAGGGGACAGGGGGAGGAAAGAGGAGCTCACGGCGAATGCAACGCGACGAACGGCGAGCTCGGGGAGGTCCTGGTGCGGTCGGGGCGGCAGGGGGATCCACGGCGGCCGGCGGTGAAGATGAGGTCGAGGTCGAGGCCTCAGGGCGTTCGGGGTCGATTCCTTCGTCTTGGAGAAGAACGGCAGTGAGGCGGAGCTCGAGGGCTCGTCGGAGAGGCGAGGGGGAGGCGGTGGCTATGGTGGTTGCGATCGGTAGCGACGACGGCGGTTGGGACCGAGCGCGAGTGGGAGATAGAGGAGGGGAGGGGCGACGAGAGAGAGCCAGAGAGGTAAGGGGAGGTGCGTGGCGTCGCGAGGCGTCTTCCAGGCGGCGAGGGGGAGGACAGGCAGGCAGGAGGCGTGGCGCCCTCGCCGTGCGCGCGCGCCGGCCACGCGCCTCGCCTACTGGCGCGAGGTTGGTGGTGACTGGCTTGGCCAGTGGGCCGGGCCAGCTCTGCCTGGTTCGACTGCAGGTAAGCCAGGTAAGTTCTTTCCTTTTCTGTTTTCTTTTCTAATTCTGACATTTGTTTGATTTTAAAGAAAATCATTTAATTTATTATGTCAATTTTGCAGGGACTAAAAGGAGTAGTCCAAAGCCCCACACAAAATCCAGAATTATTGGACATATATAAAATATATAATAAATATATATATCCAATGCAAATATTTATTGCATTAATTCTAAAAGCCCAAAATAATTATTTATGAGCTCCTAATAATATTGGTTTGATTTTTATCTCTAACCAATATTTTCAGAGAGCAACATGAACATTTTCTTGGCACCTTTTGGAGCAATTTTTATTTGGGTCATTTTTTCAAAAGGGTTTCTGAGGGTTTCACAAGTCCTCAATTCAATTTCATTCGAAAAAAATTAAACATGATGCAAACATCAAGACTGGCCTAATGCATACCAGAACTAGGGTTGTGACAGTACAGTTGTGCTCAAATAATACAATTATATAGGCGAAATCATTTCTGGTCGTAAGTACATCCCACACAGTTAGTCCCTGCTAAAGGTTTCCATTCGTATATACATCCCACACAGTCGCTCCAAGGAAAACATTTCCGTTCACAGGTTTATCACACACAGTTTTCCCCATTAAATCATTTGTGGTAGCGTTGCCATTGCACATGATATTAACAAGTTTATCGTTTGCGTTATTGAATGCATCACACACGGTGCGTAGAAGAAACTGTGTGGCAAAGGCTTTCCATCGCACATAGTTTTTATGTGGTAAACATTTGCACAAGGTGGCCTAATGCAAATAGTTTTCAAGAGAATGTGTGTGTGATTGTTCATTGATCCAACACGGTTTATTCCTAGAAACTGTGTGCGTCGCCTGAGGTCATTGCCCACAGTGTTTTCTCAATAACCGTTTGCAATAGAAAAACCCAATTAGCAGGCTAATTGATCATTAGCAGGCTAATTTCCCCATTATTGATAATCCATTTATTAATCTTTTTGACATTCATATTAAGCCCGTAATACATTTCATTTCCATATTAAGGAAGCAGGATTTCATAATTGAAATGCATCAGAGTACAACATGATATAGCTTCAGCACTCAGCTACCCCACTACACAACTGCACCAACACCAAGTTTCACATGCAACATTTAGAAGCTTTTGAAATTAGCATCATAGACGGTACATAGACAAATGCATCTCATCTAGAAAACTGCTGAAGCGGAAGGCAAATATTAAGCCTTCATTCATGTTGAAGGTCTTTGCAACTTTAGGCTAGTGCCTGTGGATGATTGACCGTCCATCCTTCATCCTCTTTAGGAACACTTCAATATTGAACCGTGGGTGTTGTATTAAAACCTTCCTCGCCTCCTGACCATAGAGGTGGTTTGAGAGGTAATCATCAGTGAACTGCTTTGGAAAGGCCTGAAAACAAGGATGTGCATAAATATCTTCTCTATATTGGAAATGGGGCAAAGGAATAAAAAAGGCAAGGTATAATAGTTAGTACCATCTTGTAGTGAACTGATGTCTTCTTCATTGTGCAGACAAAGATCTAGTTGATTTTCGTCGCTAATTTCTTTATCCTAACAATCTTTCTGAGTTTCTTGACTTGATTGATATTCATGGACAACTCATTTCCCCATATGCAGAAAGGGTCGAATAGTGGGTCAAAACCTCTAAAAGCAGGACCTACATGTGCAAGATTAAATTGTTCAAAACCTAAATATTAGAATGGTTCCTGCAATTGCACAATACTATGCTATTAGACAACGGACCATGCACGTGCTAACCTCGATTGTAAACCTCAGTGCTTCCCATTGTTTCCCTGTAACACCTATAAGGTAGTTAGTCATCAGGTTAAGTAAGGGTTCGCATCCTATCAGTAAAATATGTTGATGAAAAATAAGCATATTGAACATTCATCTGATTAATTCAAGCCACTGGAAACCCCATTTATCCAAACCAAGCATGATTAAGAACTAGGAAATATAGCACTTGTATATGTTTTTCATGTATTAAGTGAAGCCAAATTCGATTTATTCCTCACATGCACAACAATAAAAAATTCTACCCACGACAACTGGACATCGCATTGCAGAATTGAACCAAGCAGTTACCTAAAACCACAACAAATGAACCAAACATTAACTGAGGACCGCATTGCACAATATAACATACTCCTAATAGAAGATCAGACAGTTAACCAAACCATGCATGCTTAACAACTTGGAAATATAGCAATTGTATTTGTTTCTCATGTATTTAGTACAGCCAAATTCAATTTATTCCCCACGTGTTATACAATAACAAAATGCACCCACAACAATTGAACATGCACTGCAAAATTGAACCAAATAGTTAACTAAACACCACAACAAATGAACCAAACGTTAACTCAGCACCACATTGCACAATATAACATACTCCTAATAGAAGATCATACAGTTCAACAAACCAAGCATGCTTAACAACTTGGAAATATAGCAATTGTATTTGTTTCTCGTGTATTTAGTACAGCCAAATTCGATTTACTTCTTACATGGTATACAATAACAAAATGCACCCACAACTATTGAACATCGCATTGCAGAATTGAACCAAACTATTAACTAAACCCCACAACAAATGAACCAAACCTTAACTGAGCACCACATTGCACAATGTATAACCAAACCAAGCATGCTTGACAACTCGGAAATATAACAATTGTATTCGTTTCTCATGTATTTGTTAGGGAACGTAGTATTTCAAAAAAAAATCCTACGATCACGCAAGATCTAACTAGGAGAAGCTTAGCAACGAGCAGGGAGAGTGTGTCCACATACCCTCATAGACCGCAAGCGGAAGCGTTTAGTAACACAGTTGATGTAGTCGAACGTCTTCACGATCCAACCGATCCAAGTAACGATTGTACGGCACCTCCGTGTTCAGCACATGTTCAGCATGATGACGTCCCTCGAGCTCTTGATCCAGTTGAGAACGAGGAAGAGTTCCGTCAGCACGACAGCATGGCCACGGTGTTGATGATGTGATCCACACAGGGTTACGACATTCGGGAGGTGGCGACGTTGTCCCTTGAGCTCTTCAAAATTAGTTCTGGTGATTCCATATCTAATAAAGTACGGTTATGATGTTCGGACACACCATTACGCTATGGTGTTCCAGGTGGCATGAGTTGTGAAACTATTCCACATTGTTTCGAATGAAGACCAAACTCATAACTCAAATATTCGCCTTCGCGATCAGATCGTAGAAACTTTATTTTCTTGTGACGATGATTCTCTACTTCACTCCGAAATTCTTTGAACTTTTCAAATGTTTCAGACTTGTCTTTCATCAAGTAGATATACCCATATCTGCTCAAATCATCTATGAAGGTCAGAAAGTAACGATACCCACCGCGAGCCTCAACACTGATTGGACCGCATACATCAGTATGTATGATTTCCAATAAGTCGGTTGCTTGCTCCATTGTTCCGGAGAATGGAGTTTTAGTCATCTTGCCCATGAGGCATGGTTCTTAAGCAAGTGATTCCAAAAGTCCATCAGCATGGAGTTTCTTCATGCCCTTTACACCAATATGACCTAAATGGAAGTGCCATGAATAAGTTTCACTATCTTTATCAATTTTGCATCATTTGGCTTCAATATTATGAATATGTGTATCACTATGATCGAGATTCAACAAAAATAGACCATTCATCAAGGGTGCATGACCATAAAAGATATTACTCATATAAATAGAACAACCATTATTCTCTGATTTAAATGAATAACCGTCTCGCAATAAACAAGATCCAAATATAATGTTCATGTTCAACATTGGCACCAAATAACAATTATTTAGGTCTAAAACTAATCCCAAATGTAGATGTAGAGGTAGCTTGCCGACAGCGATCACATACTCTTTGGAACCATTTCCCATGCGCATCATCACCTCGTCCTTAGCCGATCTTCATTTAATTCGTAGCCCCTGTTTTGAGTTACAAATATCAGCAAACAAACCAATATCAAATACCCAGGCGCTACTACGAGCATTAGTAAGGTACACATCAATAACGTGTATATCAAATATACCTTTTTCACTTTGCCATCCTTCTTATCCGCCAAATACTTGGGGCGGTTCCGCTTCAAGTGACCAGTCCATTTGCAGTAGAAGCACTCGGTTTCAGGCTTGGCTCCAGACTTGGGTTTCTTCCCGGGAGTAGCAACTGGCTTGCTATTCTTTTTGAAGTTCCCCTTCTTTCCCTTGCCCTTTTTCTTGAAAGTAGTGGTCCTGTGAACCATCAACACTTGATGCTCCTTTTTTGATTTTTACCTTTGCAGCTTTGAGCATAGCGAAGAGCTCGGGAAAAAAAATTATGCATCCCTTGCATATTATAGTTCATCACGAAGCCTTTATAGCTTGGTGGCAGTGATTGAAGAACTCTGTCAATAACACTATCTTCATCAACTTTGACTCCAACTTGAGTCATGTGATTGTAGTACCCAGACATTATGAGTAAGTGTTCACTGATAGAACTGTTCTCGTCCATCTTGCAGCTATAGAACTTGTTGGAGACTTCATATCTCTCAACTCGGGCATTTGCTTGAAATATTAACTTCAACTCTTGGAACATCTTATATGTTGCCTGACGTCCAAAACATCTATGAAGTCCCGATTCTAAGTCGTAAAGCATGGCACACTAAACTATCGAGTAGTCAACCGACCGCGTCTGCCAGACGTTCAAAGCGTCTACATTAGCGGGAGGGGGCTTGTCACCTAGTGGTGCTTCAAGGACATAATTCTTCTGTGCAGCAATGAGGATAATCCTCAAGTTACGGACCCAGTCTGTATAGTTGCTACCATCATCTTTCAACTTAGCTTTCTCTAGGAACGCATTAAAATTCAAGGGAACGGTGGCCATTGATCTACAACAACATAGATATGCAAAAACTATCAGGACTAAGATCATGATAAATTAATGTTCAATTAATCATATTACTAAAGAACTCCCACTTAGATAGACATCTCTCAAGTCATCTAAATGATCATGTGATCCAAATCAACTAAACCATGTCCGATCATCACGTGAGATGGGGTATCTTCCATGGTGAAAATCTTATGTTGATCATATCTACTATATGATTCACGCTCGACCTTTCGGTCTCCAGTGTTCCGAGGCCATGTCTGTACATGCTAGGCTCGTCAAGTTTAACCCGAGTATTCTGCATGTGCAAAATTGTCTTACACCCATTGTATGTGAACGTAGAGATTATCACACCCGATCATCACGTGGTGTCTCGGCACGACGAACTGTCGCAACGGTGCATACTCAGGGAGAACACTTGTACCTTGAAATTTTGTAAGGGATCATCTCATAATGCTAGCGCCGTACTAAGCAAAATAAGATGCATAATAAGATAAACATAACATGCAATCAAAATATGTGACATGATAAGGCCATCATTATCTTGTGCTTTTGATCTCCATCTCCAAAGCATCGTCATGACCTCCATCGTCACCGGCTTGACACCTTGATCTCCATCGTAGCGTCGTGGCCATCTCACCAACTATTGCTACTACTACTATCGCTAACTCATAGTGATAAAGTAAAGCAATTACATGGCTTTCGCAATTCATACAATAAAGAGACAACCATAAGGCTCCTGTCGGTTGCCGATAACTAACAAAACATGATCATCTCATACAAAAACGTATAACTCATCATGTCTTGACCATATCATATCACAAGAATACCCTACAAAAACAAGTTAGACGTCCTCTACTTTGTTGTTGCAAGTTAAACGTGGCTGCTATGGGCTTCTAGCAATAACCGTTCTTACCTACGGCATAAAAACCACAACATGGTATAGTGATTGCTTTTTTACCTTCAGAAAGAACCCAGTTCATCGAATCCGATTCAACTAAAGTTAGAGAAACTGGCGCCCGCCAGCCACCTGTGTGCAAAGCACGTTGGTAGAACCAGTCTCATGAACACGGTCATGTAATGTCGGTCCGGGCCTCTTCATCCAACAATACCGCCGAATCAAGAATAAACTAGTAACGGCAAGCAATATGTATATACCCACGCCAGAAACTCTTTTGTGGTCTACTCATGCATATCATCTATGCATAGACCTGGCTCATGATGCCACTGTTGGGGAACATAGTATTTCAAAAAAAATCCTACGATCACGCAAGATCTATCTAGGAGAAGCATAGCAATGAGCGGGGAGAGTGTGTCCACGTACCCTTGTAGACCGAAAGCGGAAGCGTTTAGTAATGCGGTTGATGTAGTCGAACATCTTCATGATCCAACCGATCCAAGTACCGAATGTACGGCACCTCCGTGTTCAGCACACGTTCAACACGATGACATCCCTCGAGCTCTTGATCCAGTTAAGGACGAGGAAGAGTTCCATCAGCACGATGGCGTGGCGACGGTGTTGATGATGTGATCCGCGCAGGGCTTTGCTACTTCTCGAGCTTGCATTGTATTCCCTCGAAGAGGAAAGGATGATGCAACACAGTAGCGTAAGTATTTCCCTCAGTTTTTGAGAAACAAGGTATCAATCTAGTAGGAGAACACGCGCGAGTCCCTCGTACCTGCACAAACAAATAAGAACCTCGCAGCCAACGCGGTAAAAGGGGTTGTCAATCCCTTCTCGGTCACTTACGAGAGTGAGATCTGATAGATATGATAGGATAATATTTTTGGTATTTTTGGTATAGAGATTGAAAGTAAATTATGCAAAGTAAAGTAAATAGTTGATGGAAGATTAATATGATGAGAATAGACCCGGGGGCCATAGGTTTCACTAGTGGCTTCTCTCATGATAGCAGAATTCTACGGCGGGTGAACAAATTACTGTTGAGCAATTGATAGAAAAGTGCATAGTTATGAGAATATCTAGGCATGATCATTGTATATAGGCATCACATCTGTGACAAGTAGACTGAAATGATTCTACATCTACTACAATTACTCCACACATCGACCGCTATCCAGCATGCATCTAGAGTATTAAGTTCATAAGAACAGAGTAACGCCTTAAGCAAGATGACATGGTGTAGAGGGATAAACTCAGGCAATATGATATAAACCCCATCTTTTTATCCTCGATGGCAACAATAATATACGTGCCTTGCTGCCCCTGCTGTCACTGGGAAAGGACACCTCAATATTGAACCCAAAGCCAAGCACTTCTCCCATTGCAAGAACTATAGATCTAGTAGGCCAAACCAAACCGATAATTCGAAGAGACTTGCAAGGATATTTAAATCATGCATAAAAGATTTCAGAAAAGAATCCAACTCTTTCATAGATAGTCTTGATCATAAAACCACAATTCATCAGATCTCGACAAACACACCGCAAAAAGATTAGATCGAATAGATCTCCTCGAAGATCGAGGAGAACTTTGTATTGAGATCCAAAGAGAGAGAAGAAGCCATCTAGCTAATAACTATGGACCTGAAGGTCTATGGTAAACTACCCACAACTAATCAGAGAGGCTATGGTGTTGATGTAGAAGCCCTCTGTGATCGATATTCCCTCCGGCGGAGCTCCGGAACAGGCCCCAAGATATGATCTCACGGGTACAGAAGGTTACGGCGGTGGAATTAGGGTTTCGTGGATGTCCTCGATGTTTTCAGGGTATGTGAGTATATATAGGCTGAAGAGGCACGTCATGGGAGCCAGAGGGGGCCCACGAGGGTGGGGGCGCGCCTACCCCTGGGCGTGCCCCCTGCCCTCGTGGCCTCCTCTCTTGCCTCCTCGTGTGTACTTTAAGTCTTCTGTGTTGAGATCATTCCAAAAATAACTCTCCCTAAGGTTGCATTCCGTTTGGACTCCGTTTGATATTCCTTTTCTGCGAAACACCGAAATAGGCAAAAAAAACAACAATTTGCACTGGGCCTTGGGTTAGTAGGTTAGTCCCAAAAATAATATAAAAGTGTATAATAAAGCCCATTAAACATCCAAAACAGAATATATAATAGCATGGAACAATCAAAAATTATAGATACATTGGAGATGTATCAAGCATCCCCAAGCTTAATTCCTCCTCGTCCTCGAGTAGGTAAATGATAAAAACAGAATTTTTGATGTGGAATGCTAACCAACATTATTCTCAATGTAATTTTCCTTATTGTGGCATGAATGTTCAGATCTGAAAGATTCAAGATAAAGGTCTATATTGACATAAGAATAATAATACTTCAAGCATACTAACAAAGCAATCATGTCTTCTCAAAATAACTTGGCCAAACAAAGTTATCCCTACAAAGTCATATAGTCTGGCTATGATCTATCTTCATCACACAAAATATGTAAATCATGCACAACCCCGGTTTCAGCAAAGCAATTGTTTCACACTTCAATTTTTTCAAACCTTTCAACTTTCATGCAATACATGAGCGTGAGCCACGGATATAGCACTATGAGGAATAGAGTGGTGGTTGTGAGAAGACAACAAAGGAAGATAGTCTCGCATCAACTAGGCGTATCAATGGGCTATGGAGATGCCTATCAATAGATATCAATGTGAGTGAGTAGGTATTGTCATGCAATGGATGCACTAGAGCTATAAGTGTATGAAAGCTCAACAAAAGAAACTAAGTGGGTGTGCATCCAACTTGCTTGTTCACGAAGACCTAGGGAATTTGAGAAAGCCCATCATTGGAATATACAAGCCAAGTTCTATAATGAAAATTCCCACTAGTATATGAAAGTGACAAAACAAGAGACTCTCTATCATGAAGATCATGGTGCTATTTTGAAGCACAAGTGTGGAAAAAGGATAGGAGCATTGTCCCTTCTCTCTTTTTCTCTCATTTTTTTAATTTTTTTCTTTTTTTCCTTCTTTTTTCTCTTTAGGCCTTTTCTCTTTTCTTTTTTTTCTTTTTATGGCCTCCCCTTTTTTTTCTTTTTTTCTTTTTTTTTCTTACGTCCGGAGTCTCATCCCGACTTGTGGGGGAATCATAGTCACCATCATCCTTTCCTCACTGGGACAATGCTCTAATAATGATGATCATCACACTTTTATTTACTTACAACTCGAAGCTAGAACAAAATATGACTCTATGTGAATGATAATGATGAAGCGTTTCATATGAACGGAACGGTGGAAAGTTGCATGGCAATATATCTCGGAATGGCTATGGAAATGCCATGATAGGTAGGTATGGTGGCTGTTTTGAGGACGGTATATGGTGGGTATATGGTACCGGTGAAAGTTGCGCGGTACAAGAGAGGCTAGCAATGGTGGAAGGGTGAGAGTGTGTATAATCCATGGACTCAACATTAGTCATAAAGAACTCATATACTTATTGCAAAAATCTACGAGTTACCAAAACAAAGTATTCAACGCATGCTCCTAGGGGAAGGGTTGGTAGGAGTTAACCATCGCGCGATCCCGACCTCCACACAAAGGATGACACTCAATAAATAAATCATGCTCCAACTTCATCACATAACGGTTCACCATACGTGCATGCTATGGGAATCACAAACTTTAACACAAGTGTTTCTCAAATTCACAATTACTCCACTAGCATGACTCGAATATCACCATCCTCATATCTCAAAACAATCATCAAGTATCAAACTTCTCATAGTATTCAATGCACTTCTATATGGAAGTTTTTACTATTCCCATCTTGGATGCCTATCATATTAGGACTAGTTTTATAACCAAAGCACATTACCATGTTGTTCTAAGAGACTATCAAAAAGATATAAGTGGAGCATGAGATATCAATAATTTCTACAAAATAAAACCACCATCGTGCTCTAAAAGATATAAGTGAAGCACTAGAGCAAAACTATCTAGCTCAAAAGATATAAGTCAAGCACATAGAGTATTCTAATAAATTTCGATTCATTTGTATCTCTCTCAAAAGGTGTGTCAAGCAAGGATGATTGTGTCAAACTAAAAAGCAAAGACTCAAATTATGCATGATGCTCCAAGCAAAACACATGTCATGTGGTTAATAAAAATATAGTCTCAAGTAAAGTTACCGATATATGAAGACGAAAGAGGGGATGCCTTCCCGGGGCATCCCCAAGCTTAGGCTGTTGGTTGTCCTTGAATTTTACCTTGGGGTGCCTTGGGAATACCCAAGATTAGGCTCTTGCCACTCTTTGTTCCATAGTCCATCAAATCCATACCCAAAACTTGAAAACTTCACAACACAAAACTTAGACAAAAATCTCGTGAGCTCCGTTAGTATAAGAAAACAAACCACTACTCAAAGGTATTGTAATGAACTCATTATTTGTTTATAATGGTGTTAAACCTACTGTATTACAACTTCTATATGATTCATACCCCCCGATACTACTCATAGATCATCAAAATAAGCAAACAACACACGAAAACTGAATCTGCCAAAAACAGAACAGTCTGTAGAAATCTGTAACTTTCGAATACATCTGTAACTCTTAAAAATTTGAAATAAATTGGTGGACGTGAGATATTTGTCTATTAATCATCTGCAAAAAGAATCAACAAAAAGATCTCTCCAGTAAAAAATGGTAGCTAATCTCGTGAGCGCTAAAGTTTCTGTTTTTTACAGCATGATCGCATAAACTTCACACAAGTCTTCCCAAAGGTTCTACTTGGCACAAACACTAATTAAAACACAAAACCACATCTAAACAGAAGCTAGATGCAATATTTATTCCTAAACAGAAGCAAAATCAAAGAAAATAAAATTGGGTTGCCTCCCAACAAGCGCTATCGTTTAATGCCCCTAGCTAGGCACGATACAAGAATAGATCTAGGTATTGCCATCTTTGGTAGGCAATCCATAAGTGGCTCTCATAATAGATTCATAAGGTAATTTGGTTCTATTTCTAGTAAAGTGTTACATGCCTTTACTTAACGGAAATTGGAATCTAATATTTCCTTCCTTCATATCAATAATTGCACCAAGCGTTCTAAGGAAAGGTCTACCAAGAATAATAGGACATGTAGGATTGCAATCTATATCAAGAACGATGAAATCTACGGGCACATAATTCCTATTTGCAACAATAAGAACATCATTAATCCTTCCCATAGGTTTCTTAATGGTGGAATCCGCAAGATGCAAATTTAAAGAACAATCATCAAGTTCATGGAAACCTAACGTATCACACAAAGCTTTTGGAATTGTCGAAACACTTGCACAAAAATCACACAAAGCAAAGCATTCTTGATCTTTCATCTTAATTTTAATAGTAGGTTACCACTCATCATAAAGCTTTCTAGGGATAGAAACTTCTAATTCAAGTTTTTCTTCATAAGATTGCATTAAAGCATCAACTATGTGTTTGGTAAAAGCTTTATTTTGATTATAAGCATGTGGAGAATTTAGCACGGATTGCAACAAGGAAATACAATCTATTAAAGAGAAATTATCATAATTGAATCCCTTGAAATCCAATACAGTGGGTTCACGGCTATGTAAATTTTTGACCTCTTCAATCCCCCTTTTAATAGTTTTAGCATCAAGATCTAAAAACTCTGAATCATTAGGACGCCTTTTAACTAAAGTAGACTCATCTCCAGTCCCGTCTTTATCAAAATTCATACTAGAAAACAAGGATTTAATAGGAGACACAGCAATTAATTTTAGATCTTCCTCTTTACCATCATGAAAACTAGAAGAACACGCTTTCATAAAGCAATCTCTTTTAGCACGCATCCTAGCGGTTCTTTCTTTGCATTCATCAATGGAAATTCTCATGGCTTTGAAGGACTCATTGATATCATGCTTAGGTGGAATAGATCTAAGTTTCAAAGAATCAACATCAAGATAAATTATATCCATGTTCCTAGCCAACTCATCAATCTTAAGCAATTTTTCTTCAAGCAAAGCATTGAAACTCTTTTGCGAATTCAGAAATTTTTTAACACTAGATTCAAAAACGGAGGGCATCTTACTAAAATTTCCATAAGAGTTATTGTAGGAATTACCATAATTGTTAGAGGAATTACTAAGAAAAGGCCTAGAATTAAAGTTTCCTCTATAAGCATTGTTACCAATATTATTCCTACAAACAAAATTCACATCCACGGATTCATTATTATTCTCAATCAACGTGGACAAAGGCATATCGTTAGGATCAGAAGAAGCACTCTTAGTAGCAAATAATTTCATAAGTTCATCCATCTTTCCACTCAAAACACTAATCTCTTCAATAGCATGTACTTTTTTACTAGTAGATCTTTCAGTGTGCCATCGAGCGTAGTTAACCATAATATTATCTAGGAGTTCGGTAGCTTCTCCTAAAGTGATTTCCATAAAAGTGCCCCCCGCGGCCGAATCTAAAAGATTTCTAGAAGCAAAATTCAAGCCAGCATAAAAAAATTGTATAATCATCCATAAGTTCAAACCATGTGTAGGACAATTAAGTATCATTAATTTCATTCTCTCCCAAGCTTGTGCAACATGCTCATGATATAGTTGCTTAAAATTAATAATATCGTTTCTAAGAGAGATAATCTTCGCGGGAGGAAAATACTTGGAGATAAAGGCATCTTTGCACTTATTCCATCAATCAATACTATTTCTAGGCAAAGAGGAGAACCAAGTTTTAGCACGACCTCTAAGTGAAAACGGAAATAGCTTCAATTTAACAATATCATTATCCATATCCCTCTTCTTTTGCATATCACACAAATCAACAAAGTTGTTTAGATGGGTAGCGGCATCTTCACTAGGAAGGCCAGAAAATTGATCTTTCATGACAATATTGAACAGAGCAGCATTGATTTCACAAGATTCAGCGTCGGTAATAGGATCAATCGGAGTGCTAATAAAATCATTATTGTTGGTATTGGAAAATTCACACAATTTTGTATTGTCTTGAGCCATAGTGACAAGCAAGCAATCCAACACACAAGCAAACAAGAGGCAAGCGAATGGTAAAACACAAGGAAAAAGAAGGGCGAATAAAACGGCAAGGGTGAAGTGGGGGAGAGGGAAACGAGAGGCAAATAATGTAATGTGAGGGATAAGGGTTTGTGATAGGTACTTGGTATATGACTTTTGCGTAGATCTCCCCGGCAACGGCGCCAAAAATTCTTCTTGCAACTTCTCGAGCTTGCGTTGTATTCCCTCGAAGAGGGAAGGGTGATGCAGCACAGTAGCATAAGTATTTCCCTCAGTTTTTGAGAAACAAGGTATCAATCTAGTAGGAGACCACGCCCGAGTCCCTCGTACCTGCACAAACAAATAAGAACCTCGCAGCCAACGCGATAAAAGGGGTTGTCAATCCCTTCTTGGTCACTTACGAGAGTGAGATCTGATAGATATGATAGGATAATATTTTTGGTATTTTTGGTATAGAGATTGAAAGTAAACTATGCAAAGTAAAGTAAATAGTTGATGGAAGATTAATATGATGAGAATAGACCCAGGAGTCATAGGTTCACTAGTGCCTTCTTTCATGATAGCAGAATTCTACGGTGGGTGAACAAATTACTGTCGAGCAATTGATAGAAAAGAGCATAGTTATGAGAGTATCTAGGCATGATCATTGTATATAGGCATCACGTCCGTGACAAGTAGACCGAAACGATTCTGCATCTACTACTATTACTCCACACATCGACTGCT
This sequence comes from Secale cereale, assembly GCA_902687465.1. Taxonomy (NCBI): domain Eukaryota; kingdom Viridiplantae; phylum Streptophyta; class Magnoliopsida; order Poales; family Poaceae; genus Secale; species Secale cereale. The sequence goes on from LR738709.1 coordinate 184,682,388, forward strand.
ATCCAGCATGCATCTAGAGTATTAAGTTCATAAGAACAAAGTAACACCTTAAGCAAGATGATATGATGTAGAGGGACAAACTTAAGCAATATGATATAAACCCCATCTTTTTATCCTCGATGGCAACAATACAATACGTACCTTGCTGCCCCTGCTTCACTTCGAAAGGACACCACAAGATTGAACCCAAAGCCAAGCACTTCTCCCATTGCAAGAACTATAGATCTAGTAGGCCAAACCAAACCGATAATTCGAAGAGACTTGCAAGGATATTTAAATCATGCATAAAAGATTTCAGAAAAGAATCCAATAGTTTTCATAGATAATCTTGACCATAAACCCACAATTCATCGGATCTCGACAAACACACCGCAAAAAGATTACATCGAATATATCTCCTCGAAGATCGAGGGGAACTTTGTATTGAGATCCAAAGAGAGAGAATAAGCCATCTAGCTAATAACTATGGACCCGAAGGTCTCTGGTAAACTACTCACAACTCATCGGAGAGGCTATGGTGTTGATGTAGAAGCCCTCCGTGATCGATGCCCCCTCCGGTGGAGCTCCAGAACAGGCCCCAAGATGGGATCTCCCGGGTACAGAAGGTTACGGCGATGGAATTAGGGTTTCATGGATGTCCTCAATGTTTTTAGGGTATGGGAGTATATATAGGCTGAAGAGGCACGTCAGGGTAGCCAGAGGGGGCCCACGAGGATGGGGGCGCGCCTACCCCCCTAGGCGCGCCCCCTTCCCTCGTGGCCTCCTCTCTTGCCTCCTCGCGTGTACTCCAAGTCTTCTGTGTTGAGATCGTTCCAAAAATAACTCTCCCGAAGGTTTCATTCCATTTGGACTCCGTTTGATATTCCTTTTCTGCGAAACACTGAAATAGGCAAAAGACAGCAATTTGCACCGGGCCTTGGGTTAGTAGGTTAGTCTGAAAAATAATATAAAAGTGTATAATAAAGCCCATTAAACATCCAAAATAGAATATATAATAGCATGGAACAATCAAAAATTATAGATACATTGGAGACGTATCAGGCTTCGCTTAAGCACTACGACAATATGACCTGAGGTGGAATCTATGCAGGGGGCACCGCACACGGCTAAAACAATTGTCAACTTGTGTGTTCTAGGGTGCCCCCTGCCCCGTATATAAAGGGAGGTCGGCCGGCCTCATAGGGCGCGCCCAAGGGGGAATCCTACTCTGAATAGGAGTTGGACCCCCCTTTCCTAGTCCAACTAGGAGAAGAAGGAAGGAGAGGGAGAGGGAAAGAGGGGCCCCACCCCCCTCCCCTAGTCATATTCGGTCTCCCATTGGGGGGAGCACCTCCTGGTTGCTTCCCTCTCTCTCCCCTAAGGCCCACTAAGGCCCATTACTTCCCCAGGGGGTTTCGGTAACCCCTCCGGCACTCCGGTTTTATCCGAAATTATCCGGAACACTTTCGTGTCCGAATAACATGGTCCAATATATCAATCTTTATGTCTTGACCATTTCGAGACTCCTCGTCATGTCCATGATCTCATCCGGGACTCTGAACAATCTTTGGTCATCAAAAACACATAACTCATAATACAAATCGTCATCGAATGTTAAGCGTGCGGACCCTACGGGTTCGAGAACTATGTAGACATGACCGAGACACATCTCCGGTCAATAACCAATAGCGGAACCTGGATGCTCATATTGGCTCCTACATATTCTACGAAGATCTTTATCAGTTAAACCGCATAACAACATACGTTGTTCCCTTTGTCATCGGTATGTTACTTGCCCGAGATTCGATCGTCGGTATCGTCATACCTAGTTCAATCTCGTTACCGGCAAGTCTCTTTACTCGTTCTGTAATACATCATCTCGTGACTAACTCATTAGTCATTTGATTGCAAGGCTTATTATGATGTGTATTACCGAGAGGGCCTAGAGATACCTCTCCGACACTCGGAGTGACAAATCCTTATATTGATCTATGCCAACACCACAAACACTTTCAGAAACACCTGTAGAGCATCTTTATAATCACCCAGTTACGTTGTGACGTTTGATAGCACACAAGGTGTTCTTCCGGTATTCAGGAGTTGCATAATATCATAGTCAGAGGAACATGTATAAGTCGTGAAGAAAGCAATAGCAATAAAACTAAACGATCATAGTGTTAAGATAATGGATGGGTCTTGTCCATCACATCATTCTCCTAATGATGTGATCATGTTGATCAAATGACAACACATGTCTATGGTTAGGAAACACAACCTTCTTTCGTTAACGAGCTAGTCTAGTAGAGGCATACTAGGTCACTCTATTTTGTCTATGTATTCACACATGTATCAAGTTTCTGCTTAATACAATTCTAGCATGAATAAAAGAAATTTATCATGATATACAAGGAAATATAAATAACAACTTTATTATTACCTCTAGGGCATATTTCCTTCAGTATTTTGTAAAGATAAATTTGATTTATTTCTCACATGGAAGACAATACAAAATGGCAGACTGAAGAACTGAACATCACATTTGCAGAATTGAACCAAACAGTTAATTGAATATGATAACTAATTAACCAAACAGTTAATAAGTGAGCACCACACTACACGACATATAGAACATATACACTAGAGCAACAGATTTCATGGTAAAATTAGATAGCACAATTCACTAGAATTTGTTAAGGAAAGGCAGGAGCATCACACGCAATGGGTGAGCCGAGCATGCTTCATAGGTGTAGCTAGCAAATGGCAAGATGCACCTCCAAGATCTGCGGGTCCGCATGAATGGCAGCCATCGCAACCTCATCCGCACGTGCGACCGCGATTTGCTTCTCCGCTGCCAAATGCTCTTGAGCTCCTGGCTATACTACGTGCACCATGGCTTTGGGAAGCGCTTATTTGGTGGAGGGGGTCGGTGATTTGGGTGGAAGGTGTCGTGTTGGTGGTCGGGGCATGTGGGATGTGGAAGGAGAAGGAGGAGGATGGGGTCGGGTGTGGATTACCTGTCTAGATAGACAAGGCCGAGCAGCGTGAAGGAGGGTCGTCGGTGAGGAGGCGGCGCTGCAAGCAAGGAGAGAAGGTTTCAACTCGGAAATGAGGGCAAAAACAGGGGAAATGTGGCTTTTGGTAAGGGGGAGGGGCGGGGAGGTAGATATTTCCGCAGAAGCCGAAAATTTTGAATCAGTACAGCGAAAAAACTGGCGCGCAAAGTGTCATTAGACACGGTCCCTTATTCAGAACTGTGTACAATATGTGAACATCACAAACGATTCAGATAGCTTAACCCGTGTGTGATGAGTTTGAACGTCGAAAATTTTGGTTCGAATTTCCCTGATTACAGTGGTCATCCACGTCATTGCATAATTTGGGTGCACAAAGGAGACTACAGCACACCCGTACTTCTTAATCGAGCAAGTTCAGCAATTAAACAGAGGTAGCTGACCTAAACATTACTCTAACAAATTAAAGATCGGCGCTCTCAATTAAACCAAACAAAGAGTACTACTACATCTGGTGCTCATCGATCTCTGTCGCCTCCTCCATGTCCAGCTCACGCCCGACGGCCTCCTAGGGAAGGGGCTCCATGGCATCCATCGCACCATACTAGGCAAGCATCTCGCCATCCGTGTTCACCATCTCTTTGGATAAGGCCGCCATGAGCTGGGCATGGGCGGTCGCAATCTGGGCTTGGACGGGCTCCGTCGTGGCAAGGTATGCGGCGGAGGAACGGATAGCTTCTCGAACGCTCTCGGCGATTGCCAACTCTTTGGCCGTGGGCTGCCAACCATTGTCGGAGAAGCTTCGTTCGGTTTGTGTGGTGACCGCCACGAGCTCGGCGTGGGCGGCCTCCATCAGGGCCAAGGCCGCCACTACGGAACGAACAACTATTGTACCGCTCTTGCTACTTGCTATCCCCGAGGCAGATATTGCAGCCGCCACCTGAGAAGCAACAGCGGTCGTTTGTGCTGCCTTTGCCGCCCGGTCGCAGATTGCGGCCGCGCTCAGGCACCTTGTTAGAATGCGCATGGCGGCTACGGCCGCGCTCTCGCCGGAGTGGGCCACCAAAGTTGCCCTCACGATGCGGTTCCATGTTCCCATCTTTCACCAGCGACAATTAAACAGTGAAATTATATTTGGGGAGTGAGCTAGTGTGCTTGACACGCAGGCTGTGGACTGTAGCCGACGCACCTTCTCATGTAAGCCATAGGCGTACTATACACCGACGGTGCTCCAGGATATTTTGTACTGCATCTCACATGGTTGGTGATAATAAACTGTGTGGGTTCTACTTGCTTTTTTCATCTTGATTTGAATAACATAATGGGGTCACAGCGGCAACGGACGGTGTTTGAATTGCTAGAACTTTTATTTGTGGTGAACATGCAACTATATGTGTGTCATAAAAAAATTGGCATTATTCACTTTTTGTTTGGATATTGTCCATGGGTTTATGCTTATGTCTCATGCAAGAAATGGGGATGAATTTCGAACACCATGGCACCGTGGATCTCCGACAAACATTGAGGTACTTGCTTTTGTAATTCTAGTAAATTCAAAACCCGTCTGAAATTCATGAACCTTGGCATGCTATCATGGAATGGCATTACATGCTGGGGAAAAAATATTGTCCCATTTGGGGCAGGTTATGGTATAAGCTTCTCACAAACCATAGCTTCTCAGAAGAAGCCTCATGGTTCCGTTAGGGAAACATGTCACCTTTGTGGACAAAACGATAATCATCGCCTCTTCTTCCTTTCAATTTTTTTCCTGGTGTCAACATAGAACAACAGGAGTGTCGTGTTAAATTTTGGATTTTTTCGGGGATCGTTTGGACATTTTATACGTTAACTGAGTTTTCTAGGCATTTATGTGCACAATTCAAAATTGAACTATATGCACATGCTCCAGTCCATAAAAACGGGTTGCAAAATCAAATGTTTGTCCTTGGTTGCAAGCTTAGGTCACATGCAAGAAATGAGAATGAATGTCACACACCTTGACACTGTCGCTGGGCCGCTAACATTGAGATACATGGTTTTAAAATTCTAGTAAATCAAAAACTCATCTGAAATTCATGAAACTTCACATGATATCATGGAATGGCACCGACATGCCGTGGTAAAAATGGTGTCCCATTTGGGGCAGGTTTGGGTATAAGCTTCTCGTAAACCAGAGCTTCTCTCACAACAAGCCTGATGGTTTCGATAGGGAATGTGCCACCTTGGGGGATGAAACAATATTTATTGCCTCTTCTTACTTTCAAAAAATTTCTCGTGTCGACATAGAACAACATGAGTGTTGTGCCAATTTTTGGGATTTTTTAGGGTTCACTTGGACATTTTTATACATTAACTAAGTTTTCTATGCATTCATGTGCATAATTCAAATTTGAACTACATGCACATGCTCCAGTGCATATAAATTGGTTCAAAATTGGAATGTGTTTCCTTGGTTACATGCTTAAGTCCCATGCAAGAAATGAAAATGGATGTCAAACACCTTGCCACCGACGCTCGGCCGCTAACATTGAGATACATGGTTTTTATATTCTAGTAAATCGAAAATGCGTCTGAAATTTATGAAACTTGACATGCTAGCATGGAACGGCATCAACATGCAGTGGTAAAAATATTGTCCCATTTGGGGCAGGTTGGGGTATATAAGCTTCTCACAAACCAGAGCTTCTCACAACAAGCCTCGTTGTTACGGTAGGGAACGGTTCACCTTTCTGGACGAAACGATATCCGTTGTCTCTTCTTGATTTCAATTTTTTCTAGTGTCAACATAGAACAACATGAGTGGTGTGCTAATTTTAGGAATTTTCCGGGGCTTGCTTGGACATTTTTATACATTAACTGAGTTTTCTATGCATTTATGTGCATAATTCAAATTTGAACAACAGGCACATGATCTAATGCATATAACTTGGTTGAAAATTCAAATATGTGTCATTGGTTGCATTCTTAGGTCCCATGCAAGAAATGGGAATGAATGTCAAATACCCTGCCACCTTCACTCGGCTGCAAACATTGAGATACCTAATTTTTAAATTCTAGTAAATCCAAAACTCATCTGAAATTCATGAAACTTGGCATGCTATCATGGAGCGTCATCAACATGTCGTGGTAAAAGTTTTGTCCCATTTGGGGCAGGTTTGGGTATAAGCTTCTCACAAACTAGAGCTTCTCACAACAAGCATGATGGTTTCGATAGGGAACGTCCCACCTTTGGGGACGAAACGATATATGTTGCCTCTTATTGCTTTAAAAAAATCTACTATCAACATAAAACAACGGGAGTGTTGTGTTAAATTTTGGAATTTTTCACGGTTCATTTGGACATTTTTTTTACATTAACTGGGTTTTGTAGGTATTTTATGTGCATAATTCAAATTTGAACTACATGCACATGCTCCAGTGCATATAAATTGGTTGAAAAATCAAATATGTGTCCTTGGGTGCATTCTTAGGTACCATGCAAGAAATGGGAATGAATTTCAAACACCAGGATATTGTTGATTGCCGGCAAAACGTTGAGATGCTTCAATTTTTAAATTCTAGTAAATCCAAAACTCATCTGAAATTCACGAAACTTGGCATGATATCATGGAATGGCACCCGACATGTTGTGGTATTTTTCGTGTCCATTTTGAGAGAAGGCGCACTCGAATAACAGCCATCAAAGGCATTTTGGAAAAATAGCTGCCACTTTAATATCTCAAACATCTGTATAATTCAAATCGTGTGTGTTCTCTTAACCATTCACGTGACGCCGCATGTCTTGGTTTTAATGGCTATAGGAGGTGCCGTGCGAATAGCTACTTGACTAAACGGGAGGCGTGCGAGCGTAGTCCGGTGCGTAGGCTGACCGAGAGGCGTGCAAGCTGTCCTCCAATACGCTGGCTCACCGGGAAGTGTGCGAGATGTACGCTGCGCAGGCTCACTGGGAAGCGAGCCCTTAGACTTCCATGGTCGCCCGCCTTCCTCTCCATTAATGGCGGCCGAGCCGCTTTTTAACACAGGTGGCCTTATTGTTCGCCTCCCATTCCCCTCCCTCCCGCAGACCTCCACCAACACCATGGCGTTGAAGGATCATCTGCCACTAGTCTTCAAGTTTGGTGAAGTCGACTCCGAGTCGGATGATAGAAAATAAGGAGGAATGGGTCCTCATGCACATGGCCATGAACGAGCTGGCCGCGGCGGTTGCTGCCCCCACTCCCGTCCCAGCTCCCATCCCCGCGCCCGCGCCAGCAACCATCCCCATAACATTGACGGGGTGGTCGTCGAGCACTATCGTAGAGCTAGAAGCCGCGCGTGTTAGAGAGGTCTCCGCGGACCCACGCGAGCTCGTGTACATGCCAGCGCAGCGCCCGTGCCCGTGCGCACCCCTACACCCACCTCGGTGCCGGTCCCCGTGCGTTTGGATACACCCGCCGCGCCCGTGCCCGTGCGTGCACCCCCCTCGGCGGCATGGGACGCCGCCGTCGACCGCTACATCTCAGTGCCGCCAGTTGCCATCCCCTCGCGCCCCGCCTGTCGATCGTGCGACGACATGATGTTTGATTTACAAGTTAATAACATTTTGTGCTGCCTTGAAGACTTCAACAACGGTGTCCCGGAGGACGACAACGATAACGACGACGCCGCACGCCGCCTACGCCGCCGCCAAAAATAGTTTTTTTGGGGTTTAATATTGTATCTCGATCATATGAATACAAATTCGCAGTGTGACTGAATGAAAGATATGGTTTGAACGAACTTGCGTTTTTCTCTCTTAATGTACAGACTTATCAAACGATTTTATTTTCAAAAAAACGTCAATGGTTTTTAAATATAAAACACTCATCGTAGCCGTTTTAGTTAGAACACCCGTATGCAAACCGACAGCTTCCCTAGGAAGCCAAGGGAAAATGTGACGTGCAGGATTTGTGCAGCTCTTGATCGCAAACGTTTTAGATAGAACACCTATATGCAAAGTGAGAGCTATGGTCTTCCACCTTAAGTCAAGGGAAAATCCGCAGCGCGGGATTTGTGCATCTCTTCAATGCAAGCGGTTCATATTGAATACGGTATGCAAATACAGACTTCGGCGCTAAGCCAAGAGAAAATGTGTCGAGCAAGATTTGTGCATCCCTTCAACGCAAACGGTTGTTTTGGATGACCCGTTTGCAACCACGGACAAACAATTTGGTAAGATTTGCACCTGTCATATTGGGTATGTTGCCATTTTTCAAACTGGAAAGATTGACATTTGTTGATCTAGTAACATTGACATTTGTCAACCTTCTAACACTGCGATTTGTCAAAATATGCAGCTAAAAATCACTAGCACTATCTAATTTTTGCAACTAAAATTCAATAATTAAGCATAGATTTCATTCATAGATTAAACAGTCATTCCTTATACAAATAGTTCAACTCGACAGCTGAACCAACCAAACTCCGAGTGCTCTGCCCTTGTACCTCCACGCGCACTGCCAGTGTTTGGGGCGTGCACGATCGTGTGCTTGCGGTTGCACCGGGTGCGGCGCGACGATGCAGTTACCCGCTGCAAAAAACTGCCATGCGGACGCGCCGAGAATCCAGGCCGCCCGGCCCCCATTTATTCCTGCGGCGATTTACCTTCATCTCTCGCGTCACACGACACAATAAGCACACTCACGATGACACATACAGAGAGGACATCCAGCAGTTCGACTGGCACTCCCCGTGGCTCCAATGGCGCTCCCGGCGGCCGACAACGACAATGGTGGGCAATTCACCGCGCATCACGTAGTGGACACCCATGTGAGGGGGAAGGCCCCCTCGGTGGTGTACACAAACGATTCGGTCTCGGTGGAGAGATCCATCCAAACTATGGAGCAGTTCCTTGCCGAGGACAAGTACCAAGTGGTCGGCTTCGACCTCGAGTACACCATCGGTCATGCCGGGCATGATGAGAATGTTGCCATCGCCCAGTTGTGCGTGCGACATGACATCCTTGTATACCACTACCACATGGCCACAAGGCCTTGTGAGCATTTCTCCAGGTTTATCAATAGCTCCAACTAGAGTTTCGCTACGGTGGACACTAGCAACGATCTAAAAGCGCTCAAGGTTTCGGGCTTGAAATGCCGGAATCTTGTCAACATCTAGGACCAGTACAAGGTCTGGGGCAGCGACAACAACAAACTGAACTCCCTGGTTGACCTCGCCTCGGCCATCATCGGCCCCTACTACATAAAGATGCACGACGAGAGCAAGAAGGACAAGAACGCCTGGCACAGTGTTTGGCATGAGAGACTGGATGAACAACACATCAAGTACGCGGCCAAGGACGCATACACAAGCTACAAGATGTACAGGTGGATCGTTGACATGAGGAAATGTCTTCTTCCTGCCCCAGACAATGGATCGAGCCATAGAGCAGTGGCGGGAGCGTCACAAGAAGTAGATGACTAGATGATCGTTTCTCCTACTTTAGAATGCATGCAATTGTTTATTGAGGTGTGTGCGAATCATATGTATTGTCACTTATGTAATTGGATGTTTATTTCAGTTATATATATA
>LR738709.1:184692039-184713806 GCA_902687465.1 Secale cereale
ATATATATATATATATACATGTTATTCTTTTGTAGACAGAGCAAATCACAAGGCTTATTAGCAGCAATCGTCCGTGTTACTATTGGTCTTCGCACACATTCTTAATAAAGACCAGTTTGTCGCGTTTCACACACATCTTGTTCAGTTGAACTGTTTCCATTGTGTTGCCTAATCACACACAGTTCATCCTAGTGAACTGTATGTCGTATATCGCACACACCCTCATCTGGTTGCCCGTTTATGTTGTTCTGCATCATCACAAACAGTTCTTCTAGATTAATCGTTTGCCACTCATCGCACATGCAAATCTAATATGAACTGTGTTTGATGTCGCCGCCATCGCAAACATTTTGCATATCTTTTGACTGTTTTATTACATCACCATTTGTGATCGATGCATCGCACATAGTTTCGTCGAATGGTCTCTGATTCGACTATCGCGTTTGGACCATCCTACAGTAGTGAACATACACAATTGGCTTTGTCCGTCGGTACGTTACTTGCCCGAGAATCGATCGTCGGTACCTCTATACCTAGTTCAATCTCGTTACCAACAAGTCTCTTTACTCGTTCCGTAATACATCATCCCATGACTAACTCATCGGTCATTTACTTGCAAGGCTTATTATGATGTGTATTACCGAGAGGGCCCAGTGATACCTCTCCGATACTCGGAGTGACAAATCCTAATCTCGATTCATGCCAACCCAACAAAACACCCTAGGAGATACCTGTAGAGCATCAACATTTGATAGCACACAAGGCATTCCTCTGCTATCCGGGAGTTGCATGATCTCATAGTCAAAGGAATATGTATTTGACATACATGAAAGCAGTAGCAATAAATTGTACGATGAAATGCTAAGCTAATGGATGGGTCTTGTCCATCACATTATTCTCATGATGATGTGATCCCATTATCAAATGACAACTCATGTCCATGGTTATGAAACCTTAACCATCTTTGATTAACGAGCTAGTCTAGTAGAGACTTACTAGGGACACGGTATTTGTTTATGTATTCACACATGTATTTAGGTTTCCGGTCAATACAACTCTAGCATGAATAATAAACCTTTATCATGAATAAGGAAATATAAAATAATAATAACTTTATTATTGCCTCTAGGTCATATTTCCATCAGTCTCCCACTTGATCTAGATTACATTGTAATGAATCTAACTCCCATGGAGTCTTGGTGCTGATCATATTTTTCTTGCGGGAGAGGCTTAGTCAACGGGTCTGCAACGTTCAGATCCGTATGTACTTTGAAAATTTCTATATCTCCATCCTTGACCTTTTCATGAATGAAGTTGAAGCGTCTCTTGATGTGTTTTGTTCTCTTGTGAAACCTGGATTCCTTCGCCGAGGCAATTGCTCCAGTGTTGTCACAAAAGATTGTTATTGGACCCCGATGCACTAGGTATCACACCTAGATCGGATATGAACTCCTTCATCTAGACTCATTCATGTGTTTCTTCCGAAGCAACTATGTACTCCGATTCACACGTAGATCCCGCCACGATGCTCTGCTTGGAACTACGCCAATTGATAGCTCCACCATTCAATATAAATATGTATCCGGTCTGTGATTTAGAGTCATCCTGATCTGTGTCGAAACTAGCATCGATGTAACCCTTTACGACGAGCTCTTCGTCACCTCCATAAACGAGAAACATATCCTTCGTCCTTTTCAGGTACTTTAGGATGTTCTTGATCGATGTCCAGTGATCCACTCCTGGATTACTTTGGTACCTCCCTACCAAACTTATGGCAAGGCACACATCAGGTCCGATACATGGCATAGCATACATAATAGAACCTATGGCTGAGGCATATGGAATGAATTTTATTTTTCTCTCTATCCTCTACAGTGGTCGGCCATTGAGTCTGACTCAATTTCACACCTTTTAACACACGCAAGAAACCTCTATTTGACTGGTTCATTTTGAACTTCTTCAAAACTTTGTCAAGGTATGTGCTTTGTGAAAGTCCTATTAAGTGTCTTGATCTATCTCTATAGATCTTGATGCCCAATATATAAGCAGCTTCACCGTGGTCTTTCATTGAAAAATTCTTATTCGGGTATCCTTTTATGCTATCCAGAAATTCTACCTCATTTCCAATCAACAATATGGCATCCACATATAAGATCATAAATGCTACAGAGCTCCCACTCACTTTCTTGTAAATATAGGCTTCATCGTAAGTCTGTATAAAAGCATATGCTTTGATCACCTCATCAAAGCATATATTCCAACACCGAGATGCTTGCACCAGTCCATAGATGGATCGCTGGAGCTTGCACAGTTTATTAGCACATTTAGAATGGACAAAACCTTCTGGTTGCATCATATACAACTCTTCTTTCAGATATCCATTAAGGAATGCAGTTTTGACATCCATTTGCAAGATTTCATAATCATAAAATGTGGCAATTGCTAACATGATTCGGAAAGACTTAAGCATCGCTACGGGTGATAAAGTCTCATCGTAGTCAACTCCTTGAACTTGTCGAAAACCTTTTGCGACAAGTCGAGCTTTGTAGACAGTAACATTACCATCAGCGTCAGTCTTCTTCTTGAAGATCCATTTATTCTCTATGGCTTGCTGATCATCGGGCAAGTCCATCAAAGTCCATAATTTGTTCTCATACATGGATACTATCTCAGTTTCATGACCTCAAGCCATTTTTCGGAATCTGGGATCATCATAGCTTCTTCATAGTTCTAAGGTTCGCTGTTGTCTAACAACATGACTTCCAGGACAGGGTTACCGTACCACTCTGGTGCGATACGTGTTCTAGTCCACCTTCGAGGTTCAATAGTAACTTAATCCGAAGTTTCATGATCATTATCATTAGCTTCTTCTCTAGTTGGTGTTGGCATCACAGGAAGGTTTTTTCTCTGATGATCTACTTTCCAATTCGAGCGAAGGTACAATTACCTCATCAAGTTCTACTTTCCTCCGACTCACTTCTTTCGAGAGAAACTCCTTCACTAAAATGGACCATTCTTAGCAATGAAAATCTTGCCTTCGGATATGTTGTAGAAGCTGTACCCAACAGTTTTTTTGGGTATCCTATGAAGACGCATTTCTCCGATTTGTATTCGAGCTTATCAGGCTGAAGCTTTTTCACATAAGTGTCGCAACCCCAAACTTTAAGAAACGACAGCTTTGGTTTCTTGCCAAACCATAATTCATACGGTGTCATCTCAACGGATTTAGACGATGCCCTATTTAACGTGAGTGCAGCTGTCTCCAATGTGTAACCCCAAAATGATAAAGGCAAATCGGTAAGAGACATCATAGAACGCACCATATCCAATAGAGTACGATTACGACGTTCGGACACACCATTACGCAATGGTGTTCCAGGTGGCGTGAGCTATGAAACTATTCCACATTGTTTCAAATGAAGACCAAACTCGTAACTCAAATATTCGCCTCCATGATTTGATCGTAGAAACTTTATTTTCTTGTTACGATGATTCTCTACTTCACTCTGATATTCTTTGAACTTTCAAATGTTTCAGACTTGTGTTTCATCAAGTAGATATACCCATATCTACTCAAATCACTGTGAAGGTGAGAAAATAATGATACCCGCCGCGTGCTTCAACACTCATTGGACCGCATACATCCGTATGTCTTATTTCCAATAAGTCTTTAGCTCGCTCCATTTTTTGGAGAACGGAGTTTTAATCATCTTGCCCATGAGGCATGGTTCGCAAGTATCAAATGATTCATAATCAAGTGATTCCAAAAGTCCATCAGCATGGAGTTTCTTCATGCGCTTTACACCAATATGACCTAAACGGCAGTGCCACAAGTATGTTGCACTATTATTATCAACTTTGCATCTTTTGGCATCAATATTATGAATATGTGTATTACCACGACCGAGATTTAATAAGAATATACCACTCCTCAAGGGTGCATGGCCATAAAGGATATTATTCATATAAATAGAACAACCATTTCTCTGACTTGAATGAATAACCGTCTCGCATCAAACAAGATCCAAACATAATGTTCATGCTCAACACAGGCACCAAATAACAATTATTTAGGTCTAAAACTAATCCTGAAGATAGATGTAGAGGTAGCGTGCCGACGGCGATCACATCGACCTTGGTACCATTCCCGACGCACATCGTCACCTCGTCCTTAGCCAATCTTCGTTTAATCCGCAGCTCATGTTTCGAGTTACAAATATGAGAAACGAAACCAGTATCAAATACCCAGGCACTGCTACGAGCACTAGTAAGGAACACATCAATAACATGTATTTCAAACATACCTTTGTTCACTTTGCCATCCTTCTTATCCACCAAATACTTGGGATAGTTCCGCTTCCAGTGACCACTCCCTTTCCAGTAGAAGCACTCAGTTTCAGGCTTAGGACCAGCTTTGGGTTTCTTCATGGGAGCGGCAACCTGTTTGTCATTCTTCTTGAAGTTCCCTTTCTTTCCTTTGCCATTTTTCTTGGAACTAGTGGCCTGGTTAACCATCAACACTTGATGCTCCTTCTTAATTTCTACCTCCACCAATTTCAGCATTGCGAAGAGCTTGGTAATTGTCTTATCCATCCCTTGCATATTATAGTTCATCACGAAGCCTTTGTAGCTTGGTGGCAGTGATTGAAGAACTTTTTCAATAACACTCTTAGGTGGAAGATCAATTCCCAGCTGAGTGAAGTGGTTATGATACCCGGACATTTTGAGTATGTGTTCACTGACAGAACTATTCTCCTCCATCTTGCAGCTATAGAACTTGTTGGAGACTTCATATCTCTCAATCCGGGCATTATCTTGAAAATCATTTTCACCTCCTGGAACATGTCATATGCGCCATGACGTTCTAAACGTCTTGGAAGTCTCGGTTCTAAGCCGTAAAGCATGGCACACTGAACTATAGAGTAGTCATCAGATCGAGCTGCCAGACGTTCATAACATCTGCTTCGGCTCCTACAGCGGGTGCGTCACCTAGCGGTGCATCAAGGACATAATTCTTCTATGCATCAATGAGGATAATCCTCAAGTTACGGACCCAGTCCGTGTAGTTGCTACCATCATCTTTCAACTTAGCTTTCTCTAGGAACGCATTAATATTGAAGGGAACGATAGCACGGGCCATTGATATAATGTCCAGGATGGGACTATACCTCCTACGTGTCGAGGCACGACTTAGAGGTATAAGCTCATTCTGGAATGATCTCAAGTTTGGTATCTTTGCATGACTCATGTAAAAATAGGGATTAAATTGCAAAAGGAGATAGTTGGCTTACACTCGCCACTTCACACAAAACATTACATAAGCAAAACATCATTCAAAACATCACAGCCCATCTAAGGGTAAGATCCAAAAGACAAGATACCAAAACAACATAAAGCCACAGGTCTGAATCGCCCCTAGTAGAAACCACTACTGATCGTCGAAACGTCACAAGCATACGGCCACTCTCTTCATCAAGCACCCAGTGAAGTACTTGAACCAGCTCCTGCTTCACTCTCGGCTGAACCTGCATCTGGTGTTGTAGTATCTGTGAGCCACGAGGACTCAGCAATCCCATAACCATGGGTATCAAGACTAGCAAAGCTTTATGGGTAGGAAGAGGCAAAGTGGTGAGGTTGCAGCAGCAGCTAAGCATAATATGGTGGCTAACTTACGAGTACAAGAATAAGATGAGCATCTATGCAAACGGTCGCAAAAGTAGTGATCGCTAAAGATCCTAAACTACATACGAGTCAAACATAACCCCATCGTGTTCTCTTCTCAAAGTGAAAAGAGACAGTCACGGTTACTCACACGGTTGTGTGTTTTACTTCGGATCCTCTGACAAGTTTTCTACAACCGGACATTAACAAATTCCAGTCTGCCACATAACCGCGGGCACGGCTTTCGAAAGATTATAACCCTGCAGGGGTGTTCCAACTTAGCCCATCACAAGCTCTCACGATTAGCTGAAGTGATAAATATAATATCATCACCCCTTATCTTAGGGAAATCCGATCAGGCTCGGCATCCCGGTGCACAAGACATTTCGACAATGGTAAAACAAGTCCAGCAAGACCTCCCGGTGTGTCGACACCCTGATAGTAGCCGCGCGTATCTCGTCTCAGGCCACGACCGGATGGGCGAGGCTACGGGTTTATATCAATCCTCGAGTTTCCTCGTGGTGACCCCGCAGGCTCCCCGTTTGGGACCAACACCATCAGCACTGGCCCCCTGCTATGTAGAATTAAGAACCCGGGGACGCGACCCCCTATGCAAATTTAATTAATTAATTAAGTTGTTATTATGAGGCAAATTAAAACCAATGTTGGGCCTTGCTGGAGGAGTTTTATTCAAAGTCGAACTGTCAAGGGGTCCCCATCCACCCATCGTGTAAGGAACGCAAAATCAAGGAACATAATGACGGTTTATCGGCGCCTAAGGTGGCATGAGTGGAACAAAACACCGAGAAAAATGCCAAGCCTTCCACCCATGCCCAGTATATAGGTGTGTTAATAATAATTATAGATATTGTGATATTCCAACAACAAGTTCCCTCCTGGAACGATCTTCATCTTCACCTGCAACTAACAACGCTATAAGAGGGGCTGAGCAAGCGGGTAACATAGCCAAACAGTGGTTTTGCTAGGAAGGTGTCATAAGGTTAGAGGTTTCATGGCAACAAGGAGAGGCTGACATAAAAGATGGGTAGCGCGACATGTAACGATAGCATCGAGACAACTAAGCATGGCAATGGTAGTAAAGGTATCCAAGGGTATGATCATCTTGCCTGGAATTCTACAAGGAAGAAGAACAAGTGCATGAAGTAGACGGAGCAACAGTCGAGTGAATCCTCACAACTCCGGAACGAAACCGAAGCTAACAAGATAAGCAACCGGAAAGAAGCAAACAACACGATAAACACACAAGCATAAACATGGCATACGATGCACATCCAAGTATGATGCATGTCCGATTTAATTATGCATGGCATGGCAATGTGCTCAAACAAAACTACAAGTTAAGTGGAGCTCAATATGCAACGAGTTGCATATTGACGAAACACCACATTTTAATTATTTAATTAACTCTCGTTTATTTACAAGACAAGATTAAATGTTTGTTAACATGGCAAGAGGTGAAACAAAAGTAAACTACCTATTTAGACATTTTAAATGAGGCTGGAAAAACAACAACAATTCTGGAAAAATCCCCATGAGCATGTTTAGCAATTTTAGCAACAACAATTCACACATTTTAATGTTGTTAGCATGATGCGGATGACATGATCAAGTTTTATGCAATTCTTATTAAAAGTTGACATGAAGAAGATATGAAGTATTGTCATCGTGGTGAAAGGTAAGGGTGCCACAGCAACGATCCAAAAATGATGCAACGGCAACATCTCGGTTCCGATAACTCGTCGAGAGACCGGTGCAAAAGAAAGGTGGCGTGAGCGAGTCGAACAAGATGAAAGGTGGGGCGATCCCGTCACCGGGTTCCCACGGGTCGGCGACGAGGCAACCGAGGAGCACGACAAAAGATGAAACGGCACGGTGCACACAAGGGAAACATTTCATACAACACATGCATTCGTCCACGGGTCATCGTCTCGGGGTTATACCTTCGAAGCGTTCGTTTCGGGGCGGTTCGAGGTCGTAGGGAAAGTAGTGGAAGTAGACGTTCTCGAGGCGGTCGGGGTACACGTTCGTAGAGGGAAGTAGTCGTTCCGTAGAGGTACTCGTTATGTAGCCGTTCACGTCATCGATAGAGGTACTTGGCGTTCACGTGGCGGTAGTGGAAGTAGTTGTACACGGTCATCGGTAGGGGTACTTGTCGCGGCATCGGACGTCTTCGGGGCGACGGTAGTGGAACTTGATGTTTCGTCGGCGACGGTAGTTGTACACGGGCTCTCCATGTGTAGTCGTACTCGATCCTCGGGGCCGTCGTGGTACTTGCCATAGGGGTACTTGGCGAATCCACGTAGTTGAACTTGAAGATCCGAAGACGTTCACGGTTGTAGTGGTACTTGGCAAAAAAAAACCTAGGCGGTCTTGCGATTCCAACAACAACAAAACACAAGGAGGCCTCGGTCATGGCTATGGCAGCGAGCTGCCGAATGAACATGGCCAAAGGAACTCGAGCAGAGGGGCTCGAGGGCAGGAGCAAAATGCGGACGGTGACACATTGAGAAGGAAGGCAGGGGAAGTCGCTTTTGGTGGAGGACATGGCCGAAGCAAGTGGCAGAGGGAGCGGCGAGGACGACAGTCGGGGCGGACCTCGACCGGATC
Source organism: Secale cereale (assembly GCA_902687465.1). Lineage (NCBI taxonomy): Eukaryota > Viridiplantae > Streptophyta > Magnoliopsida > Poales > Poaceae > Secale > Secale cereale. Next base: position 184,700,329 of record LR738709.1, read on the forward strand.
CGGGTCGGAGACGGTCGGGGTGACGTCGCGGAGGGGCTTGAGGGGAGCTCGAGGCAGAGCACTGGCACGGACGGGCGCTCGGGGTTGTGAAGGAGGAGCAGCGACGGAGCTGCTAGTTCAAGTCGGGCTTGAGCACAAGCTCGACCCAGCCACGGCAACGGCTATAGTGAGGAGGCGACGGACCATGGAGGCGGCAGAACGGTAGGCTGGGGAGGCCATAGCCGGTGGCAGGAGGACGCGAGTGTGATGGGGCCGCCGGAGTTGGCTGCTCTGGCGGTGCGCGGAGGCCGGCGCGACTCGAGGCGATGAGTAGGAGAAGCAGGAGGGCCAGGGCGGTGAGGCTCTGGGTAGCCATGGCGAACGAGTGGGGCAGAGGCGATCGGGCGAAGGGGATCGGGAGATGGGGTCGAGGAGCGAGAGAATCGGGGCTCGCGTGCGATGGGCGAGAAGCTGGCGGCATGAGGGGGACTGAGGGAGGAGCGCTGGGGTGAGGGACGTAGTGGGCTAGGGTTTGCTGCGCTGAGGAGTTGATGGGCCAACGGACTAGATGGGTCGGCTGGGGCCTGGGCCTGGGAAGGCAGGTGCGGCTGGGCCCCTCCTTCCTTTTGTTTCTCAAATATAGAAAATGTCAAAGAAGAAAAGGAGGAGAAAGGAAGGGTTATGGGTAGAATTTGGGCAAGAGGCTATTTTTCCCGGACTCGCAAAAATGTCCACGGTCCACGAAAAATAGGAGAGGCAAGAATGCAAGAGATAAATTCGAACTCATTTGAATTAAAGTCAAATGGTTTGAATCAGGGCATGACTAGAAGGTATCCAAAAGTGTTGAGGTTTTTGGAGGAACCTCGATAAACGAGAAAAGAAAATATAGGGAAGGAAAAGGGTGAAACTTGACTTAAGAGGCATGGGGAATATATGCGAGTGTGTTGGGTTAATTCCAAACAAATGGAATATTTATTAATTCCCTAAATATTGGGAGGATATGTTATAAAGAGAAGTCACACTTCCCTCGATTTAAATGGACCGAAGGTCCACACAATTTATTTGGTTGAGATGCAAAAGAAATAAGACATGATGGCATGATGACATGATGCAATGCAAAAATAAATAACACAAGCACAAATGAAACACACTGGAGAACCTGGAACATCTGGAATCTTCTGGGACGTCGGTCTTCGGGCGTCACAATTGATCTACAACATAGATATGCAAATACTATGAGGACTAAGTTCATGATAAATTAAGTTTAATTAATCAAATTACTAATGGACTCCCACTTAAATTAACATCCCTCTGGTTAACTAAGTGATACATGATCCAAACCAACTAAACCATGTTGGATCATCACGTGAGATGGGGTAGTCATCAATGGTGAACATCTCTATGTTGATCATATCTAGTATATGACTCATGTTCGACGTTTCGGTCTCTAGTGTTCCGAGGCCATGTCTGTACATGTTAGGCTCGTCAAGTTTAACCCAAGTATTACGCGTGTGTAAAACTGTCTTACACCCGTTGTATGTGAACATAGAGTCTATCACACCCGATCATTGGTACGTCTCCAACGTATCTATAATTTTTTATTGTTCCATGCTATTATTTATGATGTTTTGGATGTTTAATGGGCTTTGTCATACACTTTTATATTATTTTTGGGACTAACTTACTAACCCAAAGGCCCAGTCCAGATTGCTGTTTTTTGCCTGTTTCAGGGTTTTGCAGAAAAGGAATATCAAACGAAGTCCAAACGGAATGAAACCTTTAGGAGAGATATTTTTGGAGAAAATCACGCACAGGAGACTTGAGAACCACGGAGTAGGGGCCACGAGGTGCCCACGAGGGTGGGGGTGCCCCCCTAGGGCGTGCCCACCTGCCTCGTGGGTCCCACGTGAGGCCCTCGATGCCCTCCTTCCAGCTATATAAGCCTACATACCCCGAAACCATCTGAGCAACAAAGTAAACCCTAGTTCCACCGCCGTAAGCGGGTGTTCCCGTGAGATCCCATCTTGGGTCCTGTTCCGGAGCTCCGCCGGAGGGGGGATCTACCACGGAGTGCTTCTACATCATCATCATCGCCTCACCATGAGTTGTGAGTAGTTTACCATAGACCTTCGGGTCCATATAGTATCTAGATGGCTTCTTCTCTCTCTTTGGATCTCAATACAAAGTTCTCCTCGATCTTCGAGGAGATCTATTCGATGTAATCTCTTTTTGCGGTGTGTTTGTCGAGATCCGATGAATTGTGAGTTTATGATCAAGATTATCTATGAGAAATATTTGTTTCTTTTCTGACCTCTTTATGTGTGCTCATAATATCCTTGCAAGTCTCTTCGAATTATTGGTTTGGTTTGGCCTACTAGATCCATAGTTCTTGCAATGGGAGAAGTGCTTGGCTTTGGGTTCAATCTTGCGGTGTCCTTTCCCAGTGACAATAGGGGCAGCAAGGCACGTATTGTATTGTTGCCATTGAGGATAAAAAGATGGGGTTTATATCATATTGCTTGAGTTTGTCCCTCTACATCATGTCATCTCGCTTAAGGTGTTACTCTGTTCTTATGAACTCAATACACTAGATGCATGCTGGATAGCGGTCGATGTGTGGAGTAATAGTAGTAGATGCAGGCAGGAGTCGGTCTACTTGTCTCGGACGTGATGCCTATATATAATGATCATGCCTAGATAGTCTCATAATTATTTGCTTTTCTATCAATTGCTCGACAGTAATTTGTTTACCCGTCGTAGAATATTGCTATCATGAGAGAAGCCACTATAGAACACTATGGCCCCCGGGTCTATTCTCAACATATCAATCTACATCTACTTTACTTTTTCCGCTTTTACTTTCTGTTCTTATAATCAAAAATACCAAAAATATAAACTATCATCTCTATCAGATCTCACTTTCGTAAGTGACCGTAAAGGGATTGACAACCCCTTATCGCGTTGGCTGCGAAGTTCTTATTTGTTTGTGCAGGTGCGAGGGACTCGCGCGTGGTCTCCTACTGAATTGATACCTTGGTTCTCAAAAACTGAGGGAAATACTTACGCTACTGTGCTGCATCTCCCTTTCCTCTTCGAGGGAATACAACGCAAGCTCGAGAAGTAGCAATCATCACGTGGTGTCTCAAAACGACGAACTGTAGCAATGGTGCATACTCCGGGAGAACACTATTATCTTGAAATTTAGTGAAGGAATCATCTGATAATGCTACCGTCAATCTAAGAAAAATAAGATGCATAAAGGATAGACATCACATGCAATCAAAATATGTGACATGATATGGCCATCATCATCTTGTGCTTTTCATCTCCATGTCCAAAGCATCATCATAATCTCCATCGTCACCAGCTCGACACCTTGATCTCCATCGTAGCGTCATGGTCGTCTCGTCAACTATTGCTTCTACGACTATTGCTAACTCATGGCGATAAAGTAAAGCAATTACATGGCGCTTGCATTTCATACAATAAAGAGACAACCATAAGGCTCCTACCGGTTGCCGATAATTTACAAAACATGATCATCTCATACAATAACGTATAACTCATCATGTCTTGACCATATCATATCACAACATGCCCTGCAAAAACAAGTTAGACGTTCTCTACTTTATTGTTGCAAGTTTTACGTGACTGCTACGGGCTTCTAGCAAGAACCGTTCTTACCAACGGCACAAAACCACAACGGTGATTTATCAAGTTTGTTGTTTTAACCTTCAACAAGGACCGGCCGCAGTTAAATTCGATTCAACTAAAATAGGAGAAATAGACACCCGACAGCCACCTTTATGCAAAACAAGTTGCATGTCTGTCGGTGCAACCGGTCTCATGTACGTGGACATGTAAGGTTGGTCCGGGCCGCTTCATCTTACAATGTCGCCGGATCAAAATAAGACGTTGGTGGTAAGTAGTATGACAATCACCGCCCACAACTCTTTGTGTTCTACTCGTGCAAAACATCTATGCATAGACCTGGCTTATGATGCCACTGTTGGGAAACGTTGCATGGAAAACAAAAAAATTCTACGCACATGCAAAGATCTATCCATGGAGATGCATAGCGACGAAGGAGAGAGTGTGTCTATGTACCCTCGTAGACCGTAAGCAGAACCGTTTCACAACGCGGTTGATGTAGTCGAACTTCTTCGTGCTTCAACCGATCAAGTACCGAACGCACGGCACCTCCGTGTGCTGCACACGTTCAGCTCGGTGACGTCCCTCGCCTTCTTGATCCAGCAAGATGTCGAGGTACTAGATGAGTTCCGTCAGCACGGCGGCATGGTGACGGTGATGGTGAAGTGATCTCCATAGGGCTTCGCCAAAGCACAACAAAAATATGACCGGGGAAGTAAATGGTGGACGGGGGCGCCGCGCACGGCTAAGACAATGTTTTATCTTGTGTGGAGCCACCTCCCCACATATATATAGGTGGGGTGGAGGGAGGAGTAGCCATAGGAGGCGCCCAAGTAGGAGGAATCATACTTGGAGTCCCTCCCAAGCGGCGCGCCCCCTGCCATATATAACAGAGGGGGAACTAAACAGGGGGAAAGGGAAGGAAGTGGGAATCCTAATCCACACTTTCCTTTCCATTCCCCTATATCCTTATCCTCCTAGGTCGGCCTGCTAAGGGGGGAGCACCAGCCCCTTGTGCCTAGTGCGTTCCCTCTCTTGGCCCATAAGGCCCACAACTTTTGCCGAGGGTACCCTAAACACCTTCCGGTGACTCGATAAGTACCCAATACCCTCCGGAACACTTTCAGTGTCCGAATACCATCCTCCTATATATCAATCTTTACAACTCAACCATTTCAAGACTCATTGTCATCTCTGTGGTCTCATTCGGGACTCCGAACACCATTCGGTCACCGAATCACATAACTCATACTCCCTCTGTTCCATAATGTAGTGCCTATAGATTTTTACAAAAGTCAAACATTACAAACTTTGACCATGTTTATAGAGAAAAGTATGTACATCTAGAATACCAAATGCACATCATTGGATACATCGTGAGTTATATTTTCATAATGTACATGTTTGGTATTGTAGATGTAGACAGTTTTCTCTATACACTTGGTCAAAGTTGGCAAAGTTTGACTTTCACAAAAATCTATAGGCACTACATTGTGGAACGGGGGGGTATAATATTATATCGTCAACGAACGTTAAGCATGTGGACCCTACGGGTTCAAGAACTATGTAGACATGACCGAGACACATCTCCGGTCAATAACCAATAGCGGAACCTGCATGCCCATATTTGCTCCTACATATTCTACGAAGATATTTATCGGTCGAACCGTTATGACAACATACACAATTCCCTTTGTCTGTCGGTATGTTACTTGCCCGAGATTCGATCGTCGGTATCTCTATACCTAGTTCAATCTCGGTACCGACAAGTCTCTTTACTCGTTTCGTAATACATCATCCCGTGACTAACTCATTAGTCATTTGCTTGCAAGGCTTATTATGATGTGTATTACCGAGAGGGCCCAGAGATACCTCTCCGATACAAGGAGTGACAAATCCTAATATCGATTCATGCCCCAACAAAACACCTTCGGAGATACCTGTAGAGCATCTTTATAATCACCCAGTTACGCTGTGACATTTGATATCACACAAGGCATTCCTTTGGTATTCGGGAGTTCCATGATCTCATAGTCAAAGGAACATGTATTTGACATACATGAAAGCAGTAGCAATAAACTGTACAATCAAATGTTAAGCTAACAGATGGGTCTTGTCCATCACATTATTCTCATAATGATGTGATCCCGTTATCAAATGACAACTCATGTCCATGGTTATGAAACCTTAACAATCTTTGATTAACGAGCTAGTCTAGTAGAGGCTTACTAGGGACACAGTATTTGTTTTTGTATTCACACATGTATTTAGGTTTCCGGTCAATACAATTCTAAACCTTTATCATGAATAAGGAAATATAAAATAATAATAACTTTATTATTGCCTCTAGGGCATATTTCCATCGGTAGGCTCCTCTCGTCCATTGAATGGATGACATTTGTCGCAAAGCCGAGCTGACATGTGGTTCCTCTAGCGGATGAGAGGTGCTATTAACGGGTTATCGAATCCGAACCGCACACGATAGCTTAACGATGACCCATTACGGCGAAAGCCACGTGCCGGTTACCCTTGAAGAAAACACTTCCATGACATGCCATATATCGTCATGGAAGTGGACACTGTTGTGATGATAAGTTGAGTATTATCACGGAACATTTCTACGACATCACATGTATGACTATCTTGATCTATCATAAAATTGTCACGGATGTGCATGCATTACAGAAAAGTGACCTACTGTGACAAACGCGTATCATCACGGAAGTGTTTTTTTTCTTTTTCTTTTTGTAGTGAATCTATTCTAAGTGAACCGAAGACAAGTTACTCTTGAGACTGTGATCTTCCATATGATTATACATAAGGTCGGAGCATCTAATAGTCATTGTGGGTAAGTAAAGAACTAGTATGTAAATGTTTCAAAGGTCTCCCTTGAAGATTTACCATGAGTGATTGGGTGAGGTCTAAGTGACCTTAGCTCAAGGAGAATAGTCCGAAGGCTTCTTCTGAGTTAAATCTGAGCTGCTACAACAAGACGTAAAGTTGTCACATCAACTTGAACTGGTCCCACAAATCATGTGCCTTCCCGAGCAATGGGTTTCAGTTTCTGCACTCTTTACATTCTATACTCGTATATCGTGAACTTTTTGTTTCCTTCTCTCTCTGAAGACTTCGACTGAAGACTTTATCATTCCATTGTCTATGTTATGTTTCTGTTTCGGTTTCAGTTTAGTTGTACTTAAGTGTACCTGCATGTTTGTGTGTCTTGTTTACTTGTATTGTTACTTAGTTTGCATGTTTTCCGCTACTTTGATGACTTTGCCCCAACATAGACTACAAGCTTAGTGTAGCTTCTATTCTGTAAGTATTTTCTCGTACTTTTTCAAAGGATTGGCTTCTTTCAAAGAATTTATTCGTCTTTCAAAGAATTTATTTAAAATCTCGCATTCACCCCCCCCCCCACCCCATTTGGTCAGGTAGTTGCTTCTGATGCCCCGGACACACCCGTCGGTGGTCATTACTCCTGGCGAGATCTAGACTGTCCCCATAGATCAATAGTAGTCTTTTTTGCGCACTTTGTCCTCACTCGTGCGCACCCGGGAGCAACTTCCCCGTCGGTCACCCATCTTGAAATTACTCCAAGCTGAGCACGCTTAACTTTGAAGTTCTGTCCGAATGGGCTTCTGGAAAAGAAGGAATTCCTTATTGATATGAGTAGTCTATCATCCCTAATAAACCAGGCTATCAAGTACACCCCCACTCAGAGGAACCGACATCCTCGTCGGACCACAGGAATGTTCCCTCTTGGCACATACGTATGTGTTTCCAGTCCGGCACATGTGCCATGCCGTGTGCCATGATGGGTCACAAACGTCATGCACAACATGACCGCGCACCTGTCCGCAAACATCCGTGTAACCTCGAGGGTCGGCTCTGATACCAACTTGTGATGCCTCGGACACACCCGTTGGTGGTCATTACTCCTGGCGGGATCTGGACTGGCCCCACAGATCAATACTAGTCTTTTCTACGCACTTTGTCCTCACACGTGCGCACTCGAGAGCAACTTCCCGGTCGGTCACCCATTCCGAAATTACTCCAAGCTGAGCATGCTTAACTTTGGAGCTCTGTTTGAATGGGCTTCTGGAAAAAGAAGGAATTCCTTATTGATATGAGTAGTCTATCATCCCTAATAAGCCAGGCTATCACATTGCTGCTATCTTACACCACTTTGATGGGGCCCTTGAACCACGAAGATTCTAGGATCATGGTGATCCTGATTGTGAGTCCAACGGGGGAATTAGTCCACAAAGGAGAACACCCACGAAGGATCCACACAAGAGTAGCCAACATGACATACGACACGAAGGTCTAACCTTACTCGAGCTAGATCTTCACGAAGTATGTGATCTCCAAGCCCATACAAACTATAGGTTCATTCACACCTTGAAGGCCCACAAGCATACCTAGCCGGTCTAGGAGACACTCACTATCCGAAAGTAACAAGATTGATGTTGCCTGGTGATAAATCCCTTCTTTTTGTCCACACTCGAGACTATCTCAAGATCTGACTTTTGATTGGAGAGGTAGGGTGGGAAGCGAGGAGACCAGAGATCAAAGGAGTGGTGTGGTGGTTGGAGTAGAAGGCCCTTTAAACGTGGCACAAGGAGGTGAAGTTCTCTCTCAAAAAATATGAGGGTGTTCCTTCAAGTGACTAGATTAGAATAGCCGAACAAAACTAAAAGTAGCAACTATCAACTAGCTAGGAAGGTCCAACCTCAAGTCGTTTGGAGGTTTCGACTAACTAACGGCTCACCTACACATGCCTATGAATTACGTTCAGAAAATCCGGCCAGACGTGTTCGCGTCTCGGAGCAGTTCAAGAAGTATGAGCAGAATGCTTCAGAAGTTCTGAATGCGAGGTGTTAGAGAGCTCCGAGTGACTAGAGTTTGCAACACCTATATCTGGATCAATAGTTCGTTGAGTATAAGGAAAATGGGTTTGGCGACTGCAAGCAATGAAAATGCAGAGATATACTAGAGGAATAAAAAAATTGAGGGCATACGGAGTTGAATGGTTAAGCACATGGAGAAATAAATGCAACTTAGCAACCTTCACCCCATGTTGATTTTATCTGCATAACCTACTAGGCTCCATATAACCTTGGATCACTAAACAAAAATCTAAGTAATTAGCTTGACCAACACTTGTCTCGGTAGAATTTGATAGGTCACCAATGAGTTTCCTTGTTGCGTCTTCTTTTTTTGAAATGGAGGTATACCCCCGGCCTCTGCATCATGAAGATGCATGCAGCCATTTTATTAATAATCCAGAAAGTAACGCCAAAAAGGTCTTACAGCTCGCAAACGGAGCAGAACGAAGCAAAAAGAATAAAATTACATGCTGACACAGGCAACCGATAAGGTAATATGAAGTATAAGCTCCCTAGACTCCTATCCTGTTATGCGAGCGCCATCCAAACCGGTTGAATATACCCGAGCTACCATCTCCCATCGGTTGCACCCAGTAACCACAGGCTCCCTGGAGTCCAGAGGAATGAGTAAGGACCACGTACGGATCCAAGATGTAGCTCTGAAGATTACCTGGAAGAAAGTTAAAGTGTGTTGTCTGTTAAAAATCATATCATTCATGTTGTTCCATATAGCCCATTAAAGCGCACATATTCCAATCCGAATACGAGCCATAATAATCCGATCAACCCCAGCTAATCACGTCCCAAACAACGACGCAATATCGACTGGAGGATTAATGTTGAAAGCTATATGTATCGTTCTCCAAAGAAGCTTGGCCAATGGGCATTCAAGAAATAGGAGTTGTATTGTTTCATCATGATCACAAAAATAGCACCGCGAACTTCCTACCCATCGCCTTTTAATTAAGTTGTCATTCGTAAGTATCACTTGTTTGTGGACAAACCACATAAAGATTTTAATCCACAAAGGAACCTTAACCCTCCAAATGTGCAATGACCTTGAGATTGGACCAGAATTAATCAAGTCCAAATAGAAAGATTTCACCGTAAAAATCCCATTCTTAGCTAACTTCCTTTGTATCGAATCCGACTGGTCGGAAAGTTGAACTTCTATCAATCTCTGAACCAAATGTATCCGGGCATTCCATCTCTCACCAACTAACGCACGTCGGAACTGGATGTTCAGGGGAATAGTTTGAAGGATTGTGCCTACGCAATCCTCCTTACGTTGCACAATATTATAGAGCGCGGGATATTGGACAGCCAGAGGCGTCTCTCCTAACCATGTATCCTCCCAAAATCTTGTTGACATCCCATTGCCAACCAAGAATTTGACCCTGCGAAAGAACAAGTTCTTCGTTCTCATAAGGCCCTTCCAAAATGGTGAGTCAGTTGGTCTCATGGTAACCTGGGCCAATGTTTTGGATTGTAAGTACTTATTGCGCAAGATTTGTCACCACATACCCTCCGGCTCAATCTCTAGCCTATAGAGCCATTTGCTCATAAGGCATTTATTCTTAATTTCTATTTTCTCAATACCGAGACCCCCTTGGTCTTTAGGTCAGCAAAGAATATCCCATCATGCAAGATGGTATTTCCTCTTGGCCTCATCTGACTGCCAAAAGAAACGAGATCTAAAGAAATCAAGTCACTTCCTAAATCCTTTTGGAATTTCGAACAACGTAAGTAGAAACATCGGCATACTAGTCAGTACCGAGTTAATCAGGACTAGCCGACCTCCATATGACATAAGCTTGCCCTTCCAGCAGCTAAGTTTTTTGTCAATTCATTCTTCAATACATTTCCATTCTTTATTTGATAATTTACGCTGATGTATCGGTATGCCCAGGTAATTGAATGGTAAAGCACCAATTCACATCTGAACAATTGTCTATAAGTGTGTTCCTCGTCTTTGGCCTTCCCAAAACATAACAACTCGCTCTTATGAAAATTAATTTTTAATCCAGACAATTGTTCGAAGAGACATAAGATAAGTTTCATATTACATGCCTTACCCATGTCATGTTCCAGAAAAGAATAGTGTCATCCGCATACTGTACAATGGATACCCCTCCATCGACTAGATGAGGAACTAACCCTTCGACATGACCACGCTGCTTGGCCCTGCCAATGAGAACGGCCAGCATGTCAGCCACAATATTAAACAGAAGAGGAGACATGGAATCTCCTTGTCTCAATCCCTTATGAGTTTGGAAATAATGACCAATGTCATCATTCACCTTGACTCCGAGACTACCTTTCTAGACTTGGGTATCTACTTGGTTCCTCCAGGCTTCACTAAAGCCCTTCATGCGCATTGCCTGCTGAAGAAAAGGCCACTTGGCTTTATCATACGCCTTTTCGAAATCCACTTTGAAGATAACCCCATCCAGCTTCTTCAAGTGGATCTCATGAAGTGTTTCATGCAAGACGACCACCCCTTTCAGGATGTGTCGCCCCGACATGAACGTTGTCTGACTTGGTTGGACCACGTACTAAGCAACTTGTGTCAATCGATTGGTTCCAACCTTTGTGAAAAATTCAAAACACACATTCAGCAGACATATGGGCGGGAATTTTTCTATCCGAATTGCCTCATTTTTCTTTGGTAGCAGCGTTATCGTACCGAAGTTGAGATGAAACAACTCTAAATGACCGTTGAAAAAATCATGAAACATAGGCATAAGATCATCTTTTATAATATGCCAACATTTCTTATAGAATTCAGTAGGAAACCCATCTGGTCCCGGTGCTTTATTCGGTTTCATTTGTGAAATTGCCTGAAGGGCCTCTTTTTCAGAAAACAGAGCAGAGAGAAAATCATTTTCCGCCGCCTGTAATTGAGGTATATCTTCAATCACAGATTCATCTAGTGTCACCGTGCTTGTAACTGGGGGTCCAAAAAGTTGTTTATAGTAATTAGAGATATATGCTTTCAGATTTTCATGCCCCACTATTGTCCCCTCGTCCTGTTCAAGCTGGATAATTTTCTTCTTCCTATGTTTACCATTTGCAACCATATGGAAGAATTGTGTATTATCGTCCCCTTGGACTACCTTAAGCGTTTTAGCACGCAATGCCCACTTGAGCTCCTTCTCTCTTAGGAGAGCTCGTAGACCTTGCTCCGCCTCGGTCTTGGATCGTTGCTCATTTACCGAAAGAAGAGTCTCTTCGGCCTTTAAGTCTAGTGCCTCGATTAATTGAGTAAGACGCTCTTTTTCATGTTTGTAAATCACACTCTCATTTCTGGCCCAACCTCTCAAAAATTGTCAGAGATGTTTAATCTTGTTTTGCCATCGCTCGACATGCGTCCTTCCACTAACCGGCTTAGCCCATTCGCGTGCAATGATCTCCAAAAATCCTTCTCTCTCGAACCAACTTTGCTCAAAGGAGAAGTAATTTTTATTTGCCACATGGGTAGCCTCACCCGAGTCTAAAAGAAGTGGTGTGTGATCTGAGATCGCTCTCTGCATCGCATGGACCGACACCAAAGGTTATTTTTGTTCCCACTCCACACTAGCAAGCACCCTATCTAGCTTTTCATAAGTCGGAATGGGTAATGAGTTGGCCCATGTAAATTGTCTACCGGTGAGTTCAATTTCTCTCAAATTAAGACTCTCGATAATCATGTTAAACATCATAGACCAACGCCCATCAAAATTGTCATTATTCTTTTCATCTCTCCTCCTGATTATATTAAAATCCCCCCCCCCCAACGAGTATCGGCAGATTCTCATTGCAGCAGATCCGCACTAAATCGGCTAAAAAGTCTGGTTCAAATTCAGGTTGTGCTGCCCCATAAACAGGAACAAGAGACCACCGGAACCCATCCAGTTTTGATCTCACCCTAAACTTAACCAAAAAATCACCCTGAACCACATTAAGCACCTCAAGCGTGTCGCACCGCACTCCTAGTAAAATCCCACCGGATCTTCCTCTAGGGGTAAAATGTGCCAGTCAAAATCGATACCATTGGAAAGATTTTGAAGAAACTGTTATGTGAAATTATCTCGTCCTGTTTCTAACAGTGCAATAAAGTCCATGTTCTAACGTTGCCTCCGCTAAGAACCTTTGTTTAGCCAAGTCAGCTAGACCTCTGTTATTCCTACAGAGTCCTTTCATAAGTCATCATGAAATTTTTTCTTAAGCTTAACTCGGTCACTTCTACGTACTGCCGAAGTAGGATAAATTTTCCACTTCCAGGGTCGTTTGGGCTTCTCCCCAATACCCTGCGGGAAAGTCGAATTGACTACTGTAGAGACCGCACCCTCCATCAAGAGAGGCTCTACCGTGTCTGTAATCTCCGACCCCTCCTCATCCTCGGCCTCCGCATCAGGTAAAAGATTGTTACAAATATTTGTGAGGTCAACCATTCCTAAGTTATTCATTTCGTTATCATCCATGGGTTTGATAGATGTAAGATTACGAATAATTTCATCAGCCCTCTCTGCTTCCAGGTCTAAAAGATCATTTACGGATTTAACGACCTCGGTTTCATTTGAACCCAAAGAAATCCCTAAGTCATTTGCTTTATCCACTATTTCATTCTCAGTGAAATGCAAAATTGAATAACTTTTATCAAAAGACGTACATGTCGTAACCTCAGCGTGACGAAGCATGGCTACCCTCTTGGCACGCGCTAGCTGCATGTCGTCCGCATCTGGCTGTCCCTGGATCCGGTTGCTGACACGCCTGCCAGCTGTCACCGGATCCACGATCCCGCCGAAGGCGATAAGCTCCTCCACCGTCCTCTCCCGAGAAATATGGGCCCGACTCCCATACCCTTCCCCTAGTGTCGGTGAAGAAGGGTAGGTTATGGTCATGCGGACAACGCCCTCAATGGTGAAGGGGGGATGAGGGCCGTGTAGCCACCTACTCAGTGGTCCCGCTCCCCCC
>LR738709.1:184713918-184796387 GCA_902687465.1 Secale cereale
CCCCCCCCCCTTGGTGACAGAAAGTCGCAATCCCTGTCCATCTAGTACGGCGCGGTCCAGCGGAGAGTTAAGCCACGGGGCTCCTGCCCGCCCCTTACTCCCAAGTCACTCGGGACAGTCGTGATAGAAGAGGCACAATGGACCTCCTGTCCAGGCGCCTCTCCTAGAGGACCCGAGCAGGATGCATGTAGGCGGGCGCGGTGAACCTCCTGCCCTGATCCCTCACCCCATTCGCGAGCATCCCGGGATCGTCAATCTGCCGACCTGGCGTGGAGCCCATCCTAAATGGGCCACTGTCAAAGTGTCGTAGTCCATGTGTTGTCTGTTGTGTATCGGAAACCTGGCGTGGAGCCCATCCTAAATGGGCCACCGCCCGGAACCCCGCGCCGGTTGGGCCATTCCGGAGAGCTTTCCACATGGATTTCATCTTGGCATGTCCGTTTTTTGTTTAACTATGATTTCTTTTGCTTTGTTTCGAATCGTTGAATTCGGACAATTAGTATTGTATGGTCGACGTGCATGGATTGCATAGATTTGAGGATCCGCATTTGAGGTATGTGGATGTGTGGCACAAGATATGAGGGGCCGGCGGGCATTCTCTATGGACACACCCACGGGCGTATAGGGTGCCGGATTTGCAAAGTCCGGCTATAAATGCTCTAAGGTGGTTAGACTAATGTTTTCCAATCGAGAGCAACAACTATGATATAGTGAAGGTAGGGAAATCTCATGGAAGTGGTTAATGGTAGGGGTAGGATGCTAGGGTTGAGGGTGTGCGCGCTGATGTCGGAAAAAAAAAACCATGCCTGATGAGGACATCACTAACAAAGTTACACCCACAGCCCCTACTGATACATATACAAGACCAATTACTAGAACTCGCGCACGTCAATTAAATTACCAGGTACTTTCTTTTCTTGGTAAATGATTCTAATGTCCATGAGAATATGATGCTGCCTAAATTGGATACATTTGTCTTGCTTACAAATGCAGGGCCTAGCTTGGACAAGAAGGATGATCATTGGAGCAACATCAAGCATGGAGATGATAACATGCGCAAGGGGAACAAGAACGGAGTTACAAGTGATGATTTCAGGACTTTGAAGCCACCATAATGAGTGCATGAAGCCTTGGACGAAATATACAAGATGCCACTTCATAAATTTCGTCCAGGGGTTATTATGGGTGTTGCGTCACCTTATTATTGGGCCAGCCCCATGTAATTTCGAAATACTTGAGTATAGGCTGTTTTTAGAGTCCGTATGTGTGGGGAAACAAGAGTTAGGGTTGGTTTCGGACCCCTCCTCTAAGGGCCACGAAATTCCCCCCGTCTTCCTCCATATATACAACCCTTAGGGCGTCGTTTAGACTTTGGGTTTTGTTTAGATTAAAGTTCGCCATAGCTGCAACTTCGCGTACTCCGTTTGTGTTCAAAGACCAGACAAAGGCATCACACAACCCCACCTTGATCAATAAAGGTTTCCTCTTATATTCGCAATATCCAGATTGCAATCTCAGTTTCTTGCTTGTTCTTCGTTTGCCTGCAGGAAACAGACCTTCGTGGTCAGGTTGATCGTGCTCCGGCGTGATCAATAACCTCTCGGAGTTGGTTTAGCGATTGCTAAGGCGCGACGTCCTCGCACGTTCGTAGTCCGATCGTCAAAGTCGACTTCCTCCAAAACGATAGCCACCATCTCATCGAAAGACGGGACACCTTTGCCTCTATCAAGTGGTATTAGATTTCCAGGTTGCTCGGTGAGATTTTCTAGTTTTTCATAGTTAGATCGAGTCTGTTCTTCATACCTATAGTCCACGAAAAAGCCAAAAAAATAATATTATGGTTAGTTCATCATATCCGAACTAATCTGAGCCTAGCGTTTTGCTTTGTTGAATTTGCGGTTGCATCGTCGTGTCTAGTTGCTAGTCTTAGTGTCTAGTCCTTTAGAGTTTCGAGTTTTGTCACAGTTTGTCACGCCGCTGCACCACCATATTCATCGCTGCTACCATATCACCACCGCTGCCATATCCCACCACCGTTGCCACATCTCACCACCGCTCCAACATACGACCACCGCTACCATAACCTACCACCACTGCCATATCCTACCACCATATATCCACCACCAATCCGAGTTATTTTCATATTAGGTCTGTTCTCCGGATCCATCTAGTTTCGGATTCGTGTTTCCTTGCCTGCGTAGGTCTCGGGAAAAAAGGTTTACATAGAGAGGTTTAGACAATTCTTGATTTGATGCGGTATTGTTGAGGATAATGAGGCTATGCTTGCATGTTTTATGGGTGGCTTAAATAGAGAGGTTTAGACAATTCTAGAGTATAAGGAGTATAATCACTCGTTTATTCCATCTTGCTTGCAAAGCTGAACGTGAAGTGCAGGATCGACAGGCCTTGGCGCGAACTAATTTTTCTGCAAGTCGACCTTTATCATGGACACCGCGTGCATCCTCTACTTCGACACGACCGGCTACACCACCGCCTACTTCATCTGTCACTTCTAATCGTGATAAAGGCAAACAGGCACCACCACCATCAGCCAGGAGTACACCTTCCGGTCCTGCGCAGAGCTCTTCTTCATCCACGGCATCCACATGGCCAACACATGATGTTATATGTCATCGTTGCACTGGTCGTGGTCACTATGCGAGCAAATGCTCATCTCAATGTGTCATGATTGCTACTGAGGAAGGTGGTTATGAGTCCGCTAGTGACTATGATGAGGAGACTTTGGCTCTTATTACAGTGAAGAACACGGTGAAGATGATTCTGAAAATGAGACGCAATACATGGCTCCTGAAGACGCTGGCAGGTATGAATGTTTAGTTGCTCAACGTGTTTTGAGTGTGCAGGTCACACAAGCGGAGCAAAATCAGAGGCATAATTTGTTCCATACAAAGGGAGTTGTGAAGGAACGTTCTGTTCGCGTCATCATAGATGGAGGGAGCTGCAACAACTTGGCTAGCATGGAGATGGTGGAGAAGCTATCTCTCACCACAAGACCGCATCCACATCCTCACTACATCCAATGGTTCAACAACAGCAGCAAGGTTAAGGTGACACGTACTGTTCGTGTGCATTCTAGTATCTCTACATATGTTGATTATGTTGATTGTGATGTGGTACCCATGCAAGCATGTTCCTTATTACTTGGTAGACCATGGCAATTTCATAAAAAATCTGTACACCACGGTAGAAACAATCAGTATACTCTTGTTCATAAGGATAAACGTATTACTTTGCTTCATATGTCTCCTGGTTCCATTTTGAAAGATGATATTAATAGAGCTAATAAAGCGAAACAGGAGCAAAATAAGAGTGAAAATCAGATTGTGACAAAAGAATTTGAGCAACAACTGAAGCCTAATAACACACCATCATCTCATGTTGCATCTAAAATTAAATTAAAAAGTGAATATTTACTTGCCGCCAAATTTGATATTGATGATCCAGATTTCAGCAAATCTGTTTGCTATGCTTTTGTGTGCAAAGAGGCATTATTTTCATTCGAGGACGTGCCTTCCTCTTTGCCTCCTGTTGTCATTAACATGCAGGAGTTCACGGACGTCTTTCCACAAGACGTGTCACCGGGATTACCACCTATTTGAGGGATTGAGCATCAGATTGACTTAATTCCCAATGCATCGCTACCCAACCGCGCACCATACCGTACCAATCCAGAGGAGACGAAGGAGATTATGCGTCAAGTACAGGAGCTACTCGACAAAGGTTATATAAGCGAATCCCTTAGTCCTTGAGTTGTTCCTATTATTCTAGTGCCAAAAAGGGATGGTACATCGCGTATGTGTGTTGATTGTAGAGGCATTAATAATATTACTATTTGTTATCGTCATCCTATTCCTAGGCTAGATGATATGCTTGATGATTGAGTGGCTCTACAATATTCTCGAAAGTTGATTTGCGTATTAGATACCATCAAATTCGTATAAAATTGGGAGATGAATGAAAAACAGCATTTAAAACTGAGTTTGGATTATATGAGTGGTTAGTCATGCCTTTTGGGTTATCTAATGCACCTAGTACTTTCATGAGATTAATGAATGAGTTTTACGTGCTCTCATTTGACGATTTGTGATAGTTTACTTTGATGATATATTGATTTATAGCAGATATTTGGAGGAACATTTGGAGCATTTACGTGCTGTTTTTATTACTCTACGTGATGCACGTTTGTTCGGTAACCTTGGGAAGTGCACCTTTTGCACCGACCGAGTATCTTTTCTTGGCTAAGTTGTTACACCACAGGGAATTGAGGTTGATAAAGCCAAGATTGAAGCTATTGAGAGTTGGTCGCATCCCAAAACGGTCACACATGTGAGGAGTTTCCTTGGCCTCGCTGGATTCTATATGCATTTTGTGATAGATTTCAGCACCATTGTTGTACCTCTCAATGAGCTTACAAAGAAGGATGTGTCTTTTGTTTGGGGTACTGCACAGGAAGAAGCCTTCACGGTATTGAAAGATAAGTTGACACATGCTCCTTTACTCCAACTTCCTGATTTTAATAAGACTTTTGAGCTTGAATGTGATGCTAGTGGAATTGGGTTAGGAGGTGTGTTATTACAAGATGGTAAACTTGCTGCATACTTTTCTGAAAAATTGAGTGGGCCTAGTCTGAATTATTCTACTTATGTTAAGGAATTATATGCTCTAGTTCGGACTTTGGAAACATGGCAACATTATTTATGGCCCAAAGAATTTGTTATACATTCTGATTATGAATCTTTGAAGCACATTAAAAGTCAAGCAAAACTGAACCGTAGACATGCTAGATGGGTTGCATTCATAGAGACTTTCCCTTATGTTATTAAACACAAGAAGGGAAAAGAAAATGTTATTGATGATGCATTGTCTTGTCGTTATACTATGCTTTCACAACTTGACTTTAAAATATTTGGTTTGAAGACCATCAAAGATCAATATGTGCATGATGCTGAATTTAAAGATGTACTGCAGAATTGTAAAGAAGGGAGAACATGAAACAAGTTCATTGTCAATGATGAATTTGTGTTTCATGCTAACAAGCTATGCATTCCAGTTAGCTCTGCTCGTCTTTTGTTGTTGTAGGAGGCGCATGGAGGAGGATTAATGGGACACTTTGGCGTGAAGAAGACGGGGGACGTACTTGCTACACATTTCTTTTGGTCAAAGATGAGACGGGATGTTGAGCGCTTTGTTGCTCGCTGCACTACATGTCGAAAATCTAAGTCATGACTCAATCATCATGGTTTATATATGCCTTTGTCTGTCCCTAGTATTCTTTGGGAAGATATATCTATGGACTTTGTTTTGGGTTTACCTCGAACAAAGAAGGGGGGTAGCATATTTGTTATCTGTGGATAGGTTCTCGAAAATGGCACACTTTATACCATGTCATAAAAGCGATGATGGTGCTAATGTTGTTGATTTGTTCTTTCGTGAAATTATTCGCTTGCATAGTGTGTCAAATACTATTGTTTCATATCGTGATACTAAATTTCTTAGCCACTTTTGGAGATGTTTATGGGCTAAGTTGGGGACTAAACTACTTTTTAATACTACATGTCACCCCAAACTGATGGACAAACTAAAGTAGTCAATAGAACTTTATCTACTATGCTTAGGGCTGTTTTGAAGAATAATAAGAAAATGTGGGAAGAATGCTTGCCTCATATCGAATTTACTTATAATCGTTCGCTGCATTCTACTACTAAGATGTGCCATTTTGAAATTGTGTATGGTTTCTTACCTCGTGCACCTATTGATTTGTTGCCTCTTCCATCTTCGGAGAAGGTTAATTTTGATGCTAAACAACGTTCGGAATTGATCTTAAAAATGCATGAGTTAACTAAGGAAAATATCAAGCGCATGAATGCTAAATATAAACTTGTTGGAGATAAGGGTAGAAAACGTGTTGTCGTTGCACATGGAGATCTTGGTTGGTTACATTTGCGTAAGGATAGGTTTCCTAATTTGCGCAAGTCAAAGCTAATGCCACGTGTTGATGATCCTTTTAAGGTGTTAAAGAAAATAAATGATAATGCATATAAACTTGAGTTGCCTGCAGATTTTGGGGTTAGTCTCACTTTTTAACATTACAGATTTGAAGCCTTACTTGGGTGAGGAAGATGAGCTTCCGTCGAGGACGACTTCAATTCAAGAAGGAAGGATGATGAGGACAACACTAACAAAGTTACACCCACAGCCCCTACTGATACATATACAGGACCAATTACTAGAGCTCGCGCATGCCAATTAAATTACCAGGTAATTTCGTTTCTTGGTAATGATTCTAATGTCCATGAGAATATGATGTTGCCCAAATTGGATATATTTGTCTTGCTTACAAATAAAGGGCCTAGCTTGGACAAGAAAAATGATCATTGGAGCAAGATCAAGCATTGAGATGATGGCATGCACAAGGGGAATAAGAACGGATTTACAAGTGATAATTTCATGACTTTGAAGCCACCATAATGAGTGCATGAAGCCTTGGACGAAATATACAAGATGCCACTTCATAAATTTCGTCCAGAGGTTATTTGTTGGAAATATACCCTAGAGGCAATAATAAAATGGTTATTATTATATTTCCTTGTTCATGATAATTGTCTATTGTTCATGCTATAATTGTATTATCCAGAAATCGTAATACATGTGTGAATACATAGACCACAACATGTCCCTAGTGAGCCTCTAGTTGACTAGCTCGTTGATCAATAGATGATTATGGTTTCCTGACCATGGACATTGGATGTCATTGATAACAGGATCACATCATTAGGAGAATGATGTGATGGACAAGACCCAATCCTAAGCATAGCACAAGATCGTGTAGCTCGTATGCTAAAGCTTTTCCAATGTCAACTATCCTTTCCTTAGACCATGAGATTGTGCAACTACCGGATGCCGTAGGAATACTTTGGGTGTGCCAAACATCAGAACGTAACTGGATGGCTATAAAGGTACACTACGGGTAACCCCGAAAGTATCTATTGGGTTGGCACGAATCGAGACTGGGATTTATCACTCCATATGACGAAGAGGTAACTCTGGGCCCACTCGGTAAGACATCATCGTAATGAGCTCTATGTGACTAAGGAGTTGGTCACGAGATGATGTGTTACGGAACGAGTAAAGACACTTGCCGGTAACGAGATTGAACAAGGTATCGGGCTACCGACGATCGAATCTCGGGCAAGTACTATACCAGTGGACAAAGGGAATCGTATACGGGATTGATTGAATCCCCGACATCGTTGTTCATCCTATAAGATCATCATGTAACATGTGGAAGCCAACATGGGTATCCAGATCCCGTTGTTGGTTATTGGCCGGAGAGGTGTCTCGATCATGTCTGCATGATTCCCGAACCTATAGGGTCTACACACTTAAGGTTCGATGACGCTAGGGTTATAGGGAATGTATGTACGTGGTTACCGAATGTTGTTCGGAGTCCCGGATGAGATCCCGGACGTCACGAGGAGTTCCGGAATGGTCCGAAGGTAAAGATTTATATATGAGAAGTCCTGTTTTGGTCACCGGAGTGATTTCGGGGGTCACCGGTATAGTACCGGACCACCGGAAGGTGTCCGGGGATCCACCGAGTGGGGCCACCTGCCCCGGTGGGCCAAGTGGACTAAGTAAGAAGGGGAACCAGCCCTTGGTGGGCTACTGCGCCCCCCCCCCCAAGGGCCCAAGGCGCCTAGGGTTGGGAAACCGTAGGGGGTGGGGGCGCCTCCACCTTGATTGGGGGGCAAGTCCCCCCTTGGCCGCCCCCCCCCCTCAGATTGGATCTGAAGGGGTCGCCCCCCTCTCCCTTACCCCTATATAAAGAGAGGGGGTGGGAGGGCAGCCGCACCCCATAGTCTGGCGCAACCCTCCCCCCTCCCAACTCCTCCTCTTCTTTGGTGAAGCTTGGCGAAGCCCTGGCAGAGTGCCACGCTCCTCCATCACCACCACGCCGTCGTGCTGCTGCTGGACGGAGTCTTCCCCAACCTCTCCCTCTCTCCTTGCTGGATCAAGGTGCGGGAGACGTCACCGGGCTGCACGTGTGTTGAACGCGGAGGCACCGTTGTTCGGTGCTTAGATCGAATCCGGCCGCTATCTGAATCGCTTCGTGTACGACTCCACCGACCGCGTTCTTGCAACGCTTCCGCATCGTGATCTTCGAAGGTATGAAGATGCACTCCCCTCTCGTTGCTAGTAACTCCATAAATAGATTTTGGTGATGTGTAGAAAAATTTTGAATTTCTGCAACGATCCCCAACACTATTATGGGTGTTGGGTCGCCTTATTATTGGGCCACGGCCATGTAATTTCGAAATACTTGAGTATATGTTGTATTTAGAGTCTGTATGTGTGGGGAAACAAGAGTTATGGTTGGTTTCGGACCCCTCCTCCAAGGGCCATGAAATCCCCCCTCTCTTTCTCCATATATACAGCCACCAGGGCGTCGTTTAGACTTTGGATTTTGTTTAAATTAAAGTTTGTCATAGCTACAACTTCGCGTACTTCGTTTGTGTTCAAAGACCAGACAAAGGCGTCACAGAACCCCACCTTGATCAATAAAGCTTTCCTCTTATATTCGCAATATTCATATTGCAATCTCAGTTTCTTACTTGTTCTTCGTTTGCATGCAGGAAACAGACCTTCGTGGTCAGGTTGATCGTGCTCCGGCGTGATCAATAACCTCTCGGAATTGGTTAGCGATTGCTAAGGCACGACATCCTCGAACGTTCGCAGTCGGATCGTCAAAGTTGACTTCCTCCAAAACGATAGCCACCATCTTATCGAAAAACGGGACACATTTGCCTCTATCAATGCCCCTGACTAGAGGCATGACAAGTGGCAACATGATTGGCAATGGTGGTAGTTGGGCCACTATGGTTGTGGGTAGAAGAGTGACAATTTTACCCATAGACATGGGTACCCGACCCGTATTGATAGGGTATAGAAATATTTGTGTTCACGACCAGTGCCCAAACCTTACCGACTAATCGCAGGTAGGACATGGGTGCGATTTTGTGCCTATGAGTACGCCCAGACTCTGCTCGATTATCTTGCTGGTGGGCACATGTTTTATAAACCCTAAGTTATCGAGCCTTTGTATGTAGCTCCGTATCCCACCCCATCCTCCTCGCAATAACCAAATTCACAACCATAGAAACCTCTCGATGAAATTATAGCTACTACGCCGCCATCCTTTGATGTTGCGTTGATCTGCCCAACGGGTACCCATAGGCGCGATACGTCATGGGCATGGATATTTACCTGATGGTTATGGTGCGGCTACAATTTTACACCAATGAGAAACATGGGTATTTGTATAGAATTATTGTACCGGCGTCACACCCTACCCACTGCCATCGAGAGAGAGTAGAGGTGTTGGATAACTCTTGAACTCTTGACTCGCGGGGTCTAGTGTCTTAGAGCATCTCCAACCGTTCGGCCTCAGGAACGCCTAAATAGCGTCGTCTGGGGTGAGCCGGCAAAACTGCAGAGTGGGGGCGTTTTTTCCCAGTCGTCGACCCTCACGGTGTTTTTTCGGCTTTTCAAAATTAAAAACTCGGCCACAAATCCAGGCAAACACGGCAGAAATTCGACCAAACTTCGGCTAGTTCATCAACTTTTTACAGATACTTGATTAAAAAGGGGGGAAACGCCACTAAACCCTAAACACTACCTGGCCCGTCGTCGCCGTTCACCGCCACCCTGAAGTTCTGCATGCCGAGGAGCTTGTAGAAATTCATGTAGTCGCCGCCGTCATCGTCGTCGTCATCGAAGCCAGCCCTGGCCATGGCCTCGTACTCCACGACGAGGCCCGGCTCCACCTTCGGCCTGACGAGCCGGGTAGAGATGGAGAAGGGCTCGTTGATGCAAATGCCGCCGCCGTGGGTGCGTCGACCGGTCGGCGTGTCCTGTGGCTCGGACTTGACGGGGAGGAGGACGTCGGCTCCATGCGCCTTGGCGTCCAGGAGCTGCCACGCCGGCGGGAGAAGCTGGGGGCGCCGGGTACTCCAGCCGCTGCGTGTTGCCGCCCTCGATGTACTCGAGGACAGCCTCCAGTGTGCGGCCGGGCACGCCCCACCATCGGCGGCGCCCTTTGGAGTTGTGGCGGCCGCGGGGCTCGACGCCGTTTGTGGCCTCCAGTTGCTCGACGTGGTGACGCCGGAAGTACGGCTCCCACAGCGTGTTGTCGGAGGTGTACCTCGGCTCATCCCTCGCCGCCTACGACGGCGAGGAACTGATACGGGTGATCTCCGCCCGTCGTTCCACACCAGAGGGCGGCGGTGGCACGGGGACCCCGTCGGCGCTCAGCCGCCACGCACCGGGCACCCGCATGTCCGGCGAGGCCGGGTACTCGGCCTCGTAGAGGAGGCGGGCCTCGTCCTCGTGAAGGTGGCGGTAGCCGAAGCCGTTGGCCGGGGTAGCACTCGACCATTGGAGGAGAAGGAACGGCGAGAAGAGAGGAGAGGCGAGAGCGTCGGTGATGGAGAGGGGAAGTGTGCGTCCACCAACGGGGGAGAGTTGGCTTTTCGAGCCACGGGCGGGCCGCGTCCTCGTGGCCGCCGTGTGTACGCATGGCGGGCGAGGGCGGGACGCCAATCGTCGCGCCTTCACTGCGCCACCCGTGAGGACATCAATGGAGGTTAACCGGCGGGGCAGCTTTGGCATTGTTTTCCCCCACGGGAACCGAGGCGATGAGGGCAACCAAGCAACGAGAAGGGTCGAGTCGCTGCCAAGGCAGACCCACCGAATTTCGCACCAAAAAACGTTTCGCCCGCCGCCCCAAGTGCCCCAGCACGCCGGGTTCGGCCTAGGTCCGCCAACACCAAATTCGGTCCGAGCTGGCGAAAAATAGGCTTCCGGAGGCACGACTGAGCCAACGGCTTTGAAAGGCTGGTTGGGGGCGCGCCTGAAGATGCTCTTACCAACCACATAGTTTTAACTCGTTATTTGCACGAGAAATCAATGCTACTGCATGGAGATGCTCTTACCAACCACATAGTTTTAACTCGTTATTTGCACGAGAAATCAATGCTACTGCATCCAAACGCATTGACATTTCTCAGAAGGACGAGGTGTGCCAACGAGCCAACATCCAAGAACGATCGCCCAGTTCACACCATCGAAACTATATGTACACACCTGTATATTCTTGACTACTACTTCCTGCTAAACTAGAATCACACCACGCTAGCATGCCAGGAACTAAACCCCGAATCGAGATTGCCAACTTGGCCCACAACCAGCCCTACAACTCTTGATCAGCAAGGAGCGCAAGATCTAGAGGTTTCACCAGTTGAGAACCAGCTTCATAATCAGATCGTTCCAGGCGTCGATGGGACCTGGCACGCACCAATGCAGGCAATCATTCTGAACCGATGAGCCATCCTCAAATGGATGGAACATCCTGTAAGGACCAGCATGGCCGTCAGGTCTCATGGACGAAATGCTGTAAGTGTCCAAGAGCTTCAGTTTCACCACATCCCTTGAACTATTGGCTGTTATGGCCTTGTTGAACTCCTCAAGCTCAATCTCCCTCATGATATGTTCCATGTATTTCCCACTGTACTCTCCCTTCTTGTAAGGCAATACCCTGTTACAGGTTCCACCGCTGAACCACTCGCCGTTCTCAAAGTGATCAGGCGCCCAGGTCCTGAAGAGAACAACTGGCTTATGGTGCGCCGAGGAGATGAATCTGAGCACCTCTTGTAAAGTCCTGCGATATAGGTGCTCAAACCCAAGTTCGGTTAGGTTCTTGTCCTGGCAATGATGACAGCCTAACACCTTACCATTCTCCCAGTAGACCGCAGTCTTAAGAAACCATTGTCCACCGGCAATGACAACATAGTCAAACCTCTTGTACTGACTTATCCAGGTTGGTTCAAGTATGTCAAGGTGAAGCTGGATCTCAGAAGTGGATTCGCCATTCTCATTTTCAAAAACCTCTGATTTGACCAGGAAGGGAGCCCAAACGAGGGACACAGTGAAGTTGTATGATTTGAAGTGCCATCTCCTATTTTTGAATTCTTTATCGTGGTAGACCTCAACAGGTTCATCAGCCTAAATAAACAGCAAGCAGGTCCAATAATAAGGATAGCCCAACTAGAAGTACATTGGGACAACAAAAAGACAGCCACAAATGAAAGCGTGTGGAGAAGATATTTCCGAACTAGCACCATGGGAAATGAATGAACAACCAGAAATACAAAGAAAGGTCATGGATCATATAGGTTTGCACTATTCCAAAAATATGCATAAGGTCATATAAACTTATCTGCAATGTCATGAAACATCACCCATGCTAATGAGCAAAACATAGTGTACTTTGGAGTAACACTCATTGATTTTCAATCTTAAAAGGAATCGAGGAAAGACTTAGTGTGTAACAAATTCCTGTAAAATGGCAATAAGTCCTTTACATTCAAATAGTGCACGCAATTTACAAATATGAGAGAAAAAAATCACTTTTGATCCCTGAACTACTGGCTTCATTCACATTCCTCTTTTAATATTTTTGGGGCTCATTTGAATCCCTAAACTATCAATATGTCAGGGCATATGTGTGTAAAATTGGTTACAAAATACTCTCTCCATCCCAAAATAAGTTTCTTTTATTTAGTACAACTTCAGTACAAAGTAGTACTAAATCAAAGACACTTATTTTGGGACGGAAGGAGTATGACTTTGCAATCTGTGGGAAAATAAAGTAAATATGTTACATTTTTTTTGCACAGATTCTCTTCAGATATTTTCAAAATTTCAGAAGCTATTCTTGCATTATTGAGACTGTCCAGGGGTGAACTGCTCTGGATACTAGCGGGTATAACAGTTAAGGGGGTCACATATCTTAACATAATTCAGTGTATGCTCTTCCAATTGTATCTTCTAATGAGGAGAAACAAAATTTCCTTTTAGGCATTTAAACGTAAAAAATAAGAAAATACAGATAAGAGCATGATGCTTCAAAGTAAGCATTAACAACAGCACTTCAGTATGAGAAAGTTGATAATTAAAAGGAAGAGTATTGCAATGTAGTACAATTTACCTTAGACAGAAGGCATATCAATGACTGAACTTGGTTGCGAAGAATGGAGTCACCAATAAGGCCCCATGCTTTGTTCCTCATAGCACCTAGAAATCTAAGTTCATCAAACGGTGGTAAATCACAGTCATAAGGTTTCCACCTCCAGTGAAGATATCCAGTGTCTGGTCTACCATTCATCATGCAATTTTGGTGATCATCAATAAATCGACAACTTGAATTTGTATAGGCTGGGCCAGAGGGATTTGGTAGCCATTCTCCATTGAAAAGGTCACATTGTCCTACGCGAGTAGTATCCACGTGAGATTCTGGAAATCAGAAAACTGCAGAAATGAGCAATTCAGCTTAAAACGCTTTTTTTCCTTTTTTCAGATTTCCAAGAGAGTACATCCTCAGGTAAAAGAACTAGTGAGATAGGTGCATTCAGGTAACAGAAACTGAGAACTGCTCCACTGAGTCATTAATCTTGTCCATTTTGCTTCAAAACCTCACAACATGGCAATAGAAGGCACCTGGTACTAACTGCAAGCCACACTAGATTATGCTTGCTTCTATTTTGCAAAAAAAATAAAAAATCTTCCCCTGATTCTCTCTCTCTTTCCCAGCTTGTGCCCAACATTTGTAACACCCCAAAAATTTAACCATGTTTTATTAATTAAAATTTTGCCATTCTAAATTTATTTTTTATTCTCTGGATTTTCTTTTGATTCAGAAACACTCTTTTCTTCTGAATTGTGGAGTTTTCCCTCCAAGTAGAAAACTTTTCAAAAATGTTGTTGGACATGTATACCCTCTCTAAGAGACATTTCTTTTATCAGTGGAATTATTTCTATAATTATTTTCCTGAGCTTTATTTCTTTTAAAATGATTTTTCATAAGTTTTGGAGCCTCTTTTGCACTATAACCCTTTGATAAATTTATTTAAAATTCCCACCAAAATTTGGGGATGTTATGTGATGTTCCCACATCACTTTTATGCAAAAATATCTTTTAGTCATTTGGAGATTTTGAGCCCTACCCCAAGTTTTCAAATCTGGTCCAGTTGGTAATTTGCACTACAACCTATTTAAATATTTCTTTAAAATTTCCACCAAAATTAGGGGATGTTAGTAGTAGTGTATAATTCAACTATATGCAAAAACCCATTGGTGTTCTTTGAAAAAATTGAGCAAATCATCCTCTTTTGCTCTCTGGTCCAGTTTGGTATTTTCTACTGCAACCATATTTTATCTTGCCCTATTACCTATGATTTTTCTCCTGCTTATAGACCACTCTACCAAACCCTTAAGTCCAGGAGATTGGACCCATTGGAGTATTTTTGGTCCATGCAATAATAGCCTTTATTTTCTGCCCAGATTTGGTTTTCTCAAAAACTTGCACTAGGGAGTTTTTGTTTTTGTCAAACTAACCTTGCCACCCTCTTTATCATCTAAGGAGACTATGATCTGGAGTTTTTGGCCACCAGAAGAGATGCCTAGAAGCCCATGGCATTCTGTCAAGGACCTTGTGTGCATGGCCAGATCTGGCATAGTTTTTAGGTTGCACGTTGGACCTGCTTGCTTTGCCTAACCAGCATGTCCACTAATCTCCTAACCACCACTAACCTAGACCTGTTAATCCCCAGCCTCATCCAAGCCTCCTGGCATGCCTTGGCATTTTGCCGAACACATGGCGTGCGTGCTCTGGGCGCGGCCAGAGCGCGCGTTTTGCACGTGTGTTCGCCCGAGTCGCCGCGTCCCGCTGCCGCCTCCCCGCGCCCGTTCTGGCCCCTCCCCCCTCACAGCCAGCGCGCCCCGACTCCTCCCTCATCGCAGAGCCGCCCCGGCCACCTCCTGGCACTCCACAGCGCCACTGTCAGGTCGGCCATGGCGGCTAGCTGACGGACGCAGCAGGCCTAGGCCGTGGCAGCGCCGCCCAAGCCATACGCGCGCGCCAGCTCGCCCCTTGAGCAGTGGGGAGTTCGTCGGAATGCGCCGACCAGCCCCAATCGCCTCCACGTCGTCTGCTAGCAACAGAACGGCGGTTCGTCGATCTTATCCCCGGCCGCCGCGGAACCGACCTAGATACGCTATAAATGGTGACCCCGAGCTCATCTCGACCCTCAGGCGACCTCATTCTATCCCCCTAGTGCTCCCACAGCCAGCAATTGGCGGAGGGAGGCCGTCTTCCCCATCTCCGGCCAGTTCGGCCGCCGCCAACCTCCGGTCCCGTTCATCGCAAACAGAGCCTCCCCAGTCCATCCAGTGTCACCATCCTCTTCCCCTCGATCTTGCGGAGCCACCCCACCTCTCAAACCCGATCGGGAGCCACCGTAGCTCGAGACCCCAATCCTCCCGACGCCACCGTCCGCCGCGAAGCTCGCCGCCGGCGACTCCCTTCGTCCCCGCCAACCTCTCGACCACCGGGAGGATCGCCCTAGTGCAGTGAATCTGTTCCCGCCATCGGAGCCCCGCGAGGAGCCACCAATCGCCGGCGTTGATCGCCGGAGCTCCGCCTCCGCTCGGACAGAGGAAGAAGGCAAGGCGCGAGCGACTGGTCAAACCTGACCAATGGGCCCAAAGGACCCACTGTCAGTGACCCAGCCCCGCCGAAGCGTGTTTTAAGTGGAAGCGTATTCCACCGAATACGCCTTCGCTAGAGGAAAACGTAAGTGCTGCCGAAACGTTTCCTTTTTCTGATTTTTATTAAAAACAGATTTTGACTAAACTTTGACTAGCTGTAACTTTTTAAATATAAGTCCAATTGATTTGATTCTTTTTCTGTTGTTTCTCAAATTTGGTCTAGTTTATTTTCATATTTATTTGAAAAATTTCCAAACAACTTTTTTGTACTGTTTTGAAACTACGTGTTAATTCAAATTTTCGTAAAATAGGATTTTGAAGAAGGCAACTTTCAAAAAATGCACCCCACTTACACACTCTTGAAGGCAAGCATTCTGAACCCTGGCATAATATTTTTGTGTGTTGTTTGATACGATTACAACAACACCTTGACATGGAGCATTCGTTATTTTATGTGACGATATGATCATACGCATGAGTGCATAATGGAGATTCTTTGCTGTTGGAAATGGATATGCTTGTGATAGTAATCACCCTCGTATGCCGTTCATGCCTACCGGAAGGAATCCGGGAAAGCCTCTGTCTTGTGTAGGCACGAGCTTGTCCCTAGTTCCTCGTCGAGACGGTTGTGTCCGGTATGGCATGGTGAGGTATGATGGGTGGTGATTCTGCCTGTTGGTTGAAATATATTTGTTATGCTAATCATGCAGGAAATACTTAAACCTCCTGAGTCGACCGTAGATCGAGTCTTGTTCCAGTAACCCCCATACTTGTTTTCGTACTACCACTTGTCCCTGCCATAGGCAGGGTACGGTTCAGTAAGTTGTCAACCCCTTTCTAGCACACACCGTACAGAGAGGCCATGGTGGAAGATACCGGCTGCATCCAGTAGGCATGCCACCTGGTCCGGGGGCATGGGTGTTTTTGGTTGGAGCCGAAGGGGTAGCTCCCCTAGTTTGCGCGCGTTATAAATTTTGTGATCCCATGCTAGTCGAGGTTGTAGCCTCCCCACTTGGAGTTTCGCTTAACGGGTGTCGTAGGTGATTCCAGACACCGGTAAGTTAGGCTAGTGTGTGCGGTCAGGTGTGTTTTCAATTAAAAGGCCGTAGACGGAATTAGTCCCGATGGACTAAAGGAATCCGTTACTCATGGGTAAAGAGTACACCCTCTGCAGAGATTATATCTATTCGAATAGCCGTGTCCATGGTTAAGGACTACAGTCTGGGATGGGTCAAGTGTCGGTCTTCGGAGGAAAAACTACTAAACCAGAACATTGATCATGACTTGTGACATAAGATGATTATGATTATTATTATTGTTAACTAACCATGTATATTACTTGAATTATTGAGTATCCCTGGGACGGTTCTACCTCCTGGATATTCACAGTGATTATTCTTATATAAGCCCTTTATGTGGTGTCGCTCAGACGCCCTACTGTGGCATGCTTGTTACTTACTTTCTTTATAAGCCCTTTATGTGGCGTCGCTGAGACGCCCGACTGTGGCATGCTTGTTATTTATCCTTATAAGCCCTTTATGTGGCGTCGCTGAGACGCCCGACTATGGCATGCTTGTTATTTATTTATCCTCATAAGCCCTTTATGTGGCGTCGCTGAGACGCCCGACTGTGGCATGTTTGTTATTATTTTCTTTATAAGCCCTTTATGTGGCGTCGCTCAAACGCCCGACTGAGGCATGCTTTATATTGTACTCCCTCCGTTCCTAAATATAAGGTGTATTAGTTTTTCAAAAAGTCAAACGTATCCTATGTTTGACCAACTTTATAGCAAAATATATAAAGATTTACAACACTAAATGTATAAAATATAAAAATATACTTCATGGGCAATCTAGTGATAATGGTTTGGTAGTCTACACATTGATATTTTTGTCTATAAACTTGGTCAAAGTTAGACAAGTTTGACTTTTTGAAAAAATAATACACCTTATATTAAGGAACGGAGGGAGTATATGAACAACCTGCTTGCGTGCATCATGGATTTTTATTTCGTGACTGACGTTGTGATCATGAAATATTTCAGAGCATGATTATCTTTTGTTATATTGTACCTGTGTTCATAATGTTTGCGAGTACATTCAAAGTACTCACTGGCTTGTCCCTGGCTATTGTCTTGGCCAGATCTCTTGCATGGAGAGGAGCGTTGCGATGACCGCCCCGGAACCTACGCAATGGTGATAGCAGCCTCGCGAAGATAGGAGTTATCCTGGTCAACTGTTCCTGTGGGAAATGGAGTTCCATAGACACCGATGAACCACAAACCGCTTCCGCCATCAGCCACTAGAAACCATTTGTCGTACTCAAAGGCCACAATGGTCTTGTACTACATATTTTGTACTTTGCTTGGAATTTCTGTATCAAGTTGGTGCCTCGTCAGCTAACAGTAATCCTGGGGCTGATGACCACAAGGGCCATTTTTTGGGAGATTGATAACCCGAAAATCCGGTCCTGACAACATTTGGCCTCAGTCTTAATCCTATCCACTAATGCTTCTACGGAAAGGGAACCTGACCCATGTAACACTAGCCTCCTAGGAGGATCGTACTCTTCCCATCTTTTCAATGCAATGAAGTGCAAATCCTTTGCGTTTTCTCGAAGAAGAAAACTTCTCTCTCTGTTTCAGCAAGAAAATTATTGGATCCGAAAGTGATCGCTGCCAAATTCCTCACAGAAAGTTAGAAACTAAGAAGATTTGATCTGAAATTCACCGAAATTGCTCTTAATGGAGAACACCCGTGGAACTTGCCATACATCAGGATGCAAGGCCACGTGCTCATCGTGGCACAGCGTCTTCATAGTGGCAAGGTTGACTTTATGTGCTGATGAAGGGCATCAACATGCCAGCGAGAGTCTATGAATGCTCATGAACGGGCATCGTTCATGCACTCATGAAGGTCACAGGCACCTTCATCCTTGCTACAGCATTCTGCACTTGCTCCGCTTTTTGTCACCAACATCAAGATCATTTGCTCACTGTGCTTATTGTCTCCAACGGCCTAGCCACAAGGAAATGTTACCAGCAACGTCCATTAATTCTTCTCTTGGACATCATGAGCTGCTGTACTAGGTTGATCATGTGAAATTGCACACAAGGATGACACACATAGAGAGGCTAGGAAATAATTTTCCTTTTCCAAACTAAAGTTAGGCAGTCTACCTGCTCCAACCGCTATCTCAAGTATGTTCTGGAACTTGTTAAATGGGGTAAATAGACAACTTAAGGATCTGATCCGGGTGGGAGTGTGGGCTATGTGGAACTGCTGCAATGATATTATTTTTAGCAAGAAAAATGCTTCCACTTTCTTTTTTTGCAGGATAAACATTGGACCCTTAGGTGGTGCTTACTGCATCGTGTGGACCAAACGGGTTTCACTGGACTCTGGGTGCAGCCATTTGGAAATGGTAGCACGCGCTTTGTTCAACAAATATGCTGCCTAGTAATAGGATTGATGCCGCACAAGTTGTAGCTAACTAACCCTGTTGCTCTTTGGTTGGCAAACGCCCTTTGGAGTTGCTTGTTTTTTGGGTTTTTTCTTTTTGTACGGATTAAACTTTGCAATAAAATTGGTTTCATGCATCAACCGATGCAAGGCCAGGGCCATCCCCTTTCCGGATAAAAAACTGGCAGGGCATCCCAGTCAGTGTCAAATGTGTCTTCCTTTGCCACGTGGTGGGACTGACGCAAAGTGGACCACTAAGATTGTGAGAAACTAGAATAGGATGGAACACAGAATGTAACGAACATTTGTGAGTGATAATGCACTGTTAGAGGGACGAGACTTGCCTGCTCCCTTCGTGTGTGCCCATCCGTGCTCCCGCATACGTGGCTTGATTTGATTGGAACAAAATTAGGCCCGGCCCCACCCCCTTAAAATCAGGGGGGGTGATGATTAGATTAGAAAGGAAAAAGAGAAAATAACAGTCGTAGGATGAAGTGGGAGCACGGATGGGAGCATGGGGAGGGAGCAGGCAAGTTTTGTCCCTGTTAGAGGCACAACATGTATAACAGAAAACTTTTATATCTAGCCAACTGCACGATGTAGTCAGGGCACAGCTTGGTGTACGTAGCGTTGGGATTCAATTGATCGGGTTATCCACTCCAACAAAGATTAGAGACACAAATGAGCAATTCCCAAGTCATGCGACCTGTATGCATAGAACTCACAAGTTGTTTGTACCCGAGGTGCCCTTTAGTCTTCCAAAACATAGGAAACCTGTCGTTGATCCCAAGATGTTCTTATTTGTGTGGCGCCACAACAGGTAAGCACTAACTAATTAACGAAACAACTGCATATGCGCTACTAAATTTGGCAGTTCATACACAAAAATATGATTAGGCAGATTAGTTCAAGCAAATGACAGTGTTTAAAGGCAACGTATCAGGTGAAAACTTCATTTCAGTGCAAACCTGAGAAGTATCTTCCTAGGACGTCGGATTCTAGGACCGCTTGGATATCAGGTGGGTGTCACGACCCAAGCTCCGGAAAGCGTAGTCGTCAGGAGGCTGTTGTGCCATAGCGTGGAGAGAGGTGGGCGAGAGGATTGGCGGGGGGTGAACCTCCGTTTTCTGGTTTCCATATAGATTGATTGTTGTCCCTAAGGCTTACATGGCTGTCCAGCATATGGACGGCATTACTTGATCCCCAAGTTGGATCAGACCCTTTCCTAGCAAAACTCCAAATGTTCCTTAACAACTTTGATTCTTTCCTAACTCAAACTCTGATTCTTTCCTGTCTTAACAATTCTAATAACTAGACAAGTCTCAGGCTGCAGGCTCAGCCCTGCGCACATAACGCTGGCCCCACCTATGGTCAGCCATGACAGTGGGATTCTAATCTTTCTGCTTAAACAAGTTTTAGGAAAACCACCCTATGCGATCCTTCTTGACCAGCCCTTCGTCCTCTTTCTACGCCATGACTTATTGCGACTGTCAGACCCATGGCCATGGGCTGGAGAATTGGAAAATTATTTTTCACCCCCACGCTACACCACCGCACATCCTGCTCGGCGACCTCGCTTCTTGTCTATCCCCTCCTCATGATAGTGCGGCATGTTAGAGTTACATTTACGGTGTCTTTTGGCTTTCTGTATTTTGGCCTTTGGCCTCCCCCTGTACTTGTATTAGAGCATTAGGTTTTTTTTCACACGCAACTCGTGCAATCCGATCCCAATCTCGCGCCACCGTCCTTCTGGCCGGTCCTGCTGATCTCCTCTCCGGCGCTGCTCTTCCGCGCCTCAAGGTCCACCCTGCTGTCCACCCACAGTCCAGGCGCACGGCCCCGCCCGCTGCTCTTCTTTGCCTCCGGCCTCCAAGTCCCGTTTTCATCTGCCGTCACTCGATCCATCACGCCGCAGGGCACTACTCTCGATCCACCGCGGGAGTGGCCGCTATCGAAGGTCTACATCGCCGCCCCCCAGCAGCGTTCGTCGCCGGATCTCCTGTGCTGCTGGGATTGGGGCGGGCCCCTGCGCTGCTGACGCCTGCGTCCTCCGGCCTTCACCGCCGTCCGGCTGCTGTCCGCCTCGGCGGCCATCTGTGCGTCAGCCGTCTGCCCGCGCGTGCAGGAAGTCCGCTGCCACTGCGATCTATTCGTCGATGCCTTGTGCGTTGACTTGAAGTCGCCGCTTGGGCTACTGTTTTGGGCCTGCCTTGGCTGCTGGCCTGCAGCCTTGCATCGGAGCTGTTGCTCCTCACGCGCCCCTGTTTCTGTGGCTTGGCTGAGTTGTGTTACTGTGATAAAAAAAAAAGAGATAAAAAAAAGTAAAAAAGAAGAAGAAAAACAGGTACAATGTTTCTGTTGGGTACTCATCTTCCTCGCTTCCCGGTGTTTTTCGAGGGTGTTCCATATATTGATCCCGTCTCGCACATGCGCCTTTCATCGATGCTTGGTGCTCGCCCGTTTGGAGGTGGTGATTGTCGCTCTACTTTGACACCTTTTGCGACTTCCACCGGTGTTGCTGGTCACTCTAGAGCGGCTTTTTCCATGACTTCTGCACCTGATGATTGTCAGCCTACGTCGACTCCCTTTATGGTTTCTACACGTGGTGGTGACTGCTCTATGTCGACTTCTGTTGTGGCTTCTACCCATGGTTGTAGTCGCTCCACGTCGACTCGCCACACGACCTCCTCGGGTGATGGCGACCGCTCTTTGTCGGCAAGTGGTTCTACCTCGACCTCTACCACGGTGTCCCTGTCTGCGCATGAGATTGCGCAACTCCGATGCCTTCTTGCTGCTTGGATTCTTCACCGACAGGTTCTGCAGCTTCTGCACCTAAGTTTTCTGGCACTGAGAGACCACCTTCTACTCATTTAGGTACATCCTCATGGATTCTTGATACTGGTGCATCTTTTCATATGACTCATGATTCTTCCCCTTTGACCTCCATTCGACCTCTTGAGTCACCTGTTCATGTTTTTACAGCTGATGGTACGCACCTCCCTGTCGCTAGTCGAGGCACTCTTAGTACCTCTTCATTTCGTGTTCCCTCTGTTGCTCATGTTCCTCAACTTAGCATGCAGCTGTTTTCAGGTAGTCAGATTGTTGACTCTAGTTGTAGGGTCAATCTCGACTTTGATTCATGTTCTGTTCAGGATCGTCGCACAGGCGCTCTGCTTGATGCTGGCCACCGACGCCACGATGGTCTTTGGGAGCTTGACTGGCTTCGTCTTCCCTCTGATGCCAGCGCCAGTCTCGCGACCCCTATTGCCGCATCTGCTAGCTCTTTTCAGCAGTGGCATCATTGTCTTGGCCATTTATGCGGTTCTCGTCTCTCGTCTTTAGTTCATCGTGGTGTTCTGGGGCCTGTCTCTGGTAATGCTTCGTTGGATTGTCTAGGTTGTAGGCTTGGTAAGCAGATTCAGCTACCCTATCCTCACAGTGAGTCAGTGTCCGAGCGTCCCTTTGATCTCGTTCACTCAGATGTTTGGGGCCCGGCTCCCTTCGCTTCGAAAGGGGGTCATCGCTACTATATTCTCTTTATAGAGGATTTTACTCGCTACACTTGGATCTATTTCATGTCTTCTCGTAGTGAGGTCTTATCTATATACAAAAAAATTGCAGCCATGGTTCATACCCAGTTCTCCACTCCTATTCGTGTTTTTCGCGCAGATTCTGCTGGAGAGTACATCTCTCGTGCATTGCGAGGATTTCTTGCTGAACAGGGTACTCTTCCCCAGTTCTCTTGTCCTGGTGCTCATGCTCAAAATGGTGTGGCTGAACGCAAGCACCGTCACCTTCTTGAGACAGCACGTGCGATGATGATCGCTGCCTCTCTTCCGCCTCACTTTTGGGCTGAAGCTATTTCCACTTCCGCCTATCTCGTCAACATCCAGTCATCTGCTGCTCTGCAGAGTGGTATTCCTTTCGAGCGTCTATTTGATCGTTCCCCTGATTATTCGGTGCTTCGTCTATTTGGTTGTGTTTCCTATGTTCTTCCTCCACGTGAACGCACCAAACTGACCGCTCAGTCTGTTGAGTGTGTATTTCTAGGATACAGCGATGAGCATAAGGGTTATCGGTGTTGGGATCCTGTCGGTCGACGGGTGCGCATTTCTCGGATGTGACCTTTGATGAGTCTCGTCCTTTCTACCCGCGTCCATCCTCCTCGACCTTTTATGTGGAGGACATCTCTTTTCTCACATTTCCTGATACTCCTCCCTCAGTGCCCCATATTCCTACCTCTCCTTCCCCCGTTGTTGCAGACATGGCGCCGTCCTCTCCCACGGTTTCTTCTCCTTCCTTATCGGATGACTCTCCACCTTCATCCCCGATACATTCCCTGTCTCCACCTTCATCAACGACGCCTTCCCCGTCAGCACCAATGTCTTCCTCGTCTCCACCTCCCGTGATTCCTACACATCCCTCTTTTCCTTTCCATTACACTCGTCGTCCACGTCCTATCGATGCATCCACAGATGCGCCATCAACTTCTGGTGTGCCATCTGCCTCTTCTCAGCCGACTTATGGTCTTCGAGCTCGGCCTTGTCCTCAACCTGATCGATATTCTCCTTCCAAATATGGTCTTTCGGCTGTCCTTGAGCCTAACTCTTATCGTGATGTTGTTGTTCATCCTGAATGGCAGTTTGCGATGGCAGAGGAGATTGCTGCACTTGAGCGCACTGGCACGTGGGATCTGGTTTCTCTTCCTCCTCGTGTTCGTCCCATCACTTGTAAGTGGGTCTATAAGATTAAGACTCACTCTGATGGTTCTCTTGAGCGATATAAAGCTCGTCTTGTGGCTCGTGGTTTTCAGCAGGAGCATGGTCGTGATTACGATGAGACTTTTGCTCCTGTTGCCCATATGACCACTATCCGCACACTTCTTGATGTAGCCTCTGTTCGCCATTGGTCCGTGTCTCAACTTGATGTTAAGAATGCCTTTCTTAACGGTGAGTTGCGTGAGGAGGTTTATATGCAACCACCACCTGGATATTTTGTTCCTGATGGCATGGTTTGTCGTCTTCGTCGCTCTCTCTATGGTCTCAAGCAAGCCCCTCGTGCTTGGTTTGAGCGTTTTGCCTCTGTGGTGACTGCAGCTGGTTTTTCTCCGAGTGTTCATGATCCAGCGTTGTTTGTCCACCTTTCCGCTCGTGGTCGCACTCTTCTTCTTCTATATGTTGATGACATGATTATCACTAGTGATGATCTTGAGTACATTGCCTTTGTCAAGGCCCGTCTCAGTGAGCAATTTCTTATGTCTGATCTTGGTCCTCTTCGTTATTTTCTTGGGATTGAGGTTTCCTCCACCTCTGATAGCTTTTTTATTTCCCAAAAAAAGTATATACACGATCTTCTTACTCGGGCGGCTCTTAGTGATGAGCGCACTGTTGAGACTCCTATGGAGCTTAATGTTCACCTTCATGCTTCCGATGGTGAGCCCTTGTCTGATCCGACTCGTTATCGTCATCTTGTTGGCAGTCTTGTCTATCTCGCCGTCACTCGTCCAGATATCTCCTATCCTGTCCATATCCTGAGTCAGTTTGTTTCTTCTCCCACTTCGGTTCACTATAGTCATCTTCGTGTTCTACGATATCTTCGTGGCACGATCTCTCACCGTCTCTTCTTTCCTCGTTCCAGCTCATTACAGCTTCAGGCCTATTCGGATGCTACCTGGGCTAGTGATCCTTTGGATCGTCGTTCACTTTCTGCCTACTGTGTGTTTATTGGTGGTTCACTCATTGCCTGGAAGACAAAGAAACAGACTGGAGTTTCCCGTTCGAGTGTTGAGGCTGAGTTGCGAGCTATGGCTCTTCTCACCGCAGAGGTGACTTGGTTACGCTGGTTACTCGAGGATTTTGGTGTTTCTATTACTACACCTACTACACTCCTGTCAGACAGTATAGGTGCTATCAATATCGCGCGGGACCCCGTGAAGCATGAGCTTACCAAGCATATTGGTGTTGATGCTTTCTTTGTGCGCGCTGCTGTGCAGGACCATGTTGTTGCTCTTCAGTATGTGCCTTCTGAGTTACAGTTAGCGGACTTCTTCACGAAGGCTCAGACTAGAGCGCAACATGGATTTTACCTCTCCAAACTCAGTGTTGCATATCCACCATGAGTTTGAGGGGGGGGTGTTAGAGTTACATTTATGGTGTCTTTTGGCTTTCTGTATTTTGGCCTTTGGCCTCCCCCTGTACTTGTATATATGATGGCTTTGGCCTTGAGATGATACTATGTTGCATATTTCCTAACACGGCACTCCTTGTTGTTGTCTCATTTTAACAAATTAAAGGCGAGCATATCAACCACGGGTCACGAGGCGGAGCTTGGTGCTCCATTGCCCATCGAGCTGGGCGAAGGAACTACGCCACGTAATGCCCTCTCCTTCTAGGCCTTGTAGTCATGTACAACTCCACATTCTTGAAACAGATTCATGCCCCGCTTTATAGATAAAGCACATATCACAGTACACGGCCGAATAATACAAGGTGGAGTGGTAGCCCTCTTACAAAGCAGATCCCGGGATAACCGGATCACGCAGAACGCACGCAACTACACTACTTGAAAGAGAATACAGGAAGGACGGAGAACAACGCTACGCAACGCCCTAGAACACCTAAGCTCCACGGCAACGCCCTCAAGAGGGAGAACGACGCTAAGTGTCGTCGTTGCCGAGTCCTAAAAGGACAAGGGTCTCCACCTGGAACCCTAACACGGAGAGGAGAACCACAGCAACATTTTCAAGAAGAAAGCGGCACCCATGAGCGTCGCCATCGTCGGCGCCAAAGCGTGAAGCTTTCGCTTGGCAGCCCACCCGTGCCACCACGAGGTCTCCAGGACAACCGCGACGGGCAAAGACCCCCCAATCCAGATCTAGAAGAACAGAGAACGAGCCCGAGCCACCTGCCGCTACACCCCTTGTCGCCCACACGACCAAGAGGGAAAGCCACCGCCTCCGCCATGATGCCCGCAGGAGAGTCAACCATGCAGACCACTATCCAGGGCCGCCGCCCCAGCATCCCTGACCCGAGACATCACCACCCATCCACCTCACAGCACACCAACCCCGGCAGGAAGAGTAGACAGCCCTCCTTCCACTCCTAGCCCGGCATCAGTGTCAGGATCTAGGTCTACACCTCCATGGTAGGAGGCGTCGACGCCTACACCCCCAACCATTCCCGATGGACAGAGGGGGACACAACCCCAAGACTGCCCACGACAGCCGTTGAGCAAGCCACGGCCACGGCCCTCTGGCCTGGCCAAGGAGAGCTCGCACAACGCCAAGATCATGGCCATCGGCACTATTCTGTATGACGACGAAGCTTTGTCAGGACCACCACCGCCGCCGATGGCACCCGCGAAAACAACACTCACGGGCACATCCCGGGCCGAGCCCAACCTCATCAACCGGGGCAGACAACCCCGATCTGCCTCGAGTCCAAATCTGGCCCGCCCGAGCACAACCGCTAGGTCAAAGACGCCACCGCCGCATGCCCAGACGGCACCCAGCCCCGCATGCCGCCGGCTCAAACTCGGGAGAAGGGAGGATGTCGTGCTGCCACCCCGCGCCACCGGCTGGACCACAGTCGCCGCGCTGCCGTAATCACCACCAACACACTCGGCCGCCCAACCCGCGTCGGACACGCACAGCCGTTCCAAACGCGGGCCAAAGCACCACCACCGCCAACCGCCGCCACCAACACGAAGGAGAGCAGCAACGCCTGGCCCACGCCGCCTGTCGGCCAGATCGGCCGCCGC
This sequence comes from Secale cereale, assembly GCA_902687465.1. NCBI lineage: Eukaryota > Viridiplantae > Streptophyta > Magnoliopsida > Poales > Poaceae > Secale > Secale cereale. The sequence continues at coordinate 184,740,762 of LR738709.1, forward strand.
AGCCCAGGCACACACAACCCTCCTTGTTGTCCGACAAGCCGCCCTGTGCGCCGCCACCCCACAGTGCCCAACGCCAGCGCCTCATCCTGACCCGGGGAAGCAAGCCCGTCTCGCTCCACCGCACGAGTCGCCAAGCCCCGACGACGCCGACGCTGGTCAAGCTTTGCCCGGTCGCGCCCTGTGGCAGTGGCGAAGCGGGAGGGAAAGGAGGATGGGGAGCCTGGCGGCAGAGATCTGGATGGCCCAACGTGGGAGGGGTTGGGCTTTTTTCCGTGTCGCCAACAAGTTTTGGCTTGTCACATTTGTTGGTAGCAATGGAGATTGGGGGCTGGACTACTAGGTTTATTTCCTTTCCACGAAGACAATGGAGCAAGAAAATCTACCGCAAGGTAGTAAATTCCGCCCCCACCCCCCCCCAAAAAAAGTCTGTTCTTCTCCTCCAGCGCTCACACGACCACTTGGAGGAACGCGCCATCGCCGACCAACCACGAACCAAGAAAAGTATCAACCGGGGATTCACTCCCGTAGAATAGCCCCCTAAATCTGGAGATCCAGATCCGGAGGATCTGACACTCGACTAGCCTACAAAAACGCGCCGTGGTGACAGAGGAGGAGGAGGAGATAACTATTCCTCGCCAATGTCGTCCTTACCGCCTCCTCAATATCGGCGATGGAAACAGTGGAGCTTCCTCGGCCATTTCACGCTCGCCAAGCATTAGAGAGTTCACGAAGCAAAGGGGAGACATGAGGGGGTTTTCGTGGAATCTGTTCCAGTGATTAGAGGAACATCCCACCTTTCATCTGACTTGTCGATTTGGAATCCGATAGCTCAGATTGAAAGATTCCATGTTTGCACTGAAATAAAGTTTTCACCTGATATGTTGTTGTGTTTAAAAACAGACAAAGGGTACATTGAGCAAATTGAATGGTGATATTTTCTATCAGAACATCAAAATGATCTACATAGTTGGTATCCTAATTACCCTTGAAAAGTAAAACTCAATTTCTTTACAGCTCAGGATTTCACATATATAATTCATATTAATACGAATTCCATGAGTTATGACATCGGCAGGGGTGAAACATATGAACAAAGAAGTTATGACAACTGAGAACTCGCAACATTTTTTTACCACTTATATAAACACATTCACCATTTTTTCTCCATATGGCATGCTCTATACAAGGAAGATGTGGAACCTATGAGTGAACATGTTATGACAAGTTATCAACTGAGGACTAAAAATATTACTTTTTAGCACTTATCAAACATATAAATTCATCCCCTTTCTTCCTCAGCCACAAATTTGGAAAGGTTTACAAAGGTTAACCAGGGGCGAACCCAGATAAATCTATCAAACTTGGACTCAACTGTTACACTCATAGGATTATGCTACCAAAATGGTCAATAAACACTACGCCCTCCGTTCCATATTAGTTGTTGCTGATTTAGTACAACTTTGGACTAAATCAGCGACAACTAATATGGAACGGAGGGAGTATTTACTTTTTTTTTGTGCCCACAAACATATACCCATTTCCTTATACATATTTTTGAATAAACGAATAGCAAAGGAGCTGTTAACAATTCTGTCTTAACCATTGGTCTGTGTCGAAGCTCGTAATCTTTTTTTTAGAAGGGTGTAGCAAAGCAAAGCTTTTAGTATAATTGCATAGAATCTCATTCCAGTACTTTTTAACTCAAGTACATCCCATGGCAGTATCTAAATTCTCGGTATTTTACATAAATATTTACCCTCGAGACAGGATTAAACCACAGGTTTCATGTCCTACTTTCTATCCCACGCAAAAGCACACCTTAAAGCCAAAATGTAGAATTCAAGTTGGCAATTTCCCATGGAGAACAAAACAAATGTAATTATCAGTTCTTGACGAGATAGCAGAACTGTCCTTATAACAGCTCCTATGCTCATAAATAAGGTTTTAATGTTTCCAAACATGGAGGACAAATAAAAGATCAAGTTTTTATGATCTAAAAGATCTTATATTGGTTTACAGAGGGAATACATACAAATCAAAATGTTCGAAACTGCTCCATTTTGTTCTCAGTCCGTTTCGAGCTTTACCATCAAACCGCGGGAAAATAACACTTCCCTAAAAAATTATATGGCAAACACACATTTCCCCAGCATTTAAGATGCAACAAAACAATCAGGGCTCCTTTGATTCAAAGGAATTCTATAGGATTTTTGGAGTATTGAAGTCCTTTGATTCATAGGATTGAATCCCATAGGAATTTTTTCAATGGAATCTTCTGTACTACATTTCATACGAAATCTAACATCCACTCCAACCTCTTTTTACAATCCTTTGCTTTTCCTGTGAAATCAAACACTCCTTGCTGATCCTATAGGATTCAAGTGGGCATGACACTCCAATCCTATACTTTTCCTATTCCTGCGTTTTCAAAATCCTGCGAATCAAAGAGGCCCTCATACGAAATCTAACATCCACTCCAACCTCTTTTTACAATTCCTTTGCTTTTCCCGTGAAATCAAACACTCCTTGCTGATCCTATAGGATTCAAGTGGGCATGACACTCCAATCCTATACTTTTCCTATTCCTGCGTTTTCAAAATCCTGCGAATCAAAGAGGCCCTGGACTGTAAACGTGCAATCCCTTATCCCTCTGCAATCACCTGATATTTTTCTGAACCTTACTAGTCTTAAGACCACAGCAGGCGTTCAGGAACGATAGAGTAAAATTCCTATTTCATGGAACCAAAACATAAATTCCAAGTTCCATTCTTGAACTCAAGAAAATACGGTGCCATTTCCAACAAACAAAAAATCGCCAAAAACTGCAGGCCAGACAAAATGCGAAACAATTCGCCCTCACTAAACCCACCGACAAGGTAAACCTAAACCCTACGAATCTCTGAACTTTCTTACTCAACTAAAAATTGGAACTGGCAGAGAAATCCCGTACCTTCCTTGATCTCCGGCGACAGAGACGAGGAGGAAGAGAAGGAGCAGAGCAGACGGAAGGAGACGCCGGCGAAGAGGATCCACCCGATGGCCTTGAGCCCTCCCAATCCCCACCCCCCTCCTCCTCCCTTGCGAGATCGAGGAGAGAACGGCAACGCCGCCCACGGCGACCACCTCGGGCCCAAACCCATGGGGTGCTACCGTGCTAGGATAATACTCCCCAGGTCGAGTGTCTGTGCGTGCGAGCGCGAGCAGGGTGGCCTGGCCCTGGCGTGGTAGCAGGAGACGAAGGAGACTGCGAGTCGACATCTGACCCTCTCAGCCTCATCCCGTCGCCTCTTTTCGTGTTGTGAGCTTTTGGACAAAGTTTAGCCGAATTTGACGCATTCGGAAATATTTTGCCATCTGACCTTTTTAGCTATTGTCATAATCCTATAATCCCTACCGGCATGGTGTATAACGATAGAGTTTAACTGTGTCATGATGTCGTTGTAACGTGAAAAAAAACCTGCCGCCAATATTTTGGCATTTGACCTTTTTAGCTACTGTCACAATCCTATAATATCATATCAACATGATGTATAACGGTAGAGTTTAACTGTATTATAACACAATGTGAAAAAAAAACTGCCGTCAAGGTATTTAGCGATAGGGCATTATATCTTACCGCCGAGTCGTTGATGATAAATTCTAACACTGAGAATTTAAGTATTTGCACAAAACAGTTAGAAGCCGGGGCAGCAGAAGAGTACAGCATGAACGTAGTGGCTAATGCATGCTAGTACTAGCTAGGTCCTTTCTCAATAGTATTAGCTAGGTCCTCTAAAAAAATAAATAGTACTACCTTCGTCCTGATTTATTTATCCCTGTTGTATTTCGTGTCAAATTTTGATCAAAAATTTAACTAACGAAATGTTCATGCAAGTCAAAACAATTATATAATTGGAAATTACGTTCAAATACAAATCCAATGATATAATTTTTATTAATATACATTAATTTCGTTAGTTAAATTTTTGATCAAAATTTGACACGAAATACAATAATATCAATAAACCAGGACGGAATTGAGAAACAGTATAACACAGCTACCTATGAGCCTCTGCAGCCGTCGGATTGCTCTCCAACGGACGACGTAGATCCTCCCCAGGTCCATTCAGGCGCTGCACGCACGTCTCGCGGGCCGCTGCCAAACGCCCAGGCCCAGGAACTGGCCATTCGCACGAAACAGGCTGAGGCCGGTTATTTACAGGAACTGCTCCTCTGCTTGTGATGCGCCGTCACCGTCCTCCGTCTCGTCGGCAAGATCCTACTGCCGTGTTGCGCATCTGCCTCCGCGTCGGTGCCTTCCACTAGCCATGTCCTCTTCCTACTCTAGCCCCTTTACTATTTTCTCTCATGTCATTCGGTTTCTTATCGCATGAGACGTTACGCGCGAACCCTAGCAAGCAGCTCCTAATCTACCTATAACCAAATCAACAGGATGCCACCGGAAACGGAGGGCTTTGGAGGAGGAGACTGGTGGAGGCGGGAACTGTTCCAGTGTCCGACGCACTTCGGTGTCCTCACATTTTAGAAGCATCTCTACTCCTAATGGAGCAGTTGGTAGTTTTTGTTTCAGGGTTTTTTTCGTCCCACCTCCCACTTCGTCTGGTTTTTTTCGTCTGGTTATGTTTCGCCTAATTTATTTTCGTCCGGTTTATTTTCGTCTCGCATCCCACCACCATATCTCCTCGCATTGATTTTTTTACCCTCATAATAAAAACTTTCCTAACATTTCCAAAGTTTCCTAACTAGACACGTTATAAACGGCAGGAACTGATAGCACATTACCAATCAATAAAATTTAGTTTCATGACGATCAATTCCAAATTCTAATTTTCCTAATGCACCGATCTTTGCCTTTTCTAAGTGATTGTTTGGATAAGGAGGATTAGCTATGGATATATATCTCTACTCCTAATGGAGCAGTTGGTAGTCTTTGTTCTAGGGTTTTTTTCGTCCCACCCCCCATTTCGTCTGGGTTTTTTTCGTCTGGTTATATTTCGCCTGGTTTATTTTTGTCAGGTTTATTTTCGTCTCGCATCCCATCATCATATCTCCTCACATTGATTTTTTTTACCCTCACAATAAAAACTTTCCTAACATTTCCAAAGTTTCCTAACTAGACACGTTATAAACGGCAGGAACTGATAGCACATTACCAATCAATAAAATTTAGTTTCATGACGATCAATTCCAAATTCTAATTTTCCTAATGCACCGATCTTTCCCTTCTCTAAGTGATTGTTTGGATAAGGAGGATTAGCTACGGATATATATCTCTACTCCTAATGGAGCAGTTCGTACGTCTTTCGTTCGTTCGTTCGCTCACCCATCGGACCAATTCCTTGTTCGACCGATTTTTTTCCAGCGCTCCCCACACGGTTTTCCCGGTTTTTCGATTCTCTTTGGTTGCCCATCTCCCCACGTCCTTCCTTCCCGATCGGATTTTCCTAATCTATTTTCTGCCCTAGCAAACTGATCTGCGCTACGCACGATCGTGCCCAGGCCCATCTATTCCATTGCCAAGATCGACGCACACCACCGCCGCCGCCACAGCCACCTCCCTGGTTGCCACTGCCTCGACCTCCTGCACTTCCTGCCGCCGCTGCAGGTCACGGTGTCCTCGGCGTCTCCGTTCCTCCGAAGTGCAACGCCTCCTGAAGTCCTGATCGTCGCCGCCTTCACCTTCCACAACCCTTGACACTGCTACAGTTGGCCGTCTACTCTTCCCATGGCCAACGACGACGAGAAGGGGGGAGGAGAGGAGCTGGGTGAGGCGACGAGGGCAAGCGAGAGAGTTGCATCCTGTATGGAACATGATGCAGGTCAAGAGCCGACAGTAGGTAAGCACTCTTTCCTCTTATGTTTCTCATCTCCCTCTCCTCTCCCTGTGTTGTGGCAGTAGGGCTCGTAGTGGCGGGATAAGGGTGCAAGCAGCTATGAGTTTGGTAGGGGTTCGATGGATGGGTAAGGGTAGGCATGGCGAGCATTGCTCGTGTCTCAGCCAACATACCATGTGTGTCGAGGACAGACTTGGAATATGCAACAATGAGCATGGTACTTAGGAGAATGTTGGCCCTCTTTGATAAGGAGCAGGTAAAGGTGCACACAGGCAATCGTCGTGGTGAGGCGGATGAGAAGATGGAGGATGAAGCCACCCATCCGTATCAGGCATGTATACTGATCCATGACCATGCATATTTGTGTCAGAATGGTTCATCTTGAGGCAATTTGGCACGGTCGTCTATTTGTATAGGTCTATGATTTTTGTTGTTTCGCCGAGAGTTAGATTCACAGCATGGCAACTGATAACTCAAGGAAAATCTTTTAAAAAAAGGTACGTGTTTGTACATGTTCTGCAATGCTGTGTAAATTATGAAGTTAAAAAATATTGAAAATTCTAGAATAACTTCCAGTGTTAGTTCATAATAAGGTGACTTTGTGATAGGTTATACTCTGTTTTAAAACATTATCATGCCGAGCATGTTTATGGAGTGTGCTTGGACATTTACGTGTTACTGCAATTCCATCTTACTCCTGATGCCGGTAATCCTGGTACCTTCTAGAATTTAGATTAAGGGCTGCACACCATGCATTGGTTTTTGGTTGACCTGAATTGTGGTAGTGTAGTCCCTACGGATAGCTTTTGTGTTCTATGTTACTATAGCTTTCTCTATTCAAATGTTGGCTGCCCCATGATTTGTGCTCCACGTATTTACACAAGTACAAACTTCCCCAAGTCGTCTGATGTATTATGCTTCATTTATGATGGGTCCATCTTATGTAAGTAGATAAACAAAACTTATTTTATATGATATGGGGATACACAGTATATATATCGTTCTAACAAAGCTATAGTTCGGGACTTGGGGTTCAAGTTGAGTCCAGATATGAATGTTAAGCTCTGATGCAGTCATGTTTTTTTGCCAAGCATGTTAGATTCTGCAAATTAAATCGAGTAAAGGCTGCAATTCTGAAAGAGCATGCCCATGTTCATATGGATGGGTGCATCAAATCTGATGATGAATGCGCTGCATGTTGCCTGCATATTAAATCAAGTAAAGGCTGCAATTCTGAAAGGAGCATGCCCTTTGTCCATATGGATGAGTGCATCAAATCTGATGATGAATGCGCTACATCTTGCCTGTTTATCTTCAGTTAGAGAGACATGTGTTTCCCCACAAAAAATACACATATGTTTGGCACTTTCTATAACCTTTTGATTTTCAGGGTAACCAAATTGTATGTTGATGTAGTCATAATTTATCCACTACCTTAAATTTCAGAATTGTAAACAACCATTTTTCATGGATTATATAAGCACATCCCCTTGATGGGTTTAATCTGCAACATCTGACAAATGGTTCTGAAAGCCAGATATGCTTCATGAAAGCAGTATTTTTTATTCTTTCTATTACAATATACCCCCCTTTTGCACCAATTCAGAATTGGAGATAGTATCGACGTAAAGATATGAGACATGAGAAGACATGCTGGTGACAGATGGCGGTACTAAGCGAGAGGTAAAATAATATCTTTCTTTCTTTCTTTCGGGATAGAACATTTTTTCGAACCATGCAGGGGAGCTACATGTATATTTATAGATAGAATGAGAAATAACAGTGCATGCGACCTTCTGAGTTCAAGCACGAATACAAAAATAAAAGAAAGAAAGAGAAATGGAAGGCACTGAGTCCTGGGATAGAACATACAACAATACATGTTTTCAGTCTTGCTTATAGTTAGATATTATTCTCTTGCTCAAAAAGTATAATACAAAGTACATAATGTGTAACATTCTGATCCGCAATTTCCTCGTATTAAGAAAAAAAATTCCAACTTTCATCGCTTTTGATTTGAAATAAGCTTGTTCTGACAGCTGTTAATTCTTTAGGTACACATGCCGGCAGTTATGTATTTTCAACCAATGTGAAGATAATCATTTATTCATGTGTACTCTATGGATCTCATTAAATTATTTTGTATGTGCCCAGCCTATAAAAGACAAGATGGTGTTCTCTAAAAACTTTAGATAGCCAGTACTTTTGCAGACAATAAATTCCAGTTCTTGTTTAACCAAAATAATGCATTGTTTAGGTGTAATTGATCTACAATCAATGGGCAAGAAATATTTCCCAAATATGGCACTGCAACTCGTGTGCCAAGAGAGATCTTCAAGAAATGCGCCATCGAGCACAACGTTGAGGAGACATATTTATCCGACTCACTTAATTTGGATCACAAGAATGCCTATGATGAAATTATGTTTGTTGTTGATAGTGACAAGGGTGGTGTGTAGCGACCACGATCCGAATGGACCGAAGCCTCTGTGTTTCAGTGTCATCCCTGGATCGATAATGCTGACACGCACAGTACTTGAAGGATTTATAACAGAGTGGCAATCACACACTTATTACATCGAATGTCTCCAAAGAGAACTTAGTACAAAAGTCTATGGCTTAAGGTCATCTAACAAAATAACAGTGGAAGGCTTGGAAGATAAGTGAGTCCATCAATTCCAACGGCATAGCTGAGTGCATGACAAACGACCTGGAACGTCTTACTTCCGGTCGGAAAAGTCTGCAACGTAACATGTTGCAGCCCGAAACGGGTCAGCACATGGAATATGCTGGCAAGATAACACGGAAGATGCAAGTAACACAAATAAAGGCTACACTATATGCATATTTAGCTGGTGGAGGCTCTAAGGTTAAAGTTTTTGCGTAAAGCCAATTTTTCCCTACAACAAAGGAATAAATTTTATTTTTAACTATCATGGTAGTTGAAACATCATTGAGAAGGTACCTCCAACTCAATCTCAATTAAAGTAATCATTAACCCAACAAGTTAACTTTAGAGTGATGAGATCAACCAATAATTCAAGTACCAGATACTCAAGATTGTCCATAACCGGGGACACGACTAATCATGATCAGTTTGTACACGCTGCAAAGGTTTGTGCACTTTCCCCACAAGACTCGATCGCCTCCGTTTAATTTCTCGCACTTCATGGTGTTTGAGAAACGGATGACCGAGACAGAGTCTTTTCAAAGAGGTCCCCTTAACCGATAGATAGGCCGGTACACCTACAATCCCTCTACATCTGCTAGCCCATCATGGAAAGGTTTCCCACAACTTACTCAACTATGCCAGAGCCCATAATGGCATTGTGGCTGCACACGGAAGTTTCTAGCATGAATAGTTTTATGATCTCTTTGAGCCTGGGTGGCATTCCATATGACAATCAGACGGAAACCCCGGGATTTCCTAGGACAACACTGGATTCCCCAGGTGCCCTGCAACCAATCCACCCAGATGTGTATTCAAGTAGCCACCTTAAGTTGAACCCTTAATTAACAACTCACATCTGTTATGGATTTCACTCAAACCCAAACCACGTCTACGAGCATAGCATGATAACCTAAGCATAGCGTAGAAGTAACTCCCAAGGGTTTGAAAATAATGCAAGTAATAGGTTCTACCTCAAACTACTTCCCAGACCCACAAGTTAAGAGATCCTACTCATGCAATGTGTGAGGATTTGATATAATGCATAAAAACTGGGTAATAAAGGGGTATGATCAAAGTGTTACTTGCCTTGCTCACGATTCACAAAACCTAGAGACTCGTAGTAGCACGCTTCACAGTCCGGGTATTATATCAGAAGAAAACAATAGCACACATAAGCAATCAAGCAATGATGCGCAAACAAAACTCCAAGAGATAAGATCTAACCAGAAAGTTCAACTTAAGAACTCCGGTTTGCAAAAAGAATCAAAGCGAAAGAAGCAACGAAACTCAAACTGCGAAAGAAACGAGATCCGTTTACTAGTTGGATCTAGGGTCAAATTTTACAGTAGCAAAACCTTGTTCAAGTTGGTTAAACGGAAAGAGGGCGTCGAGACGAAGATCTGGGATTTTGAATCACCTCATTCCGACTCTCGAGCGAAAAGAAAAATGAAAAATAAGACAAGGGCAGAAATCGCGATCGGAATAATTGCGGATAAATACCCCGAAAAAGAAAACTGACGAACAGGCTAACGAACGAACGTTCGCTGTCTGCGGCTAATGGGCGAACAACATTCGTTAAAACGAACATACGGACGAACGTCCGCTAAATAACTAAACCAAAAAGAAAAACCGAACCGATGTACGAAAAAAACCGAATCTAGGGTTTTACGAAAAGAACCGATCGGTTTTTACGGGAAACCGGCGGCTACCTCGAAAACGACGAACTCCGGCGGCTACTCCGGCGGCGGTGGGCGGCGGGTCCGGAGGCGGCGGGCGGCGGCGCACGGCGCGGCGGCGGGCGGCGACTAGGGCTGACGGGGCGGGCAAGGCGAGGCGGGCGGGCTGTGGTGGCCGGTTGGGCCTCGGCTTATAAAGGCCCCACGGCTAGGGGAGTCCTAGTCGGGTACGGCCCAAAGGCGGTTCCCTATTTTTTTTAAAACGAGTCCTGGCGTACGAAAACTAACAAAAGAAATACTAAACGGGCTCCAAAATCCCGAAATAAATTTTCACCGTCCTCTAATAATATCATCAATGAATACCATGACAAACTTATCCAAGAACTCCATGAACACCTTGTTCATCATACTCATGAAATAGGCAGGGGCGTTAGTCAATCCAAATGACATGACCGTATACTCATATAGCCCGTACCTTGTGGTGAAGGCTGTCTTAGGTATATCCTTCTCTCGGATCTTCAACTGGTGGTATCCAGATCGTAGATCGATCTTCAAGAATACTTTCGCCCCCTGGAGTTGGTCGAACAAATCATTGATCATCGGCAGCGGGTACTTATTCTTAATAGTCACTTCACTCAGTGCACGATAATCAATGACCGTTCTTAAAGATCCATCCTTCTTCTCGACCAAAATCACTGGGGCTCCCCAAGGTGATGAACTCCGGCGAATAAAACCTTTCTCCAGTAACTCCTTATTCTGCTTCTTGATCTCCTCCAGATCATTCGCTGGCATCCGATATGGTCTCTTCGATATAGGTCCGGTGCCAGACAACAGCTCAGTCAAAAACTCAATATCCCTATCCGGTGGCATGCCGGGTAGCTCCTCCGTAAAAACATCCGGATAATCCTTTACTACAGGCACTTCCTCCTGAACAACTCCCGTGAGAGAATGTACTTGTGTCCATATAGGCGAATGCCTAGATACATACTTAATCCTTTTTCCCTCCGGGGTGGTAAGCAAAATAGACTTGCTGGCACAATCGATGTTCCCTCCATACATCGATAGCCAATCCATACCTAATACCACATCCAATCCTTGTGACTCCAAAACTATTAGGTTTGAGGGGAAAACATGGTGTCCTATGACCAATGGCATCTGAAAACATCCTTGATGTGGCATATACTCTGCTCCGGGTGAACTTACTAACATGGGGGTCTGAAGGACTTGGGTGGACATCTTATGTCTATTCACGAATCCCCTTGAAATGTATGGATGTGATGCACTAGTATCGAAAAGAACTACTGCGGTAAATGACTTAACCAAAAACTTACCGATCACCGCATCTGGTTGCTCTTCAACCTCCTCCACGGTCACGTGGTTCACTTGTCCTTTGTTGAAAGAGTTGGGCTTCTTCCCGGCGCTTCCATTGTCGTTCCCATTCTTAGCTTCAGGGCACTCATTGGCATAAGGTCCATTCTTCCCGCACTTGTAACAGGTGACGTGGCTGAAATCCTTCTTGGCGGGTGTGGATGGGGTAGAGCAATTCTGGTTATTATTTGCTCCATTCCCATTCCCATTCTTGGAGCCATTGTGATTGTGAGAACTTCCTCCGGTGTGGGTGTGGCTTCCATGGTTATGGGTGTATCCTCCCGAATTCGGAGTGAATCGGGGCTTCTGCTGGGCTCTAGAATTATTCCTTCCTTGTCCATACTTCCTCTCAATCTGCTACTGCTTCCCTTCAATCATAAGAGCTTTATCTACCAACTCCTGGTAGTTGTTAAAGGTTGCCACCATCAACTGTACGCTCATCTCATCATTTAGCCCTTCCATAATCCTCTCCTGCTTAGCGGCATCTGTGGCCACATCATCGGGGGCATAACGAGATAGGGTACTAAACTCATCTACGTACCGAGCCACAGTACGATTTCCTTGGCGCAAGTTGCGAAACTCCCGCTTCTTCATGCTCATAGCTCTAGTTGAGACATGAGCAGTACGGAAAGCTTGCTGAAACTGATCCCAAGTGACATTGGATATAGGGAAAGTGGTTGTGTAATTCTCCCACCATGGTGCGGCTGGTCCAGACAACTGATGTGCGGCAAATCGCACCTTCTCAGCGTCCGAGAAATTGGCTGTGGTCAAATCCCTTCCAATCTTGCACAGCCAGTCATCAGCAACTATTGGTTCAATGCTGCTAGCAAACACCGGTGGTTGCAACCTTAAGAAATGTGTCAGGTTGTCCACGGGTGGTGGTGGTGGAGGGTTGTTGTTGTTCTGGTTGTTCTGAGTGTTCTAGACAATAAGTTGCATCAAAGTGTTCTGCTGCTGGATCAACTGAGTGAGCTCAGGGGGAAACTGAAATTCTGGCTCACGTCTCGGAGGCATCTGATGGTGTAGAGGGAAGAGATTAGAATAGAATTGAGGTCTAAGGGAAAATCACTACCCATATGCACATGAGACAAACATAATCATACCACACCAATCAATTTCAAGCAAGGTCTTACAAAGATCTAACTAACATTACAAAGGTGCTCTAAATAATGCTTTGTGGGGGCAAACTACTAGTCATAGGGTGGTCATCTAGAAATTTTGATCGGTGGAAGATTCCATGATGTCTGCTCCAGCTTCATCTTCATAGTCTTCGTCATCACTATCATCGGGGTCTGAATCTGTGTCGTCGATGATGATGTAATCTTCAGAACGAATGTCCTTGGGTTCCTCTTCCTCTTCTTCTCTTCCTGGTGCTGGATCTCCCAAGAATACTCCTAGCTTCCTTGTCAAATCACAATTCTTCTCCACTAGTATCAACATCTCCTCCTCGTATCCGTCACGAGTAGATTTGAGTTCTTCTTCTAGCTCCAAATTCTTGTTTAGTGCCTTCTTCAAATCTATCATCCCAGCGCACATCTGGTGCTCCTGCCGACAAATGTGCTGGTTTAACTCCTGGATGAATGCTGCAATGGACCTGTCCTTTCGGGTGCTGATCATGTCCCAACGCTCATCTCGGCGTCCACAAATCTGGTAGATAGTGTCCTTCAGCTCCTACTTGTAGACTTCTCCGATCCTTCCCATAGTGATGTGGGCTGCCATACTCTTGCCTAGGCTCCAGGTTGGTGCATCAAAAGAAAACTCTATTGGCTCAGTGGACGGTGCGAAGGTTCTCCCGGGGATTTGAACTTGAATGCTCCATCGCTCCTCTTCTGGTAAAGTGGCAGTGTAGGTCCCGGTAAAGCTTGGTATTCCTATATTCAGGTACCTAGTGACTTCCTTCAAGTGTCGTCCAAAAGGTGTGTCTTCATCCGGTTGCGTGAACTTGTTCGTTGGGTCCACCATCCTAAAGAAGTAGAAAATGGAGAGAAGTCAGAAATGAGTAGAGAAGAGTGATCAAGGGTTTATCTTAGTGGTCGTGTCCTACAGTCAGCGTGTGCTCTGATACCATATTGTAGCGACCACAATCCGAATGGACCGAAGCCTCTGTGTTTTAGTGTCATCCCTGGATCGGTAATGCTCACACACACAGTACTTGAAGGATTTATAACAGAGTGTCAATCACATTCGTATTACATCGAATGTCTCCAAAGAGAACTTAGTACAAAATTCTATGGCTTAAGGCCATCTAACAAAATAACAGCGGAAGGCTTGGAATATGAGTGAGTCCATCAACTTCAACGGCATAGCTGAGTGCATGACAAACGACCTAGAATGTCTTACTCCTCGTCTCAAAAGTCTGCAACGTAACATGTTGCAGCCCGAAACGGGTCATCACATGGAATATGCTCGCAAGATAACACAGGAAATGCAAGTAACAGAAATAAAGGCTACACTATATGCATATTTGGCTGGTGGAGGCTCTAAGGTTAAAGTTTTTGCGTAAAGCCAATTTTTCCCTACAATAAAGGAATAAATTTTATTTTTAACTATCATGGTAGTTGAAACATCATTGAGAAGGTACCTCCAACTCAATCCCAATTAAAGTAAACATTAACCCAACAAGTTAACTTTAGAGTGATGAGATCAACCAATAATTCAAGTACCAGATACTCAAGATTGTCCATAACCGGGGACACAGCTAATCATGATCAGTTTGTACACTCTGCAGAGGTTTGTGCACTTTCCCCACAAGACTCGATCGCCTCCGTTTAATTTCTCGCACTGCATGGTGTTTGAGAAACGGATGACCGAGAGACAGTCTTTCCGAAGAGGTCCCCTTAACCAATAGATAGGCCGGTACACCTACAATCCCTCTACATCTGCTAGCCCATCATGGAAAGGTTTCCCGCAACTTACTCAACTATGCCAGAGCCCATAATGGCATTGTGGCTGCACACGGAAGTTTCTAGCATGAATAGTTTTATGATCCCTTTGAGCCTGGGTGGCATTTCATAGGACAATCACATGGAAACCCCGGGATTTCCTAGGACAACATTGGATTCCCCAGGTGCCGTGCAACCAATCCACCCAGATGTGTATTCAAGTAGCCACCTTAAGTTGAACCCTTAATTAACAACTCACATCTGTCATGGATTTCACTCAAACCCAAACCATGTCCACGAGCATAGCATGATAACCTAAGCATAGCGTAGAAGTAAGTCCCAAGGGTTTGAAAATAATGCAAGTAATAGGTTCTACCTCAAACTACTTCCCAGACCCACAAGTTAAGAGATCCTACTCATGCAATGTGTGAGGGTTTGATCTAATGCATAAAAACTGGGTAATAAAGGGGTATGATCAAAGTGTTACTTACCTTGCTGACGATTCGCAAAACCTAAAGACTCGTAGTAGCACGCTTCACAGTCCGGGTATTCTATCGCAAGCAAACAATAGAACACATAAGCAATCAAGCAATGATGCGCAAACAAAACTCCAAAAGATAAGATCTAACCAGAAAGTTCAACTTAAGAACTCCGGTTTGCAAAAAGAATCAAATCGAAAGAAGCAACGAAACTCAAACTGCGAAAAAAATGAGATCCATTTACTAGTTTGATCTAGGGTCAAATTTTACAGTAGCAAAACCTTGTTCAAGTTAGTTAAACGGAAAGAGGGCATCGAGACAAATATCTGGGATTTTGAATCACCTGGTTCCGACTCTTGAGCGAAAAGAAAAACGAAAAACAAGATCAGGGCAGAAATTGCGATCGGAATAATCGCGGATAAATACCCAGAAAAAGAAAACTGACGAACAGGCTAACGAATGAACGTTCGTTGTCTGCGGCTAACGGGCGAACAACGTTCGTTAAAACGAATGTATGGACGAGCGTCCGCTAAATAACTAAACCAAAAAGAAAAACCGAACCGATCTACGAAAAAAAACGAATCTAGAGTTTTACGGAAAGAACCGATCGATTTTTACGGAAAACCGGCGACTACTTTGAAAACGACGAACTCCGGCGGCTACTCCGGCGGCGACGGGCGGGGGCGGCTCGGCGGCGGCGGCGCGCGGCGGCTAGGGCTGACGGGGCGGGCGAGGTGAGGCGGGCTGGCTGTGGCGGCCGGCTGGGCCTCGGCTTATAAAGGCCCCCGGCTAGGGGAGTCCTAGTCGGGTACGGCCCAAAGGCGATTCCCTTAAAAAAAAACGAATCCTGGCGTATGAAAACTAACAAAAGAAATACTAAACAGACTCCAAAAATCCCGAAATAAATTTTCACCGTCCTCTAATAATATTTAGGACAAAGTGAACATTTTTCCTAGACCTAAATGCAATTTTGAAAAACGCGTATTTTTCCTATGCAAATAAAATTGCAAATAAATCCGAATAAATACCAAAAGTGATTTTAATATTTTTCCTCCAATATTTCTATTATATTGGAGAAGTCATATTATCTCCGCTAATATATTTTATTTAGAAATATTTTTAGGAGAGAAAAATAATTAAAACCAACACTATCCTCGTACCGGTATTCGAGTAAACTCAAATACAAAAACGGTAGAATTCCCAACACTCTCCGTAGGTCCTTGAGTTGCTTAGAATTTTCGAGGATCGCCACGCACAAAATGCAAAGAAATATGCAATGCAGTATGATCTATGTATAACATTCCAAATTAAAAATTTGGGATGTTACATGGTGTTTTCTTTGTGCTGGGTGTGGAGGCACCGTGAAGATGTTTCTGTATAGGTTATGCTCGTAACTGCAAGCAGACAGATTAAGATTGTTGTAGCAACAACTACACCCGGAGTTACAACTTCCATAATGCTTTCTCCCTCCGTTCCTAAATATAAGTTTCCTAGAGATTTGAATATGGATTACATACGGAGCAAAATGAGTGAATTTACACTCTAAAATATGTCTCTATACATCTGTATGTGTCCATTTTAAAATCTCTTAACAGACTTATATTTAAGAACGGAGGGAGTACAATGCATTCACGGTTCAAGATACCGGGTAGCATAGATGATGGTTGGTTTTACAGCTTCATTAAATGATATTATTGATTTACGAGCGCTTCAATCTCCACGGACCTATTTACTTCAGTTGAAACTTCTTATATGATTTTTTTAATCTTGTTTTCTAGTTTTATATTCACTGTTCAAATAAGTTCTTCGTTTTTTGTATGAATGGTCAAATCATGCATTTCAAATAATTAAGTTGTTGTTCAATGAATATTTTTCAAAATGATGTATTTATTATCTCGGATAAATATACATTATACAATTACATCTCCCATTTTGTATTTGACAATAGCAAAAAATGCATTTCCAGTTTTTACTTGAAAACAACATATTTCATTTCCTGTCCATGGGGGTCATTACTTCGAAACAAATGATGTACTTTAACTTGATTTGTTTATATGTATTGTCGTCGCTCGTAGCAACGCACGGGCATTCAGCTAGTAATTCTAAATTTGGTGTTGGTGATAAAGGATGGAGACAACCAATCTCATCAATGAAAATCAAGTTTTTCTTTTCAAATAAACTGCTTATAGAGTACAGGTTCCCAAGTGCTACGCCCATGTTCACATTGGCATGCTTCAGTATTCATATATGTTCTTTTATGGAGTACAGAATTCAAAAATCTTGATCGCCTGATTGTACAGTCATAATTTTGGACAGTGTGATGCACATATTTTTCTTGTTACCTTGATGCAAAAATAGTTAATGATTTGTGTGCTGATTGTCCTGAAACTAGAACAGTTTCCTCGCCTCAGCTCCAGTGAGTTACATTGTATTTTGCCTTAGGAAATGCTTTGCCCATATTTTCATTATACCATAGGTGTTAGCGTGTCGCCAATCAGCCTTGGGACAAACAAAGTTAGTAGAAAATTAGGTCATCTATTTTGGAACGGAGGGAGTAGCTGTAGTCGTAGGCCAAAACAGTAACATAACCGTTCGGAATATCGACGAGTACTCTAAGCTGAGTGTAACACTTGTCGTATTCGAGGTTAAATTGGGCTTCACCATGTATTTTTTATACTCAGCTTAATTTATTTTTCATATACTGTTAGCTTCTCCTCGGCTTTGCTTATTCTCTCCCATGTGTGATGTGCTTTCTGCTGCCTCAGTTTTCATCACGACCTCCTGTCGGCCCTACAGTTTCTGAAGGTGCGCAGGCAGGAAGACCATGGCATTTGATATTTTTCTCCTTATCATGTTAACCTAAATACCATATTTTCTAACTACGATCAAGGAAACGCATAGTTTTATGGACTTCATTGTCCAACCATCAAACTTGTATGTTTTACATGTTGTGGTTTATGTATCATGTACCTGGAGTGTCATTTTTTTGTATGTTTCATGGACAAGATCAAATTTACATATGGCTTTTATCACAAATTCTCCCCATGCTTATGTTCAACTTCTTTAACTAATGTTCAACTTCTTTAAATACAAACTGTCTCATGTTTCTGCTTAACTTTTTAACCAATGTTATTTTCTCATTTAAATGAACAGGCACAGCAACACGCGCCTTTTTGTGAGAGGTAGTACTGGCTAGCTAGCATCGGAGGAGCACATGTGATGCACCCGAGAGCCACAAGGCATTTTCCATGCATGCTAGTCCTAGCTCGTACACATGCATGCGAGTTTAGTGCCGCAATATAAAGAATGTATAGTTATTGGTACTCGGTGTAGATCCCTTTCGCCACGGTAGGGTATAATGGCCTAGCGTCAAGGACCTTGATGGTAGGGTATTTTCCACGTTCTAACGTCGTGAAAACACAGTTAATTTTTACCGCTACGAGTGCTTGACGGTAGGCAATTACAATCCATCGCCATTGATTTTGAAGGTAAAAAAAATTAGATCCTGAAATACTTTCGGATGAGGTCAAATCTGGCTAAATTTTAGCAAAAAAGTCAAAACACCGAAATCGGCCCCTTCCTGGCCTGACCAGTCCTAGGTGGCCCGTGATCCTCAAAAACACTGGCCAGACAGGAATGAGGAAACGAGATACTAATTCTAAACTAAAGATGTCCGCACGTTGTTACCGTAACTTTGTTTAAAAAATGCAAAAGTACCTGCTGAAAATAACTAAATCTAATTGGAAGAAAATACAAGCTTCAAAAACAATGAAAACAAAATGCAAAAGTACTTGCTAAAAATAACAACATATAATTGAAAGAAATACTGAAGGAAATATGCCCTAGAGGCAATAATAAAGATGTTATTTGTAATTCCTTATATCATGATAAATGTCTTTATTCATGCTAGAATTGTATTAACCGGAAACTTAGTACATGTGTGAATACATAGACAAAACAGTATGTCCCTAGTATGCCTCTACTAGACTAGCTTATTGATCAAAGATGGCTATGTTTCCTAGCCATAGACATGAGTTGTCATTTGATCAACGGGATCACATCATTAGGAGAATGATGTGATGGACTAGACCCATCCGTTAGCTTAGCACTATGATCATTTAGTTTTACTGCTATTGCTTTCTTCATGACTTATATATGTTCCTATGACTATGAGATTATGCAACTCCCGAATACCGTAGGAACACCTTGTGTGCTATCAAACGTCACAACGTAACTGGGTGATCATAAAGATGCTCTACAGGCGTGGTGTTGGCATAGATCAAGAATATGATTTGTCACTCCGAGTGTCGGAGAGGTATCTCTAGGCCCTCTCGGTAATACACATCATAATAAGCCTTGCAAGCAAATGACTAATGAGTTAGTCACGAGATGATGTATTACAGAACGAGTAAAGAGACTTTCCGGTAACGAGATTGAACTAGGTATTGAGATACTGACGATCGAATCTCGGGCAAGTAACATACCGATGACAAAGGGAACAACGTATGTTGTTATGTGGTTTGACCGATAAAGATCTTCGTAGAATATGTAGGAACAGATATGAGCATCCAGGTTCCGCTATTGGTTATTGACCGGAGATGAGTCTCGGTCATGTCTACATAGTTCTCGAACCCGTAGGGTCCTCACGCTTAACGTTTGATGACGATCGGTATTATGAGTTTATGAGTTTTGATGTACTAAAGGCAGTTCGGAGTCCCGGATGAGATCACGGACATGACGAGGAGTCTCGGAATGTCCAAGACATAAAGATTGATATATTGGACGACTATATTCGGACACCAGAAGTGTTCTGAAAAGTTTCGGAATTTACCGGAGTGCCGGGGAGGGGGGGGGGGGTTACCGGAACCCCCCGGGGGAAAGTTGGGCCTTAGTGGGCCATAGGGGAGAAAGAGGGCAACAGCCAGGAGGTGGCGCGCCCCCTCCCGAGGGCAGTCCGCATTGGACTAGGGGAGGGGGGTGCGGCCCCCTCTTTCCTTCTCCTTCTCCCCCTCTCTTTCCTTCCCCTCTTGGTGATTCCTACTAAGAATAGGATTGCAATCCTATTCCTAGTAGGATTGCACCCTAGGCGCGCCATAGAGGGGCCGGAGGGCCTCCCCCTTGCTCCTTTATATACGGGGGGCAGGGGGGCAGCCTAGAACACACAAGTTGATCAGCTGATCTCTCCCAACCGTGTGCGGTGCCCCCCACCACAGTAACACACCTCGGTCATATCGTTGCAGCGCTTAGGCGAAGCCCTGCGATGGTAAATTCATCATATCCGTCACCACGCCATCGTGCTGACGGAACTCTCCCGTGAAGCTCAACTGGATCAAGAGCTCGTGGGACGTCATCAAGCTGAACGTGTGCTGAACGCGGAGGTGTCGTACATTCGGTACTTGATCGGTTGGATCGCGAAGAAGTTCGACTACATCAACCGCGTCACTTGACGCTTCCGCTCCCCGTCTACGAGGGTACGTAGACACACTCTTCCCCTCGTTGCTATGCATCTAGTAGATAGATCTTGCGTGATCGTAGGAAAATTTTGAAAATACTACGTTACCCAACAAATACAAGCTTCAAAAGCAAGAAAAAGAAACTGCAAAAAAACTTGCTAAAAACAAGGAAATCTAATTGTAAGAAAATACAGGCTTCAAAAACAAAAAAAAACAATGAAGTCAATAAAATTTGATCTTTCTATTTATAGTAAAAAAATGCCATTTCAAAAAAATGTGAAAGATGAGTAACATGCATATATGATGTGGCAACATTACATGCATAGACTAATGTAAAAATAATTGTAATTTATAAGTTAAATGCATGGCTTACTTATGTGGCAGACTTAAATACATGGCATAAGCGTGGACACTGAGGTGGAGTATATTATGTACATTGAGAAAAGACTTAAATGCACGGTTTAATAAAGACATTGAGGTGGATAATTTGTATATTGAGATAATGGGATAAACTCTCTTTTTACAACTATATTGACCTATTGCGCAGGCAATGATCGACTTCCGCTGGTCCATTACATAGATTTAACGTTCTGATATAAGGAAAACATAATGATTTCGGGTACCTCCTAAAAGATTTCCGAACCGGTTTACGTTATATTACTAATTTTTTGTTTCTTTTGGTTTTTTATTTTAAATTTTTTCTTCATGTATCTTTTTCTATTTGACTCTTTTACCCTTTTTCATAAATTAAAATTTCCAAATTTTGTTCAACTTTTCAAAAATGTTTCATTTTTCCAAAATATATTCACAATTCTAGAAATTTTTCAATTATAAAAAAGTGTTCGCTACTTTTAAAAAAAATATCTTGTTACAAAATTTGGTCAGAATTCAAAAAGGTTCCCGTTTCCTTAAAAATTCTTTGAGAAATTCTAAAATTATTCGTGATTTTAAGATATATTCATAAAAAAAAATGTTCACTATAGTACTCCTAGGTACCAAAAAATATTGGTGTTTCCAAAAAAATGTTCAAAGTTTAAAAACTACTTGTATTTTATAAACTGTTCGAAAATTTCAAAAAAATGTTTGCTACAGTACCTTCTAGTTTCTTAAAAACTGGTTATGTTGTCAAAAAATGTTTGAGTTTTAAAAATGTTCAAAACTCAAAAAATGATTGAGTGCATTTATTTTGTTCACAACTTTGCGAAATATTCGCGTTCTATAATATATTCACTTTTTTCAAGTTTTTTCCGGGATCTGGTGCTTGTTGTTATCTTATTTTTAATATGTGGCCAATGGAAGCGCCATGGTTTGAATCCTTGCCACGCATTTTTATTTTTGGGACATTTTTCATTGGTGGTACAACATCCGCTAATGGGCTCGCCCATCGTGGCTCCATGCATGCTAAGCGACGACAATTTGTTACAAAATGGTGGTAAAACATCCTCCAATGGGTCGGCCCATCGGGACTTCTGGTGGTATAGCATCCGCCAGTGCGCCGACCCATCGCCGCTCCTGGTGGTATAGCATCCCCCAATGGGCTAGCGAATTGCGGTCCCTATGTGTGAAACAACGGCAATTTGTCGTAAAAAGTGATACATACACTACTGCAGGTTGCTGCTAACGCGACACTAGAGATCCTTTGACGAAACTATGCGCGATGAACTAATCACAAACAGGGGTGTAAAAAATCGTCAAAAAAGGTCCAAAACGTTTGCGATGAATGATACATCAAACACGGTTCAGATTGTAGTTGCGTGTGCGATCCAGGGCACATTGTTGAGTCGTTCGAATTATTTGCGATGAGGTAGAACAACAGAAATGGGTAGCCAGATCAATATGTGTCCGATATATGGCATATAGTTCGCTCCGATGAACTGTTTGCTATTATGGAGTGCAACAGAAACAGTTAGCCAAATCAAGATGTGTGTGATATAGGGCATACGGTTCACTCGAACGAACTGTTTTTGATCAGCGAACACAACAGAAACGGTTCAACTTAACAAGATGTGTCTGATACATGGCAAACAACCGACTCAACGGCAAGCAACCACGTGGTCAACCTTCTGCCATCAATAAATTTTGACATTCTTTCTCGTCACATTACGGATTACAACGCAATAAGTTATTGCAAATATGTTCACACCTATCAAACTAATACTACCTCCTTTCCGGTTTATAAGGCTTGCACGTATATTTAGGTTAAAAAATAAACCAATGTAATACAAGTTATCTGTCACAAAAAATATATCATTAGAAACTTCAGATCTTCTATTTTCTAATGGTGTAATTTTTAGACTATATAACTCATTTTATGTTGGTCAAATTATAGACCTAGGGATACGCGCATGCCTTATAAACCGGAAAGGAGGTAGTATGTGTTCACACTTAGCATCGGGCTATAAAAACTACCCACTCGAAAATTACTTCAAAGTTCCTCTCATCATCACCCACAAAACTAGGTCTTTCCTGTCAAATCGTACTGCCATGACCGGTAGGAGGAGTTTAGGGTGGACATATAACCAGGCAACAAAGACCAAGGTCGCGGAAGCACTAGAGAGGTCCCGCCGCGAAGCCGCAGCCGTAGCAGAGATGTCCCGCCGCGCCGCAGAGCCCTCGAACGAGCTCTCACGGGCACGCGAGGGCTCTCATAAGCGCATCCGCGGCGTCGGGCCATCGCCACGAGCCGGCGTTCCTGAAGTCCTTCGCCGGCGACGACGACATTCTCGCTGGCGTCACTACACAGCAGGAGTTGTCGACAACTTGATGAAGCCGCTCAAGATCAGCGATGCCTCGGTTGACAAGGCAACCGTCCTCGTCGAGCAACTCATGGGTGACAATGCGAAGCTCGTCAAGGCACTCTCCGACAAGGAGGAGGAGGCCGCTGGCTGGAAGATGCTGCATGAGCAGAGCAGTGCCTCGGGGATGATGCTAACAACGGTCGCCGACGAACTGATGGGTGACTTGAGAAAGCTCCGGATTGAGCGTGAGCAGGAGGTGGAGGAATCTATGGCTGCTTTCAAGCAAAGTCTTGAGGAATTGAAGAAGGAGCTAGAGGACGTCGTCGCCCGATGATCCATCGACGAGTAGAGACAGTAGCGACCCAGATCGTTGTCTGCAATTTCCTTCTTCTCTTGCCCCGTGTCTTCCGGACTTTGCCGCATGTGGCATTTTAAATTATCCGTAATATGCAATACAATTATTATCCGTGCCATTGTAAATTTGTCATCATATAATCTGTTGCCATTTTATTTGTGGTCGTATAATCCATTGCCCTATGTGGCAATTTAAATTAGGCCGGAATACGAGTTGAAAACATGAACAAAGCAAATGCTACCATGGGATCACAAGCAAACACCCTCCGTCCAGGTGCTTTAAATAACCCATTAATGAAGAAGTTGTGAGCGAGGTGGGCGGCGGCTGGTGCATGGAGGTCAAAGAGCTTGCTTCCCGGTGAGCATGAGCGGCCTTGCTGCTCGCACATGTCCCGTCGAGCCTACGAGGTGGACAGGATGCACGCGTCCCGTCGGGCCTGCGCGGTGGACCGCTCGCACGCGTCCCGTCGAGCCTGCACGGCGAACTTCTTGCACTCTTCCTGTCTAATCAAACAGTTGCACGCATGCCATCGAGTATGATAAAATTTCGACACGGTTAATATAATACAACTGTTTGTGATATTAACGTGTTAGCTTTTTGTTTCAAAAAGGACTTTGTTGGCTACTAATGTGTGCGCCTCTTCTCAAACTGGACATTTTTTACCACAACATATATGTGCCATGTCATGGAACCATGCCAACTCTCATTTTTGGGGGTGAGTTTTTCATTTACTTGGATTTAAAAACCGAGATTCTCAATGTTTCAGGACGACGACAAGTTTGTAATTCATTCCCATTCCTTAAATGAGACCTAAACATGCACCCAATGATAGACCTAAACATGCACCCAATGACACATGTACGATTTCCCATGCATTTTGCTTCACTGGAGCATGTGCTTGTAGTTCAAATTTGAATTATGGACTACATTAAATGCGTAGAAAACTTAGTAATTAGTAATATATACAATGGCCAAACGAACCCTGAACAGTTTCAAATTTCATCCCGACACTCCTATTATTCTATGTTGCCTGTAGAAAACAAAGTTCAAGGCGAGAAGAGGCATCGATTATCGTTTCGCCCACAAGAGGGGCATGTTTCCCTACCGGAACCACGAGGATTTCAACAGGCTCCAGTTTGTAAGAGGCTTGTAATATAGCTTCGCCCAAATTGGACAATTATATGTACCATGTAGTGACACCTTGCCAAGTTTCATGATTTATTGATGAGTTTAGGATTCACAGAGATTTTAAAACCGAGATTCGCAATATTTGTGGCTAAGCCAGGACGGTGAGACGGTTGAATTCGTTCACATTCGTTCCATGGGACCTAAACATGCACCCCAAGGAAACATGTACGTTTTTTCTAGCCATTTTGGTGCACTGGAGCATGTATTGGTAGTTCGGATTTGAATTATGGACATTAAATGCCTAGAAAACTCAATTAATGAATAAAAAGGTCAAATGAACCCTGAATAATTTTAAAGTTCAGCGCGAATCTCCCGTTATTCCATGTCGCGTGTAGAAGAAATTACGAGGTTAGAAGAGGGAGTGATTATCGTTTGGCCCATAAGGGGACACGTTTCCCTATCGAAACCACGAGGGTTCTTGCGACAGGCTCCGGTTTGTAAGAGGTTTGTAATAAGCCTGGCCTAAATTGGCAATGTTTTTACCACGACATACATGTGCCATGACGTGACACCGTGCCACCTTTGATGACTTTCTAATGAGTTTTGGATTTATGGGGACTTAAAAACCGAGGTTCGAAATGTTTGAGGACGAGCCAGGACATCGGTACGGTTGTAATTCGTTCACATTCCTGGCATGGGACCTAAACATGCACCCAAGGACACAGGTATATTTTTTTTAGCCATTTTGGTGAACTGGAGCATGCATTTGTAGTTCAGATTTCAATTATGGACATTAAATACCTAGGAAACTCAATTAGTGTATAAAAAGGCCAAATGAACCCTGAATAAGTTTAAATTACAGCACGGATATCATGTCGTTCCATGTTGCCCGTGGAAGAAAACACAAGGCGAAAAGAGGCAGTGATTACGTTTCGCCCACAAGGGGAACACGTTTCCTATCAGAACCACGAGGTTTCTTTGAGAGAAGCTCCGGTTTTTGTAAAAGGTTTGTAATAAAGCTTGGCCCAAACTGGACAATGTTTTTACCACAACGTATATGTGCCATGATGTGACACCATGCCACCTTTGATGACTTTCTGCTGAGTTTTGGATTTACGGGGACTTAAAAACCGAGATTCGAAATGTTTGAGGACGAGCAAGGACGCGGGTACGGTTGTAATTCATTCCCATACCTAGCATGGGACCAAAACATGCACCCAAGGACACATGTATAATTTTTCTAGCCATTTTGGTGAACTAGAGCATGTATTTGTAGTTCAGATTTGAATTATGGACATTAAATGCCTAGGAAACTCAATTAGTGTATAAAAAGGCCAAAACGAACCCTGGATAAGTTTAAATTACAACATGAATATCATGTCGTTCCGTGTTGCCCGTGGAAGAAAATATAAGGCGAAAAGAGGCAGTGACTACGTTTCGCCCACAAGGGGAACACGTTTCCCTATCGGAACCACGAGGCTTCTTTGAGAGAAGCTCCATTTTTTAAGAGGTTTGTAATAAATGAAGGAAATATGCCCTAGAGGCAATAATGAAGTTATTATTGATTTCCTTATATCATGATAAATGTTTGTTATTCATGCTAGAATTATATTAACCGGAAACTCGATACATGTGTGAATACATAGACAAAACAAAGTGTCCCTAATATGCCTCTACTAGACTAGCTCGTTAATCAAAGATGGTTATGTTACCTGACCATGGGCATGAGTTGTCATTTGATCGACGGGGTCACATCATTAGGAGAATGATGTGATGAACAAGACCCATCCGTTAGCTTAGCACCTTGATCATTTAGTTTTACTGCTATTGCTTTCTTCATTACTTATACATGTTCCTATGACTATGAGATTATGCAACACCTGAATACCAGAGGAACACCTTGTGTGCTATCAATCGTCACAACGTAACTGGGTGATTATAGAGATGTTCCACAGGTGTCTCCGAAGGTGTTTGTGGTGTTGGCATAGATCAAGAATATGATTTGTCACTCCGAGTGTCGGAGAGGTATCTCTGGGCCCTCTTGGTAATACACATCATAATAAGCCTTGCAAGCAAATGACTAATGAGTTAGTCACGAGATGATGTATTACAGAACGAGTAAAGAGACTTGTCGGTAACAAGATTGAACTAGGTATTATGATACCGACGATCGAATCTCGAGCAAGTAACATACCAATGACAAAGGGAACAACATATGTTGTTATGCGATTTGACCGATAAAGATCTTCGTAGAATATGCAGGAGCCAATATGAGCATCCAGGTTCCTCTATTGGTTATTGACCGGAGATGTGTCTCGGTCATCTCTACATAGTTCTCGAACTCGTAGGGTCTACACGCTTAATGTTAGATGACAATTTGTATTATGAGTTATGTGATTTAATGACCGACGTTTGTTCGGAGTCCCGGAAGAGATCATGGACATGACGAACAGTCTGGAAATGGTTGAGACGTAAAGATCGATATATTGGAAGGCTATATTCGGACATCGAAAAGGTTCCGAATGATTCGGGTATTTTTCGGAGTACCGGAGAGTAACGGGAATTCGTATTGGGCCTTAATGGGCCATACGAGAAAGGAGAGAAAGGCCTCAAGGGTGGTCGCGCCCCTTCCCCATGGACTGGTCCGAATTGGACTAGGGAAAGGGGGCGCCCCCTTCCTTCCTTCTCCTTCTCCCTTCCCTCCTATTCCATGTGGGAGGTGGAATCCTACTAGGACTAGGGAGTCCTAGTAGGACTCCACACTTTGGCGCGACCTATGAGGGCCGGCCTCCTCCTCCCTCCATCCTTTATATACGTGGCCAGGGGGCACCCCATGGACACACAAGCTGATTTCTTAGCCGTGTGCGGTGTCCCCGTCCACAGTTACACACCTCGGCCATATCGTTGCAGTGCTTAGGCGAAGCCGTGCGCCAGTAACTTCATCATCACCATCACCACGCCGTCGTGCTGACAAAACTCTCCTATGACGCTCAACTGGATCAAGAGCTCGTGGGACGTCATCGAGCTGAACGTGTGCTGAACGCGGAGGTGCCGTACATTCGGTGCTTAGATCGGTTTGATCGCGAAGACGTTCGACAACATCAACCGCGTCACTAAACGCTTCCGCTTTTGGTCTACGAGGGTACGTGGACACACTATCCCAGCTCGTTGTTATGCTTCTCCTAGATAGATCTTGCGTGATCGTAGTAAATTTTAGAAATACTACATTCCCCAACAGTGGCATCATGAGCCTGGTCTATGCGTAGATGTTATATGCACGAGTAGAACACAATGAGTTGTGGGCGATAATAGTCTTACTGCTTACCAGCATGTCATACATTGGTTCAGCGGTATTGTGAGATGAAGCGGCCCGGACCGACATTACACGTACACTTACGCGAGACTGGTTTCATCATTACGAGCACTCGTTGCTTAAAGGTGACTAGCGGGTGTCTGTCTCTCTCACTTTAGCTGAATCGAGTGTGACTATGCCCGGTCCTTGTGAAGGTTAAAACAACACACTTGACAAAAAATCATTGTGGTTTTGTATGCGTAGGTAAGAACGGTTCTTGCTAAGCCCGTAGCAGCCGCGTAAAACTTGCAACAACAAAGTAGAGGACGTCTAACTTGTTTTTGCAGGGCATGTTGTGATGTGATATGGTCAAGACGTGATGAGTTATACGTTATTGTATGAGATGATCATGTTTTGTAAATTATCGACAACCAACAGGAGCCTTATGGTTGTTTCTTTATTGTATGAATTGCGAAGGCCATGTAATTGCTTTACTTTATCAGTATGAGTTAGCGATAGTAGTAGTAGCAATAGTTGGCGAGACGATCACGACGCGATGATGAAGATCATGGTGTCTAGCTGATGACGATGGAGATCATGACGATGCTTTGGAGATGGAGATCAAAAGCACAAGATGATGATTGCCATATCATGTCACATATTTTGATTGCATATGATGTTTATCTTATTATGCTTCTTATTTTGCTTAGTACGACGGTAACATTATAAGATGATCCCTTACAAAAATTTCAGGGTAGAAGTGTTCTCCCTGAGTATGCACCATTGCGAAAGTTCGTTGTGCCGAGACACCACGTGATGATCGGGTGTGATAAGCTCTACGTTCAAATACAATGGGTGTAAGATAGTTTTGCACATGCAGAATACTCGGGTTAAACTTGACGAGCCTAGCATATGCAGATATGGCCTCGGAACACTGGAGACCGAAAGGTCAAGCGTGAATCATATAGTAGATATGATCAACATAAGATGTTCACCATTGAAAACTATCCCATCTCACGTGATGATCGGACATGGTTTAGTTGATTTGGATCAGGTGAACATTTACATGACTAGTGGGATGTCTATCTAAGTGGGAGTTATTTAGTAATATGATTAAACGAACTTTAATTTATCATGAACTTAGTCCTGTTAGTATTTGCAAATTATGTTGTAGATCAATAGCTCGCGTATAGCTCTCCTGTTTTATTTTTAATATGTTCCTAGAGAAAACTAAGTTGAAAGATGTTAGTAGAAATGATGCAGACTAGGTCCGTGATATGAGGATTATCCTCATTGCTACACAGAAGTATTATGTCCTTGATGCACCGCTAGGTGATGGACCTATTGCAGGAGCAGGTGCAGACGTTATGAACGTTGACAAGCTCGGTATGACGACTACTTAATAGTTTAGTGCTCCATGATTTACAGCTTAGAACCGGGATTTCAAAAATGTTTTGAACGCCTCGGAGCATATTAGATGTTCCAAGAGATGAAATCGATATTTCAGACTCATGCCCATGTCGAGAGGTATGAGACCTCTGATAAATACTTTGCCTACAAGATGGAGGAGAATAGCTCAGCTAGTGAGCATGAGCTCAGAATATCTGGGTACTACAATCACTTGAATCAAGTGGGAGTTAATCTTCCAGATAGGATAGTGATTGACAGAATTCTCTAGTCACTATCACCAAGCTACTTGAACTTTGTGATGAATTATAATATGCAAAGGATGACGAGAACGATTCCTGAGCTCTTCGTGATACTGGAATCAACGAAGGTAGAAATCAAGTAATAAGAACATCAAAGTGTTGATGGTTAACAAGACCACTAGTTTCAAGAAAAAGGGCAAGGGAAAGAAGGGGAACTTCAAGAAGAATAGCAAGCAAGTTGCTACTCCCGCGGAGAAACTCAAGTCTGGAGCCAAGCCTGAAGCTGAGTGCTTCTACTGCAAAGGAAATGGTCACTGGAAATGGAACTACCCCAAATATTTGGTGGATAAGAAGGATGGCAAAGCGAACTAAGGTATATTTGATAAACATATTGATAATGTGTACCTCACTAGTGTTCATAGTAGCCTCTGGGTATTTGATACTTGTTCGGTTGATAAGCATAGTAACTCGAAACATGAGTTGCAGAATGAACGGAGACTAGATAAGGGTGAGGTGATGATGTATGTTGGAAGTAGTTCCAAGATTGATATGATCATCATCGCACACTCCCTATACTTTCAGGATTAGTGTTAAACCTAAATAAATGTTATTTGGTGTTTACGTTGAGCATGAACAAGATTGGATCGTGTTTATTGCAATATGATTATTCATTTAAGTCAGAGAATAATTGTTATTTTGTTTACATGAATAAAACCTTCTATGGTCCTACACCCAAGATTAATGGTTTACTGAATCTCGAACGTAGTAATACACATATTCATAATATTGAAGTCAAAAGATGCAGAGTTGATAATGATAGTTCAACATACTTATGGCACTGCCGTTTAGGCCATATTGGTGTAAAGCGCATGAAGAAACTCCATGCTAATGGACTTTTGGAATCACTCGATTATGAATCACTTGGTGCTTGCGAACCATGCCTCATGCGCAAGATTACTAAAACTCCATTCTCCGGAACAATGGAGCGAGCAACTGACTTGTTGGAAATAATACATACCGATGTATGCGGTCCAATGAGTGTTAAGGCTCGCAGCGGGTATCATTATTTTCTGACCTTCAAAGATGATTTGAGCAGATATGGGTATATCTACTTGATGACACACAAGTCTGAAAATTTTGAAAAGTTCAAAGAATTTCAGAGTGAAGTACAGAATCATCGAAACAAGAAAATAAAGTTTCTACGACCTGATCGCGGAGGCGAGTATTTGAGTTACGAGTTTGGTCTTCATTTAAAACAATGTGGAATAGTTTCGCAACTCACGCCACCTGAAACACCATAGTGTAATGGTGTGCTCGAACGTCATAATCATACTTTATTAGATATGGTGCAATCTATGATGTCTCTTACCAAATTACCACTATCGTTTTGGGGTTATGCATTAGAGACAGCTGCATTCACATTAAATAGGGCACCGTCTAAAAATCCGTTGAGACGACACCGTATGAACTATGGTTTAGCAAGAAACCTAAGCTGTCATTTCTTAAAGTTTCGGGTTGCGATGCTTATGTGAAAAAGTTTCAACCTGATAAGCTCAAACCCAAATCCGAGAAGTGCGTCTTCATAGGATACCCAAAAGAAACAGTTTGGTACACCTTCTATCACAGTTCCGAAAGGCAAGATATTCGTTGCTAAGAATGGATCCTTTCTAGAGAAGGAGTTTCTCTCAAAAGAAGTGAGTGGGAGGAAAGTGGAACTTGATAAGGTAACTATACCTTCTCCCGCATTGGAAAGTAGTTTATCACAGAAAACAGTTCCTGTGACTCCTACACCAATTAGTGAGGAAGCTAATGATGATGACCATGAAACTTCAGATCAAGTTACTACCAAGCCTCGTAGGTCAACCAGAGTACGTTCCGTGCCAGAGTGGTACGGTAACCCGGTTCTGGAAGTCGTGTTACTAGACCACAAAGAAACCTACAAACTATGAGGACGCGATGATGAGCCTAGATTCCACAAAATGGCTTAAGGCAATGAAATCTGAGATGGGATCCATGTATTAGAACAAAGTGTGGACTTTGGTGGACTTGCCCGATGATCGGCAAGCCGTAGAAAATAAATGGATCTTCAATAGGAAGACATACGCTGATAGTAGTGTTACTATCTACAAAGCTAGACTTGTCGAAAAGGGTTTTTGACAAAGTTCAAGATGTTGACTACGATGAGATTTCCTCAATCGTAGCGATGCTTAAGTCTGTCCGAATCATGTTATCAATTGCCACATTTTATGAAATCAGGCAAATGGATATCAAAACTACATTTCTTAATGGATTTCTTAAAGAAGAGTTGTATATGGTGCAACCAGAAGGTTTTCTCGATACTAAAGGTGCTAACAAAGTGTGCAAGCTCTAGCGATCCATCTATGGACTGGTGCAAGCATCTCGGAGTTGGAATATACACTTTGATGAGTTGATCAAAGCATATAGTTTTATACAGACTTACGGTGAAGCCTATATTTACAAGAAAGTGAGTGGGAGCACTACATCATTTCTGATAAGTATATGTGAATGACATATTGTTGATCAGAAATAATGTAGAATTTTCTGGAAAGCATAAAGGAGTGTTTGAAAGGAGTTTTTCCAAGAAAGGCCTCGGTGAAGCTGCTTACATATTGAGCATCAAGATCGATAGAGATAGATCAAGACACTTGATATTTTTTTTCAATGAGTACATACCTTGACAAGTTTTTTGAAGTAGTTCAAAACAGAAGAGTCAAAGAAGGAGTTCTTGCCTGTGTTGCAAAGTGTGAAGTTGAGTAAAGACTCAAAACCCGACCACAGCAGAAAATAGAAAGAGAATGAAAAGTCATTCCCTATGCCTCAGTCATAGGTTCTATAAAGTATGCTATGATGTGTGCCAGACCTATTTTCTACCTCACCATGAGTTTGGAAAGAGGGTACAATAGTGATCCAGGAGTGGATCACTGAATATCGGTCAAAACTATCCTTAGAGGAATAAGGAAATGTAGAAGTGACAAAGAGTTCGTCGTAAAGAGTTACATCGATGCAAGCTTTGACACCGATCTAGATAACTCTAAGTCTTGATCTAAATATATATTGAAAGTGGGAGCAATTAGCTAGAGTAGTCCATGCAGAGCATTGTAGACATAGAAATTTTGCAAAATACATACGGCTCTGAATGTGGCAGACCCGTTGACTAAACTTCTCTCACAAGCAAAACATGATCACACCTTAGTGCTCTTTGGGTGTTAATCACATAGCGATGTGAACTGGATTATTGACTCTAGTAAACCTTTTGGGTGTTAGTCACATGGCGATGTGAACTAATCACATAAAGATGTGAACTATTGGTGTTAAATCACATGACGATGTGAACTAGATTATTGACTCTAGCGCAAGTAGGAGACTGAAAGAAATATGCCCCAGAGGCAATAATAAAGTTATTATTTATTTCCTTATATCATGATAAATGTTTATTATTCATGCTAGAAATGTATTAATCGGAAACTTGATACATGTGTGAATACAGAGACAAAACATAGTGTCCCTAGTATGCCTCTACTAGACTAGCTCGTTAATCAAAGATGGTTATGTTTCCTGACCATGGACATGAGTTGTCATTTGATCAATGGGTTCACATCATTAGGAGAATGATGTGATGGACAAGACCCATCCGTTAGCTTAGCACCTTGATCGTTTAGTTTTACTGCTATTGCTTTCTTCATGACTTATACATGTTCCTATGACTATGAGGTATGCAAGTCCCGAATACCGGAGGAATACCATGTGTGCTATCAAACATCACAACGTAACTGGGTTATTATAAATATGCTCTACAGGTCATGGTCAAAAAAATATATGCTCTACGGGTGTCTCCGAAGGTGTTTGTGGTGTTGGCATAGATCAAGAATAGGATTTGTCACTCTGAGTGTCGGAGAGGTATCTCTCGGCCCTCTCGGTAATACACATCATAATAAGCCTTGTAAGCAAATGACTAATGAGTTAGTCACGAGATGATGTATTATGGAACGAGTAAAGAGACTTGTCGGTAACGAGATTGAACCAGGTATGATGATACCGACGACCGAATCTCGGGCAAGTAACATACCGATGACAAAGGGAACATCGTATGTTGTTATGCAGTTTGACCGATAAAGATCTTCGTAGAATATGTATGAGCCAATATGAGCATCCAGGTTCCAATATTGGTTATTGACCGGAGATGTGTGTCGGTCATGTCTACATAGTTCTCTAACTCGTAGGGTCCACACGCTTAATGTTCGATGACGATTTGTATTATGAGTTATGTGATTTGATGACTGACGTTTGTTCGGAGTCTCGGATGAGATCACGGACATGACGAACAATCTCGAAATGTTTGAGACATAGAGATCGATATATTTGAAGGCTATATTCGGACATCGGAAATGTTCCGAGTGATTTGGGTATTTTTCGGAGTACCGGAGAGTTACGGGAATTCGTATTGGGCTTTAATGGGCCATACGAGAAAAGGAGAGAAAGGCCTCAAGGGTGGCCGCGCCCCTTCCCCATGGACTGGTCCGAATTGGACTAGGGAAAGGGGGCACCCCCTTCCTTCCTTCTCCTTCTCCCTTCCCCTTTTCCTATTCCATATGGGAGGTGGAATCCTACTAGGACTAGGAAGTCCTAGTAGGACTCCACTGTCAGGCCCAAGATGCGATTCTATCCCGATCACGTGACACTTACGTGATTGGGGCACAACCGCATTTCGGGCGCTTAGCAAGATGGATATCATTACAATGTACCATTACATACATACATGGGGGATACAGCAATACATACAAGTCACATGAATACAACAACATCAATACAAGTATCCGACTATGGATACAAACATGAAAAGAACAACGACATCCATCTGGTATCCCAGGCTGCCGACCCGGAACCTAACCCAAGACTGAAGAAGAAGAAGAAGAAAGAACTCCAACAAAAGAACATCACTCTCACGTCAAGTCATCGGAAACCTGCACCTGCAACTGTTGTTGTAGTATCTGTGAGCCACGAGGACTCAGCAATCCCATAACCATGGGTAACAAGACTAGCAAAGCTTAATGGGAAGGAATAGGTAAAGTGGTGAGGTTGCACTAGCGGCTAAGCATAAGTATGGTGGCTAACTTACGAGTACAAGAATAAGATGAGCATCTACGCAAATGGTCGCAAACTAGTAGTGATCGCTAAAGATCCTGAACTACCTACGAGTCAAACATAACCCCACCATGTTCTCTTCTCAAAGTGAAAAGAGACAGTCACGGTTACTCACGCAGTTGTGTGTTTAACTTCGGATCCTCTGACAAGTTTTCTATAACCGGACATTAACAAATTCCAATCTGCCACATAACCGCGGGCACGACTTTCGAAAGATCATAACCCTGCAGGGGTGTCCCAACTTAGCCCATCACAAGCTCTCACGATCAGCAGAAGTAATAATAATATTACCCCTTATCTTAGGGACAATCCGATCAGGCTCGGAATCCCGGTGCACAAGACATTTCGACAATGGTAAAACAAGTCCAGCAAAACCTCCTGGTGTGTTGACACCCTGATAGTAGCCGCGCGTATCTCGACTCAGGCCACGACCGGATGGGCGATGCTATAGGTAAAACCAGATACCTCGGGTTTCCCCAAGGCGGCCCTGCAGGCTCCCCGTTTGGGACCAACACCATCAGCACTGGCCCCCCCTATTATGTAGAAAGAATCCCCGAGGGCGCGACCCCCTATGCAAATTTAATTAATTAATTAAGTTATTTTTATGAGGCAAATTAAAACCAATGTTGGCGCTTGCTGGAGGAGTTTTATTCAAAGACGAAGTGTCAATGGGTCCCCATATACCCAACCGTGTAAGGAACACAAAATCAAGGAACATAATGCCAGTTTATCGGCTCCTAAGGTGGCATGAGTGGAACAAAACACTGAGCAAAAGGCCAAGCCTTCCACCCATGCCCACTATATAGGTGTGTTAATAATAATAATAGATATTGTGATATTCCCAAGACATCAAGTTCCAACAAGGAACAATCTTCATCTTCACCTGCAACTAACAACGCTATAAGAGGGGCTGAGCAAGCGGGTAACATAGCCAAACAATGGTTTTGCTAGGAAGGTGTCAAAGGTTAGAGGTTTCATGGCAACAAGGAGATGCTGACAAATGATAGGTAGCGCGACATATAACGATAGCATCGAGACAACTAAGAATGGCAATGATAGTAAAGGTATCCAAGGTGATGGTCATCTTGCCTGAGATCCTGCAAGGAAGAAGAATGGATCCATGAAGAATACGAAGAAGAAGCCTTGAAGACGAAGCACGTGAAGTCGAACGAATCCTCACGGTCGCAACGGAACAAGCACTAACGAGAAGAAGCAAGCAATACGGTAAACACACAACACAAGAACATGACAATATGCTCAACCAAGTATGATGCAAGACAAGTCTATATATGATGCAATACATGGCAAGGGATGACGCACACAAGAACAACACCAAACAACAAGTTTAAATGAGGCCGGAACCAACATATAACAAATCCGGTAAGTCCTCATATACACATTTCGAAAATAGTACAGATCTGAACAACCCTTAAGTTAAAGTTGTTAAACAGCAGGTTAACATGCACCATGATGATCTACACGAAATTCTAGTCAAGTTTCATATAAAGCTTGTTTATTTCGGAGCTACGGCCTAGAAGATATGAGCAAAACAAGACAAGCAAGGCAACGGTGCAAGATGCACCCAAACATCAAGTAAACACACTCCAAACATGAAAACAACAAGATATTATGCTTCTACATGCAAAATCACACAAGTTTCATATAAGGCACACCCAAAACGGAGCAACGGGCTAAAAGATACAAGCAAAACAAGTTACAATGCAAAGCTGAAGTTAACAGCCACATAACAACTCTGGAGCAAGAGATATATAAGCTACAACACTCAAACATGATAACAAGAGGCATGGATGTGAAATAGACATGATACTTAACAAGCATGAACTTAGAACACACCCAAAAACTTGCTGGAACACAATTAAACAAGCATGGCAAGTTGCAATAAAATTATCCAGACTTAGTCAAAATCTGGGAAGACAAAACATCATCACGATGCTGCCGTCGGAGGCACAAAACAACAAGCATATCAACTCTAATAAGAACATAAAGAGCATGGACATGTAGTAGACATAACATACATCAAACACCTCCATTGGAGCAACTCCATAGGAGGCATGGATCAATAACAACAAGCTTCACCAAATCGAACATGCTGATAAAATCCTGACAGGTATAATTTATAGCAACTTGAGAGCAAGAAATAAATAAGCTACATCAGGCCATATGAGAAAGTAAGGGCATGAATGGATAGACAATACCATGGAAAACAAGACATGATCATTGGCCACTCCAAAACAAGCATGGATTTGACTAGGGCATCAAGCAAACATAGCATCATGTTATAACAGATTCCAGACATAGCAGTTTTTCACTAAGTATAAAACAGCAACAACGACATGGCATGTTTACAAGCTTGTTTAAGTCACCTCAAGGCATATCATGGAAAGTGGATTGCACCACAGCAACGACCATATGATTGTGCTTCTAAAACATATAGACATGTGGCATGAAAGACAAACACATCAATAGCAATGATCAAGTGCAATCAGCATCTCATAACAAGTTTCAGCACTTAACAGCCAAATGCACTTTTGCAACAGAGATTAACATGACAATATGGACTCAAACAAGCATGCTACAGCAACCATCATGTAGAGCCCTTCACAATGAACATTTTGACATATTATTTGCATCATTTGGATAAGCACACAAAAAGTTACAGCCATGCAAACATGCAACATTTTTATGACAGAAAAGACTTAGCAGTTTTTAAGACTCAGGAAAAAAACAAAATCGAGCGCAGAATAGTAAAAGTCGCACGGGCGAGACTTAGCGGGTTCTCACCTAAGGCCCATGGCCCAGATGGAGGGGAAGCAGAAGGTGGGCCGACGGGGCTGGCTGGGCCTAAGGAGCGATGGGCCTTGGGACCCATGTGGCCGCGGAGCTGGGCCGTGGCTGGAGGCCCGAGGGAGGCCGGAGTTGGGCCGGCCTGGCGCTCCGGAGCGGGCTGGAGCGGATGGGGAGCTGGGCCGGGCGCTGGGCCTCGCGTCGAGGCCCACTAGGGGGGGGGGGGCGAGGCTGCGGCCCAGGGAAGCAACGCAACAGCGGCGTCGACGTGGCAGCATGTGATTGGCTGCGGGGACGTGGCCGGCGGACATGTCTGGTGCGGACGGACGCGTCCGGCTGCGCGAGGAGGAGGAAGACTAGGTTTTTCCTACGATTTTCGGGGGAGGCACATATATATAGGTAGAGGGAGCTAGGAGAGTCCAAATGAGGAGCGGTTTGCGGCCACGCAATCGTGATCGAACGGCCAAGAGCATGGAGGGGGTTAGGATGGGCTTGGGGGCTGTGTGAAAGGGCTGCTGGGCCAAAAGAGAAAAGGCTTCCGGTGGTTAACACGGTTAATTGTTGGGCTATCAAACGAACTCCAAACGCGACGAAACTTGACAAGCGGTCTACCTATGCTATAATAAGACCACACGCCAAGTTTTAACCCATTCCGAGAACGTTTTCCAGCCACTCATAAAATAAGTAACCGGAGGTGCCGCGGGCACGTGCAAGTGTGTCTGGGCTCAGAACGGTCAACGGAAAGGACGGGCGAACTCGGACGAATGCAAGTTTTGAAAACATGCTGATGCAATGCACACAATGACATGGCAAGATGCAACACGCAAGCAGATGACATGGCAACCGCAACGAATAACTGACTGACACCCGGCACACCGGTCTCGGGGTGTCACATCCACCCTTTGGCGTGCCC
This sequence comes from Secale cereale, assembly GCA_902687465.1. Taxonomy (NCBI): domain Eukaryota; kingdom Viridiplantae; phylum Streptophyta; class Magnoliopsida; order Poales; family Poaceae; genus Secale; species Secale cereale. The sequence goes on from LR738709.1 coordinate 184,779,168, forward strand.
TATGAGGGCCGGCCTCCTCCTCCCTCCATCCTTTATATACATGGCCAGGGGGCACCCCATGTACACACAAGTTGATTTCTTAGCCGTGTGCGGTGCCCCCTCCACAGTTACACACCTCAGTCATATCGTTGTAGTGCTTAGGCGAAGCCCTGCGTCGGTAACTTCATCATCACCGTCACCACGCCATCGTGCTGACAAAACTCTCCCGTGACGCTCAACTGGATCAAGAGCTCGTGGGACGTCATCGAGCTGAATGTGTGCTGAACGCGGAGGTGCCGCACGTTCGGTGCTTGGATCGGTTTGATCGTGAAGACGTTCAACTACATCAACCACGTCACTAGACACTTCCGCTTTTGGTCTACGAGGGTACGTGGACACACTCTCCCAGCTCATTGCTATGCTTCTCCTAGATAGATCTTGCGTGATCGTAGGAAAATTTTGAAATACTACATTGCCCAACAATAAAGCTTCGCCCAAATTGGACAATGTTTTTACCACGACATATATGTGCCATGACGTGACACCGTGCCACCTTTGATGACTTTCTGGTGAGTTTTGGATTTATGGGGACTTAAAAACCGAGATTCAAAATGTTTGAGGACGAGCCAAGACGTGGGTATGGTTGTAATTCGTTCCCATTCCTCACATGGGACCTAAACATGCACCCAAGGACACATGTATAATTTTTCTAGCCATTTTGGTGAACTGGAGCATGTATTTGTAGTTCAGATTTGAATTATGGACATTAAATGCCTAGGAAACTCAAATAGTGTATAAAAAGGCCAAACGAACCCTGAATAAGTTTAAATTTAGCACGGATATCCTGTCGTTCCATGTTGTCCGTAGAAGAAAATACACGGTGAAAAGAGGCAATGATTACGTTTCGCCCACAAGGGGGACACGTTTCCCTATCAGAACCATGAGGCTTCTTTGAGAGAAGCTCCGGTTTGTGAGAGGCTTGTAATAAAACTTGCGCCACAATGGGCGAAAAAAATTCATCGACATATAAGTGCCATGTCATGACATATAAGTGCCATGTCATGACACCATCTCAGGTTTCATGTATTTTCGGCTTAGGTTTGCATTTACGTGGATTTAAAAACCGAGATTCTTCTCACGAAATGTTTTCAAATAGCATACGGTTCACTCACATAAGCCGATATTGTAATGCCCGGGATGCGACTATATCTCCTGCGTGTCGAGGCAGGAGTTAGAGACATAATCGCATTCTGGAATGATCGCAAGCGTGGTATCTTTGCACAACTCATGTAATGAACAGGGATAAAAGAGATAAATAGTTGGCTTACACTCGCCACATCACACAATTAATTCAACATTCATACATTCATCCAAATAACACAGGGCCCGGTTACGGACGAAATCAAACGAGAAAAGATACCACAACCACATGTCCTGATCGCCCCTGGTAGGAACCACTACTGATTGTCGGGATACGTCACATACATACGGCCACGCTCTTCATCGAACTCCCAGTGAAGTTCTTGTTCATCTCCTGCGTCGTACTCGGTTGTACCTGCATCTGGTGTGTGTTGTAATCTATTAGTCACAAGGACTCAGCAATCCCATTCCCGCGTATCAAAACTAACAAAGCCTTTTAGGTGTGGAAGGTAATAAAGTGGCTGCAGCAAGCACTAAGCAACTAGCTTACAAATTCAGAGCGAGATGAGAAAAGTGCCAACGGTCGCCAAAGATGATCAATAAGTGATCCTAGCTACTCACGGCCATGCATAACCCCATCGTGTTCTCTTTCCGAATCCCTTCGAAAAGAGACCATCACAGTTACTCACACAGGTAGTGTATTCTTAAGGATATGGTGTCAAGTTATCTACAACCGGATATTAATAAATTCCCATCTCCCACATAACCACGGGCACGGCTTTCGAAAGTTCCAAAACCCTGCAGGGGTGTCCCAACTTAGCCCATCACAAGCTCACGATCCGTGGAGTCGCAACTCCATGTTGGGAGGACCTGAGTATTCTCGGAATCCCGGGCTCAAGATATTTTGACAAAGGTAAAACTAATCCAGCAAGACCTCCCGGCGTGCCTACACCCTGATAGTAGCCACGCGTATCTCGTCTCAGGCCACGACCGGATGGGAAAAGCTACGGTAGAACCAGAACCTTGAGTTGCCTCAAGTCGGCCCCGCAGGCTGCCCAGTTTGGACCAACACTCATGAGGAGCACTGGCCCGGGGGTTGATTAAGAACTCGGGTTAATTACTCCCTATGCAAGTTTTTAGTTGTTATGCAAATGTAGTACCAAAGTTGGGTCTTGCTGGAAACATTTTAAGCAGTGCGAATTATCCAGGGGGGCCCATAAACCCCAACCATGTTAGGAATGCAAAATCAAGAAACATAACACCAGTTTATCAGGTCCTAGGGTGGCATGAGTGGAACAAAACACCAAGTAGAAGAACAAGCCTTCCACCCATTACCAATATATATGTGCATTAATTAATTAAGATATATATTGTGTTATCCCAATAAAGAAGTCAAAACATGGAGCAATCTTCAGACTTCACCTGCAACTAACAACGCTATAAGAGGGGCTGAGCAAAAGCGTACTTAGCCAATCAACGGTTTGCTAGGAAGGCGGTTAGAGTGTTTCATGGCAACATAGGAGGCTGACAAGACAAGAATGGGCATCGTGGCATATCTATAGAGTGAGACAACTAGCAAGGCAAAGATAGAGGTGATATCGAGGAACAATCATCTTGCCTGTTATCCCGCAAAGAAGAAGAACGAGTCCATGAAGTAGTCGAACAAATCCTCACAACTCCGGAACGAAACCGAAGCTAATGAGAGAACCATACCGGAAAGAAGCAAACAACACGGTAAACACACAAGCATAAACATGTCATATGATGCACAACCAAGTATGATGCATGTTCGGTTTAATTATGCATGGCGAGCTCAATATGCAACGAGTTGCATATTGACGAAACACCACATTCTATTTATTTAGTTGACTCTCGTTTATGAAACCAACAAGTTTAATTGTTTTTAGCATGGCAAGAGGTGCAACATAAGTAAACTAGCTATCTAGGCATATTAAATGAGGCGGAAAATAACAACAACAATTCCGGAAAATCCCCATGCCATTTAGCAATTCTTAAAGCAAAGAACAATTTTAACCATTTAAATGTTGTTATCATGATGCTGATGACATGTTCCAAGTTTTTATGCAATTTTTAGTTAAAACTTGACATGAAGATGATATGGAGTAACTCGTCACCGTGGTGGAAGGAAAAGGGGCCACGGCGGTGATAACCAAAAACGATGCTACGACAACGTTCTGATGATTCGACACCTCATTGAGATATCGATGCAAAAGAAGGACGATGGGAGCGTGTCATGCAAGAATGGTGGGGTGATCCCGAAAACCGGGTTCCCACGTGTCGGTGGCATGGAAAACAAGCGACACAACGGACACGGTGCAAACATACGGTTCATATCATCCTACATGCATTCATTCATAGGCGTCGTCTCGGCGGTATACCTTTGAAGCGTGGGTTTCGGGGTGGAACAAGTCGTCGAGGGAAGTAGTCGTTCACGGGGTGTCGAGGGAAGTAGTGGTACTATCGGTCCTCGACGGTGGTAGTGGTACACGTTTCGTAGATGTTCGGGGTCACGACGAGGAACTTGACGTCCATAGAGTCGACGGTAGTGGAACTTGGCGTTTTTGCAACCCGGGTCTTCGGTGACAGTAGTTGTACACGGGGCGTCGGGGTCGTCGTTGACGTAGGGTTACACGTTTTGTAGATGCTCATGTCATCATACTCGAATCGGTACTTGGTGAGGGATGGTCGTAGTGGTACTTGGCGCATCACTGTGTAGTCAAACTTGAGGGTCGTCGACGTCGTGGTACTTGCATGTAGACATAGAAGATGGTCTAGGCTTGATCCAACACAAAACAACACAAGGGCCTTGGGCAGCGCCAGATCTGGGAAGAACTTGCTGGATCCGTCTCGGAGGAGGACGGGGTTGATGTGGCGGCGCGAAGGAGGAGGTCTCCGAAAGAGAACTTGGCGGCCACGGGTCTTGCGGCCGCGCTCTTGATGTCAACGACAATAGGCAACAGAGGACACAACTTGGGCAGGGAGGTGGAGCACAGTAGGCGTCGAAGATGGCAGATCGACAACATGCAAAGAAGGCCGACGGGAGGAGGCAGGTGAGGACGGAGGAGCTTGGGGCCGGCGGCGTTGGCAAGGACAGGCGGCAGCGCTCCTGTCTCATGGTCGCCAGCGACGGCACCGGTCACCGGACGACGAGGCGAGGTGGAGGAGCACGGGGAGGCTCGTTCTGGCCGGAGACGAGGTCATGGCGGCACTGGTCATCGGGAGGAGGCCGGGATGGAGGGAACGGGCGCGGAGGCTGGCCGGTGCTCGTAGGAGGGCGACGCCGACGGAGACCGAGGGTGGCGCGGCGGACTGATGGGCGCGGGCGCCATGGCGCGGGGTGCTACTTCTCGAGCTTGCGTTGTATTCCCTCGAAGAGGAAAGGGAGATGCAGCATAGTAGCGTAAGTATTTCCTTCAGTTATTGAGAACCAAGGTATCAATCCAGTAGGAGACCACGCACGAGTCCCTCGCACCTGCACAAAGAAATAAGAACTTCGCAACCAACTCGATAAGGGGTTATCAATCCCTTTACGGTCACTTATGAAAGTGAGATCTGATAGAGATGATAGTTTATATTTTTGGTATTTTTGATTATAAGAATAGAAAGTAAAAGCGGAAAAAGTAAAGTAGATGTAGATTGATATGTTGAGAATAGACCCGGGGCCATAGTGTTCTCTAGTGGCTTCTCTCATGATAGCGATATTCTACGACGGGTAAACAAATTACTGTCGAGCAATTGATAGAAAAGCGAATAATTATGAGACTAACTAGGCATGATCATTATATATACGCATCACATCCGAGACAAGTTGACCGAATCGTGCCTGCATCTACTACTATTACTCCACACATTGACCGCTATCCAGCATGCATCTAGTGTATTGAGTTCATAAGAACAGAGTAACGCCTTAAGCAAGATGACATGATGTAGAGGGATAAACTCAAGCAATATGATATAAACCCCATCTTTTTATCCTCGATGGCAACAATACAATACGTGCCTTTCTGCCCCTACTGTCACTGGGAAAGGACACCGCAAGATTGAACCCAAAGCCAAGCACTTCTCCCATTGCAAGAACTATATATCTAGTAGGCGAAACCAAACCAATAATTCGAAGAGACTTGCAAGGATATTATAATCATACATAAAGAGTTCAGAGAAGAACCAAATATTTCACATAGATAATCTTGATCATAAACCCACAATTCATCGGATCTCAACAAACACACCGCAAAAAGAGATTACATCGAATAGATCTCCTCGAAGACCGATGAGAACTTTGTATTGAGATCCAAAGAAAGAGAAGAAGCCATCTAGATACTAGCTATGGACCCGAAGTTCTATGGTAAACTACTCACAACTCATGGTGAGGCGATGATGATGTAGAAGCACTCCGTGGTAGATCCCCCCCTCCGGCGGAGCTCCGGAACAGGCCCCAAGATGGGATCTCATGGGAATAGAAGGTTACGGCGGTGGAACTAGGGTTTTCTCTGTTGCTCTGATGGTTTCGGGGTACGTAGGCTTATATTGGAGGAAGGAGGGCATCGGGGGCCTTACATGGGACACACGAGGCAGGGGGGCGCACCCTGGGGGGCACCCTCGTGGACCCTACTCCGTGGTTCTCAAGTCTCCCGTGCGTGATTTTCTCCAAAAATATCTCTCCCGAAGGTTTCATTCCGTTTGGACTGCGTTTGATATTCCTTTTCTGTAAAACCCTGAAACGGGCAAAAAACAGCAATCTGGACTGGGCCTTTGGGTTAGTAGGTTAGTCCCAAAAATAATATCAAAGTGTATGACAAATCCCATTAAACATCCAGAACATCATAAATAATACCATGGAACAATAAAAAATTATAGATACGTTGGAGACGTATCAATGATCGGGTGTGATAGACTCTATTTTCACATACAACGGGTGTAAGACAGTTTTACATTGGAGGGGCTTTCTTTTTTTCTTTGGCCTTTCATTTTTTCTTTGGCCTTTTTTCTTTTTTCTTTTTTTGTGGAGGGGCTTTATTGATTTAGCCTTTCCTCCCATGGGACAATGCTCTAATAATGATGATCATCACACTTTCATTACAACTCGATATTACAACTCGATACTACAACAAGGTATAACTCTATAGGAATGCCTCGGGCGGTGTACCGGGATGTGCAATGAAACAAGAGTGACATGTATGAAAAATTATGCATGGTGGCTTTGCCACAAATACGATGTCAACTACATGATCATGCATGGCAATATGACAATATGAAGCGTGTCATATGAACAGAATGGTGGAAAGTTGCATGGCAATATATCTCAGAATGGCTATGGAAATGCCATGATAGGTAGGTATGGTGGCTGTTTTGAGGAATATAGTTTTTGAGGAAGGATATATAGTGGATGTATGGTACCGGCGAAAGTTGCGCGATACAAGAGAGGCTAGCAATGGTGGAAGGGTGAGAGTGCGTATAATCCATGGACTCAACATTAGTCATAAGAACTCATATACTTATTGCAAAAATCTACGAGTCATCAAAACAAAGCAATCAACGCATGCTCCTAAGGGGGAGGTTGGTACTAGTTAACCATCGCGCGCCCCCGACCTCCACACAAAGGTTGTCACTTTACAAATACCTCATGCTCTAACTTCGTCACATAGCGGTTCACCATACGTGCATGCTACATGAATCACTAACCTTAACACAAGTATTTCTCAATTTCATAATAACTCCACTAGCACGACTCTAATATCACTATCCTCATATCTCAAAACATTTATCAAGCATCCAACTTCTCATCATATTCAATGCACTTAGTGTGAAAGTTTTTACTACATTGATATTGGATGTCTATCATGTGAAGACTAGTTTTATAGCCTAAACACATTACCATGCTGTTTTAATAGACTCTCAAACAGATATAAGTGAAGCATTAGAGTTCAACAATTTCTTCAAAATATTATCACCACCGTGCTCTAAAAGATATAAGTGAAGCACTAGAGCAAAAACTATTCAACTCAAAAGATATAAGTGAAGCACATAGAGTGTTCTAACAATTCCTAGGCCATATTTAACTCTCCCAAATAGGTGTGTCCAGCAAGTATAATTGTGGCAAACTAACAAGAAAAGACTCAAATTCTATAAGATGCTCCAAGTAAAACACATATCATGTGGTGCATAAAAATATAGCTCCGAGTATAGTTACCGATGGATGAAGACGAAAGAGGGGATGCCTTCCCGGGGCATCCCCAAGCTTAGGCTTTTGATTGCCCTTGAATTTTACTTGGGGTGCCTTGGGTATCCCCAAGCTTAGTCCCTTGCTAGTCTTTGTTCCATAGTCCATCAAAGCAATACTCGAAAATCAAAAACTTCACAACACAAAACTTAGACAAAAATCTCATGAGCTCCGTTAGTATAAGAAAGCAAACCACTACTCAAAGGTACTGCAATGAATTCATTCTTTGTTTATATTGGTGTTAGACCTATTGTATTCCAACTTCTCTATGGTTCATACCTCCCAATATTACTCATAGATGCATTGAAATAAGCAAACAACACACGAAAAACATAATCTATCAAAAACAGAACAGTCTGTAGTAATCTGCAGGTTTCTCATACTTCTGTAACTCCAAAAAATTCAAACTAAATTGGTAAACATGAGGAATTTGTATATTAATCATATTCAAAAAGAATCAACTAAATAGCATGCTCCAGTAAAATATGATGACCATTCTGGCGAGCGCTAACGATTCTGTTTTTCACAGCAAGATCACATAAACTTCACACAAATCTTCCAAAAGGTTCTACTTGGCACAAACACTAAAAAAACACAAAACCACATCTAAAAAAAGCTAGATACAATATTTATTCCCTAACAGCAACAAAAACAAAAAAAAAATATAAAATTGGGTTGCCTGCCAACAAGCGCTATCGTTTTACTCCCCTAGCTAGGCACGATACATGGATAGATCTAGGTATTGCCATCTTTGGAAGGCAATCCATAAGTGGCTCTCATAATAGATTCATATGGTAATTTGATTTTCTTTCTAGGAAAGTGTTCCATGCCTTTCCATAACGGAAATTGGAATCTTATATGTCCTTCCTTCTAATCAATAATTGCACCAATCGTTCTAAGGAAAGGTCTACCAAGAATAATAGGACATGAAGGATTGCAATCTATATCAAGAACAATGAAATCTACAGGCACATAATTCCTATTGGCAACAATAAGAACATCATTTATTCTTCCCATAGTTTTTTTAATAGTGGAATCCGTAAGATGCAAATTTAATGAACAATCATCAAGCTCATGGAAACCTAGCAAATCACACAAAGTTTTTGGGATAGTGGAGACACTTGCACCCAAATCACACAAAGCATAGCATTCATGATCTTTAATTTTTATTTTGATAGTAGGTTCCTACTCATCATAAATCTTTCTAGAGATAGAAACTTCTAACTCAAGTTTTTCTTCGTAAGATTGCATCAAAGCATCAACTATGTGTTTGGTGAAAGCTTTATTTTGACTATAAGCATGCAAAGAGTTTAGTACGGATTGCAACAAAGAAATACAATCAATCAAAGAGCAATTATCATAATTGAATCCCCTGAAATCCAAAGTAGTGGGTTCAACACTATGCAAAGTTTTAATCTCTTCACTCCCACTTTTAATAATTTTAGCATCAAGATCTAAAAACTCTGAATCATTGGGACACCTTAAAGTAGAATCATCCCCAATCCTATCTTCATCAAGATTTATGCTAGAAAACAAGGATCTGATAGGAGACACATCAATAACTTTCAGATCTTCATTTTTATTTTCATGATAACTAGAAGAACACGCTTTTATCTAATTCTCTCTTTTAGTACGCATCCTAGCGGTTCTTTCTTTGCATTCATCAATGGAAATTCTCATGGCTTTGAGAGACTCATTGATATCATGCTTATGTGGGATAGATCTAAGTTTCAAAGAATCAACATCAAGAGTAATTCTATCCACACTTCTAGCCAATTCATTAATCTTAACCAATTTTTTCTTCAAGCAAAGTATTAATTTTTTTTGCGAAATCATAAACTCCTTAACACTAGTTTCAAATTCAGAAGGCATCTTTCCATAAGAGTTGTTGTAGGAATTACCATAATTATTAGAGGAATTACTAGGAAAAGGCCTAGGGTTGAAGTTCCCTCTATAAGCATTGTTACCAAAATTATTCCTACCAATAAAATTCGCATCCAAAGATTCATTGTTATTTTCAGTCAAAGTGGACAAAGGCATATCATTAGGATCAGAAGAAGCACTCTTAGCAGCAAATAATTTCATAAGTTCATCCATCTTTCCACTCAAAACACTAATTTCTTCAATAGCATGCACTTCTTTACTAGTAGATCTTTCGGTGTGCCATTGAGAATAAGTGACCATAATATTATCTAGTAGTTTGGTAGCTTCTCCTAAGGTAGTTTCCATGAAAGTGCCTCCTGCGGCCGAATCTAAAAGATTTCTAGAAGAAAAATTCAAGCCAGCATAAAAGGTTTGAATAATCATCCATAGATTCAAACCATGTGTAGGGCAATTACGTATCATTGGTTTCATTCTCACGCATGCTTGTGTAACAGAGCAACATTGATCTCACAAGATTCATCATCGGTAATAGGAGCAATCGGAGTGCTAATAAAATCATTATTGTTGGTATTGGAGAAGTCACACAATTTTGTATTGTTCTGAGCCATAGTGACAAGCAATTAATGCAACACACAAGCAAACAAGAAGCAAGCGAACGATAAACACACGGTAGAAGAAAGGCAAATAAAACGGTAAGGGTGAAGTGGGGGAGAGGAAAACGAGAGGCAAAAAATGTAATGCGAAGGATAAGGGTTTGTGATAGGTACTTGGTATATGACTTTTGCGTAAGCCTCCCCGGCAACGACACCAGAAATTCTTCTTGCTACTTCTCGAGCTTGCGTTGTATTCCCTCGAAGAGGAAAGGGAGATGCAGCACAATAGCGTAAGTTTTTACCTTAGTTTTTGAGAACCAAGGTATCAATCCAGTAGGATACCACGCGTGAGTCCCTCGCACCTGCACAAACAAATAAGAACTTCGCAGCCAACGCGATAAGAGGTTGTCAATCCCTTTATGGTCACTTACGAAAGTGAGATCTGATAGAGATGATAGTTTATATTTTTGGTATTTTTGATTATATGAAAAGAAAGTAAAAGCAGAAAAAGTAAAGTAGATGTAGATTGATATGTTGAGAATAGACCCGGGGGCCATAGTGTTCTCTAGTGGCTTCTCTCATGATAGCGATATTCTACGGCGGGTAAACAAATTACTGTCGAGCAATTTATAGAAAAGCGAATAATTATGAGACTATCTAGGCGTGATCATTATATATAGGCATCACTTCCGAGACAAGTAGACCGACTCCTGCCTGCATCTGCTACTATTACTCCACACATCGTTCGCTATCCAGCATGCATCTAGTGTATTGAGTTCATAAGAACAGAGTAACGCCTTAAGCAAGATGAGATGATGTAGAGGGATAAACTCAAGAAATATGATATAAACCCCATCTTTTTATCCTCGATGGCAACAATACAATAAGTGCCTTGCTGCCCCTACTGTCACTGGGAAAGGACACCGCAAGATTGAACCCAAAGCCAAGCACTTCTCCCATTGCAAGAACTATATATCTAGTAGGCCAAACCAAACCAATAATTCAAAGAGACTTACAAGGATATTATAATCATACATAAAGAGTTCAGAGAATAACCAAATATTTCTAAAAGATAATCTTGATCATAAACCCACAATTCATCGGATCTCGCCAAACACACCGCAAAAAGAGATTACATCGAATAGATCTCCTCGAAGACCGAGGAGAACATTGTATTGAGATTCAAAGAGTGAGAAGAAGCCATCTAGATACTAGCTATGGACCCAAAGGTCTGTGGTAAACTACTCACGACTCATGGTGAGGCGATGATGATGTTGAAGCACTCCATGGTAGATCCCCTCTCCGGCGGAGCTTCGGAACAGGTCCCAAGATGAGATCTCAAGGGAACAGAAGGTTACAGCGGTGGAACTAGGGTTTTCTCCGTTGCTCTGATGGTTTCGGGGTACGTAGGCTCATATAGGAGGAAGGAGGGCACCGGGAGCCTTATGTGGGACCCACGAGGCAGGGGGCGCGCCCTGGGGGGGGGGGGGCACCCCCACCCTCGTGGGCGCCTCATGGCCCCTACTCCGTGGTTCTCAAGTCTCCCGTGCATGATTTTCTCCAAAAATATCTCTATCAAAGGTTTCATTCCGTTTGGACTCCGTTTGATATTCCTTTTCTGCAAAACCCAGGAACAGGCAAAAAACAGCAATCTGGACTGGGCCTTTGGGTTAGTAGGTTAGTCCCAAAAATAATATAAAAGTGTATGACAAATCCCATTAAACATCCAAAACATCATAAATAATAGCATGGAACAATCAAAAATTATAGATACGTTGGAGACGTATCATGGGGTGACGGGGCCGCCAGAGTTGGGCGTTGGCGGCGCTGCGGGCCTCAGCGGACGGCGAGGGCCGCGGAGCAGAGGAGGAGGAGCAGGTGGCGCCGTGACGACCTCATGCTAGGTCGAGGACGCGGGGGCTGGCGAGGAGGTTGGTGGCGTGGGGCGAGGCGGATCGGGGCGCGGAGGGGGGGACAACTAGAGGCGATGGGGTTCGAGCGTGTGGGTGCGGGCGAGGAAGAGGGAGAGATCGAGAGGAGGGAGTAGCGACGCTGGGGGGAAGGGATCGACAGGAGCGGTCGGGCTAGGTTTAGAGTGGCTGAGCCTTAGAGGCCTTAGAGCAAATGGGCTGGACTGGTGGTGGGCTGATGCAGCCTGGCTGGGCTCTCTCTCTCTCCCTCATATTCTTTACTAGAAAAGAATAAGAGAGAAGAAAAAGAAAGAGAGGGTTAGGGAAAGAATTGGTCATGGGGATAATTTTGTTGGACGCGCAAAAATGAGGGTGACCCCAGAAAATATAAGTGGGCATGATTGAAATATTAAATTCAAATTCCTTTGAATTTAATTCAAATGGTTTGAACAAAGACTAGGATCTCGAAGTGCCCAAAAAATGTTGAGAATTTTAGTGGAGCCTCGATAAAAGAGAAAGATATATTGCCGAGGTTTGGAGGTGAAACTTGAAACATAAGAGGCCTGGGGAATATTTGCAAGTGTGTTTTGGTGATTCCAAATTAATGGAATAATTATTATAGCTCCCTAATAATTTTGGGAGGGTATGTTATAAAGAGAAATCACCATATGAATATCCCTCGATTTAAATGGACCAAGGATCCACACAATTTATTTGGTTGATTTTTTAAAAATTATTGACATGATGGCATGATGACATGATGACATGATGCAATGCACAAAATAAATAGAGGAAGCACAAATAAAACACACGGTAACATCGAAATATATGGAAGTCTTCCGGAGCGTCGGTCTTCGGGCATCACAACTCTCCCACACTAACAGAGGATCTCGTCCCGAGATCCTGGAGATGGCATCAGATGGAAGACGAAAAAGGAAGAGGTAAACCAAAGTTGCTTCTTTGACAAACGAGTGAAACCACGAACTTGAGAGGTTGAAAACTTGAAGAAATGACAGGACGGAAATGAAAGAAATTGAAACGCTCCATTGGACAAGAGGAACAAGGAAAACGACGAGAATGAAGAGCTTAGGTGACAAGATAGACATTGCAACTACTCCGGTTAAAACAAGATATAGAAGGAATAAGAATGAAATAATTTGGACAACATTCCGACTGTGAACGGAAGGAATTTAACATGAATGGTATGATACTTGATGGAATCAACAACACACTGCCTCCGGAACATTGAAAGAATGGCACAAGGGGTAATAAAGATTTCAGATAGCACTCCGGTTGAAAAGAGAGGAAAAACTTGATAAGATGAGAGAATTTGAATGTATAATACAAGACTCCGGATAAATAGATAAACAAGGAAAAGAACATGATCTTGACAAAATGAGATGGGACGAAGAGAGCAATTCATAATACCTCCGGACGAATGAATAGAAGCTAGATCGTTAGGAAGAAAGAAAGTGGAAGAAAATGATAACTTCTACCACCAATGAATTTAAAGAGCATCCTTACAAAGAAGGTTTGAACGGAGTTGTTGGAAATTCAACAACGAAAAGAATAAGCTTGATGCGGGCTTATGGAAACATCCCAAAGTTATGAGGTGACAACCGGCACTAACGGAAAACAATTGATTGAATTGAGATCAACAAGGAAACGAAAAACTTATTTCACCGGGAGGATAAACGAAGAAGTTGAGTCATTTATACGCACCATAAATAGCAACAATCCTTAGGGAAAGCTTTTAGGTGAGATACAATCCAAAATTACTTCAATGAATAAATTGAAGTTTGAGAAGATCTCATGAACGAAGAATATGATGGGTTTAAATATCTCATTCCTTACAACTTGTGAATCTTGAAACATGAAGGAAAGTTGTCAAGAATAACATAACACCACCTCAAAAGATAAGGTCGAAACAATTGCACTTCAGAATGCAAGAAGAAGAATGCTTGCGCTCCAACAACAAGAATCTTGAAGAATAGTTCGAGGATGAATTAAGTCATGATGAAGCATCATGGAGAACTCCGGTAACAAAAGGATGAGAAGTGAAGGATGACAAGAATAAGATTGAAGCCTTGCAATGATTAGTTGGAGCTTTTCATAGATATAATTTGAAATAACTTGGAGCTCCGGAAAACAAGATGAACAACTTGGAACCGAGAATATGATATGATGAACAAGCTCCGGAAAAAGAGATTAATCACTTCGAGGAAATAAGAATAAGATTTACTGTATGCTTATCCTTCATCAAATTAAATTGATGACAAGCAACGGATTTGGCCTACTACTTATTATTCTTGAAAAGGATTGGAGAGAGATTTAGCCAAACTTGAGAAAAGTCTTGAACGACTCACCAGTAGGATTATGAAAAGAACAAATGAATTGATACGATAACAACGGAAGAGTAATCTTGAATGAACCACCGTAAGAATATGGAGACGAACGAAGAGACATCAATTAAGAATAGTTGGAGGACGAAGTTGCAAACTGAGAATGAAGAAATCTTCTGAAATGATGGCCTTCGGAGGATCACAATGGAAATAATTAATGAAACGCTTCAGATGGGTATAAAAAGAATTCCTCACAATCGGAACAATAATGAGGATGACATGAAGCTAGAACCATGAATCTTTGGAAGAACGGGTAAGGATTCAAGAGGAACTCTTCTTCGGTCTTCAAATCTAAGAAGACGATGAGATACACCACCATGAATTGTTGAGGCACTCCGGAATGAAGAATTAAAAGGTTGAACCAATGGTGAAAAGAATTTGAAAGCGATCTTGGAGGATACATTTGACCGATGAGAGATCCATTCTTACGTCAAACTTGAAAAGAATTTGAGAATAACTCCGGAAAAAATAGAAGAGTTAGGTAAGATCCTGTGAAAAGACCTGTGGGTTAGGGCGCACTAAAAATAAACAACGTTGGAAAAGATTGCTAGAAAGAGAGATTGCACCGGTTGAATTAAATGGCATGGATAAGGTAATAAAAACCTCGAAAAAGCTTGAACGGATTAAAAATGGAAACATGAATCTTCTGAGATATCTTGTACACTCCGGATATTAATAGGCATGGATGAGGAGATAATTGAGCTTTGGATAAGAAATATTATCGAGGCGCAATCAACAAATCGGAACATTAATTGATCATAACGATATCGTGCCCAACATGGGAAAACAAGTAAAACAAGTAAAACAAGAGGAAAAGATAAGATTAACATCGGAACTTGAATTTAGTCCACCGGGGAAGAAACGAGAACGAAGAACGATAACTTGAAGCTTCCTTAGCATCATCATGAGAAATCACCGGACAAGAACATTAAAGGAAAGAACGAAGAACTTCACGTGAATAAAATAGATACTTGATTAAAGAATTCTGGCTCCATAAATAAAAAGGGGTGGAAGGGTGGGGAAAAACAAAGACAACTTGGGATGAATGAAATAGACACCGTTGAGAAAAACCAAGAATTGGTCTGCGCATATTGAAAGAATCAGGTTAACTTGAAGAGAAGCGCGCCGGTTGAGAAGAATTTAACATAACAATCTCGATGATCAAGAAGGACTAGCACTCCCATAGAAATATGAGAACAACGCTTAGGAGAGGTATGGAATCAACACTTGACTTCGAAGCAACTCGAACACAAAAATCAAATAAAAAACAAAGGATAGATATGTTGCAACATAATCTTCACAATATCATTTGAACAGAGAATCGAACGAATGAATTCCATAGCTTACTGGTACATCAACTTGTGGAGAAGCCACTTGGGAGAACAAAATGATAGAATAAAACAACAAGCTAACAGCTGGAACAAATACATAATAGAGGTTTCGTCCCACATGTTCGTGCTGATGCCCCATGGCACGTTGATACGTCTCCAACTTATCTATAATTTTTGATTGTTCCATGCTATTATATATGATGTTTTGGATGTTTAATGGGCTTTATTATACACTTTATATTATTTTTGGGACTAACCTATTAACCCAAAGGCCTAGTCCAGATTGCTCTTTTTTTGCCTATTTCAGGGTTTTACAGAAAAGGAATATCAAACGGAGTCCAAACGGAATCAAACCTTCGGGAGAGATATTTTTGGAGCGATACCTTCACGGGGGACTTGAGAACCATGGAATAGGGCACACGTGGCGTCCACGAGGGTGGGGGCGCGCCCCCTCCCCCTGGGCGCACCCCCTGCCTCGTGGGCCCCATGTTGCTCCCCCGGTGCCCTCCTGCCTCCTATATATACCCATGTACCTTGAAAACAACGAGGCAACAAAGAAAACCCTAATTCCACCGCCGCAACCTTCTGTTCCCGTGAGATCCCTTCTTGGGGCCTGTTCTGGAGCTCCGCCGGATGGGGGACCTTCCACGGAGTGCTTCTACATCAACACCATCGCCTCACCATGAGTTGTGAGTAGTTTACCACATACCTTCGGGTCCATAGTTAGTACCTAGATGGCTTGTTCTCTCTCTTTGGATCTCAATACCAAGTTCTCCTCGGTCTTCGAGGAGATCTATTTGATGTAATCTTTTTGCGGTGTGTTTGTCAAGATCCGATGAATTGTGGGTTTATGATCAAGATTATCTATGAGAAATATTTGGTTCTTTTTTGAATTCTTTTATGTATGATTATAATATCCTTGCAAGTCTCTTCGAATTATCGGTTTGGTGTGGCCTACTAGATCTATAGTTCTTACAATGGGAGAAGTGCTTGGCTTTGGGTTCAATCTTGCGGTGTCTTTTCCCAGTGACAGTAGGGGCAGCAAGGCACGTACAATATTGTTGCCATCGAGGATAAAAAGATGGGGTTTATATCATATTGCTTGAGTTTATCCCTCTACTGTAACGCCCGGATAATTTGGCTATAGTAAACCTTAGCTAATGATGCCACGTCACTTCGATTACCGTTGCTAATATCGCGTTAGTTCGAAATCGATTAAAATTCAAATTCAAAATGTGGCAAATAATAAAAGTTTTCAAAATATTAAATAAAAATGTTCGGTGTGTGACAATTATTGCTATGGTAATTATAGTGAAGAAAACATAATTTTACAAAGTGCCTAAGTGCTTTAAACTAAATAAAACCGAAGAGAGAATTAAATAAAAGAAAAAGAAAAACAAACTAAACAAAAACGAAACGAAATAAATAAAACTCCAGGCCAACCGGGCCTCGGTACACCCAGTGGCCTGCTAGGCCAGCCCACTCCTCCTTGGCCTATAACCCCCCAGGCCCTGACCCCCACCGACACCCCACTCTCCTCCCAAAATATCTCCCCCTCTCTCCCCCGACTGGATCGGGATCGGAGGAGGAGGCCGCTGCTCGGAGCTCGTCGCCGCTCGGACCCCACCGGCGCTGCCACCACACCGGACTGCCCCTCCATCATCTCCTCCCCGCCGGCTCCACCGAGCCTCGCCGCCCCACTTCTCAGCAACGCCCGTGAGCTCCCCCTCTCCTCCTCTC
>LR738709.1:184796477-184826471 GCA_902687465.1 Secale cereale
ACCTCCGCCGGGCATGCGCGCCCACCAGTAGCCGCGGCCGCTCCGGCGTACCACTCCCTCACACCCTTGCTAGCTCGCACGACGAGGCCGAACACATCGCCGCGGAGCTCGTCGCCCACGCGCCTCCTGGCTCCCCCTGCTCGCAACTGCGCGCCCATGCCGCGCGCCTCGGCCGCTCCTCTGCCCGTGTCGCGCTGCACCCCGGCCGCGCCTGCGCGTACGCGTGCCCGCGCCCTTGCAGCACCACTCGCTTGGCCATCCCCGCAGCCGCCGCCATCGCCTACAGCCCCGCCCCCTGGCCGTGCCCGCCGGCCGAGTCGCCTCCAGTCGTCACCGGCACTGCCTCCCGTGCCTCCGCCCATCGCGTCGCCGGCCCTGGCTCTGCCCACCCCATGGCCTTGCTCCGGCGGTCGTGCCCCCCATCTGCCCTGCAGGCTGGCCGTGTGCCACCCGCCATCGTCGTCTGCAGCTGCTGCTGCCCCGCCACGGCCTCCCCTGCACGACTGCCCGCGCGGCTGCTCCGGCGCCGGAGCCGCCCCCTTTCTCCGGCGCAATCCTCCTCCGGCGCCGTCCTCCGTCGGCGCCAGGCCCGCCACCGCCTAGGGCCGCAGCTCGCCACCGTTGGCGCTGCCAGCGCCCCGCCATGCGTCCCGCCGTGGCCGTGGTTTGGGTCTGCCCCGACAGGCACCCATGCCCGAACCCGTCGCCCGTTTAGGCCCCCTAGGGCCACTGACGGCAGGGCCCCACGCCCCTGGTTCTTAAAAAAAGATATTAAAAAAAGATATTAAAATAGTAATAATTAATTAATTAATTAATTAATTAATTAATCAATTAGCTTAATTAATTTGGTTTAATTAAACTAACCACCTAATCAGACTAATTAAAATATGTTAATTAGGATATCAGAGGATGACGAATCGGCCCCACGCGTCAGTTGACGAAGTCAATGGTCAGCATTGACCCTGGTCAACCCTGTTGACTGCTGACATCATGCTGACGTCAGCATGCACTATTCTGGATAATGTTGTTTTATTTAATAATTAATAAATTTGAGAATGATTTAAAAACTTTAAAATTTAATATAAAATAAACCGTAACTCGGATGAAAATACTTTATATATGAAAGTTGCTCAGAATTTCGAGACGCATCCGAATAGGCAGACCGTTCGTCAACCACACGTCCCTAGCATACCGAACCCGCAATTTTCCCCCTCCATTTCATCCGCCCAGAAACGCGAAACACCGGGAATACTTTCCCGGATGTTTCCCACCTTCGTCAGTATCACCCGATACTGCGTTAGGGCACACTTAACACCGTTACATGTCATGTCATGCATCGTCATGCATATGTTTGCATTGTATTCACTGTTTCTTCCCCCTCTTCTCTCCGGTAGACTACGAGACCGACGCTGCTGCTGCCCCGATCGACTACGGTGTTGACGACCCCACTTTGGCTGCCGAGCTTCCAGGCAAGCCCCCCCCTTGATCAACCTGATATCGCCTATTCTTCTCTCTACAGCTTGCATTAGAGTAGTGTAGCATCTTACTGCTTTCGATACTCCTATTCTGCTGCATAGCCTGTCATTGTTGCTACCACTGTTGATACTTTACCTGCAATCCTAAATGCTTAGTATAGGATGCTAGTATTCCGTCAGTGGCCCTACACCCTTGTCCGTCTGCCCTGCTATTCTATCAGGCCGTGATCACTTGGGGGTGATCACGGCTATATACTACATACACTTATACATGATACATGTTGTGACTAAATTCGGGTCGGCTCGTTGAGTACCCGCGGTTGATTCACGGATTGGGGGCTGAAAGGACATACTTTCCCGACGACCCTCTGTGTGGATCTTTGTGGCGGAGCGACAGGGCAGGTTGAGACACCTAGTGGAGAGGTGGCCTGGCCCTGGTCGTTGTTCGCGGTTATTTCATAATAACACGCTTAACGAGTTTGGATATTTGATCTGAGTCTGGCCGTTGGCCTATACACACTAACCAGCTACGTGGGAATAGTTATGGGCACTCGACGTCATGGTATCAGCCGAAGCCTTCTTGACGTCAGCGATTGAGCGGCGCGCGCCGGGTTGGACCGCGTAACGTAACTTCCTTAATAATGGAGGTTGCTAGGTCTGCTCACCGGCCGCGTACGCAACATGCAGGTGTGCGTTGGGCGATGGGCCCGGACCCCTGCGCGCCTAGGACTTAGACCGGCGTCCTGACCTATCTGTTGTGTTTAAGTAGGGCTGCGATGTGTTGATCTTCCGAGGCCGGGCATGACCCTGGAAAGTGTGTCCGGCCAAATGGGATCGAGCGTGCTGGGTTATGTGGTGCACCCCTGCAGGGAAGTTAATCTATTCGAATAGCCGTGTCCCTCGATAAAAGGACGACCCGGAGTTGTATTCCGATCTCATGACAACTAGAACCGGACACTTGATAAAACACACCCAGATGAGTTTCAGATATAAGTCGGTGGTTGCTCTCTCACAGGGTGATGTGCGGGAGGATCGCCGAGTAGGATTATGCTATTCGATGTTACTTGGTGAACTTACCATCTATTCTCTTCTACTGCTGCAAGATGGAGGCTGCCCGAAGCGTAGTCTTCGTTTGGATTAGCTATCCCCCTCTTATTCCCGCTTGCTGCAGTTCAGTCCATCGATATTACCCATATCATTGTTACCATTGCATATGTAGTATAGATCCTTGCTTGCGAGTACTTTGGATGAGTACTCACAGTTGCTTTGCTCCCCCATTTCCCCCTTCTGTTCCTTCTTCTCGTATGATGCAACCAGATGGTGGAGCCCAGGAGCCAGACGCCACCTACGACGACTCCAACGACACCGGTGGCGCCTACTACTACGTGCAGTCTGCCGACGTCGACCAGGAGTAGTTAGGAGGATCCCAGGCATGAGGCATGCTCCTCTTTCGATCTGTATCCCAGTTTGTGCTAGCCATCTTATGGCACCTTGTTTAACTTTATGTCTGTACTCAGATATTTGTTGCTTCCGCTGACTTGTCTATGATCGAGCACTTGTATTCGAGCCCTCGAGGCCCCTGGCTTGTAATATGAAGCTTGTATGACTTATTTTACTTTTAGAGTTGTGTTGTGATATCTACCAGTGAGTCCCCGATCTTGGCCGTACACATTTGCGTGCATGATTAGTGTACGGAGAAATCGGGGGCGTCACAAGTTGGTATCAGAGCCGACTGCCTGTAGGAATCCCCCTTCCACACTCCTTGGCCGAAGTCGAGTCTAGACATTGCAAAACTTTTACTAACATGGCTGTGTGGCTTACGGGCCCACGTCGCCATTTGGGTGGTACTAGATTCTTTTACTCCTCGATCTATACTCCGGGATTCTGAACACTCTCCTATTTCGGGTAAAACAATTTTACTAACTCTAACATTAGGATCCCCGAGACCCCTCACCCCAAAGTTGGATTAGCCATAGTTATTGTTTAGAATAGAATTTTGCATAATCCCCACATTGTCATTTGACTCTTTGAAACATCTTTGTTTTCAGATGGAACCCACGAGGCAGGTCGTGCGCCACACGCAGGCCTTTGGTGCCTCGGGATCACCTGCCGTGCTAGGTGAGATGATGACCTATCTGGGTTATCGCTGGCACCCTGAGTATACCGTGTACGAGCAGTACCAGGACTTTAACCAGGAGCAGTATCGTGCCATCGTCCGCCTCTACTCGCGTGCAGATAACTCCTCTACTGTGCTGCACACCGCTCATGGTGTTGGAGTGATCATCGATATGGCAGTTCACGATGCTGCTTACGCTGCTCTGACACGCCTTCGTGGAGAGTATCGGGCGTTGGACACTTCCCCTTTCAGGCACGTTGCTATCGCCTCCGACGATGGAGCGGAGGGATACTACACTGCTGCCTACTCCACCCTCACCCGAGAGCCCTTCCATCATCGGAACCTTGTTCTGCATGCTGATGTGCTGGATCGAGCTAACCGAGCTCTTCGCCACGAGTTGTACACCACCCGTCAGCACCTGTACCGCGCCTTGACGCTCTTGCACCCCCTTGTCCTATCTAGACAGCTGCCACCTACTTTGATTTACCCAGCTAGGACCGTGATGCCTCCTGGTGTCGGTTGGCCAGATGTGGGAGGCGACACTCCCGCCCCTGGTCCTCTGTTGCCACCTGGACGTCGGGTCCTGCACCAGAGTATCCACGGCCCTCAGGTTGATGGCGTGGGGGACTTCTCGTTGCAGCACTGCCAGCTGTCAGACTACCTCTACCTCCACAGTTCCGCCTGGGACTGATGTAGTCTTGCTTATTAGTACTAGATGCATTCGCCGCGAGCCTGCGTGCCACCTATGATGTCCTTAGTTACGTACTGAACTCTGTGTACTGAACTCTATGCATGCACCCCTTTTAATATATGCCGACTACTATGTGGTATTTTACGCGCTCCTTTCATTATGCATGTTTCATGCATGAATGATTCCTGTGTTTGCAAATTTCTCAATGCTGAACTACCCCGGTTATATATTAGCAGGATGGTTAGACCAGCTGGCCGTTGTCGTGGTGGCAACGCCCCACCACCGCCCGAATACATGGCCGGTATGATCCAACAGTTGGAGATGAATCGCCAGTTCATGGAGACTGTCGTGGCTCGGTTCCCTCATCCCAACATGGGTCAGCAGCAAGGTGCAGTGACACTGAATGACTTTGCTCGCCTCAACCCATCCGTCTACCGTAGCTCAACTCAGCCTCTTGATGCTGATGACTGGCTCCATGACATTGCTTTTGAACTGGAGTCTGCTGGAGTTGCCGCTGCCAACTATGTCACCTTTGCGGCATACTATCTGAAGGGTCCCGCTGCTCAATGGTGGGACAGCCACAGGCGTACACTGCCTACTGGAACAATCATCACTTGGCCGGAATTCCAAGCTGCCTTCTGTGCCCGCTTCATTCCTCAGTGAATCATGGATAGGAAGAAGCGTGAGTTCCGCAACCTCACCCAGGGCAACAAGACTGTGGATGCTTATCAGCGGGAGTTCCTGGACTTATCCCGCTATGCTGAAGAAGACATTGCCACTGATGCTCGTAGACAGGAAAAGTTCCGTGACGGGCTTCAAGCTGACATCAAGCTCGCACTTCTTGTGCATGACTTTGGAGATTTCGCCACCTTGGTGAACAAAGCCATCCAGGTTGAAACTGGTCTGCAGGAACACCACAGCACTCTCAGGCGCAACCGTGAACCAAGATCATCCTCGGGCCCTCCCTCACGGAAGCGTAGGGTCTGGATCCCCAACAATGTGTACCGTCCAGCTGCACCTGCTCCAAGGCAGTCCTATGCTGCACCTCGTCTGCCTCCACCACCTAGGCAGCCCAGACTTCCAGCTGCACCACTCCCAGCTCCTGCTTCCGCCCCCAATGATGGTCTGTGCTACAAGTGTGGTCAGCCAGGACACCTTGCCAGGAACTGCTTCCAGAATCAGAACCAGCTTGCACTGCCTACAGCTGGTCGTGGGAACAATCAGCCCCGCAACAACAATGCCAAGCCTTACGGTCGTGCTCAGGCCAACCACGTTGATCTCAATGAAGCTCAAGACCAACTTGCTACCGTGATGGGTACTCTCCTTGTTAATTTAGTACCTGCATCTGTTTTATTTGATTCAGGAGCATCGCATTCATTCATGTGAGAAGATTTTGCATATAAGCACAACATTAGATGTGAAGAAATGGACACTTCGGTAGTGGTAAAAACCCCTGCCGGCCAATGTCAAACCTCTATGGGTTGTCACGATGTTCCCATTGAAATTGAAGGGTTGGAGTTCTATGCCTCTCCCATTATCCTGAAGTCGTCCAACATCGACCTCATTCTGGGAATGGATTGGCTAAAAGCCCATACTGCTTCTATAGTTTGCGCCACCAAGACAGTCCATCTGTTACACCCTTGCAATGAGATAGTAAGCTATCAAGCTTGTCTGGTTCAAAATGCGGAAGCACGTCTTTATGCATTGAATGCCTTGAACGCTTCACCACTCGAGGGCATCGAAAACATTCCTATCGTATGCGAGTTCCAGGACGTCTTTACTGAGGAACTTCCAGGGATTCCCACTGCTAGAGCTGTCGAGTTCATCATCGACTTGAAACCAGGCACCACTCCTATAGCCAAACGACCCTACAAGATGCCACCTCATGAACTCAATGAGCTTAAGGAGGAAATCGACAAATCTCTTGCTAGTGGTTTTATCCGTCCGAGTTGCTCTCCTTGGGGAGCACCTTCCCTCTTTGTCAGGAAGAAGGATGTGACAAACCAATTGGTCCAAGATTACCGTCCTATCAACCAAGAAACTATTCAGAACAAGTATCCGCTTCCTCGGATCAATGATCTGTATGATCAACTGGCTGGTTCATCAGTGTTCTCTAAACTCGACTTGAGGTTGGGTTACCACCAGATCCGTGTTCGTGAAGAGGATATTCCAAAGACTGCCTTTGTCACTCGATACGGTTCGTTCGAGTACACCGTCATGTCATTCGGCCTGACAAATTTTCCAGCTACATTCTCTCGCCTGATGAATTACATATTCATGGAATACCTCGACAAATTCGTCGTGGTATATCTGGATGATATCCTTGTATTTTCCAAGAATAAGGAAGAACATGCTGAACATCTTCGCCTTGTACTGGAAAAGCTTCGAGAGCATCAACTTTATGCTAAGTTTTCCAAGTGCGTGTTCTAGCTTCCTGAAGTAACCTACCTTGGGCATGTCATCTCCAAGGATGGTATTGCCGTCAACCCTGAACGAGTTCAGGCCATTCTCGATTGGACTCCTCCGAAGAATGTCAAGCAAGTCAGAAGTTTTCTCGGTCTCGCCAGCTATTGCCGTCGATTCGTCAAGAACTTCTCCAAGATCGCCAAGCCTCTGACAGGTCTACTTCACAAGGGCGTCAAGTTTGAGTGGACAGACAAATGCCAGGAAAGTTTCCAGGCGCTCAAGGACAAGCTGACTTCTGCTCCAGTGCTTGTTCCACCTGATACTAAGAAGGACTTCGTCATTTACTGCGATGCTTCTCGTCAGGGATTAGGCTGTGTCCTAATGCAAGAGCGCAGAGTAATTGCTTATGCCTCTCGTCAATTGCGTCCTCATGAAGAAAACTACCCAGTTCACGACCTTGAGCTTGCTGCTGTCATATATGCTCTAAAACAGTGGCGACATTACCTTCTCGGTAATCGTTGCGAGATATTCACCGACCACCAAAGTCTGAAGTACCTGTTTACTCAACCAGACCTGAACCTCCGTCAACAGAGATAGATGGAGACCGTAGCAGATTTTGACTTGGGTATTTCCTATACCCCGGGCAAGGCTAATGTGATGGCTGATGCCTTAAGCCGCAAGTCATATTGCAACCACCTCCAGGTTCACAAGGTTGAGCCCTCGCTTGTTGAAGAATTCAGAAAGCTGAACCTCCATATTGTTCCTCCTGGGGCACTCGCTCCCCCTCCCCTAGAGTCCCGCCAGATGAATCTTCGTGTTGTTCCTCAGGGTTCTCTAAATACCCTGGTTGTCGAACCAGATCTTGTGGACGGTATCAAGACTATTCAATTTTATGACTCTGAAGTCGAGAAGATTAAACGCTATCTCAAAAGGGGAAAGCCCTCATTTTTCACTATTGTCGATGATGGCGCCTTAAACTTCAAAGGCCGCTTAGTGGTACCATGTTCAAAGAAAAACCTGGATATGACTCCAAGGGTTATGAAAGAAGCTCATGATACGCCTCTGTCTATTCATCCTGGCAGTACCAAGATGTACCAAGACATTCGTCAGAGATTCTGGTGGTCTAATATGAAGAAAGACATTGCTCGTTATGTTGCCGAGTGTGACGTTTGCCATCGTATCAAAGCAGAACATCAAAGGCCTGCTGGAACTTTGCAACCTATCTCTATTCCTGAATGGAAATGGGACCATGTTGAAATGGACTTCGTCACTGGATTTCCCAAATCGTAGAGAGGTAATGATGCAATTCTTGTCGTCATTGACCGGCTTTCCAAAGTTGCACATTTTCTGGCAGTCAAAGAAACAATTACTGCTAGTCAGCTGGCAACTCTCTACATGTCCAGAATTGTTTCACTTCACGGTATTCCACTGGTTATCAGTTCAGACCGTGGCAGTTTATTCACTTCAAGATTCTGGGCAAGTTTCCAAGAAGCTATGGGAACACATCTGTCATTCAGTACTGCCTTTCATCCTTAGTCGCAAGGGCAAGTTGAACACATCAACCAAGTTCTCGAAGACATGCTTCGAGTTTGTGTTATTTCCTTCGGTAAGAAATGGGAGGAATCTCTCCCATATGCTGAGTTCTCTTACAATAATAGCTATCAAGCCAGTCTGAAGATGGCTCCCTTCGAAGTGTTATATGGACGAAAGTGCCGAACCCCTCTGAACTGGTCAGAAACTGGGGAACGTTCACTCTTCGGTCCGGATATTATTCAACACGCTGAAGAGCAAGTCCGCGTCATTCGCGAGAATCTGAAGACTGCTCAGTCACGTCAGAAAAGTCAGTATGACCGTCATCATCAAGACATGGTCTATCAACCTGGCGAAAAGGCTTATCTTCGAGTTACACCAATGAAGGGTGCTCACCGCTTCGGGATCAAGGGAAAATTAGCTCCTCGCTATATTGGTCCATTCACTATTCTTGAAAGGCGTGGAAAGGTGGCATATCAATTGGAGCTGCCACCGAACCTTTCTCAGGTTCACGATGTGTTCCACGTGTCTCAACTCCGCCGCTGCTTCAAGGACCCAGTCCGCGCAGTGGATCACGAAGTGCTCGAGTTGCAACAGGACCTCTTCTATAAAGAGCATCTGGTCCGCATTCTCGACCAAGCTGAACGTCGCACATGTCAGAAGGTGATCAAGTTCCTCAAAGTCCAGTGGTCGCATCACTCTGAAGACGATGCCACTTGGGAACGCGAGGATCGTCTTCGTGAAGAGTACCCCGCACTGTTTCCTTCTACCTCCTAAATCTTGGGACGAGATTTCTTGTAGTGGAGGAGAATTGTAACGCCCGGATAATTTGGCTATAGTAAACCTTAGCTAATGATGCCACGTCACTTCGATTACCGTTGCTAATATCGCGTTAGTACGAAACTGATTAAAATTCAAATTCAAAATGTGGCAAATAATAAAAGTTTTCAAAATATTAAATAAAAATGTTCGGTGTGTGACAATTATTGCTATGGTAATTATAGTGAAGAAAACATAATTTTACAAAGTGCCTAAGTGCTTTAAAGTAAATAAAACCGAAGAGAGAAATAAATAAAAGAAAAAGAAAAACAAACTAAACAAAAACGAAACGAAATAAATAAAACTCCAGGCCAACCGGGCGTCGGCCCAGCCAGTGGCCTGCTAGGCCAGCCCACTCCTCCCTGTCCTATAACCCCCCAGGCCCTGACCCCCACCGACACCCCACTCTCCTTCCAAAATATCTCCCCCCTCTCTCCCCCGATTGGATCGGGATCGGAGGAGGAGGCCGCTGCTCGGAGCTCGTCGCCGCTCGGACCCCACCGGCGCTGCCACCACACCGGACTGCCCCTCCATCATCTCCTCCCCGCCGGCTCCACCGAGCCTCGGCGCCCCACTTCTCAGCAACGCCCGTGAGCTCCCCCTCTCCTCCTCTTCGCCCCGTGAGCACGCGTTCACGCGGCGCCTCCTACCTCCACCGGGCACGCGCGCCCACCAGCAGCCGCGGCCGCTCCGGCGTACCATTCCCTCGCACCCTAGCCAGCTCGCACGATGAGGCCGAAGACATCGCCGCGGAGCTCGTCACCCACGCGCCTCCTGGCTCCCCCTACTCGCAACTGCGCGCCCATGCCGCGCGCCTCGTCCGCTCCTCTGCCCGCGTCGCGCTGCACCCCGGCCGCGCCTGCGCGTACGCGTGCTCGCACCCTTGCAGCACCACTCGCCTGACCATCCCCGCAGCCGCCGCCATCGCCTGCAGCCCCGCCCCCTGGCCGTGCGCGCCGGCCGAGTTGCCTCCAGTCGTCACCGGCACTGCCTCCCGTGCCTCCGCCCATCGCGTCGCCGGCCCTCGCTCTGCCCACCCCATGGCCTCGCTCCGGCGGCCGTGCCCCCCCATCTGCCACGCAGGCTGGCCGCGTGCCCCCCGCCATCGTCGTCTGCAGCTACTGCTGCCCCGCCACGGCCTCCCCTGCACGACTGCCCACGCGGCTGCTCCGGCACCGGAGCCGCCCCCTTCCTCCGGCGCCATCCTCCTCCGGCGCCGTCCTCCGCCGGCGCCAGGCCCGCCACCGCCTGGGGCCGCAGCTCGCCACTGTTGGCACTGCCAGCGCCCCGCCATGCGCCCCACCGTAGCCGTGGTTTGGGTCCGCCCCGACGGGCACCGACGCCCGAACCCGTCGCCCGTTTAGGCCCCCTGGGGCCACTGACGCCAGAGCCCCACGCCCCTGGTTCTTAAAAAAAGATATTAAAAAAAGATATTAAAAATAGTAATAATTAATTAATTAATTAATTAACTTAATTAATTTGGTTTAATTAAACTAACCACCTAATCAGACTAATTAAAATATGTTAATTAGGATATCAGAGGATGATGAATCGGACCCACGCGTCAGTTGACGAAGTCAACGGTCAGCATTGACCCTGGTCAACCCTGTTGACTGCTGACGTCATGCTGACGTCATGCTGACGTCAGCATGCACTATTCTGGATAATGTTGTTTTATTTAATAATTAATAAATTAGAAAATGATTTAAAAACTTTAAAATTTAATATAAAATAAACCGTAACTCGGATGAAAATACTTTATATATGAAAGTTGCTCAGAATTTCAAGACACATCCGAATACGCACACCGTTCGTCAACCACACGTCCCTAGCATACCGAACCCGCAATTTTCCCCCTCCGTTTCATCCGCCCGAAAACGCGAAACACCGGGAATACTTTCCCGGATGTTTCCCCCCTTCGTCAGTATCACCCGATACTGCGTTAGGGCACACTTAGCACCGTTACATGTCATGTCATGCATCGTCATGCATCTGTTTGCATTGTATTCACTATTTCTTCCCCCTCTTCTCTCCGGTAGACTACGAGACCGACGCTGCTGCTGCCCCAATCGACTACGGTGTTGACGACCCCACTTTGGCTGCCGAGCTTCTAGGCAAGCCCCCCCCCTTGATCAACCTGACATCGCCTATTCTTCTCTCTACTGCTTGCATTAGAGTAGTGTAGCATGTTACTGCTTTCGATACTCCTATTCTGCTGCATAGCCTGTCATTGTTGCTACCATTGTTGATACTTTACCTGCAATCCTAAATGCTTAGTATAGGATGCTAGTATTCCATCAGTGGCCCTACACCCTTGTCCGTCTGCCCTGCTATTCTATCGGGCCGTGATCACTTGGGGGTGATCACGGGTATATACTACATACACTTATACATGATACATGTTGTGACTAAAGTCGGGTCGGCTCGTTGAGTACCCGCGGTTGATTCACGGATTGGGGGCTGAAAGGACATACTTTCCCGACGGCCCTCTGTGTGGATCTTTGTGGCGGAGCGACAGGGCAGGTTGAGACACCTAGTGGAGAGGTGGCCTGGCCCTGGTCGTTGTCCACGGTTATTTAATAATAACACGCTTAACGAGTTTGGATATTTGATCTGAGTCTGGCCGTTGGCCTATACACACTAACCAGCTACGTGGGAATAGTTATGGGCACTCGACGTCGTGGTATCAGCCGAAGCCTTCTTGACGTCAGCGATTGAGCGGCGCGCGCCGGGTTGGACCGCGTAACGTAACTTCCTTAGTAATGGAGGTTGCTAGGTCTGCTCACCGGCCGCGTACGCAACGTGCAGGTGTGCGTTTGGCGATGGGCCCGGACCCCTGCGCGCCTAGGGCTTAGACCGGTGTCCTGACCTCTTTGTTGTGCTTAGGTAGGGCTGCGACGTGTTGATCTTCCGAGGCCGGGCATGACCCTGGAAAGTGTGTTCGGCCAAATGGGATCGAGCGTGCTGGGTTATGTGGTGCACCCCTGCAGGGAAGTTAGTCTATTCGAATAGCCGTGTCCCTCGGTAAAAGGACGACCCGGAGTTGTATTCCGATCTCATGACAACTAGAACCGGACACTTGATAAAACACACCCAGATGAGTTCCAGATATAACTCGGTGGTTGCTCTCTCACAGGGTGATGTGCGGGAGGATCGCCGAGTAGGATTATGCTATTCGATGTTACTTGGTGAACTTACCATCTATTCTTTTCTACTGCTGCAAGATGGAGGCTGCCGGAAGCGTGGTATTCGTTTGGATTAGCTATCCCCCTCTTATTCCTGCTTGCTGCAGTTCAGTCCACCGATATTACCCATATCATTGTTACCATTGCATATGTAGTATAGATCCTTGCTTGCGAGTACTTTGGATGAGTACTCACGGTTGCTTTGCTCCCCCATTTCCCCCTTTTGTTCCTTCTTCTCGGATGATGCAACCAGATGGTGGAGCCCAGGAGCCAGACGCCACCTACGACGACTCCTACGACACCGGAGGCGCCTACTACTACGTGCAGTCTGCCGACGACGACCAGGAGTAGTTAGGAGGATCCCAGGCAGGCGGCCTGCTCGTCTTTCGATCTGTATCCCAGTTTGTGCTAGCCATCTTATGGCACCTTGTTTAAATTTATGTCTGTACTCAGATATTTGTTGCTTCCGCTGACTTGTCTATGATCGAGCACTTGTATTCGAGCCCTCGAGGCCCCTGGCTTGTAATATGAAGCTTGTATGACTTATTTTACTTTTAGAGTTGTGTTGTGACATCTACCAGTGAGTCCCTGATCTTGGCCGTACACATTTGCGTGCATGATTAGTGTACGGACAAATCGGGGGCGTCACATCTACATCATGTCATCTTGCTTAAAGCGTTACTCTGTTCTTATGAACTTAATACTCTAAATGCCTGCTAGATAGCGGTCGATGTGTGGAGTAATAATAGTAGATGCAGAAGCGTTTCGGTCTACTTGTATCGGACGTGATGCCTATATATAATGATCATGCCTAGATAGTCTCATAATTATTCGCTTTTCTATCAATTGCTCGACAGTAATTCGTTCACCCACCGTAGAAATCTTCTATCATGAGAGAAGCCACTAGTGAAACCTATGGCCCCCGGGTCTATTCTCAACATACCAATCTATAATCTACCATACTTTGCTGTTTTTACTTTCTGTTCTTATATCCCAAAATACCAAAAATATCAAACTATCCTATCTATCAGATCTCACTTTCGTAAGTGACCGTAAAGGAATTGACAACCCCTTATCACATTGGCTGCGAAGTTCTTATTTGTTTGTGCAGGTGCGAGGGACTCGCACGTGGTCTCCTACTGGATTGATACCTTGGTTCTCAAAAACTTAGTGAAATACTTACGCTACTATGCTGCATATCCCTTTCCTCTTCGAGGGAATACAACGCAAGCTTGAGAAGTAGCAAGAAGAATTTCTGGCGCCGTTGCCGGGGAGACTTACGCGAAAGTCCTATACCAAGTACCTATCACAAACCCTTATCCTTCGCATTACATTTATTTGCCTCACGTTTTCCTCTCCCCCACTTCACCCTTGCCGTTTTATTTTCCCTTCTTTTTGCCGTGTGTTTACCGTTCACTTGCTTCTTGTTTGATTGTGTGTTGGATTGCTTGCTTGTCACTATGGCTCAAAACAATACCAAATTTTGTGACTTCTCCAATACCAACAATAATGATTTTATTAGCACTCCAATTGCTCCTATTACCGATGCTGAATCTTGTGAGATCAACGCTGCTTTGTTGAATCTTGTCATGAAAGATTAATTTTCCGGCCTTCCTAGTGAAGATGGCGCTACCCATCTAAACAACTTTGTTGATTTGTGTGATATGCAAAAGAAGAGGGATACAGATAATGATATTGTTAAATTGAAGTTATTTCCGTTTTCACTTAGAGATCGTGCTAAAACTTGGTTTTCCTCTTTGCCTAGAAATAGTATTGATTCATGGAATAAGTGCAAAGATGCTTTTATCTCTAAGTATTTTCCTCCTGCTAAGATCATCTCTCTTAGAAACGATATTATGAATTTTAAGCAACTAGATCATGAGCATGTTGCACAAGCTTGGGAGAGAATGAAATTGATGATACATAATTGCCCTACACATGGTTTGAACTTATGGATTATTATACAAAACTTTTATGATGGCTTGAATTTTGCCTCTAGAAATCTTTTTGATTTGGTCGCATGAGGCACTTTCATGGAAACTACCTTAGGAGAAGCTACCAAACTCCTAGATAATTTTATGGTTAATTATTCTCAATGGCACATCGAAAGATCTACTAGTAACAAAGTGCATGCTATTGAATAGATTAGTGTTTTGAGTGAAAAGATGGATGAACTTATGAAATTATTTGCTGCTAAGAGTGCTTCTTCTGATCTTAATGATATGCCTTTATCCATGTTGATTGAAAATAATAATGAATCTTTGGATGTGAATTTTGTTGGTTGGAATAATTTTGGTAACAATGCTTATAGAGGAAACTTTAATCCTAGGCCTTTTCCTAGTAATTCCTCTAATAATTATGGTAATTCCTACAACAACTCTTATGGAAAGATGCCTTCTTAATTTGAAACTAGTGTTAAGGAGTTTATGAATTCGCAAAAGAATTTCAATGCTTTGCTTGAATAAAAATTGCTTAAGATTGATGAATTGGGTAGAAGTGTGGATATAATTACTCTTGATGTTAATTCTTTGAAACTTAGATCTATTCCACCTAAGCATGATATCAATGAGTCTCTCAAAGCTATGAGAATTTTCATTGATGAATGCAAAGAAAGAACCGCTAGGATGCGTGCTAAAAAAGAGAGCTTTATAAAAGCGTGTTCTTCTAGTTATCATGAAAATAAAGATGAAGATCTGAAAGTTATTGATGTGTCTCCTATTAGATCCTTGTTTTCTAGTATGAATCTTGATAAATATGGGGCTGAAGATGAATCTACTCTAATTAAAAGGCGTCCCAATGATTCAGAGTTTTTAGATCTTGATGCTAAAATTGTTAAAAGTGGGGTTGAAGAGATTGAAACTTTGCAAAGTGATGAACCCACTACTTTGGATTTCAAGGGATTCAATTATGATAATTGCTCTTTGATTGATTGTATTTCCTTGTTGCAATCCGTACTAAACTCTCTGCATGCTTATAGTCGAAATAAAGCTTTTACCAAACACATAGTTGATGCTTTGATGCAATCTTATGAAGAAAAACTTGAGTTAGAAGTTTCTATCCCTAGAAAGCTTTATGATGAGTGGGAAACCTACTATTAAAATTAAAATTAAAGATCATGAATACTTTGCTTTGTGTGATTTGGGTGCAAGTGTTTCCACTATCCCAAAAACTTTGTGTGATTTGTTAGGTTTCCATGAGCTTGATGATTGTTCTTCAAATTTGTATCTTGCGGATTCTACTATCAAGAAACCTATGGGAGGGATTAATGATGTTCTTATTGTTGCCAATAGGAATTATGTGCCCATAGATTTCATTGTTCTTGATATAGATTGCAATCCTTCATGTCCTATTATTCTTGGTAGACCTTTCCTTAGAACGATTGGTGCAATTATTGATATGAAGGAAGGAAACATTAGATTCCAATTTCTGTTAAGGAAAGGCATGGAACACTTTCCTAGAAAGAAAATTAAATTACCTTATGAATCTATTATTAGATCCACTTATGAATTGCCTTCCAAATATTACAATACCTAGATCTATCCTTGTATCGTGCCTAGCTAGGGGCGTTAAACGATAGCGCTTGTTGGAGGCAACCCAGTTTTATTTTCTTTGTTTTTGCTTCTGTTTAGGAATAAATATTGCATCTAGCTTATGTTTAGATGTAGTTTTGTGTTTTAGTTAGTGTTTGAGCCAAGTATAACCTTTGGGAAGACTTGTGTGAAGTTTATATGATCTTGTTGTAGAAAATGGAAACGTTAGCGCTCACTGGAATAGTCACCAGATTTTACTTGAGAGTGCTATTTTGTTGATTCTTTTTGCAGATGATTAATAGAAAAATTCCTCACGTTTAACAATTTATTTCAATTTTTTGGGAGTTACAGAAGTATGCGAAAGTTACCAATTACTACAGACTGTTCTGTTTTTGACAGATTCTGTTTTTCGTGTGTTGTTTTTTTTTTTGATGAATCTATGAGTAGTATTGGAGGATATGAATCATAGATAAGTTGGAATACAGTAGGTTTAACGCCAATATAAACAAAGAATGAGTTCATTAAAGTACCTTTGAGTGGTGGTTTGTTTTCTTATACTAACGGAGCTCACGAGATTTTTGTCTAAGTTTTGTGTTGTGAAGTTTCCAAGTTTTGAGTATTGCTTTGATGGATTATGGAACAAAGAGTGGCAAGAGCCTAAGCTTGGGGATGCCCAAGGCACCCCAAGGTAAAATTCAAGGACAACCAAAAGCCTAAGCTTGGGGATGCCCCGGGAAGGCATCCCCTCTTTCGTCTTCATCTATCGGTAACTATACTCGGGACTATATTTTTATTCACCACATGATATGTGTTTTACTTGGAGCGTCATGTATAAGTTGAGTCTTTGCTTGTTAGTTTGCCATAATCATCCTTTCTGGACACACCTTTTTGAGAGAGATAAATATGGCCTAGAAATTGTTAGAACACTCTATGTGCTTCACTTATGTCTTTTGAGCTAAATAGTTTTCCTCTAGTGCTTCACTTATATCTTTTAGAGCACGGTGGTGATTTTATTTTGTAGAAATTGTTGTTTTGGATGCTATTATATATGATGTTTTGGATGTTTAATGGGCTTTATTATACACTTTTATATCATTTTGGGACTAACCTATTAACCCAAAGGCCCAGTCCAGATTGCTGTTTTTTTTGCCTATTTCAGGGTTTTAGAGAAAAGGAATATTAAACGGAGTCCAAACGGAATGAAACCTTTGGGAGAGATATTTTTGGAGCGATACCCTCACGGGAGACTTGAGAACCACGAAATAGGGCACACGTGGTGTCCACGAGGGTGGGGGCGCGCCCCCTCCCCCTGGGTGCGCTCCCTGCCTCGTGGGCCCCACATTGCTCCCCCGGTGCCCTCCTTCCTCCTATATATACCTATGTACCCTGAAAACATCGAGGAAATGGAGAAAACCCTAATTCCACCGCCGCAACCTTCTGTTTCCATGAGTTCCCATCTTGGGGCCTGTTCCAGAGCTCCGCCGGAGGGGGGATCTTCCACAGAGTGCTTCTACATCAACACCATCACCTCACCATGAGTTGTGAGTAGTTTACCATAGACCTTCGAGTCCATAGTTAGTACTTAGATGGCTTCTTCTCTCTCTTTGGATCTCAATACCAAGTTCTCCTCGGTCTTCGAGGAGATCTATTCAATTTAATCTTTTCGCGGTGTGTTTGTCGAGATCCGATGAATTGTGGGTTTATGATCAAGATTATCTATGAGAAATATTTGGTTCTTTTTTGAATTCTTTTATGTATGATTATAATATACTTGCAAGTCTCTTCAAATTATCGGTTTGGTATGGCCTACTAGATCTATTATTCTTGCAATGGGAGAAGTGCTTGGGTTTGGGTTCAATCTTGCCGTGTCCTTTCCCAATGACAGTAGGGGTAGCAAGGCACATATAGTATTGTTGCCATCAGGATAAAAAGATGGGGTTTATATCATATTGTTGAGTTTATCCCTCTACATCATGTCATCTTTCTTAAAGCGTTACTCTGTTCTTATGAACTTAATACTCTAGATGCATGCTGGATAGCGGTCGATGTGTGGAGTAATAGTAGTAGATGCAGAAGCGTTTCGGTCTACTTGTCTCGGACATGATGCCTATATATAATGATCATACATTGATAGTCTCATAATTATTCGCTTTTCTATCAATTGCTCGACAGTAATTCGTTCACCCACCATAGAACTCTGCTATCATGAAAGAAGCCACTAGTGAAACCTATGGTCCCCGGGTCTATTCTCAGCATATCAATCTAGAATCTACTTTACTTTGCTGTTTTTACTTTCTGTTCTTATATCCAAAAATACCAAAAATATCAAACTATCCTATCTATCAGATCCCACTTTCGTAAGTGACCGTAAAGGGATCGACAACCCCTTATCGCATTGGCTGCGGAGTTCTTATTTTTTTGTGCAGGTGCGAGGGACTCGCGTGTGATCTCCTACTGGATTGATACCTTGGTTCTAAAAAATTGAGGGAAATACTTACGCTACTATGCTGCATCTCCCTTTCCTCTTCGAGGGAATACAACGCAAGCTCGAGAAGTAGCACACGTGTTACAAAGGGCCTTGCAATCCCCGGATCAGCATAGCCAAGGATCTTTTAAGATGCAACCCCCAGCGTAACATCGACCATGATAACCTCTCCACTAGATGTTGAACCCCAACCTCATATCATGCACCCGTTGGAAGATTACCTAAGAGCTACTTGAATCCCACCTATTAATTCCCGAAGCTTTCTGGTTATGCAATCTGGTGTTGGGGATACATGGGAAGAACAATATCTCACCCAACTAGCAATACCTACATCCACCTGTATCCATCCGTCAACACATAACTTGGCACCTTCGGAAACCGTTTACCTCGGACCTTCGATATGCATCCGCTATACTAGCTGTGGCAATACTCCCGAACTATCCCCTAGTACTGGGTGACGTCGGGGTTATCTCACCACCAGACACGCATATAAGAGTTTTCGATGTCGGCCGCCTCTGGTATTCTAGAACTGCAACGATACACAATGGGACGACAATACCTTAGATCTCAACTCCCCGGGACTCAGCCTAAACAGACGGGAGGCACCAAGACAGAATTCTCGTCACAAAGATATCGAAACAATCCAAAGAATACCCGCGTGATCCTAATTTTTTTGTGAAATTTGAGGATAGTGAAGTTAAAACAACGTCAGGAATCCTCAGCAGAGCGACGAAGGGGATGAGGAGTAAAAAGAAATCCTACTCTCCAATATATATATATATATATATAT
This sequence comes from Secale cereale, assembly GCA_902687465.1. Classification (NCBI taxonomy): domain Eukaryota; kingdom Viridiplantae; phylum Streptophyta; class Magnoliopsida; order Poales; family Poaceae; genus Secale; species Secale cereale. Next base: position 184,815,505 of record LR738709.1, read on the forward strand.
ATATATATATATAAGACTCAATACATTTTGTGTGTGTGCCTAGACTCAACATCGGCAGCGGTTCGATCAATCAGGGGGCTCCTAGGTCGGAGAAGGCTTTGAATACCAACTTGTAATGCCCATGATGCGACTATATCTCCTACGTGTAGAGGCACGAGTTGGAGACATAATCGCATTCTGGAATGATCACAAGCATGGTATCTTTGCATAGCTCATGTAATGAACGGGGATAAAAGAGATAAATAGTTGGCTTACACTCGCCACGTCACACAATTAGTTAAACATTCATACATTCATCCAAATAACACAGGGTCCGGCTATGGACGAAATCAAACGAGAAAAGATACCACAACCACATGTCCTGTTCGCCCCTAGTAGGAACCACTACTGATCATCGGGATACGTCACATACATATGGCCATGCTCTTCATCGAACTCCCAGTGAAGTTCTTCTTCATCTCCTGCGTCGTACTCAGTTGTACCTGCATCTGGTGTGTATTGTAATTTGTGAGTCACAAGGACTCAGCAATCCCATTCCCGAGTCACAAAACTAACAAAGCCTTTTAGGTGTGGAGAGGTAATAAAGTGGCTGCAGCAAGCACTAAGCAACTAGCTTACGAATTCAGAGTGAGATGAGGAAAGTGCCAACGGTCGCCAAAGATGATCAATAATTATCCTAGCTACTCACGGTGATGCATAACCCCATCGTGTTCTGTTTCCGAAACCCTTCAAAAAGAGACCATCACGGTTACTCACACAAGTAGTGTATTCTTAAGGATATGGTGTCAGGTTATCTACAACCGGATAATAACAAATTCCCATCTGCCACATAACCGCGGTGTAGCGACCACGATCCGAATGGACCGAAGTCTCTGTGTTCTGTGTCATCCCTGGATCGGTAATGCCGACACACACAGTACTTGAAGGATTTATAACAGAGTGGCAATCACACACTTATTACAACGAATGTCTCCAATGAGAACTTATTACAGAATCTAGGGCTTAAGGCCATCTAACAAAATAACAACGGAAGGCTTGGAAGATAAGTGAGTCCATCAACTCCAACGACATAGCTGAGTGCATGACAAACGACCTAGCACGTCTTATTCCTCGTCTGAAAAGTCTGCAACGTAATATGTTGCAGCCCGAAAATGGGTCAGCACATGGAATATGCTGGCAAGATAACACAGAGAATTCAAGTAACAGAATAAAGGCTATACTATATGCATATTTGGCTAGTGGAGGCTCTAAGTTTAAAGTTTTTGCGTAAAGCCAATTTTTCCCTACAACAAAGGAATAAATTTTATTTTAACTACCATGTTGGTTGAAAATCATTGAGAAGGTACCTCCAACTCAATCTCAAATTAAAAGTTCATCATTAACCCAACAAATTAGATTATAGAGTGATGAGATCAACCAATAATTCAAGTACCAGATACTCAAGATGTCCATAACCGGGGACACAGCTAATCATGATCAGTTTGTACACTCTGCAGAGGTTTGTGCACTTTCCCCACAAGACTCGATCTCCTCCGTTGGATTTCTCGCACTACATGGTGTTTGAGAAACGGATGACCGAGACACAGTCTTTCGGAAGCATTTACTCTTTACCCCGGGTGGACTGGTACACCTACTTTCCCCTACATATGCTAGTCCACCACTGAAAGAGCTCACACAACTTACTCATACTATGCCAGAGCCCATAATGGCATTGTGGCTGCACACGGAAGTTTCTAGCATGAATAGTTTTATGATCCCTTTGAGCCAGGGCGGCATTCCATAGGAAAATCACACGGAACCCCGGGATTTCCTAGGACAACACTGGATTCTCCAGGTGCCCTGCAACCAATCCACCCAGATGTGTATTCAAGTAGCCACCTTAAGTTGAAACCTTAATTAACAACTCACATCTGTCATGGATTTCACTCAAACCCAAACCACATCTACGAGCATAGCATAGCAACCTATGCAAACGTAGAAGTAACTCCCAAGGGTTTGAAAATAATGCAGGGAATAGGTTCTACCTCAATCTACTTCCCAGTCCCACAATTTAAGAATCCTACTCATGCAATGTGTGAGGGTTTGATCTAATGCATAAAAACTAGGTAATAAAAGGTATGATCAAAGTGTTACTTGCCTTGCTGACGATTCGCAAAACCTAGAGACTCGTAGTAGCACGCTTCACAGTCCGGGTATTCTATCGCAAGCAAAAAATAGCATACATAAGCAAACAAACAATGATGCACAAACAAAACTCCAAAAGAAGATATCTAACCAGAAAGTTCAACTTAAGAACTCCGGTTTGCAAAAGAATCAACTCGAAAGAAGCAATGAAACTCAAACTGCGAAAGAAACGAGCTCCGGTTACTAATTGGCCTAAAGTCAAATTTTACAGTAGCCAAAACTTTGTTCAAGTTGGTTAAACGTAAAGAGGGCCTTGAGACAAAGATCTGGGATTTTGAATCACCTGATTCCGACTCTCGAACGAAAAGAAAAATGAAAAACAAGATCAGGGCAAAAATCGCGATCGGAATAATCGCGGATAAATACCCCGAAAAAGAAAACTGACGAACAGGCTAACGAACGAACGTTCGCTGTCTGCGGCTAACGAGCGAACAGCGTTCGTTAAAACGAACGTACGGACGAACGTCCGCTAAATAGCTAAACCGAAGAAAAACCGGACTGATATAAACCTAATAAAAAAACGGATCTACGGTTTACGAAAACCGATCAGTTTTTTTAAAAAACCGATAACTACCTCGAATCGGCGAACTCCGGCGAGATCCCGGCAGCGGCGGTCCGGCGGTCTGGCGGCGGGGTGGCGCAGCGGGGCGGCGGCGGCGCAGCGGGCGACGAGCGGCTAGGGTTAGGCGGCGACTGGGCGGGCTTGGGCCCGCGGGGGGGGGGCTATATAAAGCCCAGAGTCCTGGGCCAATACGGCTCTAAGTCGGTTTGCCCCCTTTTTTTTTCTAAAAGAGTCCTGGCGCAGAAAAACTAACGAAAAAAAATACTAAACGGACTCCAAAAATTCCGAAATAAATTTTCACCGTCCTCTAATAATATTTAGGACAAAGTGAACATTTTTCCCGGACCTAAATGCAGTTTTGGAAAACGCACATTTTTCCTATGCGAATAAAATCGCAAATAAATCCAGAAAAAATACCAAAAGTGATTTAAACATTTTCCTCCAATATTTCTGTTATTTTGGAGAAGTCATATTATCTCTGCTCATATCTTGCATTTAGAAATATTTTAGGAGAGAAAATAATTAAAATCACACTGTGCTCGTACTGGTATTCGAGTAAACTCAAATACGAAAACGGTAAAATTCCCAACTCTCTCCGTAGGTCCTTGAGTTGCTTAGAATTTCGAGGAACGCCACAAACAAAAATGCAAAGAGCATGCAATGCAATATGATCTATGTATAACATTCCAAATTGAAAATTTGGGATGTTACAAACCTACCCCCTTAGAATGAATCTCGCCCTCGAGATTCGACTTGGCTAGTGAACAGGTGTGGGTGGTCATAGCATAGATCATCTTCTCGTTCCCAGGTGGCTTCTTCCTTGGTGTGGTGACTCCACTGAACTTTGCAAAACTTGATAACCTTACCGCGGGTGACTCTGCTCGAAAATTCGAGAATCTTAACAGGCTTCTCCTCGTAGGTCAGATCACTGCCCAACTGAATTTCTACCAAGGGTACTGTGTCTCTAAGCGGTATGTCGGTCATCTCCGTGTGACACTTCTTAAGATGCGAAACGTGAAACACGTCGTGCACTTCTGACAATCCCTCAGGGTAATTCCAACTTGTAGGCAACCTCTCCCATGCGTTCCAAAACACAGTAGGGTCCCACAAATCTCGGGGCTAGCTTTCCTTTAACTCCGAAACATTTAACTCCTCGCAGAGGCGATACTCTCAAGTACCCTCTGTCTCCGATCTCATAGGCTATCTCCTTGCGCTTCGAGTCTGCATAACTCTTCTGCCTGGACTGGGCTACCTTCAATCTATCTCGAATCAACTTCACCTTCTCCTCAGACTCTTTGATCAAGTCTGGTCCAAACAACTGTCGGTCTCCAACTTCATCCCACATTAACGGTGTTCGGCATCTCCTTCCATACAATGCCTTGAACGGTGCCATCTTCAAACTGGCCTGGTAACTGTTGTTGTATGAGAACTCCGCGTAGTGAAAATTATCATCCCAACTAGATCCATAATCTAACGCACAGGCTCTCAACATGTCCTCCAGGATCTGGTTGACTCGCTCGGTCTGTCCATCGGTCTATGGATGGAAGGCGGTGCTGAATTCCAGCCTCGTTCCCAAAGTTTGGTGTAGCTGGTGCCAAAACTTTGAGGTGAACTGTGTTCCTCTATCTGATACAATGGTCCTCGGAACTCCGTGCAGACATACGATCCTGGTCATTTATATCTTGGCCAACTTCGCACTGGTATATGTGGTTTTCACGGGGATAAAGTGGGCTACCTTCGTCAATCGGTCCACTACCACCCAGATTGAATCATATCCTACTTTGGTCCTGGGCAATCAGGTGATAAAATCCATGCCAAGCTTCTACCACTTCCATTCGGGTATCGGCATACGTTGTAGCAATCCTGCTAGCTTCTGATGTTCTATTTTTACTCTTTGGCATATATCGCATACTGCTACATACTCGGCAATATCCTTCTTTATTCTCGTCCACCAGAAACATTCCTTCAAATCCAAATACATCTTGGTGTTTCCAAGGTGTATCGAGTATGGCAAATCATGTGCTTCCTGCAGTATCAACTTCCCGATCTCCGGGTCGTTGGGCACATAGATTCGATCCTCAAACCAGAAGGTGTTGTGTTCGTCCTCACGAAATCCCTTGGCTTTTCCTTCACTCATACTTCTCCTCATCTCTGCAATTTCCTTATCCTCCTTCTGGGCTTCGCGTATCTTTCCCAGCAGTGTCGATTGAACCTCCAACGTTGCAACGAAACCTCTAGGAACTATCTCCAAACGAAGCTCCCTGAGATGTTCTGCTAACTCCTGGGGCAATCCCCCTTTTACTAGGGTATTCACATAACTCTTCCGGCTCAAAGTGTCTGCCACGACGTTGGCCTTTCCTGGATGATAGTGCAGCTTCATATCATAATCCTTTATAAGCTCCAACCATCTCCTTTGTCTAAGGTTCAGCTCCTTTTGTGTGAAAATGTACTTCAAGCTCTTGTGATCCGTGTACACATCACAACGATTTCCAATAAGGTAATGTCTCCAGGTTTTCAGTGTGTGCACTACAGCGGCTAACTCCAGATCGTGCGTCGCGTAATTTAACTCGTGCGGTCGCAGTTGACGGGATGCATATGAAACAACTCTTCCATCCTGCATAAGTACTCCTCCAAGTCCTAAGCGTGAAGCGTCGCAGTACACTTGGAAATCCTTGCGTATATCTGGCAATATCAGCACTGGAGCTGTCGTCAATCGTTTCTTTAACTCCTGGAAACTTTCTTCACATTCCTCAGTCCAATCGAACTTTGTCTCCTTCTTCAACAATGTCGTCATTGGCTTTGCAATCTTGGAGAAACTTTCTATGAATCTCCGGTAGTATCCCGCGAGTCCAAGAAAACTACGGATCTCTCCAACTGAAGTGGGTGCCAACCACTCAGTGACTGCCTGCACTTTGACGGGGTCCACTGCTATACCTTCTCCCGATATAACATGCCCTAGGAATCCAACTTCCTTCAACCAAAACTAGCATTTTCTAAACTTGGCATACAACTGATGTTCTCTGAGCTTCTCCAATACCAAACACAAATGCTCTGCATGTTCCTCTTCATCCTTCAAGTATATCAGAATATCATCTATGAATACCACGACGAACTTATCCAAGAACTCCATGAACACCTTATTCATCATACTCATGAAATAGGCAGGCGCGTTAGTCAATCCAAATGACATAACCGTATACTCATATAGCCCGTACCGTGTGGTGAAGGCTGTCTTAGGTATATCCTTCTCTCGGATCTTCAATTGGTGGTATCCAGATCATAGATCTATCTTGGAGAATACTTTCGCTTCCTGGAGTTGGTCGAACAAATCATTGATCATTGGCAGCGGGTACTTATTCTTTATAGTCACTTCATTCAATGCCCAATAATCAACGACCATTCTTAAAGATCCATCCTTATTCTCGACCAACAGCATTGGGGCTACCCAAGGTGATGAACTTCGGCGAATAAAACCTTTCTCCAATAACTCCTTAATCTGCTTCTTGATCTCCTCCAGATCATTCGCTGGCATCCGATACGGTCTCTTAGATATTGGTCCGGTGCCAGGCAATAACTCTATCAAAAACTCAATATCTCTATCCGGTGGCATGCCAGGTAACTCCTCTGGAAACACATCCGGATAATCCTGTACTACTGTCACTTCCTCCTGAACAACTCCCGTGAGAGAATGTACTTGGGTCCTTATAGGCGAATGCCTAGATACATACTTAATCCTTTTTCCCTCCGGGGTGGTGAGCAAAATAGACTTACTGGCACAATCAATATTACCTCCATACTTCGATAGCCAATCCATACCTAATATCACATCCAATCCTTGTGACTCCAGGACTATTAGGTCAGAGGGGAAAGTGTGGCGTCCTATGGTTAGTGGCGTCTGAAAACATCCTTGGTGTGCCATATACTCTGCTCCTAGTGAACTTACTAACATGGGGGTCTTAAGAACTCGGGTGGAAATCCTATGTCTATTTACGAATCCCCTTGAAATGTATGAATGCGATGCACCATTATCGAAAAGAACTATTGCGGTAAATGTTTTAACCAAAAACTTACCGACAACATCATCTGGTTGCTCTTCTACCTCCTCCACGGTCCCGTGGTTCACTTGTCCTTTGTTGAACGGGTTTGGCTTCTTCCTGGCGCTTCCATTGCCATTCCCATTCTTAGCTTCAGGGCAATCCGTGGCATAATGTCCATTCTTCCCGCACTTGAAACAAGTGATGTGGCTGAAATCCTTCTTAGCGGGTGTGGACGGGGTAGAGCGGCTCTGGTTACTACTTGCCCTGTTCCCATTTCCATTCTTAGGGCCATTGTGGTTGTGGGGAATTGCATGGTTATGGGTATGTCCTCCCGAATTCGGAGTGAATCGGGGCTTCTGTTGGGCCCCAGAATTATTCCTTCCTTGTCCATACTTCCTCTTGCGGCTTTCAATCTGCCGGTGCTTCCCTTCAATCATAAGAGCTTTATCTACCAACTCCTGGTAGTTATTGAAAGTTGCCACCATCAACTGTACGCTCATCTCATCATTCAGCCCTTCCATAAATCTCTCCTGCTTAGCGGCATCTGTGGCCACATCATCTGGGGCATAACGAGATAGGGTACAAAACTCATCCACGTACTGTGCCACAGTACGGTTTCCTTGGCGCAAGTTGCGAAACTCCCGCTTCTTCATGCTCATAGCTCCAGTTGAGACATGGGCAGTACGGAAAGCTTGCTGAAACTTCTCCCAGGTGACATTGGCTATGGGGAAAGTGGTTGTGTAATTCTCCCACCATGCTGCGGCTGGTCCAGAAAACTGGTGTGCGGCAAATCTCACCTTCTCAGCATCCGAGCAATTGGCGGTGGTCAAATCCCTTCTAATCTTGCGTAGCCAGTCATCAGCCACTATTGGTTCGATGCTGCTAGCAAACACGGGTGGTTGCAACCTTAAGAAACGTGTCAGGTTGCCCACGGGTGGTGGTGGTGGAGGGTTGTTGTTGTTGTTGTTGTTGTTCTGGTTGTTCTGAGTGTTCTAGACAAGAAGTTGCATCAAGGTGTTCTGCTGCTGGATCAACTGAGTGAGCTCAGGGGGAAACTCAAATCCGGGCTCACGTCTTGGAGGCATCTGATGGGTGTAGAGGGAAGAGATTAGAACAGAATTGAGGTCTAAGGGAAATCACTACCCATATGCACATGGGACAAACACAATCATATCACACCAATCAATTTCAAGCAAGATCTTACAATTCTAACTATCGTTACAAAAGTGCTCTAAAGCTAATATATGGGGGCATACTAATAGTCACATGGTGGTTATCTAAAAATATTGATCAGCGGATGATTCCATGATGTCTGCTCCAGCTTCGTCTTCATAGTCTTCGTCTTTACTATCATCGGGTTCTGAATCCGTGTCGTCGATGATAATGTAATCTTCGGGAGGAATTTCCTTGGGTTCTTCTTCCTCTTCTTCACCTCCTAGTGCTGGATCTCCCATGAATACTCCTAACTTCCTTGTCAAATCATCATTCTTCTCCACTAGTATCAACATCTCCTCCTCGTATCCGTCACGAGTAGACTTAAGTTCTTCTTCTAGCTCCAAATTCCTGTTTAGTGCCTTCTTCAATTCTATCATCCCAGTGCACATCTGGTGCTCCTGTCGTCGAATGTGCTGGTTCAACTCCTGGATGAATGCTGCAATGGACCTATCCTTCCGGGTGCTGATCATATCCCAATTCTCATCCCGGCATCCACAAATCTGGTAGATGGTGTCCTTCAGCTCCTGCTTGTAGACTTCTCCAATCCTTCCCATCGTGATGTGGGCGGCCATTCTCTTGCCTAGACTCCAGGTTGGCGCATCAAAAGAAAACTCTATTGGCTCGGTGGATGGTGCGAAGGTTCTTCCGGGAATTTGAACTTGAATGCTCCATCGCTCCTCCTTCGGTAAGGTGGCGGTGTAGGTCCCGGTAAAGCTTGGTATTCCTATGTTCAGGTACCTAGTGACTTCCTTCAAGTGTCGCCGAAATGGTGTGTCTTCATCCGGTTGAGTGAACTTGTTCCTTGGGTCCACCATCCTAAAGAAGTAGAAAATGGAGAGAAGTCAGAGATGAGTAGAGAAGAGTGATCTAGGGTCTGTCTTAGTGGTCGTGTCCCACATTCAGCGTGTCTCTGATACCATCTCTGTAGCGACCACAATCCGAATGGACCGAAGTCTCTGTGTTCTGTGTCATCCCTGGATCGGTAATGCTGACACACACAGTACTTGAAGGATTTATAATAGAGTGGCAATCACACACTTATTACAACGAATGTCTCCAATGAGAACTTATTACAAAATCTAGGGCTTAAGGCCATCTAACAAAATAACAGCGGAAGGCTTGGAAGATAAGTGAGTCCATCAACTCCAACGGCATAGCAGAGTGCATGACAAATGACCTAGCACGTCTTATTCCTCGTCTGAAAAGTCTGCAACATAATATGTTGCAGCCCGAAAACGGGTCAGCACATGGAATATGCTGGCAAGATAACACAGAGAATGCAAGTAACAGAATAAAGGCTATACTATATGCATATTTGGCTGGTGGAGGCTCTAAGTTTAAAGTTTTTGCGTAAAGCCAATTTTTCCCTACAACAAAGGAATACATTTTATTTTAACTACCATGTTAGTTGAAAATTATTGAGAAGGTACCTCCAACTCAATCCCAAATTAAAAGTTCATCATTAACCCAACAAATTAGATTATAGAGTGATGAGATCAACCAATAATTCAAGTACCAGATACTCAAGATGTCCATAACCGGGGACACGGCTAATCATGATCAGCTTGTACACTCTGCAGAGGTTTGTGCACTTTCCCCACAAGACTCGATCTCCTCCATTGGATTTCTCGCACTACATGGTGTTTGAGAAACGGATGACCGAGACACAGTCTTTCGGAAGCATTTACTCTTTACCCCGGGTGGACCGGTACACCTACTTTCCCCTACATCTGCTAGTCCACCACTGAAAGAGCTCACACAACTTACTCATACTATGCCAGAGCCCATAATGGCATTGTGGCTGCACACGTAAGTTTCTTGCATGTATAGTTTTATGATCCCTTTGAGCCTGGGTGGCATTCCATAGGAAAATCACACGGAACCCCGGGATTTCCTAGGACAACACTGGATTCTCCAGGTGCCCTGCAACCAATCCACCCAGATGTGTACTCAAGTAGCCACCTTAAGTTGAAACCTTAATTAACAACTCACATCTGTCATGGATTTCACTCAAACCCAAACCACGTCTACGAGCATAGCATAGCAACCTAAGCAAACATAGAAGTAACTCCCAAGGGTTTGAAAATAATGCAAGGAATAGGTTCTACCTCAATCTACTTCCCACTCCCACAATTTAAGAGATCCTAATAATGCAATGTGTGAGGGTTTGATCTAATGCATAAAAACTGGGTAAGAAAAGGTATGATCAAAGTGTTACTTGCCTTGCTGACGATTCGCAAAACCTAGAGACTTGTAGTAGCACGCTTCACAGTCCGGGTATTCTACCGCAAGCAAACAATAGCATACATAAGCAAACAAACAATGATGCACAAATGAAACTCCAAAAGAAGAGATAAAACCAGAAAGTTCAACTTAAGAACTCTGGTTTGCAAAAGAATCAACTCGAAAGAAGCAACGAAACTCAAACTGCGAAAGAAATGAGCTCCGGTTACTAATTGGCCTAAAGTCAAATTTTACAATATCCAAAACTTTGTTCAAGTTGGTTAAACGTAAAGAGGGCCTCGAGACGAAGATCTGGGATTTTGAATCACCTGATTCCGACTCTCGAGCGAAAAGAAAAAACAAAAAACAAGATCAGGGCAGAAATCACGATCGGAGTAATCACGGATAAATACCACGAAAAAGAAAACTGACGAACAGGCTAACGAACGACCGTTCGCTGTCTCGGGCTAACGAACGAACAGCGTTCGTTAAAACGAATGTACGGACGAACGTCCGCTAAATAGCTAAACCGAAGAAAAACCGAACCGATCTAAACCTAATAAAAAAAAACGGATCTACGGTTTACGAAAACCGATCGGTTTTAAAAAAAACCGATAACTACCTCGAATCGGCGAACTCCAGCGAGATCCCGGCGGCGGGGCGGCGGCGACGCAAAGGGCGGCGGCGGCGGCGCAGCGGGCGACGGGCGGCTAGGGTTAGGCGGCGGCTGGGCTGGCTTGGGCCGG
>LR738709.1:184826575-184938075 GCA_902687465.1 Secale cereale
ATAAATCCGAGAGTCCTGGGCCAATACAGCTCTAAGTCGGTTTGCCCCCTTTTTTTCTTTCTTAAAGAGTCCTGGCGCAGAAAAACTAACGAAATAAATACTAAACGGACTCCAAAAATTCCGAAATAAATTTTCACCGTCCTCTAATATTATTTAGGACAAAGTGAACATTTTTCCGGACCTAAATGCAATTTTGAAAAACGTGCATTTTTCCTATGCGAATAAAATCGCAAATAAATCCAGAAAAAATACCAAAAGTGATTTTAACATTTTTCCTCCAATATTTCTGTTATTTTGGAGAAGTCATATTATCTCCACTCATATCTTGCATTTAGAAATATTTTTAGGAGAGAAAAATAATTAAATATTTTTAGGAGAGAAAATAATTAAAATCACACTGTCCTTGTACCGGTATTCGAGTAAACTCAAATACGAAAACGGTAAAATTCCCAACTCTCTCCGTAGGTCCTTGAGTTGCTTAGAATTTCGAGGAACGCCACAAACAAAAATGCAAAGATCATGCAATGCAATATGATCTATGTATAACGCGGGCACGGCTTTCGAAAGTTCCAAAACCCTGCAGGGGTGTCCCAACTTAGCCCATCACAAGCTAACGATCCGCGGAGTCACAACTCCATGTTGGGAGGAACCGAGTATTCTCATAATCCCGTGCTCAAGATATTTCGACAAAGGTAAAACTAATCCAGCAAGACCTCCCGGCGTGCTGACACCATGATAGTAGCCGCGCGTATCTCGTCTCAGGGGCACGACCGGATGGGAAAAGCTACGGTAGAACCAGAACCTTGAGTTGCCTCAAGTTGGCCCCGCAGGCTACCCAGTTTGGACCAACACTCATGAGGAGCACTGGCCCGGGGATTGATTAAGAACTCGGGTTAATTACTCCCTATGCAAGTTTTTAGTTGTTAGGCAAATGTAGTACCAAAGTTGGGTCTTGCTGGAAAAGCTTTAAGCAGTGCGAATTATCGAGGGGGGGGGGCATAAACCCCAACCGTGTTAGGAACACAAAATCGAAGAACATAACACCGGTTTATCGGGTCCTAGGGTGGCATGAGTGGAACAAAACACCAAGCAGAAGGCCAAGCCTTCCACCCATTACCAATATATATGTGCATTAATTAATAAGATATATATTGTGTTACCCCAATAAAGAAGTCCAAACATGGAGCAATCTTCAAACTTCACCTGCAACTAACAACACTATAAAAGGGGCTGAGCAAAAGCGTACTTAGCCAATCAATGATTTGCTAGGAAGGCGGTTAGAGTGTTTCATGGCAACATAGGAGGCTGACAAGACAAGAATGGGCATCGTGGCATAACTATAGAGCGAGAAAACTAGCAAGGCGAAGATAGAGGTGATATCGGGGAACGGTCATGTCGCCAGTTATCCCGCAAAGAAGAAGAACGAGTCCATGAAGTAGTCGAACAAATCCTCACAACTCCGGAATGAAACCGAAGCTAACGAGAGAAGCATACCGAAAAGAAGCAAACAACACGGTAAACACACAAGCATAAACATGACATATGATGCACAACCAAGTATGATGCATGTCTGGTTTAATTATGCATGGCATGGCAAAGTGCACAAACAACACTACAATTTAAGTGGAGCTCAATATGCAACGAGTTGCATATTGACGAAACACCACATTCTATTTATTTAGTTAACTCTCGTTTATGAACCCAACAAGTTTAATTGTTTTTAGCATGTCAAGAGGTGCAACATAAGTGCTACTTCTCGAGCCTGCGTTGTATTCCCTCGAAGAGGAAACGGTGATGCAGCAGAGTAGCATACGTATTTCCCTTAGTTTTGGAGAACCAAAGTATCATTCCAGTAGGAGACCTTGCGGGAGTCCCTCGCACCTGCACAAACAAATAAGAACTTCGCAGCCAACGCCATAAGGGGTTGTCAATCCCTTTATGGTCACTTACGAAAGTGAGATCTGATAGAGATGATAGTTTGATATTTTTGGTATTTTTGGATAAGAACAGAAAGTAAAAGCGGAAAAGTAAAGTAGATTGTAGATTGATATGTTGAGAATAGACCCGGGGGCCATAGTGTTCTCTAGTGGCTTCTCTCATGATAGCGATATTCTACGGCGGGTAAACAAATTACTGTCGAGCCATTGATAAAATGCGAATAATTATGAGACTATCTAGGCATGATCATTATATATAGGCATCACGTCCGAGACAAGTAGACCGAAACGATTCTGCATCTACTACAATTACTCCACACATCGACCGCTATCCAACATGCATCTAGAGTATTAAGTTCATAAGAATGGAGTAACGCCTTAAGCAAGATGACATGATGTAGAGGGATAAACTCAAACATAGTGATATAAACCCCATATTTTTATCCTCGATGGCAACAATACAATACGTGCCTTGCTGCCCCTAATGTCACTGGGAAAGGACACCGCAAGATTGAACCCAAAGCCAATCACTTCTCCCATTGCAAGAACTATATATCTAGTAGGCCAAACCAAACCAATAATTCAAAGAGACTCGCAAGGATATTATAACTATACATAAAGAGTTCAGAGAAGAACCAAATATTTCTCATAGATAATCTTGATCATAAACCCACAATTCATCGGATCTCGACAAACACACCGCAAAAAGAGATTACATCAAATAGATCTCCTCGAAGACCGAGGAGAACTTGGTATTGAGATGCAAAGAGAGAGAAGAAGCCATCTAGATACTAGCTATGGACTCGAAGGTCTATGGTAAACTACTCACAACTCATGGTGAGGCGATGATGATGATGTAGAAGCACTTCGTGGAAGATCCCCCCCTTTGGCGGAGCTTCGGAACAGGCCCTAAGATGGGATCTCACGGGAACAGAAGGTTGCAGTGGTGGAAGTAGGGTTTTCTCTGTTGTTCTCATAGTTTCGGGGTACATAGGTCTATATAGGAGGAAGGAGGGCACCGGTGGCCAGACGGGGTGCCCACGAGGCAGGGGCGCGCCCTATAGGGGGGCGCCCCTACCCTCGTGGACTCCACGTCAGCCCTACTCCATGGTTCTCAAGTCTCTCATGCGTATTTTGCTCCAAAAATATCTCCCCCCAAAGGTTTCATCCCGTTTGGACTCCGTTTGATATTCCTTTTCTGTAAAACCCTAAAACAGGCAAAAAAAACCCAGCAATCTGGACTGGACCTTTGGGTTAGTAGGTTAGTCCCAAAAATAATATAAAAGTGTATATAAAATCCCATTAAACATCCAAAACATCATAAATAATAGCATGGAACAATACAAAATTATAGATACGTTGGAGACGTATCAAGCATCCCCAAGCTTAATTCCTGCTCGTCCTCGAGTAGGTAAATGACAAAAACATAATTTTTGATGTGGAATTCTAACCAACATAATTTTTCAATGTAATTCTTTTAATTGTGGCATGAATGTTCAGATCTGAAACATTCAAGACAAAAGTCTATATTGACATAAGAAATAATAATACTTCAAGCATACTAACAAAGCAATCATGTCTTCTCAAAATACTATGGCTAAAGAAAGTTATCCCTACAACATCATATAGTCTGGCTATGTTCCCTCTTCATCACACAAAATATTCATATCATGCAGAACCCCGGGTTCAGCCAAGCACTTGTTTTCATACTCTATTCTTTCAAACCTTTCAACTTTCATGTAATACATGAGCATGAGCCATGGACATAGCACTATGTGGAATAGAGAGGTGGTTGTGGAGAAGACAAAAAGGAGGGAGATAGTCTCACATCGACTAGGCGTATCAATGGGCTATGGAGATGCCCATCAATAGATATCAATGTGAGTGAGTAGGGATTGCCATGCAACGGATGCACTAGAGCTAAAAATGTATGAAAGCTCAATAAAAGAAACTAAGTGGGTGCACATCCAACTTGCTTGCTCACGAAGACCTAGGGCATTTGAGGAAGCCCATCGTTGGAATATACAAGCCAAGTTCTATAATGAAAATTCCCACTAGTATATAAAAGTGACTAAACATGAGTCTCTCTATCATGAAGAACATGGTGCTACATTGAAGCACAAGTGTGGAAAAAGATAGTAGCAATTGTCCCTTTTTTTGGGCCTTTCTTTTTTTGGAGGGGCTTTCTTGATTTAGCCTTTCCTCACATGGGACAATGCTGTAATAATGATGATCATCACACTTTCATTGAATTATAACTCGATATTACAACTCGATAGTAGAACAAAGTATGACCTATATGAATGCCTCCGGCGGTGTATCGGGATGTGCAATGAATCAAGAGTGACATGTATGAAAAATTATGCATGGTGGCCTAGCCACAAATACGATGTCAACTACATGATCATGCATGGCAATATGACAATATGAAGCGTGTCATATGAACGGAACGGTGGAAAGTTGCATGGCGATATATCTCGGAATGGCTATGGAAATGCCATGATAAGTAGATATGGTGGCTGTTTTGAGGAAGATATATGGTGGCTGTTTTGAGGAAGGATATATAGTGGGTGTATGGTACCGGCGAAAGTTGCGCGGTACAAGAGAGGCTAGCAATGGTGGAAGGGTGTAATGCCCAGTATGCGACTATGTCTCCCACGTGTCGAGGCACGACTTAAAAACATAAACACATACTAGAATGATCTCAAGTATGGTATCTTTGCACATCTCATGTAAAATTCAGGGATGAAATTGTAAAAGATAGTTGGCTTACACTCGCCATGTCACACAATGAATACAATAATATACATCATCCAAATAACACAGGGTCCGACTACGGAGGAAATCCAAACGAGAAAGATACCATAAACACAAGCCCAGATCCTCCTAGTAAGAACCACTACTGATCATTGGGATATGAAACATAGTAACGTCCACGCTCTTCATCGAACTCCAAGTGAAGTTCTGAACCATCTCCTGCATAGTTCTCAGCGGTACCTGCATCTAGTGTGTGTTGAATCTGTGAGCCACAAAGGACTCAACAATCCCGTTTCCGGGTATCAAAACTACCAAAGCCTTAGGTGTGGAAAGGTTATTAAAGGGGTTGTAGCAAGCACTAAGCACTATCTTACGAGTTTTAGAGCGAGAAGAGAACAAGTGCCAACGATCGCCAAGTTGATCAAGAAGTGATCCTAACTACTCACGATCAAACATAACCCCACCGTGTTCCTTCCCGAAGCCCTACGGAAAGGGACAAACACGATTACTCACACAGGTAGTGTATTATTATGAATAAGGTGTCAAGTTATCTACAACTGGATATCAACAAATTCCCATCTGCCACATAATCGCGGGCACGGCTTTCGAAAGATCAAACCCTGCAGGGGTGTCCCAACTTAGCCCATCACAAGCTCACGATCCACGGAGTTGCAACTCCAAAGTGGGAAGGCCCGAGTATCCTCGGAATCCCGTGCTCAAGATATTTCGACAAAGGTAAAACTAATCCAGCAAGACCTCCCGGCATGCCGACACCCTGATAGTAGCCACGCGTATCTCGTCTCAGGCCACAACCAGATGGGACAAGCTACATGTATATACCAGCCCTCGGGTTCCCCCAAGGTGGCCCTGCAGTACGCCCAGTTTGGACCAACACTCATGAGGAGCACTGGCCCGGGTTGTTGATTAAGAACTCGGGTTTGCAACGCCCTATGCAAGTTTTAGTTATTAGGAAAATGTAAAACCAATGTTGGGCCTTGCTGGAAAAGCTTTAAACAGAGCGAATTATCAAGGGGGGCCCATAAACCCCAACCGTGTTAGGAACACAAAATCAAGGAACATAACACCGGTTTATCGGTTCCCAAGGTGGCATGAGTGGAGCAAATCACCAAGCAGAAGGCTTAGCCTTCCACCCATTACCAATATATAGGTGCATTAGTTTATAACAGGTATACATTGTGTTATCCCAAACCAATTCATCATGGAGCAGTCTTCAAAACTTCACCTGCAACTAACAACGCTGTAAGAGGGGTTGAGCAATGCATACTTAGCCAAACAACGATTTGCTAGGGAGGCGGTTAGAGTGTTTCATGGCAACAATAGGAGGCTGACAAACATGAATGGGCATCGAGGCATGTCTACCAGAACGAGACAACTAGCATAGGCAAAGATACATGTGATATCGGGGAATGGTCATCTTGCCTGTTGATTCCACGGAGGGGTCGTAACCTTCCTCCTCAAACTTAGTCTCGAAAGGAACCTCGAACTCCAAATCGTCATCGGGCTCTAACCAACACAACAATGCAAACACCGTAACAACAATCAATCATCGTGCAATGTTCAAACACATGATGCATGATATGATGCATATGAATATGGGTAGGATATGATGCAACTCCTAGGGACATGAAGAGTGCACAAGTAACATGGCAATAAACAAGTTCACTAGCAAAAGGGGAAACAAAACTAGCATAGTCACAAGAGGTTATGTAGTTGTCTAAACAATCACCCAATAAGTTTTATAAGTTGGTTAACATGGCAAGGGGTGCACCTAGGATCAACAGCATCATGCTAGCAATTTAAATGGGCCGGAAAGAACAAACAACAATTTTCCGGAAACTCCCATGTTCATAATAACACAATTAGGACCGATCTGAGAAAGTCATATTTTAAAGTTGTTAAACATGCAAAGTAACAACACCACATTAATCTACACATTTCTCCACCCCAAATACATATAAAGTTTGTCAAATTTGGAGTTGTGGTTAATTAGTTATAATTTAAACAAGTTTGAGCATATTTAAACTCCAAATAATTCAAACAACAATTTAAATGTTTTTAAACATGGCAACAAACATCATATAAATATTCTACACTAAAAACTAGGCAATTTTCATATATAAAGCATTTTCAACAGATGCATATATTTAAAGATATGATTATGCAAAAGAAAATACAGAAAAATAAATTAAAAACAAAACAGAAAAGAAAAAGGGCTAACAGACCCAGCCTGGACCTAGCCCTAGACACTAACCCATGGGTCCAGGGGAAGCTGAGGTGGCAGAGTGGGTGCAGGAGTGGGTGTGTGTAGCGGGGTGGCTGCCAGGTGGGGTCGGCCTGTCAGGGACACATAAAATGCAAAAAAAAAGGGGGGGGGTTAATCCACTGCCCCGGTGAGATTCGAACCCTGGTCTGCGCGCTGCGAGGGAGAGGCTCAAGCCACTGAGCTATGCGAGTTCGTCTGACAGAGTAGAGGAGTGTTGCCTTAAGTGTAAAATGAAGAAGCAGAACAAAGGGGGAAACTGAGCCGGTCGGAGCTGCAGCGGCGACCTAAACGGGCGGCAGAGGCATGCGGTGTGCTCCTGGAGGAGTTCCACATCCACGACAAGCAGTAGCTGAGCCTGACGACGACTACAACGACGCCGTCGGCAAGCAACAGAGACGGTGGCGACGAACTATGACACGAAGAATACGGGCCCTAACGGAGCGGCGAGAGCACAAACATGCCCTACGCGACACGGCAAAGGCGATGGACAAGCGCGGAGAAGCAACGGAGGTCGGGGCACTCGCCGGAGACGAGGCCCGACGGCGACAAGGTCGGGCGCACGAAAAACTAGTTGCTAGACGGTGCAGAAGAAGGGGAAAAGGGCACGGGGAGGTGCGGATGCTCACCACGAACACAGTGGTGTGTTCGGATGGCCGGGAGGTGGATGGAGTCGACGGCGGCGACAAACAAGCACTTGCGGTGGCCGGAGTCGACGTCAAGGAAGAAGAGGAAGAAGCCGTGGCCTTCAGCTCCGTGTAGCAGGCATAGACGATGTAGTCGATGTAGGGGAAGGAGATGTACAAGCTTGGCGAGGCTGCGGAGGATGAGGGGCTCGTCGTCGACGAGCCCGTGCGCTCAGATGCGCTCGGGACGGCGATGGCGCGGCAGATCTGGTGGCTCTCAGCTCACCAGGCGACGGGAGGAGGAAGAGGAGAACCCTATGGGGTTGTTGGACAAGGCGGGGGCTTAAAAGAGGGGCCAGGGCGTCGACGGTTCGTGATGGCGTGCTCGCCCGCGGTCCCCATGGCGTGAACTGGAGGAGGAAGAAAAGGTGGGTGAGGCGAGAGACGCGGTCGCTGACGCGCAGGCCTGTCCTGGCCACGTGGGCGCGACGTAGAGGGGGTAAGCGGGGGCGCGGGTGATAATAGGCGAGAGGGACGCGTGCGGGCTGCTGGCGGGCGCTGGCTACTAGGCCGAGGGGGGAGGCCGAGCCCATGAACTGCTGGGCTGCGCTGCTGGCTGGTGCTGCTGATTCTTTTCTTTTTCTTATTTTCTTCAGACAGAAAACAAAAATAAAAGCACAGGCTAAAAGAAAAGGAATTAGGAGAGAAATAAAATATCCCCTAGCTCCTCGATTTATGCCCTATTTTATAAAATTGACTTGGGGATTTTTAGAGGTAGAAAAATAAAACAAGTTTGAATATGGTTCAAACTTCTATCATTTTTGAACCTGACCAAATCATTTCAAAATGAGGCAAGGCTTTGCAAGGTGACTTAGGTCCAATGTTGGGGATATCGCTTATCGGGAACTTATCGGTCGACCCGTGATAAGGGGTAAATCGGACAGTTTATCGGCATATCGGCCGATTTATCGCCATATCGGCTGATTTATCGGCCGATTTATCTTATCGGTCAGACAACGGTAAGTGATAAATCGGCCGATTTATCGGCATATCGGAAGATATCTTGAACAGTGCTTAGGTCAAGGCAACAAAGATGTGGGGAGGAGATGAACATTAAAGGAGAAGTTTAAGCCACTTGCAAAAATGCTTAAAGAATGGAAAAGAAGGGAGAGAAGAGAGTGGTGCTAGAAGAAATGGGGTAGGGTTTAGGATGGGCATGATCTTGCTACCACCATCACACAAGAACAAGGTGCACTCACATGATAAGCTAGGACAAGGACCAACACAAAGACAAATGAAAGAATGCCATGATGATCATGATGCAATGGTGAAGATGAAGTAATGCATGAATGCAAAAGAAAAAATAACACGACAATGCAATGACAAGAAGAATGTATAATTGAAAAAGAACCCCCAAGGAAAGGACAATGATCAAATGGTAAAGCTTTATTGCCATATATGGAAGGTATCACATATGGGGTGTTACAAAGGGTGAGAGTGCGTATAATCCATGGACTCAACATTAGTCATAAGAACTCATATACTTAGTGCAAAAATTTATGAGTCATCAAAGCAAAGTAATCAAAGCATGCTCCTAGGGGGGAGGTTGGTAGGAGTAAACCATCGCGCGCCCCCGACCTCCACACAAAGGATGACACTCTACAAATACCTCATGCTCTAACTTCGTCACATAGCGGTTCACCATACGTGCATGCTACGGGAATCACTAACCTTAACACAAGCATTTCTCAATTTCATAATAACTCCACTAGCATGACTCTAATATCACTATCCTCATATCTCAAAACAATTATCAAGCAGCCAACTTCTCATCATATTCAATGCACTAGTGTGAAAGCTTTTACTACATTGATATTGGATGTCTATCATGTGAAGGCTAGTTTTATAGCCAAAGCACATTACCATGCTGTTTTAATAGACTCTCAAATGGATATAAGTGAAGCATGAGAGATCAACAATTTCTACAAAATATAATCACCATCGTGCTTTAAAAGATATAAGTGAAGCACTAGAGCAAAAACTATTCAACTCAAAAGATATAAGTGAAGCACATAGAGTGTTCTAACAATTCCTAGGCCATATTTAACTCTCTCAAATGGGTGTGTTCAGCAAGGATAATTGTGGCAAACTAACAAGCAAAGACTCAAATTATACACGACTCTCCAAGTAAATCACATATCATGTGGTGAATAAAAATATAACTTCGAGTATAGTTACCGATAGATGAAGACGAAAGAGGGGATGCCTTCCCGGGGCATCCCCAAGCTTAGGCTCTTGGTTGTCCTTGAATTTTACCTTGGCGTGCCTTGGGCACCCCCAAGCTTAGGCTCTTACCACTCTTTGTTCCATAGTCCATCAAAGCAATACTCAAACTTGAAAACTTGAAAACTTCACAACACAAAACTTAGACAAAAATCTCGTGAGTTCCGTTAGTATAAGAAAGCAAACCACTACTCAAATGTACTGCAATGAATTCATGCTTTGTTTATATTGGTGTTAAACCTAATGTATTCCAACTTATCTATGATTCATACTTCCCAATACTACTCATAGATGCATTGAAATAAGCAAACAACACACGAAAAACATTATATGTCAGAAACAGAACAATCTGTAGTAATCTGTAGCTTTCGCATACTTCTGTAACTTCAATTTTTTTTGAAATAAATTGGTAAACATGATGAATTTGTCTATTAATCATATGCAAAAAGAATCAACTAAATAACACGCTCCAGTAAAATCTGGTGACCATTCTAGCGAGCGCTAACGATTCTTTTTTTTCACAGCAAGATCATATAAACTTCACACAAGTCTTCCCAAAGGTTCTACTTGGCACAAACACTAATTAAAACACAAAACCACATCTAAACAGAAGCTGGATGCAATATTTATTCCTAAACAGAAGCAAAAAAATAAATATAAAATTGGGTTGCCTCCCAACAAGCGCTATCGTTTTACGACCCTAGCTAGGCACGATATCTAGGTATTGCCATCTTTGGAAGGAAATCCATAAGCGGCTCTCATAATAGATTCATATGGTAATTTGATTTTCTTTCTAGGAAAATGTTCCATGCCTTTCCTTAACGGAGATTGGAATCTAATATTTCCTTCCTTCATATCAATAATTGCACCAATCGTTCTAAGGAAAGGTCTACCAAGAATAATAGGAGATGAAGGATTGCAATCTATATAAAGAACAATGAAATCTACGGGCACATAATTCCTATTGGGAACACTACGAACATCATTAATCCTTCCCATAGGTTTCTTAATAGTTGAATCCGCAAGATGCAAATTTAAAGAACAATCATCAAGCTCATGGAACCTTAGCAAATCACAGAAAGTTTTTGGGATAGTGGAAACACTTGCACCCAAATCACACAAAGCATAGCAATCATGATCTTTAATTTTTATTTTAATAGTAGGTTCCCGCTCATCATAAAGCTTTCTAGGGATAGAAACTTCTAATTCAAGTATTTCTTCATAAGATTGCATCAAAGCATCAACTATGTGTTTGGTAAAAGCTTTATTTTGACTATAAGCATGCGGAGAGTTTAGTACGGATTGCAACAAGGAAATACAATCAATCAAAGAGCAGTTATCATAATTGCATCCCTTGAAATCTAAGGTAGTGGGTTCATCACTATGCAAAGTTTTAGTCTCTTCACTCCCACTTTTAACAGTTTTAGCATCATGATCTAAAAACTCTGAATCATTGGGACACCTTAAAGGAGACTCATCTCCAATGCTATCTTTATCAAGATTCATACTAGAAAACAAGGATCTAATAGGATACACATCAATAACTTTCAGATCTTCATCCTTATTTTAGTGATAAGTAGAAGAACATGTTTTAATATAATTTTCTCTTTTAGCACGCATCGTAGCGGTTCTTTCTTTGCATTCATCAATGGAAATTCTCATGGCTTTGAGAGACTCATTGATATCATGCTTAGGTGGGATAGATCTAAGTTTCAAAGAATCAACATCAAGAGTAATTCTATCCACATTTCTAGCCAATTCATCAATCTTAAGTAATTTTTCTTCAAGCATAACATTGAAAATCTTTGGCGAAATCCTAAACTCCTTAACACTAGTTTCAAATTCAGAAGGCATCTTTCCATAAGAGTTGTTGTAGGAATTTCCATAATTATTAGAGGAATTACTAGGAAAAGGCCTAGGATTAAAGTTCCCTCTATAAGCATTGTTACCAAAATTATTCCTACCAACAAAATTATCATCCAAAGATTCATTATTATTTTCAATCAAAGTGGACAAAGGCATATCATTAGGATCAGAAGAAGCACTCTTAGCAGCAAATAATTTCATAAGTTCATCCATATTTCCACTCAAAACACTTATCTCTTCAATAGCGTGCACTTTTTTACTAGTTGATCTTTCGGTGTGCCATTGAGAATAATTAACCATAATATTATCTAGGAGTTTGGTAGCTTCTCCTAAGGCAGTTTCCATGAAAGTGCCTCCTGCGGCAGAATCTACAGGATTTCTAGAAGCAAAATTCAAGCCAGTATAAAAGTTTTGAATAATCATCCAAAAGTTCCAACCATGTGTAGGGCAATTACGAATCATTAATTTCATTCTCTCCCAAGCTTGTGCAACATGCTCATGATCTAGTTGCTTAAAATTCATAATATCGTTTCTAAGAGAGATTATTTTAGCAGGAGGGAAATACTTAGAGATAAAAGCATCTTTGCACTTATTCCATGAATCAATGCTATTTCTAGGCAAAGAGGAAAACCAAGTTTTAGCATGATCTCTAAGTGAAAACGGAAATAACTTCAATTTAACAATATCATTATCCGTATCCCTTTTCTTTTGCATATCACACAAATCAACAAAGTTGTTTAGATGGGTAGCGGCATCTTCACTAGGAAGGCCGGAAAATTGACCTTTCATGACAAGATTCAACAGAGTAGCATTGATCTCACAAGATTCAGCATCGGTAATAGGAGCAATCGGAGTGCTAATAAATCATTATTGTTGGTATTGGAGAAGTCACACAATTTGGTATTGTTCTGAGCCATAGTGACAAGCAAGCAATCCAACACACAAGCAAACAAGAAGCAAGCGAACGATAAACACACGGTAGAAGAAGGGCGAATAAAACGACAAGGGTGAAGTGGGGGAGAGGAAAACGACAGGCAAAAAATGTAATGCGAAGGATAAGGGTTTGTGATAGGTACTTGGTATATGACTTTTGCGTAAGCCTCCCCAACAACGGTGCCAGAAATTCTTCTTGCTACTTCTCGATCTTGCGTTGTATTCCCTCGAAGAGGAAAGGGTGATGCAGCATAGTAGCGTAAGTATTTCCCCTCAGTTTTTGAGAACCAATGTATCAATCCAGTAGGAGACCACGCGCGAGTCCCTCACACCCGCACAAACAAATAAGAACTTCGCAGCCAACGCGATAAGGAGTTGTCAATCCCTTTACCGTCACTTACGAAAGTGAGATCTGATAGAGATGATAGTTTGATAGTTTTGGATATAAGAAGAGAAAGTAAAAGCGGAAAAGTAAAGTAGATTGTAGATTGATATGTTGATAAGAGACCCGGGGGCCATAGTGTTCCCTAGTGGCCTCTCTCATGATAGCGATATTCTACGGCGGGTAAACAAATTACTGTCGAGTAATTGATAGAAAAGCGAATAATTATGAGACTATCTAGGCATGATCATTATATATAGGCATCACGTCCGAGACAAGTAGACCGAAATGATTCTGCATCTACTACTATTACTCCACACATCGACTGTTATCCAGCATGCATCTAGAGTATTAAGTTCATAAGAACGGAGTAATGCCTTAAGCAAGATGACATGATGTAGATGGATAAACTCAAACAGAGTGATATAAAACCCATCTTTTTATCCTCGATGGCAACAATACAATACGTGCCTTGCTGCCCCTACTGTCACTGGGAAAGGACACCGCAAGATTGAACCCAAAGCCAAGCACTTCTCCCATTGCAAGAACTATAGATCTAGTAGGCCAATCCAAACCAATAATTCGAAGAGACTTGCAAGGATATTATAATCATACATAAAGATTTCAGAGAAGAACCAAATATTTCTCATAGATAATCTTGATCATAAACCCACAATTCATCGTATCTCGACAAACACACCGCAAAAAGAGATTACATCGAATAGATCTCCTCGAAGACCGAGGAGAACTTGGTATTGAGAACCAAAGAGAGAGAAGAAGCCATCTAGATACTAGATATGGACCCGAAGCTTTGTGGTAAACTACTCACAACTCTTGGTGAGGCGATGATGATGATGTAGAAGCACTCCGTCGAAGATCCCCCCTCCGGCGGAGCTCCGAAACAGGCCCCAAGATGGGATCTCACGGGAACAGAAGGTTGCGGCGGTGGAACTAGGGTTTTCTCTGTTGTTCTAATAGTTTCGGGGTATGTAGGTATATATAGGAGGAAGGAGGGTACCGGGGGCCAGACGGGGTGCCCACGAGGCAGGGGCGTGCCCTATAGGGGGGGGGGCGCCCCCACCCTCGTGGACGCCACGTCAGCCCTACTTCGTGGTTCTCAAGTCTCCCGTGCGTATTTTGCTCCAAAAACATCTCTCCTGAAGGTTTCATTTCGTTTGGACTCCGTTTGATATTCCTTTTCGGTAAAACCGTAAAATAGGGAAAAAACAACAATCTGGATTGGTCCTTTGGGTTAGTAGGTTAGTCCAAAATAATATAAAAGTCTATATCAAAGCCCATTAAACATCCAAAATATCATAAATAATAGCATGGAACAATCAAATATTATAGATACGTTGGAGACATATAAATAAGTAAACTAGCTATCTAGGCATTTTAAATGAGGCCGAAAATAACAACAACAATTCCGAAAAATCCCCATGTCATTTAGCAATTCTTAAAGCAAAGAATTTTTTTAACCATTTAAATGTTGTTATCATGATGCGGATGACATGTTCCAAGTTTTTATGCAATGTTTAGTTAAAAGTTGACATGAAGAAGATATGGAGTAACGCGTCACCGTGGTGGAAGGAAAAGGGGCCACGGCGGCGATAACCGAAAACGGTGCCACGACAACGTTCCGGTGATTCGACACCTCATTGAGATATCGGTGCAAAAGAAGGACGATGGGAGCGTGTCGTGCAAGAATGGTGGGGTGATCCCGGAAACCGGGTTCCCACGTGTTAGTGGCATGGAAAACGAGTGACACAACGGACACGGTGCAAACATACGGTTCATCTCATACAACATGCATTCATTCACAGGCGTCGTCTCGGCGGTATACCTTTGAAGCGTGGGTTTCGGGGTGGAACGAGTCGTCGAGGGAAGTAGTGGTACTATCGGTGCTCGACAGCGGTAGTGGTACACATTTCGTAGATGTTCGGGCTCACGACGAGGAACTTGACGTCCACGAAGTCGACGGTAGTAGAACTTGGCATTTTTGCAACCCGGGTCTTCGGCGATGGTAGTTGTACACGGGCCGTCGGGCTCGTCGTTGACATAAGGGTACACATTCTGTAGATGTTCATGTCGTCATACTCGAACCAGTACTTGGTGTGGGATGGTCGTAGTGGTACTTGGCGCATCACCGTGTAGTCAAACTTGGGGGTCGTCGACGTCGTGGTACTTGCATGTAGACGTAGAAGATGGTCTTGTCTTGATCCAACACAAAACAACACAAGGGCCTCGGGGCAGCGCCAGATCCAGGTAGAACTCGCAGGATCGGTCTCGAAGGAGGACAGGGTTGACGTGGCGACGTGAAGGAGGAGGTCTCCGAAAGAGAACTTGGCGCCCACAGGTCTTGCGGCTGCGGTCCTGATGTCAACGCCAATAGGCAATAGAGGACAGAGCTCAGGCAGGGAGGTGGAGCACAGTAGGCGTCGGAGATGGCAGATCGGCAACAGGCAAAGAGGGCCGACGGGAGGAGGCAGGTGAGGACGGAGGAGCTTGGGGCCGGCGACATTGGCAAGGACAAGCGGCAACGCTCCTGTCTCGTGTTCGCCAGCGATGGCACTGGTTGTCGGACGACGAGGCGAGGTGGAGGAGCATGGGGACGCTCGTTCTGGCCGGAGACGAATGATACGTCTCCGTCGTATTTATAATTTTTGATTGTTCCATGCTAATATTCTACAACTTTCATATATACTTTTGGCAACTTTTTATACTATTTTTTGGGACTAACATATTGATCCAGTGCCTAGTGCCAGTTCATGTTTGTTGCATGTTTTTTGTTTCACATAATATCCATATCAAACGGAGTCCAAACGGGATAAAAACGGACGGAGATTTTTTTTGGAATATATGTGAATTTTGGGAAGCAGAACAAACGTGAGACGGTGCTCGGGTGGCCCACGAGGGTGAGGGGAGCGCCCTGGGCCCTTGTGTCCACTCCGTAAGGCGGTTGATTCCCTTCTTCCGCCGCAAGAAAGCTAATATCCAGATAAAAGTCATGTCCAAAAATCAGCCCAATCAGAGTTACGGATCTCCGGGAATTTAAGAAACGGTGGAAGGCCGGAATCTGGGAACGCAGAAACAGAGAGGGAAACAGAGATAGATCCAATCTCGGAGGGGCTCTTGCCCCTCCCAAGCCATGGAGACCATGGACCAGAGGGGAAACCCTTCTCCCATCTATGGAGAAGGTCAAGGAAGGAGAAGAAGGAGGGGGGCTCTCTCCCCCTCGCTTCCGGTGTCACTCGAGTGTTGCCGGGGCTATCATCGTCACCGCAATCTACACCAACAATGTAACGCCCCGGATGTAACACTTTCCCTTTATGGCAATATATAAACTTTGGCTTCATCAGTTCCATTCCGGGTTCTTCGTCTTTTCGGGTTTTCGTCGTTTTGTCATGTGCGTGTGTGCATTTCATTCATGTCATGTTGTCATGTGCATTGCATTGCATTTGTGTTGTCTTTTGCATCCGGTCCCACTCGTCTCTTCCCGTTGTCCGTTTCGAGTTCCGACGCTCTCACACGTGCCCGTGGCTTCCCCGAGTCCTTCTTTCGTGTTTGGCCGTGTAACATTTCCGGATTGGCGTGAGACTTGTCGTGCGATATTGTTTTGATACGTGTAAACCTCCTGTCAAGTTTCGTCGCGTTTGGAGTTCGTTTGGTACTCCAACGGGTAACCTCGTGGGCTAAAAGTACCTCCTCTTTGAGGCCCAAGAACCCCTCCACAACAGCCCAACAACCCAGCTCAAACCTTCCCATCATCTCGGCCATTGAATTGTGATCGCGTGGCCGAGAACCGCTCCTCATTTGGACTCTCCTAGCTCCTTGTGCCTATAAAAACGCCCCCCTTGCCATTTTCGTCCACAACCCTAGCCTTCTCCTAGCTCCAGCCGCCTCGAAATCCGAGCCGGGCGGACGTGTCCGACCCGGGCCGGACAGTCCGGCGCCCGCGCAAGTCTACCGCCGCCTCCCACCGCGCCGGCCCGCAGCCCGCCGCGGGCCCGCCGCTGACTCCGATCCGGGCCAGATCCCGCTCCCGCGCGGGTCCTTCGTCCCCGCCGAGTTCCCGCCGCGCCGCCGCCCTTCCAAGATCCCGCCGCTGGCCCAGGGATCGGCCGCCGCCAAGCCTCAGGCCACCCCGCCGCCGGTGCCAGTCTCCTCCTCCGGCCAGGCTCATCGGCCGGCCCAGCCATCCTCTCGCCGGCCACCGCTGACCCTCCCGCCGGCCGGAGCCAGCAGCCGAGGGCGCCGTCGATCCGATCGGATCGATCATTCCAGCCAGGCGCCTGGTGCCCTAACGGGTCCCGATCCGCCCGCGGACCCGCACGCCCGTTTGACCGCCCGCACCCGTTGACCCGCTACAGGAGGTTGACCCTTGTCTTATTTTCTACCAAGTCTTTTAGATTTTCCTTGTCTGATGCATTTTTGTGTTGAGGATAACTTCTACTGCGCTTGTCCGTTTTGTGCATATAATATGTCAAAATGATCACGGTGACATGTACTATGTTTTGTTCCTTTGTGTCATGCATGTTTGAGTCCATCTAGATGTATTAATCTTCATGAGAAGAGTGCTACTTGTTATAAACTGCTGCTATTAGTTCTTTTGATGCCATGTTTGAGATGTGATAACTTGGTGCATGTTTATCCAAATGAAGCAAATGATATGTCCAAATGTTCATCATGAGATGCTCTACATGTTGGGTGCTATAGCATGCATGTTAGAGTTCATATTTCCATGTTTATCTCCTTTGCAAAAGTGCATGTTGCTGTTAGGTTTTGTAACTTGTTACGAGATGCCTAGTTGAGGAGCTCGTTGCTATTGTTGTGGTTGTCCCCATGTTGCATGCTTATATGTTTTGGACTCCCCATCATGTGTTCTTTGCTGTGGTGCAAACCACTTGCCATGTTATGCCTTGAGGTGACTTAAACATGCTCACAAACATGCCATGATAATATTGCTGTTTTAACACTTAGTGAAATTTCAATAAGTCTGGAATCTGTAATATCCAGATGCTATGTTTACTTGTTGTTCTAGGCAAATCCATGTTAGTTTTGGGGTGACTATTGATGATTCCTTGTTGTATATGTTGTTGTCTATCCAGTCATGCCCTCACATGCTCATTTGGGTGGCTGTAGAATATTTAATTCTTGCTCCCAAGTTGCTATAAAATATTGCTGTCAGGTTTTTAGTGTCATGATCAAAATGTTGTAGCTTGTTGCTATTGATCCATGCCTCCTATGGAGATGCTCCAATGGAGTTGTTTGCTGTAGGATATGTCTACTTCATGACCATGCTTTTTGTCACCATGTTTGAGTGCTTTAGAGTATATATTTTTTGCTCCGAAGTTGCTATATGGCTGTTAATTTCAGCTTTGCATTGTTTATTGTTTCGGGTGTATCTTCTAGATCATAGCTCCGTTTTAAACAAACTTTATATGAAACTTGACTAGAATTTCGTGTATATTGTCTTGGTGCATGTTAACTTGCTGTTTAACAACTTTAACTTAAGGTTTGTTCAGTTCTGGACTAATTTCAAACTATGCTCATGAGGACGTACCGATTTTTTCTTAAGTAGTTTCCGGCCTCATTTAAACCTGCTGTTTCTTGTGTTGTTTCTCTGTGCTTCCTACCCTGCCATGTTTTGCATACTAAATAGACTTGTCTTGCATCCTACTTGCTAGAGTAAATTGTCTTGTTCTTGTACTGTTTCTCTGTGTTTCCTATGTTGGCTTTATGTGCATCCTAGGTGCATCTGCAGTGCTTCCTTAGTGTGTCAGCCATGCATCATGTAGTTTGCGCATTGCACCTTGTTTGATTTCGTGCCTCGTGTGTTCTTGTGTTGAGTAGAGCCGGGAGCCGAGATCGAGTACGAGAACGAGGTTACTACCGAGGTTGAGAACGAGGAGCCCTCTTACGATCCCATCGACGACTCGACACGCAAGATGACCTGACCCAGATATCATTACTATCTTTGCCTATTGCTAGAAGTCTCGCTCTTTAGCTTATTGCCATGATGCCCATGTTTGTTTGTCAGCCTCCTATTGTAACCATGAATCTGTTTAACCACCCAACCTATGCAAACCTTTGATCGGCTACGTAGGCATCGCTCAGCCCCCCTTATAGCATTGCTAGTTGCAGAAGAAGATTTGAAGATTCTTGCTTCATGTTGAAGCTTGTTGGGATATCACACTATATAACTCTTTAATGAAATCATCTATATATTGGTAATGGGTGGAAGGCTAAGCCTCTTGCTTGGTGGTTTGTTCCACTCATGCCGCCCTAGGAACCGTATAAACCGGTGTTATGTTCCTTGATTATGCGTTCCTCACACGGTTGGGGTTATGGGACCCCCTCAATAAACCGCTTAGCGATAAGTCTTTTCCAGAAAGTCCCGACATTGGTACTCCATTTGCCTAATAACTAGAACTTGCATAGGGACTAGCTATCCCCTTTTATTAATCAACCCCCCGGGCCAGTGCTCCACATGAGTGTTGGTCCAAACTAGAGCACTGTGCGGGTCCGTCCCTTGGCAACTTGGGGTATCTAGTATCTGTACGCTTCGCTCATCCGGTCGTGGCCTGAGACTAGATACGCGCGGCTACTGTCAGGGTGTCGGCACGCCGGGAGGACTTGCTGGATTAGTCTTACCTTAGTCGAAGTATCTTGAGCATGGGATTCCGAGGATACTCGGGCCTTCCCACCTTGGAGTTGCGACTCCGCGGATCATGGGCTTGTCATGGGCCAAGTTGGAACACCCCTGCAGGGTTTTGAACTTTCGAAAGCCGTGCCCGCGGTTATGTGGCAGATGGGAATTTGTTAATATCCGGTTGTAGAAAATTTGACACCATGTTCAGAACACACTACCAGCGTGAGTACCGTGACGGTCATTTTCCGAAAGAGGTTCGGGAAGTGAACACGGTGGGGTTATGTTTGACGTGTTTTAGATAGGATCACTTCGTGATCACCTTATCATCCGAGGCACTTCTCTTCTCGCTCTTACTTACGTAAGCTAGTGCTAGTGCAGCTGCAGCCTTTTACTCTTTCTTCAGCCTTGTTCCTCACCAAAGGCTTGGATAGTTGTGTTACCCGGGAACGGGATTGCTGAGTCCTCTGTGGCTCACAGATTCTACACCACACCAGATGCAGGTACCATGGTGAGCTACTCAGGTGACGGCACCGAGCTATACTGGGAGTACGATGGGGAACGTAGCCGTTACTATGTGCACTATCCCGATGATCACTAGTGGTTTCTACTAGGGGCGATTCGGACCTGTGGCTTTATGTATGTTTGGTATCTTTCTTTTGGATCTTCACCCGTAGTCGGGCTGTGATGTTATTTGGATGATGACTTGCTATGTAATGAATTGTGACGTGGCGAGTGTAAGCCAACTATCTTTTTCGCTTTCATCCCTATTTTTACATGAGATGTGCAAAGATACCAAACTTAAGATCATTCCAGAATGGGCTTATACCTTTAAGTCGTGCCTCGACACGTAGGAGGTATAGTCCCATCCCGGGTATTACAAGTTGGTATTCAGAGCCTTCTTCGACCTAGAAGCCCCCACTGATTGATCGAATCGTTGACGGTTGAGTCTAGGCACACACTTAAAATGTTTTGAGTCCTATATATATATCGGAGAGTAGGATTTCTTTTGCTCCTCATCTCTTTCACTCCGGTGAGGACTCCTGACGATTACTCTTGCCTCTTCTACTCTCAAAAATTGCACCAAATATTTTTTAGGAATCTCGCGAGTATTGTTTGGATTGTTCCGATGTCTTTGTGACGAGAACATTGTTATCGATGCCTCCTGTCATTTAGGGGTTGTGGCAGTGTCCCGGGGAGTTGAGCTCCGAGGTGTTGTCGTCACAAATATATCGCATCCGTTCTGGAATACTTAAGACGGCCGACATCGAAAACTCTCCTATGCGGTTAGTGGCAAGATAACCCCGACATCACCCAGTACTGGGGAGGTAGTTCGGGACTATTGCCATAGCTTGTATAGTGGATGCGTTTCGAAGGTCCGAGGTAGACGGTTTCCGGAAATAACTGGTTATGTGTTGAAGGATGGATACAGCTGGATGTAGGATTAGAGTTGAGTGCGCGATGCTTCCCCTGTATCCCCAACACCTGATTGCATAACTGGAAACTTTCAGAAATTAATAGGTGGGTTCATCTAGTAGATCATAGGCATTCTTCCAACGAATGCATGATATGGAGTTCGGGGTTCTACATTGAGTGAAGTAGTTTTATGGCCGTTGTTCTGATCGGGAGTTGAATCTTAAAGGGTCCTTGGCTATGTTGATCCGGGGATTGCAAAACCCTTTTGTAACACGTTCCATAAGCTTTCAGCACGAATATGTCGATCGAAGCTTCTATCTTGTATTTGTTCTATCTGCACCTTGTTGTTTTATTTACCTTTTGTTCTCCCAAGTGGCTTCTCGTGAAGATTGTTGTTATCATTAAACTGTGAATTTCATTCATTCCTCTTGTTCGAATGATTCTTGTGAAGACTATGTTGCAATTCTAGCCGTTGATTCAGCTTATATCTTCTTTCAATCAAATGGCTAATAGTGGTAATCTCTTTCAGGATGGCTCCTAAAAGGGTTCCCAACGCTAACCCAGAGGGTGAAGAGGTTCCTGATCATCCTCCTTCACCTCCTCCTCCGTCTGAGGCCTGGAGAGCAATTATGCAAGTTACGAATGAGAATACCCAGATGCTTATGCAAATGATGCAGACTATTCAAGCAAATCAAGCAAATCAGGGTGCTCATGGGAACCAAGGCAATTTGTTCAACCAACCCCACTTTGCTACGCTCAACCAGTTCCTGGCAAATCAACCAAAGGCATTCAGTTACTACGTGGACCCTCTCGATGCTGAAGACTGGATAACAGATATCAAGAAGCATTTTGAGTGCAGTAACGTCAAGCCCGAGGACTATGTGAAGTTTGCAGCCTTCCAACTCAAGGACCAAGCAGCTGATTGGTGGCAGCAGTACAAAGACTCCAGAGCAGGGTGTGTAATCTCCTGCGATGATTTCTGCAAGGACTTTCGCTCTCACCACATTCCAACAAGTGTCATCGAGGGTATGCGTGAGCAATTCCGCAACTAGAAGCAAGGCTCTATATCTGTCTACCAATATAATGTAAAGTTCCAGAACCTTGCCCGCTATGCAAAGCAAGACATCCTAGATGCCAAGAGCAAGATCTATCAGTTCCATGGTGGTCTGAAGGATGAACTCCAACTTGCCCTCACCTTGTTTGAGCCTGATGAGTTTGATAAATTCTATAATATGGCACTTAAGCAAGAGGCAGCCCAGCTCAAGATGGAAGCTTCCAAAAAGAGGATCAGAGATGCCGTTCACTCCTCCTCTTCTTCTCAAGTGGCCGCGAAGCAACAGAAGTTTTGGCTTCCACCTCCTCCAGTGATCCGAGCTCCCTACAACAAGAACAAGAATTCTGGTGGCCGTGCTTTCTCCCACCCACCCAACCCAAGCAATCAGTGAAAGAATCATTTTCAAGCTTCCAAGTCAAGTGCTCCTCATTACCGTCCTCTCTTAGAATTGGTTTGCAACAAGTGTGGCCAGAAGGGTCACTATGCTAACAAGTGCCCCAACCCAAGGCGCCTTCCGCCTCCTCCACCTGTCAGCACTGCTATTGTCAAGCACAACCCCAAGTCAGCAAGAGTGAACCTGATGAGTGCAGCTGAAGCAGAAAATTCCGCTGATGTGATACTTGGTAACCTCTCAGTTAACTCAATTCCTGCAAAAGTATTGTTTGACTCTGGTGCATCACTCAGTTTCATGTCAAGGCCATTCTTTACCAAGCATGAGTTCTCATCTTCTTATTTGGATAAACCTTTGCGCATTATTTCACCGGGTTCTCTGTTGAGATCCAACTCAGTTGTTCGGGATATATCTATTCGCATGGGTGATTACCGCTTTCAGGCTTCTCCGGTGGTTCTCGGAAACTCCGACATTGATCTTATTCTCGGGATGGATTGACTTTCTCAGCATGATGCTCACATTGATTGTGCAAACAAGGAAGTCAAGATTACTCATCCTAACGAAGACGTGATTATCTCCGCCTCTCGAGATAACACAATCAGGCTATTCTCTCTCAACGACAAGGGCGAGATTAATGCCATCTCTCAAATTCCGGTGGTCAATGAATACGAAGACGTTTTCCCCGAAGAGCTTCCAGGCATGCCTCCGCATCGTCAAGTTGAATTCATCATTGAACTCGAGCCTGGTACTGAGCCAGCATGCCGACGTCTGTACAAGCTCTCCCCTGAAGAGTTGAAGGAGTTGAAGAAACAACTTGATGAACAAGAGCGTATGGGCCTGATCAGGCCTAGCACGTCTCCTCGGGGCTGTGGTGTCTTATTTGTCAAGAAGAAGGATGGCACGGAGCGCCTTTGTGTTGAGTACCGGCCATTGACCAAGAAGACAATAAAGAACAAGTATCCGCTCCCCAACATCAATGAATTGTTCGAGCAGCTCAAAGGAGCTAAAGTGTTCTCAAAGCTCGATCTCCGAATTGGTTATCACCAAATTCGCATTCGTGAAGAAGATATCCACAAGACTGCCTTCAGAACGAGCTACGACTCCTATGATATACAGTCATGTCTTTTGGCCTCGCTAATGCTCCACCTACCTTCTCGAGAATGATGCACTAGATTTTCAACCCCTACACCAACGAGTTTGTGCTTGTGTATCTGGATGACATCTTGGTATTATCCAAGAATGAAGAGGATCACGAAAAGCACCTCCGTCTGGTTCTCGACAGACTCCGTGAACATAAGTTCTATGCCAAGTTCTCCAAGTGCGAATTCTGGCTCGATAAGGTCTTGTATCTGGGCCATATCATCTCCGCTGATGGTATTGCTGTGAACCCCGAGAAAGTTGAATCCATTGTCAACTGGGAACCTCCTCAGAACGTCAAGCAATGCCGAAGCTTTCTTGGTCTTGCTAGCTATTGCAGAAGATTCATTGAGAACTTCTCCAAGATTGCCAAGCCTCTCTCCAACTTGCTGCAGAAGAATGTCAAGTACAACTGGTCTCTGGATTGTGATGTGGCATTCAAAACTCTCAAAGTAAAGCTCATCTCTGCTCCAGTTCTTACCCCTCCAGATGAGTCCAAGCCCTACGAAGTTTTCTGTGATGCTTCTCTTCAAGGACTTGGTGGTGTGCTAATGAAGGACAAGAAGATTGTGGCATACACCTCCCGTCAATTGAAGCCAAGTGAGAAGAACTACCCCACACATGATCTCGAGCTAGCAGCTGTGGTACACGCCTTGATTACGTGGAGACATCTTCTGTTGGGCAGAAAAGTCGACATCTTCACCGATCAAAAGAGCTTGAAGTACATCTTCACACAGCCGAACCTGAACCTTCGCCAGACTCGTTGGGTTGAAATGATCCAAGAGTATGATCCAAGCATCGAATACACACCTGGCAAGGCCAATGTCATTGCAGATGCCTTGAGAAGAAAGGCATATTGCAACAGTCTCCTTATCAAGCCGTTTCAGCCTGAGCTTTGTGAAGCATTCAGGAAGCTCAACCTCCAAGTTGTTCCGCAAGGCTTTCTTGCAAATCTTCAAGTTGCTCCTACCTTGGAAGATCAGATCCGTGAGGCCCAACTCAGTGATGCTATGGTGCAGAAAGTGAAACATGGTATTTCAAAGGGTACCCCCAAATACAAGTGCTATCGCGTTGATGAGAGAGATACCTTGTTCTTTGAGGACAGACTTGTGGTTCCCAAGGGTGATCTCAGGAAGCTCATAATGAACGAGGTACATGATTCCCTCCTTTCGATTCATCCTGGAAGTTCCAAGATGTACCAAGACCTCAAGCAATCTTACTGGTGGACTCGCATGAAAAGGGAGATTGCCCAATTCGTGAATGAATGTGATGTCTGCAGAAGAGTGAAGGCAGAGCATCAACGTCCAGCCGGTCTTCTCCAACCTCTTCCTATTCCCGAGTGGAAATTCAACCACATTGAAATGGATTTCGTCACTGGCTTTCCTAAGTCCAAGAAAGATAATGATTCTATCTTTGTGGTGACTGACAAGCTTACCAAAGTAGCTCACTTCCTTCCAGTCAAAGAATCCATCAATGCAGCTCAACTGGCAGAGTTGTACACTTCCAGAATTGTGTCCTTACATGGCATTCCTCAAGTTATCTCCTCAGACCATGAAAGTTTGTTCACATCCAAGTTCTGGGACTCCTTTCAGTCTGCCATGGGCACTAAGATCCGTTTCAGCACTGCATTTCACCCTCATACTAGTGGTCAGGTCGAAAGAGTGAACTAGATTCTAGAAGACATGCTCAGAGCTTGTGTCATATCTTTTGGCATGAAGTGGGAAGATTGCCTTCCGTTTGCCGAGTTCTCTTACAACAACAGTTTCCAAGAAAGTGCCGACAAAGCTCCGTTTGAAATCCTCTATGGCAGAAAGTGCCGTACTCCTCTCAACTGGTCCGAGACTGGTGAACGTCAACTTCTTGGCAATGACTTGATCTCAGAAGCCGAAGAAATGTGCAAAGTCATACGTGAGAATCTCAAGGCCGCTCAGTCATGTCAGAAGAGCTACTATGACGGCAAGCATCGTGATTTGGCCTTCAATATTGGGGATCAGGTCCATCTCCGTGTTTCTCCTATGAAAGGCACCCAAAGATTTGGTATCAAAGGAAAGCTTGCTCCTAGATACGTGGGCCCTTTCAAGATCCTTGGCAAAAGAGGCGATCTAGCCTATCAACTTGAGATCCCTTCCAACTTCGCTAATGTTCATGATGTGTTTCACGTGTGTCAACTTCGCAAATGCTTCAAGGCATCTGAACGCACAATTCCGTTTGAGGAGATTGATCTTCAACAAGACTTGTCTTACCGAGAGCACCCAGTTGCTATTCTCGAAGAAACCGAGCGCAAGACCCGCAACAAGTCAATCAAGTTCTTGAAAGTCAAGTGGTCACACCATACCGACCGAGAAGCTACGTGGGAACGAGAAGATCACCTTCGTTCTGAGTACCCTTCCTTCTTCTAGTCCTAGATCTCGGGACGAGATCTTTTCGTAGTAGAGGAGGAGTTTGTAACACCCCAGATGTAACACTTTCCCTTTATGGGAATATATAAACTTTGGCTTCATCAGTTCCATTCCGGGTTCTTCGTCTTTTTGGGTTTTCGTCGTTTTGTCGTGTGTGTTTGTGCATTTCATTCATGTCATGTTGTCATGTGCATTGCATTGCATTTGTGTTGTCTTTTGCATCCGGTCCCACTCGTCTCTTCCCGTTGTCCGTTTCGAGTTCCGATGCTCTCACACGTGCCCGTGGCTTCCCCGAGTCCTTCTTTCGTGTTTGGCCGTGTAACGTTTCCGGATTGGCGCGAGACTTGTCGTGCGATGTTGTTTTGATACGTGTAACCCACCTGTCAAGTTTCATCGCGTTTGGAGTTCGTTTGGTACTCCAATGGGTAACCTCGTGGGCTAAAAGTACCTCCTCTTTGAGGCCCAAGAACCCCTCCACAACAGCCCAACAACCCAGCTCAAACCTTCCCATCATCTCGGCCGTTGAATTGTGATCGCATGGCCGAAAACCGCTCCTCATTTGGACTCTCCTAGCTCCTTGTGCCAATAAAAACGTCCCCCTTGCCATTTTCGTCCACAACCCTAGCCTTCTCCTAGCTCCAGCCGCCTCGAAATCCGTGCCGGGCGGACGTGTCCGACCCGGGCCGGACAGTCCGCCGCCCGCGCAAGTCTACCGCCACCTCCCACCGCGCCAGCCCGCAGGCCCGATGCGGGCCCGCCGCTGACTCCGATCCGGGCCACATCCCGCTCCCGCGCGGGTCCTTCGTCCCCGCCGAGTTCCCGCCGCGCTGCCGCCCTTCCAAGATCCCGTCGCTGGCGCAGGGATCCGCCGCCGCCGCCAAGCCTCAGGCCACCCCACCGCCGGTGCTAGTCTCCTCCTCCGACCAGGCTCGTCGGCCGGCCCAACCATCCTCCCGCCGGCCACCGCTGACCCTCCTGCCGGCCGGAGCCAGCAGCCGAGGGCGCCGCCGATCCGATCGGATCGATCGATCCAGCCAGGCGCCTGGAGCCCTAACGGGTCCCGATCCGCCCGCGGACCCGCTCGCCCGTTTGATCGCCCGCACCCGTTGACCCGTTACAGGAGGTTGACCCTTGTCTTATTTTCTACTAAGTATTTTAGATTTTCCTTGTCTGATGCATTTTTGTGTTGAGGATAACTTTTACTGTGCTTGTCCGTTTTGCGCATATAATATGTCAAAATGATCGTGGTGACATGTACTATGTTTTGTTCCTTTGTGTCATGCATGTTTGAGTCCATCTAGATGTCTTAATCTTCATGAGAAGAGTGCTACTTGTTATAAACTGCTGCTATTAGTTGTTTTGATGCCATGTTTGAGATGTGATAACTTGGTGCATGTTTATCCAAATGAAGCAAATGATATGTCCAAATGTTCATCAGGAGATGCTCTACATGTTGGGTGCTATAGCATGCATGTTAGCGTTCATATTGCCATGTTTATCTCCTTTGCAAAAGTGCATGTGGCTGTTAGGTTTTGTAACTTGTTACGAGATGCCTAGTTGAGGAGCTCGTTGCTATTGATGTGGTTGTCCCGATGTTGCATGCTTATATGTTTTGGACTCCCCATCATGTGTTCTTTGCTGTGGTGCAAACCACTTGCCATGTTATGCCTTGAGGTGACTTAAACATGCTCACAAACATGCCATGATAATATTGCTGTTTTAACACTTAGTGAAATTTCACTAAGTCTGGAATCTGTAATATCCAGATGCTATGTTTGCTTGTTGTTCTAGGAAAATCCATGTTAGTTTCAGGGTGACTATTGATGATTCCTTGTTGTATATGTTGTTGTCTATCCATTCATGCCCTCACATGCTCATTTGGGTGGCTGTAGCATATTTAATTCTTGCTCCCAAGTTGCTATAAAATATTGCTGTCAGGTTTTTAGTGTCATGATCAAAATGTTGTAGCTTGTTGCTAGTGATCCATGCCTCCTATGGAGATGCTCCAATGGAGTTGTTTGCTGTAGGATATGTCTACTTCATGTCCATGCTTTTTGTCACCATGTTTGAGTGTTGTAGAGTATATATTTCTTGCTCCGAAGTTGCTATGTGGCTGTTAATTTCAGCTTTGCATTGTTTATTGTTTCGGGTGTATCTTCTAGACCATAGCTCCGTTTTAAACAAACTTTATATGAAACTTGACTAGAATTTCATGTAGATTGTCTTGGTGCATGTTAACTTGCTGTTTAGCAACTTTAACTTAAGGTTTGTTCAGTTCTGGACTAATTTCAAACTATGCTCATGAGGACGTACCGGTTTTGTCTTAAGTAGTTTCCGGCCTCATTTAAACCTGCTGTTTCTTGTGTTGTTTCTCTGTGCTTCCTACCCTACCATGTTTTGCATCCTAAATAGACTTGTCTTGCATCCTACTTTCTAGAGTAAATTGTCTTGTTCTTGTACTGTTTCTCTGTGTTTCCTATGTTGGCTTTCTGTGCATCCTAGGTGCATCTGCAATGCTTCCTTAGTGTGTCAGCCATGCATCCTGTAGTTTGCGCATTGCACCTTGTTTGATTTCGTGCCTCATGTGTTCTTGTGTTGAGTAGAGCCGGGAGCCGAGATCGAGTACGAGAACGAGGTTACTACCGAGGTTGAGAACGAGGAGCCCTCTTACGATCCCATCGACGACTCGACACGCAAGATGACCTGACCCAGATATCATTACTATCTTTGCCTATTGCTAGAAGTCTCACTCTTTAGCTTATTGCCTAGATGCCCATGTTTGTTTGTCAGCCTCCTATTGTAACCATGAATCTGTTTAACCACGCAAC
Organism: Secale cereale; assembly: GCA_902687465.1. Classification (NCBI taxonomy): domain Eukaryota; kingdom Viridiplantae; phylum Streptophyta; class Magnoliopsida; order Poales; family Poaceae; genus Secale; species Secale cereale. The sequence continues at coordinate 184,855,515 of LR738709.1, forward strand.
CTATGCAAACCTTTGATTGGCTACGTAGGCATCGCTCAGCCCCCCTTATAGCATTGCTAGTTGCAGGAGAAGATTTGAAGATTCTTGCTTCATGTTGAAGCTTATTGGGATATCACACTATATAACTCTTTAATGAAATCATCTATATATTGGTAATGGGTGGAAGGCTAAGCCTCTTGCTTGGTGATTTGTTCCACTCATGCCGCCCTAGGAACCATATAAACCGGTGTTATGTTCCTTGATTATGCGTTCCTCACACGATTGGGGTTATGGGACCCCCTCGATAAACCGCTTAGCGATAAGTCTTTTCCAGAAAGTCCCGACATTGGTACTCCATTTGCCTAATAACTAAAACTTGCATAGGGACTAGCTATCCCCTTTTATTAATCAACCCCCCGGGCCAGTGCTCCACATGAGTGTTGGTCCAAACTAGAGCACTGTGCGGGTCCGTCCCTTGGCAACTTGGGGTATCTGGTATCTGTACGCTTCGCTCATCCGGTCGTGGCCTGAGACTAGATACACGCGGCTACTGTCAGGGTGTCGGCACGCCGGGAGGATTTGCTGGATTAGTCTTACCTTAGTCGGAGTATCTTGAGCACGGGATTCCGAGGATACTCGGGCCTTCCCACCTTGGAGTTGCGACTACGCGGATCGTGGGCTTGTCATGGGCCAAGTTGGAACACCCCTGCAGGGTTTTGAACTTTCGAAAGCCGTGCCCGCGGTTATGTGGTAGATGGGAATTTGTTAATATTCGGTTGTAGAAAACTTGACACCATGTTCAGAACACACTACCAGCGTGAGTACCGTGACGGTCATTTTCCGAAAGAGGTTCGGGAAGTGAACACGGTGGGGTTATGTTTGACGTGTTTTAGATAGGATCACTTCGTGATCACCTTATCGTCCGAGGCACTTCTCTTCTCGCTCTTACTTACGTAAGCTAGTGCTAGTGCAGTTGCAACCTTTTACTCTTTCTTCAGCCTTGTTCCTCACCCAAGGCTTGGATAGTTGTGTTACCCGGGAATGGGATTGCTGAGTCCTCTGTGGCCCACAGATTCTACACCACAGTAGATGCAGGTACCATGGTGAGCTACTCAGGTGACGACACCGAGCTATACTGGGAGTACGATGAGGAACGTAGCCGTTACTATGTGCACTATCCCGATGATCAGTAGTTGTTTCTACTAGGGGCGATTCGGACCTGTGGCTTTATGTATGTTTGGTATCTTTCTTTTGGATCTTCACCCGTAGTCGGGTTGTGATGTCATTTGGATGATGACTTGCTATGTAATGAATTGTGTGACGTGGCGAGTGTAAGCCAACTATCTTTTTTGCTTTCATCCCTATTTTTACACGAGATGTGCAAAGATACCGAACTTAAGATCATTCCAGAATGGGCTTATACCTTTAAGTCGTGCCTCGACACGTAGGAGGTATAGTCCCATCCTGGGCATTACAAACAACTTCACCACCATCATCACCAACTCTTCCCCCCTCTATGAAGCGGTGTAACCCCTCTTCTACCCGCTATAATCTCTACTTAAACAAGGTGCTCAACGCTATATATTATTTCCCAATGATGTATGGCTATCCTATGATGTCTGAGAATAACCGTTTTGTCCAATGGGTTAATTGATGATCATGATTGGTTTGAGTTGCATCTTTTATTATTGGTGCTGTCCTATGGTGCTCTCCCTATCGAGCAAGCGTGAGGGATCCTCGCTGTAGGGTTTGCAATATGTGCATGATTTGCTTATGGTTGGTGGCGTGAGTGACAGAAGCACAGACCCGAGTAAGTAGGTTGTTTGCGTATGGGAATAAAGAGGACTTGATACTCTAATGCTATGGTTGGGTTTTTCCTTAATTATCTTTAGTAGTTGCAGATGCTTTCTAGAGTTCCAATCATAAGTGCATATGATCCAAGAAGAGAAAGTATGTTAGTTTATGCCTCTCCCTCAAATAAAATTGCAATAGTGATTACCTGTCTAGTTATCGATTGCCTAGGGACAAATAACTTTCTCGTGACAAAAATCTCTCTACTAAAACTAATTTAGTTGTGTATTTATCTTAACAGCCCTTAGTTTTATTTTCATGCTCTTTATATTGTTGCAAACCTGTCCCACAAAAACTACAAAGTACTTCTAGTTTCATACTTGTTCTAGGTAAAGTAAACGTCAAGCGTGCGTAGAGTTGTATCGGTGGTCGATAGAACTTGTGGGAATATTTGTTCTGCTTTTAGCTCCTCATTGGGTTCGACACTCTTACTTATCGAAAGAGGCTACAACTAATCCCCTACACTTGTGGGTTATCAAGACCTTTTTCTGGTGCCATTGCCGGGGAGCAATAGCGTGGGGTGAATATTCTCGTGTGTGCTTGTTTGCTTTATAACTAAGTAGATTTTGTTTGCTGTTCTAAGTTGTTCTCTATCTTCAGTTATGTATATGGAACACGAAATACCAAAAACATTAGGTGTACTTGCTACTCATGGAGATGGGGAACCTCCTAAAACCCTCGATGCTCATTATGTGAAAGATATTATGTACTACTTTGATAATCCTGAGAAAACCCCATTCAACTATATAATGGGAGTAACGTTGGATCAACGGGAATACTTTAGGGATTATCGCTTGACACAAAAAGGGAAACTATTATGGGATCAAATTCATATGTTGCATTGGTATGCTCGACAACTATGCTTGAGTTATGATTATACTTGTTGCTGTAGGATGAAGGCTCCACACCTTCCCTTTTCATGCAAAATGATAATGAAACCTTAGCTTCTTATGCTAATGGTATATATGATTATTACGATGTGGAACAAATAGAAGAATTCGTTGCTTTTAAGGGTGCTTATGAAATTGAATCTATGTTTAAAAAGTATGATGCTTTTGATGATGATGTTTATAGGCCTGAAAATCTTGCTATATTGAAATATTGCTATTTGAATTATGAATATTACTCCAATATTGATGTGTTTATTGAGAAAGTCTTCGCTGTCCAAGACGAGACTAATATTTTGCAGAAGTCTATGAAGAAGAAATTAATGACATTGTGAGCTCATTGGATGAAAAAGATGAGGAGGAGAGCGAAGAACAAAAGGAGGAAGAGCGGATTGATCACCCTTGGCGACCTTCTAATGAGAGTAACTCTTTATCTCATACATTTTTCAATTTCTTACCGAAGGATGAATGCTATGATGATTACTATGATCCCGTTGATTGTTTCGAAATATCCCTTTTTGATGATGCTTGCTATGCTTGTGGCCAAGATGGCAATATGAATTATTCCTATGGAGATGAACTTGCCATAGTTCCTTATGTTAAACATGAGATAGTTGCTATTGCACCCACACATGATAGTCCTATTATCTTTTTGAATTCTCCAAACTACACTATATCGAAGAAGTTTGCACTTATTAAGGATTATCTTGATGGGTTGCATTTTTCCATTACACATGATGATTTTGATAAGAATAATATGCATGTAATGCCCCGGATGTAATACTTCCATTTTGGGCATATAATATATCTCCGGCTTCATCTATTTCCATTCCGGGTTCTTGTCTTTCGGGTTTTCGTCGTGTTGTTGTGTGCGTGTGTGGCATTCATTCATATCATGTAGACATGTGCATCGCATTGCTTTTGTGTTGTCGGTTGCATCCGGTTCCACGCGTTCCTTCCTGTTGTCCGTTTCGCGTTCCAGAGCTCCCTCACGTGTCCGTGACGTCCTGTAGACCTACTTTGTTGTTTGGCCGTGTAACATTACCGGTGTGCCGCGAGGTTGTTGTGTGTGTTGTTGTTTTGTTGTGGGCAACCCGCCTCTCAAATCTCGTCGCGTTTGGACTCCGTTTGCTATCCCAACAGTTATTCGTGTGGGTCCAAAGTGCCTCCACTTGTGGCCCAGAAACACCCCTCCAGCAGCCCTCTACCTTCTCCTAGGCCCATCTAAACTACCCCCGCGATCGGATCCGTCGGATCGCGATCGGAGGGCTCCTAACACCCCTAAATCCCCAAACCCTAAATTCTGCTATATAATAGACCCTAGTCTATTTTGGGCATCTAGCTTCTTCCTCTAGATCCCTCCCCCTCAATTTCTTTAGATCCACTGCCTTGGGATCATCCCCTCGAAGCTGCCACTGTCCTTCCTTCGAGGCTCCCGACCAGATCCCTCCGTTCCATCACAGCCGCTAGCCTCGAGGGCCAAGTCAACGCCCAGGTTGCCTCGAGCCCCAGCGCGCTCGTCCCTCCGGCCGATTCCTCCCTCGAGCCCAGCTCCGCCGCGTGGACCACATCACCGAATCCTCCCTCCGGCCCAAGCGTCTCGGCCACTCCGCCTTCCGCTCGGCCCATCCCCGTGGGACCACATCGCCCCAGCTCCGCCTCCCGTCTCCCGCATCGGCCGGCCGGCGCCAGATCGGGCCCAGCAAGCCGCTCCGCGCCACCCCTCGCTCCGGGCCGCTCCATCGCCACCCTGAGGCCCACATCCCCCGCAGCGCCCACCGCTGGGCTTCCCTCCAACCAGCGCCACCCCGCGGGCCTCTGTAGCGCCAGGCCGAGGGCGCGGGCCGCCGCCAGTTCACCAGGGCGCCGCCGCCTCCAGCCGCCCTGGGCCCGAAGCATCTCCACCGACCGCCTCCCGCGGGCCGCTCCGCACCGACCGGGCCGCCCAGCCGCAGGGCCGCACCGAATCCAGACCCGGGCCGCGTCCTCCTTTTTTTTTCAGCAGATCTGAGGTTGACTCCTCCTCCTTTCTCCTGAGTCCCTGTGTTATTAATCTGTGATGCAATGTTCATACTGCTCTAACTTTGTGTGTGTTTGTCCGATTCGCGCAAATAGCATGTCCAGACGTTCGTGGTGATTAGCACTACGTTTTATCTTTTTGTGTCATGCATGTTAGAGATCATCTAGGTGCTTGTTTTGCTGTTGCAAGAGTGCATCATGATATAATTGCTGCTATGTGATGTTTTTATGCCATCTTTGCCATGTGATAACTTTTAGCTCGTTTGTCCGAATGATGCAAATGACATGTCCACGTGTTCGTCTTGCCATGCTCTACATGTTGCTTGTGTTAGGTTGCATGATAGATTTATTCTTGCCATGCTTATCCTCGTTGCAAAGTGTCATGTGGCTGTGATGTTGTTTCACTTGTTATGAGATGCCATCTTGTTGAGCTCGTTGCTATCGTTGTGTTTATCTCCATGATGCATGCTTGTGTGTTTCGGAATCACCATCATGTGTACTTTGATGTGGTGCTTACCACTTGCCATGTTTAGTTTCGAGGTGACTTAAACTTGCTTGTTTAGATGCCATGATGATATTGCTGTTTTAGGACTTGGTGGTTTTTCACTAAGTCTGAAATCTGTAATGTTCCGATGCCATGTTCGTGTGATGTTCTAGGACAAACCATGTTAGTTTTGGAGTGGATCTTGATTGTTCCTTGTAGTATATATTGTTGGCTTTCCATTCATGTTCTTACATGTTTATTTAAGTGGCTGTAGCATGTTTATCTTTTGCTCCAAAGTTTCAATAAAATTCTGCTGCCAGAATTTTATTGTCAAGTTCAATATGTCCAAGCTCATTGCTATTGTTCCATGGCTCCTTTGGGGGTGCACCTTTGCACTTAAGTGCTGTAGGATATGTCTAGGTTGTGTTCATGCTCTTTGCCATGTTGTTTGAGTGCTGTAGCTTAATTATTTTGTGCTCCGAAGTTGCTATGTTGCTGTAATTTTCAGCTTTCGCTCATTTCTGGTTTCGGGCATAACTTTTAGGCCGTAACTCCGATTTCAGCGAATCTTATATGAAACTTGATTGATTTTCTGTGTAGATTCATAATATCTTATTGTTATCATGTTTTGAGGTGTTTTGCTTGAGTGCTATTTTACGTGCTCCGTGTGCATCCTTAGTGCATCCATCATGCATCCATCTTTTTCGAGTGCGCATTGCATCTTGTTGATTTGTGCTTGGTGTGATTGTATTGTTTAGAGCCGGAAGCTGAGACCGAGTACGAGTACGAGCACGAGGTTTCCAACGAGGTTGAGCACGAGGACCCTTCTTACGATCCGAACGACTTCTCTTCAGGCAAGATGACCGAACCCCGATAACATTACTATCTTTGCCTATTGCTAGTAGATCCGCCCTATAGTTTTGCCTCGATGCCCATGTTCTTATTGTCAGCCTCCTACTTGTAACCATTGCCATGTTTAACCACCCTACCTACGCAAACCGTTGCTTGGCTAAGTACGCTTCGCTCAACCCTTCTTATAGCATTGCTAGTTGCAGGTAAAGATCGAAGATGCTTGCTTCATGTTGAAGTTTTGTTGGGTTTTATCACACTATATAAATGCTTAAAATGAAATCATCTATATATTGGCAAGGGTGGAAGGCTAAGCCTTTTGCTTGGTGATTTGTTCCACTCATGCCGTTAGAAACCGTATAAACCGGTGTTATGTTCCTTGATTATGCGTTCCTAACACGGTTGGGGTGTATGGGACCCCCTCGATAAACCGCTGAGTGCTAAGTCTTTTCCAGCAAGTCCCAACATTGGTACTATTTGCCTAATAACAAACTAAACTTGCATAGGGAGTAATTAACCCTCTTTCTTAATCAACAACCCCGGGCCAGTGCTCCACATGAGTGTTGGTCCGAAACGGGGGTCCTGCAGGGCCGCCTTGGGGCAACCCGAGGTATCTGGCATACACCTGTAGCATCACCCATCCGGTCGTGTCCTGAGACTTAGATACGCGCAGCTACTATCAGGGTGTCGACACGCCGGGAGGATTTGCTGGATTAGCCTTACCTTAGTTCGGTATATCTTGAGCACGGGATTCCGAGAATACTCGGGTCTTCCCACTTTGGAGTTGCGACTCCGCGGATCGTGGGCTTGTAATGGGTCAAGTTGGAACAACCCTGCAGGGTTATGAACTTTCGAAAGCCGTGCCCGCGGTTATGTGGCAGATGGGAGCTTGTTAATATCCGGTTGTAGATAACTTGACACGATGTTTCTAATACACTACCAGCGTGTGTTCCGTGACCGTCAATTTCCGAATAGGGATTCGGGAGTTGAACACGGAGGGGTTATGTTTGAGCTTGTAGCTAGGATCACTTCGTGATCATCTCTCGACCGAGGCTTTCTCTTCTCGCTCTCACTCACGTAAGCTAGTTGCTAGTTGCTGCTGCAGACACTTGTTCTTTTCTTCAGCCTTATCCTCTCCCAAGGCTTAAATAGTCTTGTTACCCGGGAACGAGATTGCTGAGTCCTCTGTGGCTCACAGTTACTTCACCACACCAGATGCAGGTCCAGTTGTGAGCTATCCAGGTGATGGCACCGAGCTAGACTGGGAGTATGACGAGGAGCGTAGTCGGTACTATGTTCGTTATCCGGATGATCAGTAGTGGAGACTTCTACTAGGATTCGATCCGACCTGTGGATGTTATTTAAGTTTGGTATCTTGACATTTGGTTTTGCCCTTAGAGGGTTGTGATATTCTTAATGTATGATGTTTGAGACATGTATTGTATTTGTGTGACGTGGCGAGTGTAAGCCAGCTATTTATGTTTACAATCCCCTCTTTTACATGAGATGTGCAAAGATTACCAAACTTGAGATCATTCTAGGATGGACTTATGCCTTTAAGTCGCGCCTCGACACGTAGGAGGTATAACTCCATCCTGGGCATTACAATGCATGTGCTTGCTGCTCCTACTTGCAATTATTATGAGAGAGGAACTATATCCCCGCCTCTCTATGTTTCCAACACGGTAAAATTGCAAGAAACTACTTATACTATGCATTGGCCTTTACTTGATGTGCATGAACTGTTCTTTTATGACATGCCGATGCATAGGAAGAGAGTTAGACTTCGTCTTTGCATGATATATGTTACTTTGTGCTCACTACTAAATGCCAAATCATTGCTAATTAAAATTGGCTTTGATATACCTTGGGATCCGGGTGGAGCCATTACTTGAGCATTATATGCCTAGCTTAATGGCTTTAAAGAAAGCGCTGCCAGGGAGACAACCCGGAAGTTTTAGAGAGTCATTTATTTATGTTGTGTGCTTTTATAAAGTTTAAAAAAGAAGAGGGGAACCTAATTTTTTTTCAAAAAGAAAAGCGAAAGTGAGAAAGACGAGCATTGTTAAAGTGGGAGCTAGCCTTGAACTTTGTTCATGCCCATGGAAACTTTGTAAACCTTGATTACAGAAACTTTTCAACAAAAATAATTACCCCCTTGTACAATTCCATTGTATTATAAAAATAATGTGCCAAGAGTTTCCTTTAGGATGATTAAACTGCTTGCTGGTTTGTGCAGTGCAAAAACAGAAACTTTGATCGTAGTGCGTGATTTTACATTTTTTACTGGCACGTCGAAAGGATCTGAAACTTTTTCCAAAGTCTTTTTATACAAATTTATTGTTTTTTCCTATTTTTTCCATAATTTTTAGGGTTACAGAAGTATAGTTAATGTTCAGATTACTACAGACTGTTCTGTTTTCACTGATTGATGTTATAGCTTCATTATTTGCATATGTTTGAATTCTTGTTGAAGCCTCCTTGATTTGGGGCCATAGAATTGTGATAGAATACAATGGGTAATGTTTTTTCATAATTATACAATAATGTTAGAGCAGTACATGATGTGATTTTATTGAACATATGCACTAACCCCGCCATTAAAAGTTCGGTTAAGTTTTGTGTGGATGAAGTGTTCGAAGATCGAGGAGGTCTCGATGTGAGAAGAAGGAGGAGAGGCAAGAGCTCAAGCTTGGGGATGCCCAAGGCACCCCAAGTAAATATTCAAGGAGACTCAAGCGTCTATGCTTGGGGATGCCCCGGAAGGCATCCCATCTTTCTTCAACAAGTATCAGTATGTTTTCGGATTCGTTTCGTTCACATGTTATGCGTAAACTCTTGGAGCGTCGTGTGCTTTTTATTTTCCCTTTTAGTAAATGCACCATGCTGGTATGAGATAGTCCTTGGTTGATTTATAGAATGCTCTTTGCAGTTCACTTATATCTTTTGAGTATGGCTTTATAGAATGCTTCATGTGCTTCACTTATATCATTTGAAATTTGGATTGCCTGTTTCTCTTCACATAGAAAACCGCCATTTGTAGAATGCTCCTTTGCTTCACTTATATTTGTTAGAGCGTGGGCATATCTTTTGTAGAAATAATTAAAACTCTCTTGCTTCACTTATATCTATTTAGAGAGTTGACGGGAATTGGTCATTCACATGGTTAGTCATAAAATCCTACATAAACTTGTAGATCACTGAATATGATATGTTTGATACCTTGCAATAGTTTTGCGATATAAAGATGGTGATATTAGAGTCATGCTAGTGGGTAGTTGTGGATTGTAGAAATACTTGTGTTGAGGTTTGTGATTCCCGAAGCATGCACGTAAGGTGAACCGTTATGTGACGAAGTCGGAGCATGATTTAATTCTTGATTGTCATCCTTTGTGTGGAGGTCGAGATCGCGCGATGGTTAACTCCTACCAACCCTTTGTTGGGGAACGTAGTATTTTAAAATTTTCCTACGATCACGCAAGATCTATCTACCAGATGCATAGCAACGAGAGGGAAGAGTGTGTCTATGTACCCTCGTAGACCGGAAGCGGAAGCGTCAAGTGACGCGGTTGATGTAGTCGAACTTCTTCGCGATTCAACCGATCAAGCACCGAACGTACGGCACCTCCTCGTTCAGCACACGTTCAGCTTGATGAAGTCCCACAAGCTCTTGATCCAGTTGAGCTTCACGGGAGATTTTCATCAGCACGACGGCGTGGTGACGGATATGATGTATTCACCGGCGCAGGGCTTCGCCTAAGCACCGCGACGGTATGACCGAGGTGTGTTTCTGTGGAGGGGGCACCGCACACGGCTGGAACAATTCAACTTGTGTCTCTTTGGGTGCCCCCCTGCCCCCGTATATAAAGGAGCAAGGGAGGAGGGCCGGCCGGCCTCCTATGGTGCGGCTAGGGCAATCCTACTAGGAATAGGATTGCAATCCTATTCCTAGTAGGAGTCCACCAAGAAGGAAGAGAGGGAAAGGAAAAAGGAGGGAGAGGTGGCGCCCCCCAATCCTAGTCCAACTAGGATCCCTAGGTGGGGCGCCGGCCAGCCTCTATGGGCTGCCTCTCTCTTTTCCTTAAGGCCCACTATGGACCATCCCCCTTCGTAGGGGGTTCCGGTAACCCCCTCCGGCAATCCAGTTAAATCCGAAACTTTTCCGGAACACTTCCGGTGTCCGAATATAGTCGTCCAATATACGAATCTTTATGTCTCGGACATTCCGAGACTCCTCGTCATGTCCTTGATCTCATCCGGGACTCCGAACTACCTTCGATACATCAAAACTCATAAACTCATAATACCGATCGTCATCAAACGTTAAGCGTGCGGACCCTACGGGTTCGAGAACTATGTAGACATGACCGAGACTCATCTCCGGTCAATAACCAATAGCGGAACCTGGATGTTCATATTGGCTCCTACATATTCTACGAAGATCTTTATCGGTCAAACCGCATAACAACTTACGTTGTTCCTTTTGTCATCGGTATGTTACTTGCCCGAGATTCGATCGTCGGTATCTCCATACCTAGTTCAATCTCGTTACCGGCAAGTCTCTTTACTCGTTCCGTAACACATCATCTCGTGACTAACTCATTAGTCTTTTGCTTGCAAGGCTTATTGTGATGTGTGTTACCGAGAGGGCCCAGAGATACCTCTCCGACACTCAGAGTGACAAATCCTAATCTTGATCTATGCCAACACCACGAATACTTTCGGAGACACCTGTAGAGCATCTTTATGATCACCCAGTTACGTTGTGACGTTTGATAGCACACAAGGTGTTCCTACGGTATTCGGGAGTTGCATAATCTCATAGTCATAGGAACTTGTATAAGTCATGAAGAAAGCAATAGCAGTAAAACTAAACGATCATAGTGCTATGCTAACGGATGGGTCTAGTCCATCACATCATTCTCCTAATGATGTGATCTCGTCGATCAAATGACAACTCATGTCTATGGTTAGGAAACATAACCATCTTTGATCAATGAGCTAGTCTAGTAGAGACATACTAGCGACACTCTGTTTTGTCTATGTATTCACACATGTATCAAGTTTCCGGTTAATACAATTCTAGCATGAATAAAAGACATTTATCATGATATAAGGAAATACAAATAACATCTTTATTATTGCCTCTAGGGCATATTTCCTTCAGTCTCCCACTTGCACTAGAGTCAATAATCTAGCTCACATCACCATGTGATTTAATACCGATAGTTCACATCGTTATGTGAATAACACCCATAGTTCACATCGCCATGTGACCAACACCCAAAGGGTTTACTAGATTCAATAATCTAGTTCACATCGCTATGTGATTAATACCCAAGAGTAATAAGGTGTGATCATGTTTTGATTGTGAGAGAAGTTTTAGTCAACGGGTCTGTCACATTCAGATCCGTATGTATTTTGCAAATTTCTATGTCTACAATGCTCTGCATAGAGCTACTCTAGCTAATTGCTCCCACTTTTAATATGCATCCAGATTGATACTTAGAGTCATCTGGATTTAGTGCCAAAGCTTGCATCGGCGTAACCCTTTACGACGAACTCTTTATCACCTCCAAAATCGAGAAACATTTCCTTAGTCATCCAGTTACTAAGGATAATTTTGACCGCTGTACAGTGATCTACTCCTGGATCACTATTGTACCCCCTTGACAAACTCATGGCAAGGTACACAACATGTTTGGTACACAAAATGGCATACTTTATAGAACCTATGGCTGAGGCATAGGGAATGACTTTCATTCTCTCTATATTTTTCTGCCGTGGTCTGGCTTTGAGTCTTACTCAACTTCACACCTTACAAGTCAGGCAAGAACTCCTTCTTTGACTGATCCATTTTGAACTACTTCAAAATCTTATCAAGGTATGTACTTATCGAAAGTCTTATCAAGCGTCTTGATCTATCTCTATAGATCTTGATGCCCAATATGTAAGCAGCTTCACCAAGGTCTTTCTTTGAAAAACTCCTTTCAAACACTCCTTTATGCTTTCTAGAAAATTCTACATCATTTCCGATCGACAATATGTCATTCACATATACTTATCAGAAAGGTTGTAGTGCTCCCACTCACTTCTTGTAAATACAGGCTTCACCGCAAGTCTGTATAAATCTATATGCTTTGATCAACTTATCAAAGCGTATATTCCAACTCCGAGATGCTTGCACCAGTCCATAGATGGATCGCTGGAGCTTGCACATTTTGTTAGCACCTTTAGGATTGACAAAACCTTCTGGTTGCATCATATACAAGTCTTCTTTAATAAATCCATTAAAGAATGCAGTTTTGTTATCCATTTGCCAGATTTCATAAAATGCGGCAATTACTGACATGATTCGGACAGACTTAAGCATCGCTACGGGTGAGAAAGTCTCATCGTAGTCAACTCCTTGAACTTGTCGAAACCCTTTCGCAACAAGTCGAGCTTTGTAAACAGTAACATTACCGTTTGCGTCAGTCTTCCTCTTGAAGATCCATTTATTTTCGATGGCCTGCCGATCATTGGACAAGTCAACCAAAGTCCATACTTTGTTCTCATACATGGATCCCATCTCAGATTTCATGGCCTCAAGCCATTTTGCGGAATCTGGGATCATCATTGCTTCCTCATAGTTCGTAGGTTCATCATGGTCTAGTAACATGATTTCCAGAACTGGGTTGCCGTACCACTCTGATGCGGAACGAACTCTGGTTGATCTACGAAGTTCAGCAGAAACTTGATCTGAAGTTTCATGATCATCATCATTAGCTTCCTCACTAATTGGTGTAGGAATCACTGGAACTAGTTTATGTGATGTTCCAATTTCCAATTCGGGAGAAGGTACAATTACCTCATCAAGTTCTACTTTCCTCCCACTCACTTCTTTCGAGAGAAACTCCTTCTCTAGAAAGGATCCACTCTTAGCAACAAAGACCTTGCCTTCGGATATGTGATAGAAGGTGTACCCAACAGTTTCTTTTGGGTATCCTATGAAGATTTACTTCCCCGATTTGGGTTCGAGCTTATCATGTTGAAACTTTTTCACATAAGCATCACAGTCCCAAACTTAAAAAAATGACAGCTTAGTTTTCTCGTCAAACCACAGTTCATACGGTGTCATCTCCACGGATTTAGATGGTGCCCTATTTAACGTGAATGTAGCTGTCTCTAATGCATAACCCCAAAAGCAATAGTGGTAGATCGGTAAGAGACATCATCGATCGCACCATATCTAATAAAGTACGGTTATGACGTTCGGACACACCATTACACTGTGGTGTTCCAGGTGGCGTGAGTAGTGAAACTATTTCACATTGTTTTTACTGAAGGCCAAACTCGCTAACTAAAATATTTTACCTCTACGATCATATCGTAGAAACTCTTATTTTCTTGTTACGATGATTCTCCACTTCACTCTGAAATTCTTTGAACTTTTCAAATGTTTCAGACTTGTGCTTCATTAAGTAGATATACCCATATCTGCTCAAATCATCAGTGAAGGTCAGAAAATAACGATTCCCGCCGTGAGCTTCAACACTCATTGGTCTGCATACATCAGTATGTATGATTTCCAACAACTCTGTTGCTCGCTCCACAGTTCTGGAGAACGGAGTTTTAGTCATTTTGCCCATGAGGCATGGTTCGCAAGCACCAAGTGATTCATAATCAAGTGATTCCAAAAAGTCCATCACTATGGAGTTTCTTCATGCGCTTTACACCAATATGACCTAAACGGCAGTGCCACAAATAAGTTGCACTATCATTATTAACCTTGCATCTTTTGGCTTCAATAATATGAATATGTGTATCACACGATCGAGATCCAACAAACTATTTTCATTGGGTGTATGACCATAGAAGGTTTTATTCATGTAAACAGAACAACAATTATTCTCTAACTTACATGAATAACCGTGTTGCAATAAACATGATCAAATCATATTCATGCTCAATACAAACACCAAATAACACTTATTTAGGTTCAACACTAATCCCGAAAGTATAGGGAGTGTGCGATGATGATCATATCAATCTTGGAACTGCTTCCAATACACATCGTCACTTCATCCTTTTAACTAGTTTCTGTTCATTATGCAACTCCCATTTCGAGTTACTACTCTTTAGCAACTGAACCAGTATCAAATACCGAGGGGTTGCTATGAACACTAGTAAAATACACATCAATAATCTGTATATCAAATATACCTTTGTTCACTTTGCCATCCTTCTTATCCGCCAAGTATCTAGGGTAGTTCCACTTCCGGTGACCATTTCCTTTGCAGTAGAAGCACTTAGTTTCAGGCTTGAGTTTAGCTTTGCGTTTCTTCACGGGAGTGACAACTTGTTTGTCATTCTTCTTGAAGTTCCCCTTCTATCCCTTTGCCCTTTACTTGAAACAAGTGGTCTGGTTAACCATCAACACTTGATGCTCTTTCTTGATTTCTACCTTCGCCGATTTCAGCATCGTGAAAAGCTCGGGAATTACTTTCGTCATCCCTTGCATATTATAGTTCATCACGAAGTTCTACTAACTTGGTGATAGTGTCTAGAGAACTTTGTCAATTACTATCTTATCTGGAAGATTAACTCCCACTTGATTCAAGCAATTGCACTACTCAGACAATCTGAGCACATGCTCACTGGTTGAGCTATTCTCCTCCATCTTGTAGGCAAAGTACTGTCAGAGGTCTTATACCTCTCGACACGGGCATGAGTATGAAATACTAATTTCAACTCTTGGAACATCTTATATGCTCCGTGGTGTTCAAAACGTTTTTGAAGTCCCGGTTATAAGCCGTAAAGCATGGTGCACTAAACTATCAAGTAGTCATCATATCGAGCTTTTGTCAAAACGTTCATAACGTCTACATCTGCTCCTGCAATAGGTCTGTCACCTAGCGGTGCATCAAGGACATAATTCTTCTGTGCAGCGATGAGGATAATCCTCAGATCACGGAACAATTCCGCATCATTGCTACTAACATCTTTCAACTTGGTTTTCTCTAGGAACATATGAAAAATAAACGGGGAGCAACATCGCGAGCTATTGATCTACAACATAGATATGCTAATACTACCAGGACTAACTTCATGATAAATTAAAGTTCAATTTAATCATATTACTTAAGAACTCCCACTTAGATAGACATCCCTCCGATCATCTAAATGATCACGTGATCCAAATCAACTAAACCATGTCCGATCATCACGTGAGATGGAGTAGTTTCAATGGTGAACATCTTATGTTGATCATATCTACTATATGATTCACGCTCGACCTTTGGGTCTCCAGTGTTCCGAGGCCATATCTGCATACGCTAGGCTCGTCAAGTTTAACCCGAGTATTCTGCGTGTGCAAAAACTGGCTTACACCCGTTGTATTTGAACGTAGAGCTTATCACACCCGATCATCACGTGGTGTCTCGGCACGACGAACTTTCGCAACGGTGCATACTCAGGGAGAACACTTATACCTTGAAATTTAGTAAGGGATCATCTTATAATGCTACCGTCGTTCTAAGCAAAATAAGAAGCATAATAAGATAAACATCACATGCAATCAAAATATGTGACATGATATGGCCATCATCATCTTGTGCTTTTGATCTCCATCTCCAAAGCACCTTCATGATCACCTTCGTCACCGGCGCGACACCTTGATCTCCATCGTAGCATCGTTGTCGTCTCGCCAACTATTGCTTCTACGACTATCGCTACCGCTTAGTGATAAAGTAAAGCAATTACATGGCGATTGCATTTCATACAATAAAGCGAGAACCATATGGCTCCTGCCAGTTGCCGATAACATTACAAAACATGATCATCTCATACAAAACCGTATAACTCATCATGTCTTGACCATATCACATCACAACATGCCCTGCAAAAACAAGTTAGACGTCCTCTACTTTGTTGTTGCAAGTTTTACGTGGCTGCTACGGGCTTAGCAAGAACCGTTCTTACCTACGCATACAAAACCACAACGATGTTTCGTCAAGTATGTGCTGATTTAACCTTCACAAGGACCGGGCGTAGCCACACTTGATTCAGCTAAAGTGAGAGAGACAGACACCCGCCAGTCACCTTTAAGCAACGAGTGCTCGTAACGGTGAAACCAGTCTCGCGTAAGCGTACGCGTAATGTCGGTCCGGGCCGCTTCATCTCACAATACCGCCGAAGCAAAGTATGACATGCTGGTAAGCAGTATGACTAGTATCGCCCACAAATCATTGTGTTCTACTCGTGCATATCATCTACGCATAGACCTGGCTCATGATGCCACTGTTGGGGAACGTAGTATTTTAAAATTTTCCTACGATCACGCAAGATCTATCTACCAGATGCATAGCAACGAGAGGGGAGAGTGTGTCTACGTACCCTCGTAGACCGGGAGCGGAAGCGTCAAGTGACGCGGTTGATGTTGTCGAACTTCTTCACGATCCAACCGATCAAGCACCGAACGTACGGCACCTCCGCGTTCAGCACACGTTCAGCTTGATGACGTCCCACGAGCTCTTGATCCAGTTGAGCTTCACGGGAGAGTTTCGTCAGCACGACGGCGTGGTGACGGATATGATGTGTTCACCGGCGCAGGGCTTCTCTTAAGCTTCGCGACGGTACGACCGAGGTGTGATTCTGTGGAGGGGGGCACCGCACACGGCTAAGACAATTCAACTTCTGTCTTTGGGTGCCCCCCTGCCCCCGTATATAAAGGAGCAAGGGAGGAGGGGCCGGCCACCTCCTATGGTGCGGCTAGGGAGGGGACTCCTACTAGGAATAGGATTGCAATCCTATTCCTAGTAGGATTCACCGGAAGGAAGAAGGGGGAAAGGATTAGGAGAGGTGGCGCCCCCCCAATCCTAGTCCAACTAGGATTCCTAGGTGGGGGCGCCGGCCAGCCCTATGGGCTGCCTCTCTCTCACCATTTAGGCCCACTATGGACCATCCCCTCTCGTAGGGGGTTCCGGTAACCCCCTCCGGCATTCCCGATAAATCCGAAACTTTTCCGGTATACTTCCGGTGTCCGAATATAGCCGTCCAATATATCAATCTTTATGTCTCGGACATTCCGAGACTCCTCGTCATGTCCGTGATCTCATCTGGGACTCCGAACTACCTTCGGTACATCAATACTCAAAAACTCATAATACCGATCGTCATCAAACGTTAAGCGTGCGGACCCTACGGGTTCGAGAACTATGTAGACATGACCGAGACTCATCTCTGGTCAATAACCAATAGCGGAACCTGGATGTTCATATTGGCTCCTACATATTCTACGAAGATCTTTTATCGGTCAGAACCGCATAACAACATACGTTGTTCCTTTTGTCAAACGGTATGTTACTTGCCCGAGATTCGATCGTCGGTATCTTTATACCTAGTTCAATCTCGTTTACCGGCAAGTCTCTTTACTCGTTCCGTAACACATCATCTCGTGACTAACTCATTAGTCCTTTGCTTGCAAGGCTTATTATGATGTGTGTTACCGAGAGGGCCCAGAGATACCTCTCCGACACTCGGAGTGACAAATCCTAATCTTGATCTATGCCAACACCACGAATACTTTCGGAGACACATGTAGAGCATCTTTATGATCACCCAGTTACGTTGTGACGTTTGATAGCACACAAGGTGTTCCTACGGTATTCGGGAGTTGCATAATCTCATAGTCATAGGAACATGTATAAGTCATGAAGAAAGCAATAGCAGTTAAACTAAACGATCATAGTGCTATGCTAACGGATGGGTCTTGTCCATCACATCATTCTCCTAATGGTGTGATCCCGTTGATCAAATGACAACTCATGTCTATGGTTAGGAAACATAACCATCTTTGATCAATGAGCTAGTCTAGTAGAGGCATACTAGGGACATACTGTTTTGTCTATGTATCCACACATGTACTAAGTTTCCGGTTAATACAATTCTAGCATGAATAAAAGACATTTATCATGATATAAGGAAATACAAATAACATCTTTATTATTGCCTCTAGGGCATATTTCCTTCAAAGGGATCATCTTATAATGCTACCGTCGTTCTAAGCAAAATAAGAAGCATAATAAGATAAACATCACATGCAATCAAAATATGTGACATGATATGGCCATCATCATCTTGTGCTTTTGATCTCCATCTCCAAAGCATCGTCATGATCACCTTCGTCACCGGCGCGACACCTTGATCTCCATCGTAGCATCGTTGTCGTCTCGCCAACTATTGCTTCTACGACTATCGCTACCGCTTAGTGATAAAGTAAAGCAATTACATGGCGATTGCATTTCATACAATAAAGCGACAACCATATGGCTCCTGCCAGTTGCCGATAACATTACAAAACATGATCATCTCATACAAAACCGTATAACTCATCATGTCTTGACCATATCACATCACAACATGCCCTGCAAAAACAAGTTAGACGTCCTCTACTTTGTTGTTGCAAGTTTTACGTGGCTGCTACGGGCTTAGCAAGAACCGTTCTTACCTACGCATACAAAACCACAACGATGTTTCGTCAAGTATGTGCTGTTTTAACCTTCACAAGGACCGGGCGTAGCCACACTTAATTCAGCTAAAGTGAGAGAGACAGACACCCGCCAGTCACCTTTAAGCAACGAGTGCTCTTAATGGTGAAACCAGTCTCGCGTAAGCGTACGCGTAATGTCGGTCCGGGCCGCTTCATCTCACAATACCGCTGAAGCAAAGTATGACATGCTGGTAAGCAGTATGACTAGTATCTCCCACAACTCATTGTGTTCTACTCGTGCATATCATCTAAGCATAGACCTGGCTCATGATGCCACTTTTGGGGAACGTAGTATTTTAAAATTTTCCTACGATCACGCAAGATCTATCTACCAGATGCATAGCAACGAGAGGGAAGAGTGTGTCTACGTACCCTCGTAGACCGGAAGCGGAAGCGTCAAGTGACGCGGTTGATGTAGTCGAACTTCTTCGCGATTCAACCGATCAAGCACCGAACGTACGACACCTCCGCGTTCAGCACACGTTCAGCTTGATGAAGTCCCACGAGCTCTTGATCCAGTTGAGCTTCACGGGAGAGTTTCGTCAGCACGACGGCGTGGTGACGGATATGATGTATTCACCGGCGCAGGTGTCACACCCTGATTTTCATGTCTCATTGCTTAAGCTTATTTTCATGTCAAAAATGTGGATTTGCAAAAACTTTTGAGTGTTTTTGACTTTGCTTAGTTTTGACTTTTGTCTGCTATTTGCTAGTGCTCTAAAAATCAAATAAATCCTCCAACTCTTATACTTCATCTCCTTGACCCAAAACCTTTTCCCAATGATCATGCCATGTGTATAGACCAGTATAGAATTTTCTTATAAAAATATTTTGGCCAAATGGTATTTTCTAAAATTAGTTTTCCAAAAACCCCTGAATTGAGGTTTGCACTGCAAGTACCTTATTTAGGGTGTGAAAAATCTTTCAAAAAGTATATTTGAATCCTATTAGATATAGGACTCCCATAAACCACAAAAGTATAATTTTAAAAGCTATTTTTATATATTTTTTTAAAAGCTTTTTCTTAAGGCCAGAAATGGTCTTTAATAGGGAAAAATTATTTAAACATTTCAAAAATATTTGCCAAAATTCAGGGAGACTCATAGGACATATATTGTCCATATATAAGAGTTTCAACACATGGTCATGTTCAAAATATTGGACAAATCCTTCCAAAACCCTTTCTGGATATTTCAAGCTTTTGAAATATTTACAAAGGAAATATTCTCCAAAAATTCCAGGGAAATTCTATCATGTCATATATTACATATTTGATGATCTTGCAAAGCCTCATGCCTTGGAGATCAAGGAAACATCCTCAAACCCCTTCAAAACCATTCTATCCCTATTTGAAGATTGAGCAACTCTACATTGCCAAACTTGTCCATATGCTCTCAAATTTTGTGCACATGCTAGAATGGCCTAATAAGGCATCTAGACCAAATGGCACAAGATTTGGAATAGAGCAACTTGATCAGATCACCCCAAAACCACTTCTGTTCAAATTCAAATTTGAACAACTTTACATTGTCAACTTTTTATCTGGAGCCTCAAACTTTGTGGGCATGTTCATAACCCCAAATTATGATGCTACACCAAGTGGTGCATCAAGGGGAGATGAATTGCTTGACTCAAACAAGGTGAAACCATTTCTGTTCATTTCTAGGGTTCACCAAAGTTACATTGGCCACTTTGCCCAAATGAGCTCAAATTTGGTGTAGGGACCTAATTATATGTGACATTTGATCCTGTTAAGTCCCATGTCAATTGGATGTCATTTGCTTGACCAAACACTGATCAAACACCTTCTGTTCATTTACCAAAACTAGTGGTTGAACCTCTTTTACTTTTCTCCATGGCCTCAAATTCTTACCACAGCTCCCCCTGATCATCCTCTACCCTCCAGTAACTCTCCTCTGCCTTATCTCAATTATTGGAGGTGGTAAAACCCCAAGTTACACTGCTGGACAGCAAGATTCACCCTCTCCCTCACCTCCCTCCTCACTCCAGTGGCTCCTGGAGCATCCAAGACTGCCTCCCCCTTTCTTTACTACTCCCTCTACCCACTGGACATGGTTGGACACAACAGGACACGGCCAGGATAGCACAGGCCCGACCATGCCGGCCAAAGGCGTGCTCTGGAGCACGCTACAGTGCACCAAGGCACTGTAGCTCGGCCCTCCCGAGGCTTCCAGACAGCCTTGGGCAGAGAGAGCATGTCCCCCGAGGTGCCCTCGACGTCCACGACCTGCAGGACGGTCGGCCCTATCCTCTCCGGCCCTCCTCCTCTCTCTCCTCGAGCTCGCCCGTGCGCACCCTGGACCATGCCCACGATGCACCGCGGCTGCCCTATATAAGCCCTTCCCCCGAGCGCCCGTTGCTTCTTCTGGATCCTCCTCATCTCCGTGCACCTCCCAGACATCCCCAACCTCCCTCCCGTGGCCTCCTACCTCCTCCGTGGCCGGAGTGCCGCCGCGGCCCCTTCCACGGCCATTCGGCCCTTCACCTCTTCGGGCATCCCCCGACCTCCCCTGGACACCTGGATGGATGCGGCACCCCTCCCTGGGTACTCCGGTGCGCCGCACACCGCCGGAGGTGGCCGGAATCACCGGCACAGGTGGCGGCCGGGCCTTGCTCCGACCTCGCCCGCGCGCGCGTAAGGAAGGAGCTGCCTCTCCCCTGACCCCTCCTCCGGGCGCGGCCGAGCCACGCGGCACCGCCCCCGTCTCCGGCCGGCGCAAGCTGGCGGTGTGGCGCCGGCGGCCAGCGAGGCCGGGCCTCCCCATCGTTCCTCTGCCTCAGGCGAGAGGTAGGGGACGACCTCCCCACCAGCTGGCAGGGGGGCCCCGCCCGTCAGCGGCTGTGCCAACCGAGCCGGCCCACCCGTCGGGTTAAGTGGAAACGGCTTCGGGCCGGTTCGCTTGCCCCGCTGGGTGGCGTCTTCCCGCGATGCGCCTTCGACGTCGCCACCTCTCGCCGCAGCCGAGCCGCTGGGCCGGCCCTCAAGCTATCTTTCGCCCAGAGCGCAAGATAGGGTATAACCCCTTCCCTTTTTCTTTTTCTTTATTCTGTCAACTTCAAAAATGCCCCAAATATTCATATGAACTCCAAATGGCATGATTCAAATTTCTGGTAGCTTCTAAAATCATGCCCTATCACATGGTGCAACATGCACATTATTCCAGAAACTTTTCCTATACAAACATTTATCAAATGCCCATTTTCCACTTTCTGTGATTAACTTTAGAAAATCACAGAGAGCTCATTTTTATTCCAAATGCAGTGGTTCAAATTCCTAGATGTTTGTCATGTCCAAACTTAGTTTTGGAACATTTTTAATAATAGTTTCTGTACCCCACCAATTATTGAGCCATTTCTTCCTATTTATCAGCTTTGGAAAATCCTAGGAAATTCATTTCAATTCCAAATCCATTGAAACCAACTCCTAGATGCTTCTAAAATCATGACTTGATGATGGGTACCTTTGCTCATCATTCTAGAAAATATCTCTGTATACTTCTTCCAAATCCATAAACCCTTTGGTTCCATCATATTGGAATGTTCCAAATCACCCATTGATCCAATACCTATGAAACCACCTTGGTCATTTCTAATATGACCAGAGGTATCCTAGAAAAGTCCAACTCCTATTTTTAGAGCACTTTTATTGTTGCTTTGATTGTGTTGCTTATTATGATTGTTTCCATCGTTAGTTGACGTAATAAGCGGAGTATTCGGAGATGGACCAGAAGATTTGAAGACTCCGAAGTATAAGGCAAGCAGCCCTTTGACCATGTTCAAGAACCTTTTTATGCATGTCTCATAGCACCTTATTATACAATGCATCGGAATCATGTTAAGGTGGAAACCACTTTGATTGCTACCTTTGTTACTTTACTGTTGAAACTTGCATCAGACATGACCCTACCTTCCTATGAGGGTTATGTGGGTGGGAGTAGTTAGGTTGCTTTAATAGTGGCTACGCAAATGGGACGGGTATATGCATGGTGACGGAGGCAGGATACTTTCAAAAGACTTTTCGAAAACCCCGTCGGGTGCCATTTATGCCCGAGGGAGATGGTGAGATGGGTAACCACTTGATGACGAAGTGGTGTACCGAGGCAAGTGTGTGTGTTGTTTTGAAAACGGATTGGTTTAAGTTGCGACCGTTATTCCAACCAAACATGCGCAACCACTCTACCCTTATATGGGAAAGGGCATTATTGATTACCTAGGTCGATACTAGCATGGTGCCCGCATTACTAGTGACGGGGGTGACATGAGGTCACTCTCGGGACGGGGTCGTGCTTGGATAGGCGGCCATGACTGTTTTCACAGGGCACCGGACACACCGTTGGTACCCCGTGCTTGTGATATATGATGAATTCGGAGCGAGTCTCCACAAACCTTGAGATGTGAAATGTTTGGCACAGGGGCTGTTACCAATCGAGTGGACTCCATATTAGTGTCACCTAGGGAAAGATAGTGATCGGGTGCTTACCCCGGGTACTTGAGGTACCGCGGGTCGTGGATGACACGGAAGTTCCCCGGATCTTGTGGGTAAAGTGTGCAACCTCTGCAGAGTGTAAAACTATTCGAATAGCCGTGTCCACGGTCATGGACAGTTGGGTAACCGCTCTTGGGCTACGTCCAATGTTTGCGAAACCTGGTGTGTGTGTGAGGAAACAACATGGTTCGGAGATATTGATGATGTGATTGTGAGGAAGTCACAACGAGCTTGTGCATGAGTTGATTGCAACTCTTTCTCGATATTGAAGTCTGTGACCTCCTGGTACTTGTTACAGACATATGCATATCCATGTTTCATGTTGATCATACTTGCATATGAAAAACTAGCTTTTCGCAAAACTGCCAACCTAGCAGTAGAGCCTTGCATAAATATTCTGTTACCACACTTGGGTTGCTTGCGAGTACATTCAATGTACTCATTGGCTTGCCACTGGTTATTTTATTGGCCAGGCAGGAGAGAACAGGTTATGATGAAGATTTCTCGGTGACGAGCATGCGAGCTAGGACGCTTCCCAGTCAGAATGCCTGTAGGGTTAAGGCAGATGGCATGGGTCCCAGTTGCCTTTGAAGATTTTCCGCTGCGATGATATACTCAAGACTTGACCATTATGGTCCTACTTGTGTAACACGGTATGTAAGGATGTAAGACTCTTGTTATTCAGCTTCTGTGTGTTCAGTGAGCATTGATCTCTGGGATCACTGTACATGTGCATTCGGTGATCACGACTTATGAGTCGGGGTCCCCACAGAGCTGGTATCAGAGCCATCCTGACTGTAGGAAGCCTTAGTTAGCATGGTCGTTAGTTAGGGTAAAACTATTTTCCAAGACTATTAGTAGTTTTCAAAACTATCTATACTTCTCTTCCCTTCTCAGTTTTTCGAAAACTAGGCTATGCTCGATCTCTTCCCCTTCAAAACCTTGGTCGCTAAAACCCCTATGCCCCTGACCACTGGATTTTCTGTAATCCTCGTGGAGTGCACCTTGCTAAACACTCACCCACCACTTTTGCACACAAGTTTGGTGACACCACGACAAGACGATACTAACGGAGGTTACATCCTCGATGGATAAGGATATGAAGACCCAGAAGATGGGGGACACCCTTGACAAGAACCCCCAAGATGGTGCAGCATTGGCCCATGATGACCAGGCTATAGGTTATGCAAAATCATGATATGCATTGCTAATAGAGTAATCATGTCACTACCGTTGTTGTGTCGACAACCACCGGTGGACGAGAACCATGCCATTTGGTCCGCCTCACTATAGTGAGCAGGAAAACGGTTCTCTTCGTCCCCCGCTCTTGGTGTCGATGTTTTCATCAACGGAACCGACATGTTGGACCTCTATTATGCCTTGTTATTATCATCACATATGGATTGCCTACCTGGTACCCTCGACGCCCCAGAAGGCACAAGGGATCGTCATGATTAAAGAGACAAGAGAAGACCAAGTCAACGCCAGCTACAAGGAGGCACCTTCACCCTATCCCCTCATCAGGCGAGAAGATGTTGAAGATTCTTCAGGATCAACCCGGATCATTCATCAAGCAACTACAAGGGACATAGCAACACCTGAGGAAGCTCAGAAGACTGCACGAGGCACAAGTCGCGACACAGAGTCCGAGAACCCCTAGGGTAGGATGAGTCGTGTACCCCCTATGCGCAGTCGAGTCCATATGATGGTTCGAATAGAACCGTGATTGTGTGTTGTTTGCTTTTATTCGTTTGTGTTTTGATATAAGTCGCACTTTGCCCCAGGCAACAAGTGCATGGCTATATCTCCTCCCTTGCCTTGTTTCTTTTGTATCTGCCTTTTTGCACCTGTTTGTTGCACCTGCACCATAGAACCCCCTTTAGGCATTTCCCTCCTTTACGCTGCTTCTTCCCTCTATTCTCTCTCTCCCCAACTGAAGACCCGCAAGACAAGATGCACCAAGGATTCTACCTCGACAGCCAACTGGCACCGAAGACTTCTGCTACAACCCCCGTGACCTAGTGCAACCCCGTAGAGTTATGTTTAACCCTCCAGACCAGTAACCCTCTTCCTAGACCCGTTGAGACTCCCCGAGACCCTCCAGCACGAATCCTTAACCATGTGCCTAACCCATGGTAAAGCGAGAGAACCTGTTAAGCCTTTGTAACCTTGCACAACACTAGGTTCGTAAAGGAGCTAGTGGACACGATGAGTGGGCACATTTTCATCCTGATATAGCACGAGGTCTGACGATGCCATAGATAGACCAGTTCAAGGATATTGGACAGATGACTTGGTGATTTATATCAGTGACTTCGAGGAATTATCTGAGACCTTGATGGATTGTGAGGTTTTCATGTTGGTGGAATCATGACTTTGGGGAAATATGTAGGAGTGCCGTTGGGCATGAGATTTGGATTTATGTAGGTGATTCTGGTTGGTATAGATGCTGGTTATGTCTGCATGATTCGGAGTAAGATTGGATTTAGGCCTATAATCCTGATTATGATATCATGCTTCTCGGTGGACGATAACCTAGGAGATTGGATTATTTGTCGGAGTTGATTTAGGGATCTATATAGTCGTGATCTTGGAGTTTACTTGACCCGGATGATGGGAATTTGGTGGACATACTATCGTGATGCATAGTCATTCCAAGTATTTGGGGATTATAGGGACTTGAGATCTTGTGGAACATCGTAGACATCGGATTTGTAGAATTGTGGTCTTATGTGGAGATTGATGGGAATAACCGGGCTATCGGAGTTGATCTATAGGAAGGAAACAAATCTTGGAGTGGCATATGACGTGTTTCCTTAGATTAGAGATGCATTATCTTGAGCCTTGCAAGAATAGGTTGAGTGCTTGGATTATGGAGTTTAATCTCAGCTCAGCAGCATGTATGATCTACCTTTGGATTTTAGAGGTAGACGTACATATGGATTTGGGGATTCTTAGACAAGTATGATTTTGTGAGACCGTCTCTTGAGAGTCATAAGGATATGTATGGCAATGAGTGGTGATTAAAGTTGGTCTATGCGAGAGGCCGCTTTTCCGTTCGGAGTACTAGATAGAGCTATTGGCATCTCAGAAACTGTGCTTAAGGATAAGATGATATAAGTTCACTCACTCACTAGAACCCTTGAAACCCTTAAGCCCCACCGAGCCACAACTTGGTCAGATTCTTACCACGGGCCTTGACTTAGAGTCAGGAAGGCCTCTGCAAATACTCAACCGAGGCCACCACCAATACCCCAGCTTACCTTGCGTACCCCTTAGACCTCATGGAGTAAGTGGACAAGTTGGGTAACATCATTGTTTGATGGCCTACTTGTCTGCCCGAAGACAGAGAAGAGACGGACAGCTGGACAGAAGACATTTGAAGACCGCCCTGTCAAGAAGGAAGATCTACACCGACCACCGTCATCAAGAAGAGGACTTCCGCGTTGAAGACCGGGCATATCTGCAAACCACTCCTCCCGAAGGAGCTAAGCTTTTCCGTGTCAAGAAACGCTCACACCCAGTTGCATCAAGACTTGAAGGCACGATTCTGGTGGCACGAGATGGAAAGAGAGATTTGCAACCCATGTTGCAAAGTGTGATGTGTGCCAAAGGGTCAAGCTGAAAATCAGCGACCCGCTGGATTGCTTCAACCACTCAAGGCTTCTGAGTGGAAGTGGGATAAAGACGGAATGAACTTCGTCACTGGATTACCAAGGTCGGATGAGAGGACATGGCTCTATCTGGGTCATAGTTGATCATCTGACAAAGGTGGTCTATTTTATTCCTGTCAAGACCACTTATGATGGCAACCTGCTGGCAGCTCTCTACATCGACCGAATCGTAAGTCTTCACGGCATTTCCCAAGGAGATTGTGCCAGATCGAGGAACCCAGTTCACCTTTAGGATCTGGAAGAAGTTCCGAGAAGCCTTGGGAACCAAGTTATCTTTCAGCACGACTTTCCACCCCCAGACCGGAGGTCAGACTGAGCGAGTCAATCAGATTCTCGAAGTCATCACTCCGAGCCTGTGTCTTGGCATATGGAGCCAAGTGGGAGGATTGTCCCCCTTTTTGCTGAGTTCTCCTATAACAACAGTTACCAGTCGAGCCTTCAGATGGCCCCATTTGAGGTGTTGTACGGACACAGATGTCGCACACCCCTCAACTGGTCAGAGACTGGAGAAGGGCTAGTCTTTGGACTAGATATTCTCCGCGCAGCGGAAGAGCAAGTCCAACTAGTCAGAGAACGTTGAAGGCAGCCAAGTCAAGGCAAAAGAGCTATGCTGACACTCACCGTCGGAACATAAGTTTCCATGTCGGGGACCATGTGTACCTGCGGGTAACTCCTCTGAAGGGAAACAAGCATTTCCACGTCAAGGGGAAGCTCGCACTAAGGTTCATCGGACCCTTTGAGATCACTGCAAGACATGTGGTAGACGGCTCCCCAGCTAGATCTACCACCTGAGATACCCTCCGTGCACCAAATCTTCCACGAGCCCCCACTCTGGGAGTGCTTCTTACCTCCTAGCTAGCCCGATGCCCGCAAGGACATCGACCACTGAGCCTTTGGCAGCTAACCCAACCTAACCTATGCAAGAGACTCCTCAGCAACCTCCATCAAGGAAGGCATCAAGCAAGAAGCCATACCATCAAGCACATCAGGATTCCAAGGAGCACCGCTCGGAAACAGAACCAACAAGAAGAAGTGAAGACTACCCCATATCCAAGACTCCGCCTTTCTTTCCACGCCTAGTCTGGGAATCTCGGGGACGAGATTCTTGTAAGGGGGGTAGGTCTGTCACACCCTGATTTTCATGTCTCATTGCTTAAGCTTATTTTCATGTCAAAAATGTGGATTTGCAAAAACTTTTGAGTGTTTTTGACTTTGCTTGGTTTTGACTTTTGTCTGCTATTTTCTAGTGCTCTAAAAATCAAATAAATCCTCCAACTCTTATACTTCATCTCCTTGACCCAAAACCTTTTCCCAATGATCATGCCATGTGTATAGACCAGTATAGAATTTTCTTATAAAAATATTTTGGCCAAATGGTATTTTCTAAAATTAGTTTTCCAAAAACCCCTGAATTGAGGTTTGCACTACAAGTACCTTATTTAGGGTGTGAAAAATCTTTCAAAAAGTATATTTGAATCCTATTAGATATAGGACTCCCAGAAACCACAAAAGTATAATATTAAAAGCTATTTTTATATTTTTTAAAAGCTTTTTGTTAAGGCCAGAAATGGTCTTTAATAGGGAAAAATTATTTAAACATTTCAAAAATATTTGCCAAAATTCAGGGAGACTCATAGGACATATATTGTCCATATATAAGAGTTTCAACACATGGTCATGTTCAAAATATTGGACAAATCCTTCCAAAACCCTTTCTGGATATTTCAAGCTTTTGAAATATTTACAAAGGAAATATTCTCCAAAAATTCCAGGGAAATTCTATCATGTCATATATGACATATTTGATGATCTTGCAAAGCCTCATGCCTTGGAGATCAAGGAAACATCCTCAAACCCCTTCAAAACCATTCTGTCCCTATTTGAAGATTGAGCAACTCTACATTGCCAAACTTGTCCATATGCTCTCAAATTTTGTGCACATGCTAGAATGGCCTAATAAGGCATCTAGACCAAATGGCACAAGATTTGGAATAGAGCAACTTGATCAGATCACCCCAAAACCACTTCTGTTCAAATTCAAATTTGAACAACTTTACATTGTCAACTTTTTATCTGGAGCCTCAAACTTTGTGGGCATGTTCATAACCCCAAATTATGATGCTACACCAAGTGGTGCATCAAGGGGAGATGAATTGCTTGACTCAAACAAGGTGAAACCATTTCTGTTCATTTCTAGGGTTCACCAAAGTTACATTGGCCACTTTGCCCAAATGAGCTCAAATTTGGTGTAGGGACCTAATTATATGTGACATTTGATCCTGTTAAGTCCCATGTCAATTGGATGTCATTTGCTTGACCAAACACTGATCAAACACCTTCTGTTCATTTACCAAAACTAGTGGTTGAACCTCTTTTACTTTTCTCCATGGCCTCAAATTCTTACCACAACTCCCCCTGATCATCCTCTACCCTCCAGTAACTCTCCTCTGCCTTATCTCAATTATTGGAGGGGGTAAAACCCCAAGTTACACTGCTGGACAGCAAGATTCACCCTCTCCCTCACCTCCCTCCTCACTACAGTGGCTCCTGGAGCATCCAAGACTGCCTCCCCATTTCTTTACTACTCCCTCTACCCACTGGACACGGTTGGACACAACAGGACACGGCCAGGATAGCACAGGCCCGACCATGCCGGCCAAAGGCGTGCTCTGGAGCACGCTACAGTGCACCAAGGCACTGTAGCTCGGCCCTCCCTAGGCTTCCAGACAGCCTTGGGCAGAGAGAGCATGTCCCCCGAGGTGCCCTCGACGTCCACGACCTGCAGGACGGTCGGCCCTATCCTCTCCGGCCCTCCTCCTCTCTCTCCTCGAGCTCGCCCGTGCGCACCCTGGACCATGCCCACGATGCACCGCGGCTGCCCTATATAAGCCCTTCCCCCGAGCGC
The DNA here is from genome assembly GCA_902687465.1 of Secale cereale. NCBI lineage: Eukaryota > Viridiplantae > Streptophyta > Magnoliopsida > Poales > Poaceae > Secale > Secale cereale. The sequence goes on from LR738709.1 coordinate 184,885,202, forward strand.
CCGTTGCTTCTTCTGGATCCTCCTCATCTCCGTGCACCTCCCAGACATCCCCAACCTCCCTCCCGTGGCCTCCTACCTCCTCCGTGGCCGGAGTGCCGCCGCGGCCCCTTCCACGGCCATTCGGCCCTTCACCTCTTCGGGCATCCCCCGACCTCCCCTGGACACCTGGATGGATGCGGCACCCCTCCCTGGGTACTCCGGTGCGCCGCACACCGCCGGAGGTGGCCGGAATCACCGGCACAGGTGGCGGCCGGGCCTTGCTCCGACCTCGCCCGCGCGCGCGTAAGGAAGGAGCTGCCTCTCCCCTGACCCCTCCTCCGGGCGCGGCACCGCCCCCGTCTCCGGCCGGCGCAAGCTGGCGGTGTGGCGCCGGCGGCCAGCGAGGCCGGGCCTCCCCGTCGTTCCTCTGCCTCAGGCGAGAGGTAGGGGACGACCTCCCCACCAGCTGGCAGGGGGGCCCGCCCATCAGCGGCTGTGCCAACCGAGCCGGCCCACCCGTCGGGTTAAGTGGAAACGGCTTCGGGCCGGTTCGCTTGCCCCGCTGGGTGGCGTCTTCCCGCGATGCGCCTTCGACGTCGCCACCTCTCGCCGCAGCCGAGCCGCTGGGCCGGCCCGCAAGCTATCTTTCGCCCAGAGCGCAAGATAGGGTATAACCCCTTCCCTTTTTCTTTTTCTTTATTCTGTCAACTTCAAAAATGCCCCAAATATTCATATGAACTCCAAATGGCATGATTCAAATTTCTGGTAGCTTCTAAAATCATGCCCTATCACATGGTGCAACATGCACATTATTCCAGAAACTTTTCCTATACAAACATTTATCAAATGCCCATTTTCCACTTTCTGTGATTAACTTTAGAAAATCACAGAGAGCTCATTTTTAATCCAAATGCAGTGGTTCAAATTCCTAGATGTTTGTCATGTCCAAACTTAGTTTTGGAACATTTTTAATAATAGTTTCTGTACCCCACCAATTATTGAGCCATTTCTTCCTATTTATCAGCTTTGGAAAATCCTAGGAAATTCATTTCAATTCCAAATCCATTGAAACCAACTCCTAGATGCTTCTAAAATCATGACTTGATGATGGGTACCTTTGCTCATCATTCTAGAAAATATCTCTGTATACTTCTTCCAAATCCATAAACCCTTTGGTTCCATCATATTGGAATGTTCCAAATCACCCATAGATCCAATACCTATGAAACCACCTTGGTCATTTCTAATATGACCAGAGGTATCCTAGAAAAGTCCAACTCCTATTTTTAGAGCACTTTTATTGTTGCTTTGATTGTGTTGCTTATTATGATTGTTTCCATCGTTAGTTGACGTAATAAGCGGAGTATTCGGAGATGGACCAGAAGATTTGAAGACTCTGAAGTATAACGCAAGCAGCCCTTTGACCATGTTCAAGAACCTTTTTATGCATGTCTCATAGCACCTTATTATACAATGCATCGGAATCATGTTAAGGTGGAAACCACTTTGATTGCTACCTTTGTTACTTTACTGTTGAAACTTGCATCAGACATGACCCTACCTTCCTATGAGGGTTATGTGGGTGGGAGTAGTTAGGTTGCTTTAATAGTGGCTACGCAAATGGGACGGGTATATGCATGGTGACGGAGGCAGGACACTTTCAAAAGACTTTTCGAAAACCCCGTCGGGTGCCATTTATGCCCGAGGGAGATGGTGAGATGGGTAACCACTTGATGACGAAGTGGTGTACCGAGGCAAGTGTGTGTGTTGTTTTGAAAACGGATTGGTTTAAGTTGCGACCGTTATTCCAACCAAACATGCGCAACCACTCTACCCTTATATGGGAAAGGGCATTATTGATTACCTAGGTCGATACTAGCATGGTGCCCGCATTACTAGTGACGGGGGTGACATGAGGTCACTCTCGGGACGGGGTCGTGCTTGGATAGGCGGCCATGACTGTTTTCACAGGGCACCGGACACACCGTTGGTACCCCGTGCTTGTGATATATGATGAATTCGGAGCGAGTCTCCACAAACCTTGAGATGTGAAATGTTTGGCACAGGGGCTGTTACCAATCGAGTGGACTCCATATTAGTGTCGCCTAGGGAAAGATAGTGATCGGGTGCTTACCCCGGGTACTTGAGGTACCGCGGGTCGTGGATGACACGGAAGTTCCCCGGATCTTGTGGGTAAAGTGTGCAACCTCTGCAGAGTGTAAAACTATTCGAATAGCCGTGTCCACAGTCATGGACAGTTGGGTAACCGCTCTTGGGCTACGTCCAATGTTTGCGAAACCTGGTGTGTGTGTGAGGAAACAACATGGTTCGGAGATATTGATGATGTGATTGTGAGGAAGTCACAACGAGCTTGTGCATGAGTTGATTGCAACTCTTTCTCGATATTGAAGTCTGTGACCTCCTGGTACTTGTTACAGACATATTCATATCCATGTTTCATGTTGATCATACTTGCATATGAAAAACTAGCTTTTCGCAAAACTGCCAACCTAGCAGTAGAGCCTTGCATAAATATTCTGTTACCACACTTGGGTTGCTTGCGAGTACATTCAATGTACTCATTGGCTTGCCACTGGTTATTTTATTGGCCAGGCAGGAGAGAACAGGTTATGATGAAGATTTCTCGGTGACGAGCATGCGAGCTAGGACGCTTCCCAGTCAGAATGCCTGTAGGGTTAAGGCAGATGGCATGGGTCCCAGTTGCCTTTGAAGATTTTCCGCTGCGATGATATACTCAAGACTTGACCATTATGGTCCTACTTGTGTAACACGGTATGTAAGGATGTAAGACTCTTGTTATTCAGCTTATGTGTGTTCAGTGAGCATTGATCTCTGGGATCACTGTACACGTGCATTCGGTGATCACGAATTATGAGTCGGGGTCCCCACAGCAGGGCTTCGCCTAAGCACCGCGACGGTATGACCGAGGTGTGTTTCTGTGGAGGGGGGCACCGCACACGGCTGGAACAATTCAACTTGTGTCTCTTTGGGTGCCCCCCTGCCCCCGTATATAAAGGAGCAAGGGATGAGGGCCGGCCGGCCTCCTATGGTGCGGCTAGGGCAATCCTACTAGGAATAGGATTGCAATCCTATTCCTAGTAGGAGTCCACCAAGAAGGAAGAGAGGGAAAGGAAAAAGGAGGGAGAGGTGGCGCCCCCCAATCCTAGTCCAACTAGGATCCCTAGGTGGGGCGCCGGCCAGCCTCTATGGGCTGCCTCTCTCTTTTCCTTAAGGCCCACTATGGACCATCCCCCTTCGTAGGGGGTTCCGGTAACCCCCTCCGGCAATCCAGTTAAATCCGAAACTTTTCCGTAACACTTCCGGTGTCCGAATATAGTCGTCCAATATATCAATCTTTATGTCTCGGACATTCCGAGACTCCTCGTCATGTCCGTGATCTCATCCGGGACTCCGAACTACCTTCGGTACATCAAAACTCATAAACTCATAATACCGATCGTCATCAAACGTTAAGCCTGCGGACCCTACGGGTTCGAGAACTATGTAGACATGACCGAGACTCATCTCCGGTCAATAACCAATAGCGGAACCTGGATGTTCATATTGGCTCCTACATATTCTACGAAGATATTTATCGGTCAAACCGCATAACAACATACGTTGTTCCTTTTGTCATCGGTATGTTACTTGCCCGAGATTCGATCGTCGGTATCTCCATACCTAGTTCAATCTCGTTACCGGCAAGTCTCTTTACTCGTTCTATAACACATCATCTCGTGACTAACTCATTAGTCTTTTGCTTGCAAGGATTATTGTGATGTGTGTTACCGAGAGGGCCCAGAGATACCTCTCCGACACTCGGAGTGACAAATCCTAATCTTGATCTATGCCAACACCACGAATACTTTCGGAGACACCTGTAGAGCATCTTTATGATCACCCAGTTACGTTGTGACGTTTGATAGCACACAAGGTGTTCCTACGGTATTCGGGAGTTGCATAATCTCATAGTCATAGGAACATGTATAAGTCATGAAGAAAGCAATAGCAGTAAAACTAAACGATCATAGTGCTATGCTAACGGATGGGTCTAGTCCATCACATCATTCTCCTAATGATGTGATCTCGTCGATCAAATGACAACTCATGTCTATGGTTAGGAAACATAACCATCTTTGATCAATGAGCTAGTCTAGTAGAGGCATACTAGGGACACTCTGTTTTGTCTATGTATTCACACATGTATCAAGTTTCCGGTTAATACAATTCTAGCATGAATAAAAGACATTTATCATGATATAAGGAAATACAAATAACATCTTTATTATTGCCTCTAGGGCATATTTCCTTCACCCTTCCCCTAGGAGCATGCGTCTAGTACTTTGTTTCGATGGATAATAAATTTTTGCAATAAGTATGTGAGTTCTTTATGACTAATGTTGAGTCCATGGATTATACACACTCTCACCCTTCCACCATTGCTAGCCTCTCTTGTACCGCACAACTTTCGTCGATACCATACACCCACCATATACCTTCCTCAAAACAGCCACCTTTCCTACCTATCATGGCATTTCCATAGCCATTCTGAGATATATTGCCATGTAACTCCACCGTTCCGTTTATTATGACACGCACCATCATTGTCATATTGCCTTGCATGATCGTAAGATAGCTAGCATGATGTTTCTATGGCTTGTCCATTTTTTGATGCCATTGCTACGCTAGATCATTGCACATCCCGGTACACCGCCAGAGGCATTCACATAGAGTCATATTTTGTTCTAGCTTCGAGTTGTAATCTTTGAGTTGTAAGCAAATAAAAGTGTGATGATCGTCATTATTAGAGCATTGTCCCGTGTGAGGAAACAAAAAAATAGAAAAAAATAGAGAAAGGCAAAAAAAGGAGATGGCCCCAAGACAAAGAGGGGGGCTAAAAAAGAAGAAGAGAAAAGCCCCTCCAAAAAAATGAGAGAAAAAGAGAGAAGGGACAATGTTACTATCCTTTTAGCACACTTGTGCTTCATCATAGCACTATGTTCTTCATGATAGAGAGTCTCCTATGTTGTCATTTTCATATACTAGTGGGAATTTTCATTATAGAACTTGGCTTGTATATTCCAACGACGGGCTTCCTCAAATGACCTAGGTCTTCATGAGAAAGCAAGTTGATGCACACCCACTAGTTTTCTTTTTGAGCTTTCATACACTTATAACTCTAGTGCATCCGTTACATGGCAATCCCTACTCACTCACATTGATATCGATTGATGGACATCTCCATAGTTCATTGATTTGCCTAGTTGATGTGAGACTTTCTCCCTCCTTTTGTCTATCACCACCTTCTATTCCACCCATAGTGCTATGTCCATGGCTCACGCTCATGTATTGCGTGAAAGTTGAAATTTTTTGAGAGTACTCAAGTATGAAACAATTGCTTGGCTAAAACCAAGGTTGTGCATGATTTAAATACTTTGTGTGGTGAAGATGGAGAATAGCCAGACCATATGATTTTGTAGGGATAGCTTTCTTTGGCCATGTTATTTTGAAAGACATGATTGCTTTATTAGTATGCTTGAAGTATTATTGTCTTAATGTCAAATGATAGACTATTGCTTTGAATCACTCGTGTCTTAATATTCATGCCATGATTAGATTACATGATCAAGATTATGCTAGGTAGCATTCCACATCAAAAATTATCTTTTTATCATTTACCTACTCAAGGATGAGCAGGAATTAAGCTTGGGGATGCTGATACGTCTCCGTCGTATCTATAATTTTTGATTGTTCCATGCCAATATTCTACAACTTTCTTATACTTTTGGCAACTTTTTATACTATTTTTTGGGACTAACATATTGATCCAGTGCCCAGTGCCAGTTCCTATTTGTTGCATGTTTTTTGTTTCGCAGAATATCCATATCAAACAGAGTCCAAATGGGATAAAAATGGATGGAGATTTTTTTGGAATATATGTGAATTTTGGGAAACAGAACCAAGGTGAGACGATGCCCGGGTGGCCCACGAGGGTGAGGGGCACGCCCAGGGGGATAGGCGCGCCCTGGGCCCCCGTGTCCACTCCGTAAGGTAGTTGATGCCCTTCTTTCGCTGCAAGAAAGCTAATATCCAGATAAAAACCGTGCTAAAAAAACAGCCCAATCGGAGTTACGGATCTCTCGGAATTTAAGAAACGGTGGAAGGCCAGAATCTGGGAACATAGAAACAGAGAGAGACAGAGTGATAGATCCAATCTCGGAGGGGCTCTCGCCCCTCCCAAGCCATGGAGACCATGGACCAAAGGGGAAACCCTTCTCCCATCTAGTGAGAAGGTCAAGGAAGGAGAAGAAGGAGGGGGGCTCTCTCCCCCTCGCTTCCGGTGGCACCGGAGTGCCGCCGGGGCCATCATCGTCACCGCAATCTACACCAACTACTTCACCGCCGTCATCACCAACTCTTGCCCCCTCTATGCAGCGGTGTAACCCCTCTTCTACCCGCTGTAATCTCTACTTAAACATGGTGTTCAACGCTATATATTATTTCCCAATGATGTATGGCTATCCTATGATGTTTGAGTAGATCCGTTTTGTCCTATGGGTTAATTGATGATCGTGATTGGTTTGAGTTGCATGTTTTATTATTGGTGCTGTCCTATGGTGCTCTCCGTGTCGCGCAAGTGTGAGGGATCCTCGCTGTAGGGTTTGCAATATGTTCATGATTTGCTTATGGTGGGTGGCGTGAGTGACAGAAGCACATACCCGAGTAAGTAGGTTGTTTGCGTACGGGAATAAAGAGGACTTGATACTCTAATGCTATGGTTGAGTTTTACCTTAATGATCTTTAGTAGATGCGGATGCTTGCTAGAGTTCCAATCATAAGTGCATATGATCCAAGAAGAGAAAGTATGTTAGCTTATGCCTCTCCCTCAAATAAAACTGCAATAGTGATTACCGGTCTAGTTATCGATTGTATAGGGACAAATAACTTTCTTGTGACAAAAAGCTCTCTACTAAAACTAATTTAGTTGTGTCTTTATCTTAACAACCCCTAGTTTTATTTGCGTGCTCTTTATATTCTTGCAAACCTATCCCACAAAAACTACAATGTACTTCTAGTTTCATACTTATTCTAGGTAAAGTAAACGTCGAGCGTGCGTAGAGTTGTATCGGTGGTCGATAGAACTTGAGGGAATATTTGTTCTGCCTTTAGCTCCTCGTTGGGTTCGACACTCTTACTTATTGAAAGAGGCTACAACTGATCCCCTACACTTGTGGGTTATCAACGAGGTCATGGCGGCGCTGGTCATCGGGAGGAGGCGAGGAAGGAAGGGACGGGCGCGGAGGCTGGCCGACGCTCGCAAGAGGGCGACGTCGACGGAGACCTAGGGCGGCGCCGCGGACTGATGGGCGCGGGCGCGATGGCGCGGGGTGACGGGGCCGTCGGAGTTGGGCGTTGGCGGCACTACGGGACTCAGCGGACGGCAAGGGCCATGGGGCAGAGGAGGAGGAGAAGGTGGCACCGCGACGACCTGATGCTAGGTTGAGGACGCGGAGTGCCAACGAGGAGGTTGGCGGCGCGGGGCGAGGCGGATCGCGGCGTGGGGGAGACGGCTGGAGGCGATGGGGTTCGAGCGTGTGTATGCGGGCGAGGGAGAGGGAGAGATCGAGAGGACGGAGTAGCGGCGCTGGGGGGAAGGGATCGACATGAGCGGTCGGGCTAGGGTTAGAGTGGCTGGGCCTTAGAGGCCTTCGAGCAAATGGGCCGGACTGGTGGTGTGCTGATGCAGCCTGGCTAGGCTCTCTCTCTCACTCATATTCTTGAGTAGAAAAGAATAAGAGAGAAGAAAAAGAAAGAGAGGGTTAGTGAAAGAATTGGGCATGGGGATAATTTTGTTGGACTCGCAAAAATGAGGGTGACCCCAGAAAATATAAGTGGGCATGATTGAAATATTAAATTCAAATTCCTTTGAATTTAATTCAAATGGTTTGAACAAAGACTAGGAGGTCGAAGTGCCCAAAAAAATGTTGAGAATTTTAGAGGAGCCTCGGTAAAAGAGAAAGTTCTATTGCCGAGGTTTGGAGGTGAAACTTGAAACATAAGAGGCCTGTCGAATATTTGCAAGTGTGTTTTGGTGATTCCAAATTAATGAAATAATTATTATAGCTCCCTAATAATATTGGGAGGGTATGTTATAAATAGAAATCACCATATGAATATCCCTCGATTTAAGTGGATCAAGGATCCACACAATTTATTTGGTTGAGTTTTTAAAAATTAATGACATGATGGCATGATGACATGATGCAATGCACAAAATAAATAGAGCAAGCACAAATAAAACACACAGTAACATCAAAATATATGGAACTCTTCCGGAGCATCAGTCTTGGGGCATCACAACTCTCCCACACTAACAGAGGATCTCGACCCGAGATCCTCGAGATGGCACCGGATGGAAGAAGAAAAAGGAAGAGGTAAACCAAAGTTGCTTCTTTGACAAACGAGTGAAACCACGAACTTGAGAGGTTGAAAACTTGAAGAAATGACACGACAGAAATGAAACAAGTTGAAACGCTCCGTTGGACAAGAGGAACAAGGAATACGACGAGAATGAAGAGCTTAGGTTGCAAGATAGACATTGAAACCACTCCGATTAAAACAAAATATAGAAGGAATAAGAATGAAATAATTTGGACAACATTACGACTGTGAATGGAAGGAATTTAACATGAACTTGCCAAGTTGGGATGATACTTGATGGAATCAACAACACACTACCTCCGAAACATTGAAAGAATGGCACAAGGGGTAAGAAATATTTTAGACAACACTCTGGTTGAAAAGAGAGGAAAAACTTGATAAGATGAGAGAATTTGAATGGAGAATACAACACTCCGGATAAATAGATAAACAAGGAAAAGAACATGATCTTGACAAAACAAGATCATTGGACGAAGAGAGCAATAAATAAAACCTCCGGACGAATGAATAGAAGCTAGATCGTTAAGAAGAAAGAAAGTGGAACAAAATGATTACTTCTACCACCAATGAATTTAAATAGCGTCCTTACAAACAAGGTTTGAATGGAGTTGTTGGAAATTCAACAATGAAAAGAATAAGCTTGATGTGGGCTTATGGAAACATCCCAAAGTTATGAGGTGACAACCGGCCACTAACGGGAAACAATTGATTGAATTGAGATCAACAAGGAAACGAAAAACTTATTTCACCGGGAGGATAAACAAAGAAGTCGAGTCATTTATATGCACCATAAATAGCAACAATCCTTAGGGAAAGCTTTTAGGTGAGATACAATCCAAGATTACTTCAACGAATAAATTGAAGTTTGAAAAGATCTCATGAACGAAGAATATGATCGGTTTAAATATCTCATTCCTTACAACTTGTGAATCTTGAAACATGAAGGAAAACTGTCAAGAATAACATAAAACCACCTTAAAAGATAAGGTCGAAACAATTGCACTTTAGAATGGTAGAAGAAGAATGCTTGCGCTCCAACAACAAGAATCTTGAAGAATACTTCGAGGATGAATTAAGTCATGATGAAGCATCATGGAGAACTCCGGTAACAAAAGGATGAGAAGTGAAGGATGACAAGAATATGATTGAAGCCTTGAAATGATTAGATGAAGCTTTGCAAATATATACTTGAAATAACTTGGACCTCCGGAAAACAAGATGAACAACTTGGAACCGAGAATATGATATGATGAACAAGCTTCGGAAAAAGAGATTAATCACTTCGAGGAAATAAGAATAAGATTTACTGTATGCTTATCCTTCATCAAATTAAATTGATGACAATCAACGGATTTGGCCTACTACTTATTCTTCTTGAAAAGGATTGGAGAGAGATATAGCCAAACTTGAGAAAAGTCTTGAACGACTCACCGGTAGGATTATGAAAAGAACAAATGAATTGATACAATAACAACGGAAGAGTAATCTTGAATTAACCACCGTAAAAATATGGAGATGAACGAAGAGACATCAATTAAGAATAGCTTCCTTCTCTACTAGGTTTTCAAAACAGGCTATCATTTCTCACCACTCCTCTCATCTGTCTCCCGCATCTTATCCCATCATTTTCCCGCTACAAGTGTCAATGATCACTGAAGGCTAGCGGTGACACACCGGCCATGTTAAATATCCCACACAGTTTCTAAAAGTACAAATGCGTGTGATAAGAGGGAGTAGGTCCCATAGGGTGACCAACGTGAATCACCACGCCTGCACAAGCGCGAGCAAAGATGGAGGTACTGGCTCAACTGTGTGCGATGCAAGTGCGCTGTAAAATCACCACGACCGCGCAAGCGCGAGCAAAGGGTGGAGATACTGGCTTAATCGTGTGCGATGCAAAACCACCACATGTGCAAGCTAAAGGCTGGTAAGTTTATTTGGAAATTAGGACGAACCGTGTGTGATAGACCAGCTAGCTAGAAATATATAAAAAAAATACATGCCTTGAGCGTCGCAAAAATAGGCGGTTCCGCGCCACTTTTTCTTATTATCATACACGTATATTGTTATTGGACCGTGCGTGATCTTGGGCACTCCGACAGTCCCGCCCCGCATCAACTCCTTTACCCAATTTTTAGTAGCCTCCATACTTCAACCATCGCCCACACTCCTCCAGCACCGACCTTATAGTAAAATTGCAGTAGCCGAGGCATTTGAACCGTCGCCCTCCTTCGTCCACCACCATCTCCACCCATCATTACTAAAATTTTCAGTAGCCGCGGCGTATCCTCAAACACCAACCCCCCTCCCCCCTGAACCCTAGCTTGTGTCCGTCGCCGACAGCCGCCAACCCCTGCCGGTCTGCCCGTTCCTCCTAGCTTAGATAATAAAGTTCAGGTTACCCAATGATTCCCATACCGTCACCCCACTCCCCTGAGTTTTTAGATGAGGCCTGCGGTGTCCCTCCCCACCAGATCCACATCCCCTGCTCCAGAATGGCACAGCCTAAGCTCGACCACGTATCCCAGGGAGTCCGACAAGCGTTTGGCCAAGAAGAGGTTTATTACAGCCTCTCCGGTGGACGTTGGCGAGGTGGCCGCCGTTCGCCCTGACCTGTCAATCCCGGAGAAACAGGTCGCCGCGGAAGCCGGCAAAGACGTTGACTATGTTGCCATGCCGAAGGCTTCTTGTCAGCGGGCTAGCGTATTACTGTATCTCGGGAAAGCTGGCTATGACATCAAGCTCGTCCATAGCGACGGCTTCACGCGGGCCATGTCACAGGTTAAGTGGTCCATCCCCAACCCCTCTGGTTCAACCACCATCGATCTCTTGGATGGCCCTGCCGCTGATCTCCTCTGCCAAGCGGTCAAGGATTTGCGAGCTTTATACGCCACCGATCCCATTTTGTCATTTTTGAAGGACACGTTCTATGGCGGCGGCTTGGTATCCTCAATTTCCAAGTCAGATCTCGTCGACCACGACCACGACCACGAGGAGGGCACCCACGAAGGTTCTTCCAAGGTGAAACAACCCATCTGTGACATCAGAGAGCACACCACGTGTCTGTGCTCTTCCAATTGGAAGGACCCCGTTCATGAAATGTGAGGCAACATTCTATCAGCTTTAACTGTGCCGTGTTTAATTATTTCAGTTATGCAAAAATGTATTGTTCAATAGGGCTATGCGATGTTTAAGTATGAATTGTCCACTTCAGTTTCACGAATGGCTATATTTGGTTGTTTATAGTGAGTAGATGCCTTGTTTATCTTTATTTGGTTGTTAGGTTGGTTTGATTGAGCATTTTTCCAGTTGTCGAGCAGATGCCTTGTTTATATGTATTTGGTTCTTAGTTTGGTTGTAGTGAGCATTTGTCCAGTTATCAAGCATATGCCTTGTTTATCTGTATTTGGTTGTTAGGTTGCTTTTTTAGCATTTGTCCAGTTATCAAGCAGATGCCTTGTTTATCTGTATTTGGTTGTTAGGTTGCTTTTTTTAGCATTTGTACAGTTATCAAGCAGATGCCTTGTTTATATTTATCTGCTTGTTAGGTTGGTTGCAGTGAGCATTTGTCTAGTTTTCAAACATATGTCATGTTTATCTGTATTTGCTTGTTAGGTTGGTTGTAGTGAGACTCTGTATAGTTTTCAATGGCTATATTTGGTTGTTATACTAGTCATTTATGCCTTGTTTATTTTAGTCATTCATAATGTGTTGTCATTATGTGCAAGTCGAAACTGTGCCGCTCGACTACATCAATACCAATTTGAACGGCTATATTTGGTTCCAGTTATTCCTGGTGTAGTTAACACATGCCCTTTATTTCAGTTTTACACATTTATCCAGTGTGATGTTTAAGCATTACCTACATTCTATTCATTTTCAACAATACCTGTTTGAATTGCAACATTTGATGGCTGTTAAGCCTGCTGTCTGTAACATTGCCTTCCATTTTATATCTTCTTTAACAGCATGCTGAAACCAACACATTCAAGCTATCATTTGGAGATGATGTTGTTTACCTTTGCTATATTTATTTGATGTTAAGGTTGTTGTACTTATCATGCCTTTCCACTACTTATGCAGGACAACAACGGGAGTGGCCACCATTTTCCGCCGAGGTTAGCTTCATCCCTCGGCTTGTACTCCCCCCGTCGTTCCATAATGTAGTGCATATAGATCCAGGCCTGGACACTTGTTAGCTTATAATATTGACTTGTTGCTTGTAGGTACATATGCCCTTGGCAAGGATCCATGCATCGACCCTTTTTGCCTATGGGGCAATGAGATATTCATTAACAAGCATCAAGTGAGGAAACTGATAAGGATTATTAGCAAAAAGATATGAATGGTGGCAAGCAAATTATTTTTTTATGCTCTATCCAACACAACAGTGAGCTGTAGGAAGGTAACCACAAACTCCGCAGCCTTCTCTTTTTACTGCCCATAATGAGTTGTTAGACAACAATGTCTGAATCTTTTTCGTTCCTAGTGGTTCCCGAAGCAGTTCACTCAAGATTACCTCACAAAGTACATGATTGGTGGACACACAATGAAGTTCATAGTATTTCATCCAGACTACAATGAGCATTGAGAAGTCATAATGAAGACTGTGAAAGATGAACGGGCAGCCATCACAAGGGGTTGGCCTAGAGTCGTGCACGCATTACGCATGGAGGAGGGCACAATATGGGCATTCCGCTTCACCTTCTCTAGCAACCAGAATGTCTTTCGCCTCTCTCTTTACATTCTTTAGTACAACTGTGGTTCATAATTCTTTACTTGGTGTTTCTGTAGTTCCTCAGTATGTGTACCCGCGCATCGAATTATGCATTCGTGGTTGAACATATATTTGTAATAAACATGGTTGGATATGAAATAAGTGATTGCCTACTTTCAAATTCAGAACATGTGATTTTTAAATTAGGGGTTAATTATGGATTAATTAGGGATTACACTGCACACGGTTTGCGAAAGCGAAACGTCTGCGATCGACGTGGAGATCAGAAACGTTTCTAGGATTCACTACGTGTGCGATCAATCTCCACTGCACACATGACATCCCAATAAAACTATGTGTGATGGACAACCTTTGCCACACAGTTTCTTCTATGCAATGTGTGTGATGCATTCAATAACGCAAACGATAAATTTGGTAATATCATGTGCAATGGCAATGCTATCACAAACGATTTAACGGGAAAAATTGTGTGTGATGTACCTATGAACGGAAACGCTTTCCTTGGAGTGACCATGTGGGATGTACATACGAACGGAAACGTTTAGCGGGGACTGACCGTGTGGGATGTACTTGTGACCAAAAACAATTTCGCATGTATAATTGTTTTTAACTCTACTATACGTATTTCCGTATTTGAGCGCTCTCCGGTCGCACACGACCTCATTTTGCCAAGCGTGTGTGCCAAGAGGGCATATCCCAGACGGTTTCGGGGTCGTGTGGGAAGGACCCCCCTATCGCCCACACTCACTAGGCGACGGTTCCAAATGCCGTCGCGGAAAGGGGGTTAAAGCCGTTTGTATAGCACCAACGCGTACTAGTGATAAGAGCTCCCACCTCTCACCACACGACGCCAATTTGTCGCAAAGTGTGCCTCACTTTTCTTTTTGGGACATTTTTCAAACTAGTGATATATCATCCATCAATGAGTTGGCCTATCGTGGTTCCGTGCGTGCAAAATGATGGAAATTTGTCACAAAGAGCGACACATAGAAGCTCCCACATCCCACCACACGATGGCAATTTTTCGAAAGGAGCGACACATAGGAGCTCCCGCCTCCCACCATACAACAACAATTTCTTGCAATGAGTGACACATAGGAGATCCCACCTCCCAACACATGCACCATGGTTGAGCCTTTTTTTGAAGGAAAAATATGGCTTTATTACTCAGTTGGCGTCCGGAATCTTCAAGGAGATAATCGCAAGAATACAGTCTAGTGGATGCGTAAACCACACCTTAAATAGCTCATTACTAATGCCATTCTTAGCTAATGAGTGTACAATTGAATTTATAGACCTTACACGACACACCTTGGAATCCTGAAAGTTCCTTAGCATGTCCTTGATATCTTCTATTCAGGCCCCTCTTGACGAGGGGCTTTTGTTTACGTCATTAAGCATCGAAATCAACTCTTTGTTGTCTAGCTCAAGATGGACCTTTTGGGGGACTAGTTCCATTGCAACTTGGAGAGCTCGCCAACATGCCAAAATTTTCGTAAGCACCAGACCAGTGATGTGATGAAAGAAGTGGCACACTCCTGCACGAATGCACCCTGATGATCGCGCAACACCACTCTTACTGCACCACTATCCCCGAGCTTGGACACAACTCCATCTAAGTTCACCTTGTTCCACCCCTTCGTCTATGGCTTCCATGTTCCACCAGCGCTGGGACCAATGATGTGGCCTTCTTCACCTGGTGGGTGAGCCATATTGGCTGATGAGGCATCATGCAAATATAGAATCATCATGTTATAATCATGGCCTAATTCTTCAATATGATTTTTTTGAACCTCACTATCATCCTACGACCCTAACAAGATGGCAACTCTCCTAAAGTGTTTTTAATTGCCATAATAGTGGTTATTATGGTGATCGGACATGTATGATGACTCTGCTAGAGTTTCCCTAAAGGAGTTGAGAGCCTATCATGGGCGAAGGAGCCGAGAGTATCTCCAACCAGATTGATCAAATTTGGCCCCTTATATCCGCAGACACAACCAGACCACTCTCTACATATTTCTCTGTACAATCCTACCCTCCATTTTTGGAACCTCAAATCCAAGCAAACACATGCCGTTGATCATTGAACGATAAGAATACACATAACAATGAACATAACATATAGATAAAAGTTTTTCAAAGAGAAAAAAAATACATAATTCAAACATCAAATTTATCCGGAGTGAAGTAATATATAGATCAAACCTAAAATTTATTTGGAGTGAATAGTTCAAACATAAAATTCAACAATTTCTAGTGAGCATCCACAAATCATGCATAAGATCATAGAGTTGCACCTGGCTATGGGTTTCCTGAAGTTGTTGATGCATCCCTAGGAACTTCACAACATGCTCTGCATGTGGTTTCGGCGGGCAGACATGTGATACGTTTCCGCCATATCTATAATTTATGATTGTCCATACCAATATTATTCAACTTTTACATACTTTTGGCAACAATTTATATGATTTATTTGGACTAACTTACTGATCCATTGCCCAGTGCTAGTTCCTGTTTGTTGCATGTTTTTGTTTCGCAGAAAACCATATCAAACGAAGTCCAAACACGATAAAAATTTCCGAGAATTATTTTGGAATATATGTGATTTTTGGGACTTGGAATCAACGCAGATGGGGGCCCAGTGACGCCCCAAGACCGACGCTCCAGAAGACTACCATACATTTTCGTGATCACCGTGTGTTACTTTTTGCTTGCTCTATTTATTTTTGCATTGCATCATGTCATCATGCCATCATGTCATTTAATTTTTGAAAACTCAACTAAATAAATGGAATAGATATTTTGATCTATTTAAATCTAGGGATATTCACAATGATGATTTCTCTTTATAACATATCCTCCCAATATTTAGGGAGCTATAATGAAATGTTCCATTGTTTTGGAATCATCCATAAACACACTTGCAGAAATAATTCACATGTATTTTCTACTTCAAGTTTGGTATCCAACCTTTGTCGTAAATTATTTCATCATTTTCCCAGGCTCCTCCTAAACTTTCAACATATTTGGACACTTCTGAAACCAAGTCCTAGTTCAAACCATTTGAATTATTTCAAATAAGTTCGAATTCAACTTCACACGCGTGCTCATTCCTATTTTTCTTGGAACAAGCTCATTTTTGTGAGTCTGAGAAAATTAACCTTCTGTGCAAATTCTTTCCCTAATCTCCCCTTTCTTTTTCTTCTCCATATTTCTTCTCTATTAAAATATTATGAGAGAGACAGAGAGAGTCACCCACCAGCCCGGCTAGGTCTCCTAGGCCTGCAACGAGGAAGGCCCACCCGCTCCCGTAGGCCCAACTATATAGGCCCAGCTGCCTAATCCTTGCCCATGACTAAATCCCTCCCCTCACTTGATCCCTCCTCCTCCTCCCGTTTGTTCCCCGCTCCGCCACCAACACGCACCCACACGCAGAGGAGAGGCGCCCCACGCTCGGCTTCTTCTATCCCGCTGCCCGCGACAACCAAGAATCCTCCTGGCGCACCTCCCTTCTCATCCATCGCGTCCCTCTTCTCCTACTTGAGCTCCGCCCGCTGCTCGCCCTTGTCCCGACTGGTTCGGGCAGGAGCTCGTGCCTGAGTTTTCCCGACTCCATCGACCTCCTTGACAGCCGCCTGCCGTGCCATAGCCTCCGCCCCTCGTGCAACCTACGTGCTGTCGCCGTCCTCTGTCAGCCTCCGTAAGACCCACGCCCTCCTTCGCCGGCCTCCTCTCCGTGCGGTGAAGCTCTTGCCTAAGCTGTCTCCTTCGACCAACCATGCTGATGCCGCTGTTGCTTTGACCTCCCCTGCTTTAGCTCGTTACCAAGGAGCAGCCCGATGGCTTCTTCGTTCGAGTGCCTCTTGAACGCCTCTGCCCCTTAGACCTCCAAGTTCTACAGAGCCCCATGTCCGAAGACTATCGTGGCTGTGTGACTCGCCAAGCAAGCCTTCGTCAGGACTGACGCCCGAACAAGCACCGTTTCCATGGATTACGCCAAGTAACACTACTCTCGATCCCCGAAGACTCAGATATGCCAAGTACCACAATGTCCGGAGCCCTCGGATTTGCCAAGTTCGACTACAACGTGTATACGACTACCGGCGACCCCGAAGCCACGTGGACGTCAAGTTCCTCTTTGAACCGTGTACCATGATACGTATCCAATGTATCTATAATTATTGATTGTTCCATGCTATTATTTATGATGTTTTGGATGTTTAATGGGCCTTGTCATACACTTTTATATTATTATTGGGACTAACCTACTAACCCAAAGGCCCAGTCCAGATTGGTGTTTTTTTGCCTGTTTCAGGGTTTTGCAGAAAAGGAATATCAAACGGAGTCCAAATGGAATGAAACCTCCGGGAGAGATATTTTTGGAGAAAATCACGCACGGGAGACTTGAGAACCGCGGAGTAGGGGCCACGAGGTGCCCACGAGGGTGGGGGGCGCGCCCCCTGCCTCGTGGGTCCCTCTTGAGGCCCCCGGTGTCCTCCTTCCTCCTATATAAACCTACGTACCCCGAAACCATCAGAGGAGGAGAGAAAACCCTAGTTCCACCGCCGTAACCTTCTGTTCCCGTGAGATCCCATCTTGGAGCCTGTTCCGGAGCTCCGCCGGAGAGGGGATCCATCACAGAGTGCTTCTACATCATCATCATCGCCGTCACCATGAGTTGTGAGTAGTTTACCATAGACCTTTGGGTCCATAGCTAGTATCTAGATGTCTTCTTCTCTCTCTCTAGATCTCAATACAAAGTTTTCCTCGGTCTTCGAGGAGACCTATTCGATGTAATCTCGTTTTGCGGTGTGTTTGTCGAGATCCGATGAATTGTGAGTTTATGATCATGATTACATATGAGCAATATTTGGTTCTTTTCTGAACTCTTTATGTGTGCTCATAATATCCTTGCAAGTATATTCAAATTATTCGTTTGGTTTGGCATACTAGATCTATTGTTCTTGCAACGGGAGAAGTGTTTGGCTTTGGGTTCAATCTTGCGGTGTCCTTTCCCAGTGACTGTAGGGGCAGTAAGGCACGTATTGTATTGTTGCCATCGGGGATAAAAAGATGGTGTTTATATCATATTGCTTTAGTTTATCCCTCTACGCCATGTCATCTTGCTTAAGGCGTTACTCTGTTCTAATGAACTCAATACACTAGTTGCATGCTGGATAGCGGTCGATGTGTGGAGTAATAGTAGTAGATGCAGACAGGAGTCAGTCTACTTGTCTCGGACGTGATGCCTATATACAATAATCATGCCTAGATAGTCTCATAATTATTCGCCTTTCTATCAATTGCTCGACAGTAATTTGTTTACCCACCGTAGAATATTGCTATCATGAGAGAATCTACTAGAGAACACTATGGCCCCCGGGTCTATTCTCAACATATCAATATACATCTACTTTACGTTTTCCGCTTTTACTTTCTGTTCTTATAAACAAAAATACCAAAAATATAAACTATCATCTCTATCAGATCTCACTTTCGTAAGTGACCGTAAATGGATTGACAACCCTTATTGCGTTGGCTACGAAGTTCTTATTTGTTTGTGCAGGTGCGAGGGACTCGCGCGTGGTCTCCTACTGGATTGATACCTTGGTTCTCAAAAACTAAGAGAAATACTTACGCAACTGTGCTGCATCTCCCTTTCCTCTTCGAGGGAATACAACGCAAGCTCGAGAAGTAGCAAGAAGAATTTCTGGTGCCGTTGCCGGGGAGGCTTACGCAAAAGTCATATACCAAGTACCTGTCACAAACCCTTATCCTTCGCATTACATTTTTTGCCTCTCGTTTTCCTCTCCCCACTTCACCCTTGCCGTTTTATTTGCCCTTCTTGTGCTGTGTGTTTATCGTTCGCTTGCTTCTTGTTTGCTTGTGTGTGTTGGATTGCTTGCTTGTCACTATGGCTCAGAACAATACCAAATTGTGTGACTTCTCCAATACCAACAATAATGATTTTATTAGCACTCCGATTGCTCCTATTACCGATGCTGAATCTTGTGAGATCAATGCTTCTTTGTTGAATCTTGTCATGAAGGATCAATTCTCTGGCCTTCCTAGTGAAGATGCCGTTACCCATCTAAACAACTTTGTTGATTTGTGTGATATGCAAAAGAAAAGGGATACGCATAATGATATTGTTAAATTGAAGTTATTTCCGTTTTCACTTAGAGATCGTGCTAGAACTTGGTTTTCCTCTTTGCCTAGAAATATTATTGATTCGTGGAATAAGTGCAAAGATGCTTTTATCTCTAAGTATTTCCCTCCTGCTAAGATCATCTCTCTTAGAAACGAGGTTATGAACTTTAAACAACTAGTTCATGAGCATGTTGCACAAACTTGGGAGAGAATGAAACTAATGATACGTAATTGCCCTACAGATGGTTTGAACTTATGGATGATTATTCAGAACTTTTATGCTGGCTTGAATTTTTCTTCTAGAAATCTTTTAGATTCGGCCGCAGGAAGCACTTTCATGGAAACTAGCTTAGGAGAAGCTACAAAACTCCTAGATACTATCATGGTCAATTATTCCCAATGGCACACCGAAAGATCTACTAGTAAAAAAGTGCATGCTTTTGAAGAAATTAGTGTTTTGAGTGGAAAGATGGATGAACTTATGAAATTATTTGCTGCTAAGAGTGCTTCTTCTGATCCTAATGATATGCCTTTGTCCACTTTGATTGAAAATAACAATGAATCTGTGGATGTGAATTTTGTTGGTAGGAATAATTTTGGTAATGATGCTTATAGAGGTAATTTTAATTCTAGGCCTTTTCCTAGTAATTCCTCTAATAATTATGGTAATTCCTACAACAACTCTTATGGAAAGATGCCTTCTGAATTTGAAACTAGTGTTAAGGAGTTTATGATCTCGCAAAAGAATTTTAATGCTTTGCTTGAAGAGAAATTGCTTAAGATTGATGATTTGGCTTGAAGTGTGGATAGAATTACTCTTGATGTTGATTCTTTGAAACTTAGATCTATCCCACCTAAGCATGATATCAATGAGTCTCTCAAAGCCATGAGAATTTCCATTGATGAATGCAAAGAAAGAACCGCTAGGATGCGTGCTAAAAGAGAGGATTATATTAAAGCGAGTTCTTCTAGTTATCATGAAAATAAAGATGAAGATCTGAAAGTTATTGATGTGTCTCCTATTAGATCCTTGTTTTCTACTATAAATCTTGATGAAGATAGGATTGGAGATGATTCTGCTTTAAGGTGTCCCAATGATTTAGAGATTTTAGATCTTGATGCTAAAATTGTTAAAAGTGGGAGTGAAGATATTAAAACTTTGCATAGCGTTGAACCCACTACTTTGGATTTCAAGGGATTCACTTATGACAATTGCTCTTTGATTGAGTGTATTTCCTTGTTGCAATCCGTACTATACTCTCCGCATGCTTATAGTCAAAATAAAGCTTTCACCAAACACATAGTTGATGCTTTGATGCAATCTTATGAAGAAAAACTTGAGTTGGAAGTTTCTATCCCTAGAAAGCTTTACGATGAGTGGGAACCTACTATAAAAATAAAAATAAAAGATCATGAATGCTATGCTTCGTGTGATTTGGGTGCAAGTGTCTCCACTATCCCAAAAACTTTGTGTGATTTTCTAGGGTTCCATGAGCTTGATGATTGTTTTTTAAATTTGCATCTTGCGGATTCCAATATTAAGAAACCTATGGGAAGAATTAATGATGTTCTTATTGTTGCCAATAGGAATTATGTGCCTGTAGATTTCATTGTTCTTGATATAGATTGCAATCCTTCATGTCCTATTATTCTTGGTAGACCTTTCCTTAGAACGATTGGTGCAATTATTGATATGAAGGAAGGAAATATTAGATTACAATTTCCTTTAAGGAAGGGCACGGAACACTTTCCTACAAAGAAAATAAAATTACCATATGAATCTATCATGAGAGCCACTTATGGATTGCCTTCCAAGGATGGAAATACCTAGATTTATCCTTGTATCGTGCATACCTAGGGGCGTAAAACGATAGCGCTTGTTGGAAGGCAACCCAATTTTATTTTTGTTTGTTTTTGCTGCTTTTAGAGAATAAATATTGCATCTAGCTTCTGTTTAGATGTGGTTTCAGGTTTTGTTTAGGGTTTTGTCAAGTAGATCCTTTGGGAAGACTTGTGTGAAGTATATATGATCTTGCTGTGAAAAACAGAATCGTTAGCACTCGCTAGAATGGACGTCAGATTTTACTGGAGCGTGCTATTTAGTTGATTCTTTTTGCAGATAATTAATAGACAAATTCCTCACGTTTACCAATTTAGTTTGAATTTTTTGGAGTTACATAAGTATGCGAAACCTTCAGATTACTATAGACTGTTCTGTTTTTGACAGATTCTGTTTTTCGTGTGTTGTTTGCTTATTTCAATGTATCTATGAGTAATATTGGGAAGTATGAACCATAGAGAAGTTGGAATACAGTAGGTTTAACACCAATATAAACAAAGAATGAATTCATTGCAGTACCTTTGAGTAGTGGTTTGCTTTCTTATACAAACAGAGCTCACGAGATTTTTGTCTAAGTTTTGTGTTGTGAAGTTTTCAAGTTTTGAGTATTGCTTTCATGGACTATGGAACAAAGAGTAGAAAGGGCCTAAGCTTGGGGATTCCCAAGGCACCCCAAGTAAAATTCAAGGACAATCAAAAGCCTAAGCTTGGGGATGCCCTCGAAGGCATCCCCTCTTTCGTCTTCATCCATCGGTAACTATACTTGGAGCTATATTTTTATTCACCACATGATATGTGTTTTACTTGGAGCGTCTTGTATAAATTGAGTCTTTGATTGTTAGTTTGCCACAATTATCCTTGCTGGACACACCTATTTGAGAGACTTCAATATGGTCTAGGAATTGATAGAACATTCTATGTGCTTCACTTATATCTTTTGAGTTGAATAGTTTTGCTATAGTGCTTCACTTATATCTTTTAGAGCACGGTGGTGATAATATTTTGAAGAAATTTTTGAACTCTCATGATTCACTTATATCCTTTTGAGAGTCTATTAAAACAGCACGGTAATGTGTTTAGGCTATAAAACTAGTCTTCACATGATAGACATCCAATATCAATGTAGTAAAAACTTTCACACTAAGTGCATTGAATATGATGAGAAGTTGGATGCTTGATAAATGTTTTTAGATATGAGGATAGTGATATTAGAGTCATGCTAGTGGAGTTATTATGAAATTGAGAAATTCTTGTGTTAAAGTTAGTAATTCCCGTAGCATGCACGTATGGTGAACCGCTATGTGACGAAGTTAGAGCATGAGGTATTTGTAAAGTGCCAACCTTTGTGTGGAGGTCGGGGGCACGCGATGGTTAACTCCTACCAACCTCCCCCCTATGAGCATGCCTTGATTGCTTTGTTTTGATGACTCGTAGATTTTTTCAATAAGTATATGAGTTCTTATGACTAATGTTGAGTCCATGGATCATACACACTCTCACCCTTCCACCATTGCTAGCCTCTCTTGTACCGCGCAACTTTCGCCGGTACCGTACACCCACTATATATCCTTCCTCAAAACAACCACCATACCTACCTATCACGGCATTTCCATAGCCATTCCGAGATATATTCGCATGCAACTTTCCACCGTTCTGTTTATATGACACGCTTCATATTGTCATATTGCCAGGCATGATCATGTAGTTGACATCGTATTTGTGGCAAAGCCACCATGCATAATTTTTCATACATGTCACTCTTGATTCATTGCGCATCCTGGTACACCGCCGGAGGCATTCATATAGAGTCATACTTTGTTGTAGTATCGAGTTGTAGTATCGAGTTGTAATTTAATGAAAGTGTGATAATCATCGTTATTAGAGCATTGTCCAATGGGAGGAAAGGCTAAATGAATAAAGCCCCTCCACACGAAAAAAGGAAATAAAAGAGAGAAAGGCCCAAAAAAAAGAAAAGGAAAGAAAAAAAGGGACAATTGCTACAATCTCTTTTTCCACACTTGTGCTTCGAAGTAGCACCATGTTCTTCATTGTAGAGAGTTTCATGCTTAGTCACTTTATATACTAGTGGGAATTTTTGTTATAGAACTTGGCTTGTATATTGCAACGATGGGCTTCCTCAAATGCCCTAGGTCTTCGTGTGCAAGCAAGTTGGATGCACACCCACTAGTTGCTTTGCTTGAGCTTTCATACATATTTAGCTCTAGTGCATCCGTTGCATGGCAATCCCTACTCACTCACATTGATATCTATTGATGGGCATCTCCATAGCCCGTTGATACGCCTAGTTGATGTGAGACTATCTCCCTCCTTTTTGTCTTCTCCACAACCACCTCTCTATTCCACCCATAGTGCTATGTCTATGGCTCACGCTCATGTATTGCGTGAAAGTTGAAAGGTTTGAAAGAATAGAGTATGAAAACAAGTGCTTGGCTGAAATCGGGGTTGTGCATGATATGAATATTTTGTGTGATGAAGAGGGAGCATAGACAGACTATATGATTTTGTAGGGATAACTTTCTTTAGCCATAGTATTTTGAGAAGACGTGATTGCTTTGTTAGTATGCTTGAAGTATTATTATTTCTTATGTCAATATAGACTTTTATCTTGAATCCTTCATATATGAACATTCATGCCACAATTAAGAGAATTACATTGAAAAACTATGTTGGTTAGCATTCCACATCAAAAATTCTGTTTTTATCATTTACCTACTCGAGGACGAGCAGGAATTAAGCTTGGGGATGCTTGATACGTCTCCAACGTATCTATAATTTTTGATTGTTCCATGATATTATTTATGATGTTTTGGATGTTTAATGGGCTTTGTCATACAAGTTTATATTATTTTTGGGACTGACCTACAAACCCAAAGTCCTAGTCCAGATTGCTGTTTTTTTGCCTGTTTCAGGGTTTTGCAGAAAAGGAATATCAAACGGAGTCCAAACGGAATGAAACCTTCGGGAGAGATATTTTTGGAGAAAATCACGCACGGGAGACTTGAGAACCACAGAGTAGGGGCCACGAGGTGCCCACGAGGGTGGGGGGCACGACCCCCTGACAAGGGCGCGCCCCCTGACTCATGGGTCCCTCGTGAGGCCCCCGGTGTCCTCCTTCCTCCTATATAAACCAACGTACCCCGAAACCATCAGAGGAGGAGAGAAAACCCTAGTTCCACCACTATAACCTTCTGTTCCCGTGGGATCCCATCTTGGAGCCTGTTCCGGAGCTCCGCCAGAGGGGGGATCCATCACGGAGTGCTTCTACATCATCATCATTGCCCTCACCATGAGTTGTGAGTAGTTTACCACAGATCTTTGGGTCCATAGCTAGTATCTAGATGGCTTCTTCTCTCTCTCTGGATCTGAATACAAAGTTCTCCTCGATATTCGAGGAGATCTATTCGATGTAATCTCTTCTTGCGGTGTGTTTGTTGAGATCCGATGAATTGTGAGTTCATGATCAAGATTATCTATGAGAAATATTTGGTTCTTTTCTGAACTCTTTATGTGTGCTCATAATATCCTTGCAAGTCTCTTCAAATTTTTTGTTTGGTTTGGCCTACTAGATCTATAGTTCTTGCAATGGGAGAAGTGCTTGGCTTTGGGTTCAATCTTGCGGTGTCCTTTCCCAGTGACAGTAGGGGCAGCAAGGCACGCATTGTATTGTTGCCATCGAGGATAAAAAGATGGGGGTTAATATCATATTGCTTGAGTTTATCCCTCTACATCATGTCATCTTGCTTAAGGCATTACTCTGTTCTTATGAACTCAATACACTAGATGCATGCTAGATAGCGGTCGATGTGTGGAGTAATAGTAGTAGATGCAGGCAGGAGTCGTTCTACTTGTCTCGGACGTGATGCCTATATACAATGATCATGCCTAGATAGTCTCATAATTATTCGCTTTTCTATCAATTGCTCGACAGTAATTTGTTTACCCACCGTAGAATATTGCTATCATGAGAGAATCCACTAGAGAACACTATGGCCCCCGGGTCTATTCTCAACATATCAATATACATCTACTTTACGTTTTCCGCTTTTACTTTCTGTTCTTATAAACAAAAATACCAAAAATATAAACTATCATCTCTATCAGATCTCACTTTCGTAAGTGACCGTAAATGGATTGACAACCCTTATTGCGTTGGCTACGAAGTTCTTATTTGTTTGTGCAGGTGCGAGGGACTCGCGTGTGGTCTCCTACTGGATTGATACCTTGGTTCTCAAAAACTGAGGGAAATACTTATGATACTGTGCTGCATCTCCCTTTCCTCTTCGAGGGAATACAACGCAAGCTCCAGAAGTAGCATACCACTACTGTCGCCATGGATCCGACAAGACACCGAGTACCACTAGTTCCACAACGACCTTGTACCACGACCGACGACCCCGAACATCTACAGCATGTGTACCACTACGTCCCGTGTACCACTACTTCCACTACCGCTACCACGTGAATGACTACTTCCCACGACGCCTTATGAACGACCACTTGGACTACGACTGTCCCGAGAACGTCCAATTCCTCTACATTCCATCGAACTCAAACCGTCTGAATGCACGCTTCAAAGGTATACCACCAAGACGATCTCCCGTGGACGAATGCATTGTGTGTATGAGATGCTCGTGTTTGCACCCCGTCTGATTTGTCACCCGTTTCCATGCCACTGACATGTGGGACACCTGGTAAACAAGATCACTCCACCATCCTTGCATGACATGCTTCCGTCACACTTCTTTTGCACCGGCAATCTCGATGAGTTACCGGAACCGGAACGTGCCGTGGCATCATTTCCGTTTTCGCCGCCATGATACCCCTTTCTTTCCGTCGTGGCGACCAAATGCCCCATGTCTTCTTCATGTCAACATTTAACAGAAATTGCATATGACTTGACATGGCATCCTCATACATGTAAAGAAACACTTAAAATGTTGCTTGCATTTATTTTGCTTAAACGGCTAAGTCCCTGTTTCATACATCATATAGTCATCTTTGACTTGATGTATCTTTGTGCATATTCAGCCGTTTGGAGTGTATGATATGTCAAAATGTTCATCTCTGAGTGCTCTACATGTTGGTTGCATTTTCATACATAATAAGATGCATTTTGACATGTTACTCTCTGTTGCAAAAGTGCATGTTGCTGTTAAGTGCCGCAAACTGTTATAACTTGCTCTTTTGTCTTCTTCATGTGAATTAATGCATGTGCTATATGAGTATTGTGTCAACACGACTTTGCTTCATTTTTATGTCTTCTTGATGCTGGTATTTATTTCATGCCATGACTTGCCATGACTTGCCATGATGTGAGTGAAACAAGAGTGCAAACATGCTATGATAACGTTGCTGTTTTTCTTACACTTGTTGAAAACTGCTAAGTCTGAAACTGTTATACTATGATGCCATGTTTGCTTGATGCTACACTCAAATCTATACATAGTTGGGGATGTCCAATGAGCATGTTTTGAAGTCCATGTAATTTTCTATCCGTCCATGCCCTTGGTTGCAATTCTATGTTGCTGTAGAATGTCTCTTTCTTGCTCTCAAGTTGTCATTATGATAAATCTGTTAGCGTGTCAACAACATGTTCCATTTGGCAAAGCTCATGGTAATTAATCTATGCATCTTATGGAGTTGAGAAAATGGAGTTATTTGGAGTATGCCATGCCTACTACATGTTCATGCCCTTTGCATGTTTATTAGAATTTTATGCTTGCTGTTATGTGTCTCCAAAGTCAGCATCACAATGTTGGTTTTGCATTCCCAGATTTTTCACTAAGTCTGAGAATCTGCTATATCATGTTTCCATCTTGTTTTGATGAATGCCATGGACCTGTTGCTCCCATGTATATGACATGTTGTGTTATTTGAGCTCCATATTATGTACTAGCATGCTATACCTTTTGATGCCATGTTCATGCACTGTAGCATACTTGTTTCTTGCCTCCAACATTTCAACATATTAACTCTGCTCATGTATATGCTCCGTTTTTCACTAAGTCATAATCTGTGATATAAAGTTGTTTGTTGCATTGATCATGTTGGATTAATCTTGATGCCTAGGAACCTGAACCTTGATGTTTCTTGAAGCATGTAATCTGTACTTTCAGTTCATGTCATGTTTGTGCCTATCTTGTACTTGTAGCGTGCTGGTTTGATGCTTCTAAGATGCCTAGTTGCTGTTTTGGACAGATTGTGTTTCAAACTTGATTCATGTGTATGTGTTGATCCGTTGCTCCGTTTTGAGCGTGCTCTATATGAAACTTGCTTGGTTTTGCATGTAGATGCATCAAGTCATGTTGCATCCATGTTTTGAGTGTGTTGGCTTGATGCTTGAATGCATTTTGCATCAATGCCATGCTTAACTTGTTTTGCTCATATCTTCTAGGCCGTAGCTCTGAATTAAATGAACTTTATATGTAACTTGACTAGAAAATCATGTAGATCCTCATGGTGCATCTTAACTTGCTGTTTAACAACTCTAACATAAGGTTCGTTCAGATCTGGACCAATTTCGAAATTTGCATATGAGGACTTACCGGAATTGTTATGTGTTGTTTCCGGCCTCATTTAAACTTGCCTTGTTGTGTGTTCTTGCTTGCTTCATCTCTTACCACGAGTAGTATCATGTAGCCTTGTCATGCATCATACTTGGTTGAGCATCCTTTCATGTTTATGCTTGTGTGTCTACTGTGTTGTTTGCTCCTTTCCGGTTGTGCTTCTTATCGATAGTTCCTGTTTCGTTGCGATCGTGAGGATTCGTTCGACTACACTTAGTTCGTCTACTTCATGGACTCATTCTTCTTCCTAGCAGGATTTCAGGCAAGATGACCGTCACCTTGGATCTCATTACTATCATTGCTATGCTAGTTGTCTCGATGCTATCGCTACATGCCATGCTACCCACCACTTGTTTATCGAGCCTCCCTATATGCCATGAAACAACCTCTAACCTTTTTCACCATCCTAGCAAACCGTTGTTTGGCTATGTTACCACTTGCTCAGCCCTTCTTATAGCATTGTTAGTTGCAGGTGAAGATGAAGTTTGCTCCATGTCGGAACATGGATATGTTGGAATATCAGAATATCTTTTATGCTTAATTAATTTACATATATACTTGGTAATGGGTGGAAGGCTTGGCCTTTTGCTTGGTGTTTTGTTCCACTCATGCCGTCTTAGGATCCGATAAACTGGTTTTATGTTCCTTGATTTTGCGTTCCTAACACGGTTGGTGTTTATGTCCCCCCTTGATAATTTGCTTTGTTGAAAGCTTTTCCAGCAAGGCCCAACCTTGGTTTTACATTTGCCTAATAATAAAACTTGCATAGGGACCGGCTAGCACCCGAGGATTCTTAATCAACCCCCGGGCCAGTGCTCCTCTGAGTGTTGGTCCAAACTTGGCGATGCCCGGCGCCCCCTGGGCAACCAAGGTCTCAGCTAACCCGACCTCTTGCCCATTCGGTGTGCCCCGAGAACGAGATACGTGCGACTCCTATCTGGATTTGTCGGCACATCGGGCAGTCTTGTTGGATTAGTTTTACTATTGTCAAAATATCTTAAGCACGAGATTCCGAGAATACTCGGGTCTTCCCAATTTGGAGTTGTTACTCCGCTGATCATGAGAGCTTGTGATGGGCTAAGTTGGGACACCCCTGCATGGTTATGATCTTTCAAAAGTCGTGCCCGTGGTTATGTGGAAGATTGGAATATGTTAATATCCGGTTGTAGAAAACTTGACAGAGGATCCAAAATAACATACACCAACCGCATGAGTAACAGTGACCGTCTCTTTTCAATTTGAGAAGAGAACATGGTGGGGTTATGTTTGACGCGGAGGTAGTTCATGATCACTTAGTGATCATTACTAGTTTGCGATTGTTTGTGTAGCTTCTCATATTCTCTAGAATCGTAAGTTAGCCACCATACAATGCTTAGCCACTGCTGCAACTTCACCACTTATCCTTTCCATACCCATTAAGCTTTGCTAGTCTTGATACCCATGGTTATGGGATTGCTGAGTCCTCGTGGATCACAGATACTACAACAATAGTTGCAGGTGCAGGTTTGCGATGACTTGACATGAGAGCGATGTTTACTTGTGTTGGAGTTCTTTCTTCTTTTTCTTCGTCAATCTTGGGATAGGTTCCTCATTGGCATCCTGGGATAGCAGGATGGATGTCGTTGTGCTTTTCATGTGTTTTCATCCGTAGTCGGATGTCTTGTGTATGATGTGTTGTATTCATGTGACAATTGTATGACTTGTATCTGTCCCATCTATTTATGTAATAGTACGATGTAATGATATCCATCTTGCTAAGCGCCCGAAATGCGGTTGTGCCCCAGTCATGAAGTTTCCACATGATCGGGATAGAATCACAACTTGGGCGTGACTGGCCCACTGTTACCACAACCCACCAGGGCGCGCCAGGGGGTGCCCGGCGCGCCCAGGTGTCTTATGCCCTGATGACCCACAAGTATAGGGGATCAATTGTAGCTTTTTACGATAAGTAAGAGTGTCGAACCCAATGAGGATCAGAAGGAAATCACAAGTGGTTTTCAGCAAGGTAATGTCTGCAAGTGCTGAAATTGTAAGTAACAACGTAGTTTGGTAACAAGATAATTTGTAAAGAGCAAGTGACGATAATAGTAACAAAAGTGCAGCAAGGTAGCCCAATCCTTTTGAGGCAAAGGACAGGCTAAAACGGTCTCTTATAGTAAGCAAAGCGTTCTTGAGGGTACATGATACGTCTCCAACGTATCTATAATTTTTGATTGTTCCATGCTGTTATATTATCATTCTTGGATGTTTTACAATCATTTAATAGTCATTTTATATCAATTTTTGGTACTAACCTATTGACATAGTGCCAAGTGCCAGTTGCTGTTTTCTGCGTGTTTTTTGCATTGCAAGAAATCAATATCAAACGGAGTCCAAACACCGTGAAACTTTTTGGAGATTTTTATGGGCCAGAAGACACCCAATGGGCCAGAGCTGCACGAGGGGGTGCCCCGAGGGGGGCACAACCTACCAGGGCGCGCTAGTCCCCCTGGCGCACCCAAGCGGATTGTGCCCACCTCGGTGGCCTCCCGCACCCCCTCTTTACCCTTAAATTCCCAAATATTCCGAAAACCCTTGGGGGAGAACTAGATCAGAAGTTCCGCCGCCGCAAGGCTCTGTACTCCACGCGATCAAATCTAAAGCCCTTTCCGGCACTCCGCCGGAGGGGGAAATCATCACTGGTGGCCATCTTCATCATCCCGACGGCCACCATGATGAGGAGGGAATAGTCCACCCTTGGGGCTGAGGTATGTACCAGTAGCTATGTGTTGTATATATCTCTCTCTCTCGCTCTCTCTCTCTCTCTCTCTCTCTCTCTCTCTCTCTCTCTCTCTCTCTCTCTCTCTCTCTTTCTCTCTCTCTCGTGTTCTTGGTGGCACGATCTTGATGTATCGGGGTGTAACACCCCATATGTGATACCTTCCATATATGGCAATAAAGCATTTTACCAATTGATCCTTGTCCTTTCCTTGGGGGTTCTTTTTCAATTATGCATTCTTATTGTCATTGCATTGTCATGTTATCTTTTCTTTTGCATTCATGCATTACCTCATCATCATCATTGCATCATGATCATCATGGCACTTTCACTTGCCTTTGGGTTTTATTATTTTCCTAATTTGTTAGATGAGATCTTCTTGATCTTGTTGTGATGGTGGTGGCAAGATCATGCCCATGCTAAACCCTAACCCCTTTCTCATCTAGCACCACCTCCCGTTCTCTCTCTTTCTATCTTTCTTTTAATTCTTCTAGTGCCCTCTAACCTCCTCCTATAATGTTCATCCCCTTCCAACAATTCTTGCCCCATGTCCTAAATGCCTATGCCAGATATCACCTCTTCTGGAATTGTCTTGGTTAGGTTTTAAAATGGCTCATGTTTTAATTTAATTCAAACTTGAATTATTTCACTTCCTCTAAAAATGCCTAGGATAAATTTATAAAATAGAGCATTTTCACAGGAGCTTGGGAATATTTTTATATTGACCAAACTCCTCTCCTATGTCCCTGAGCTTTTCACTTTGTTTTTCTGTCTGAAGGAAAAAGAAAAGGAAAAGAGCAGCAGAGTCAGCGCAGCCAGCAGCAGCCCCGCAGCCGCAACCACTTGGGCCAGTCCACGCCCGCAGCCCATCCGACTTTCCCCCCCGTGCGCAGCCCGCCACCTTAGCCGGCCCCGTTCCTCTCTCCCACCGGTGCCACTTGCCAGTGACCCCCCTCGAACAGCCACCTGCTCCGTCTCCCTCCGTCCTCCTCGCTTCAGAGACAGAGCAGCCGCACCGTCGTGCCGTGAACTCACGGACATCGAGGCCGCGACGCTCGCGCCCCTATAAAGCCGCAGCACCGCGCCTCCTAGGGTTTCCCCCTCTCCTCCTTCATCCCTCCGCGCCGCCGCATCTCCATGCCTCCTCCTCACGCGCTGCCGCTGACGCCATGGCCGACCTGAGCAGGAGCTCGCCGCTGGCGTATTCCGCCCTGCCTTCCTCCTCGACGTCCTCCGGCCCCGCAGCGCTGCCCCGGATCCGTTCAGACGAAAGGCCGAGCCCAAGGACTCCTTCCACGACGTCCCCTGCATCATCTTCTTCTCGGACAGCAAGCTCGCCGGAGTTCCTCGCCTCCTCTCCGTCGCTATTCTACGTCCCGGGCCGCTTCCTCTTGTCACAAGTATACTAGGTATACCCAGCTCCAACCCTGCTCTTTTCCCATCGCGATTCGATCCCCGAAGACGTCGCTAGATCCATGCCATCCTCGTGTTCTCGGTGCTCCGGCGATTTCTGAATTTTATCGTTGTGAAGTGACAGTAGTCGTCATGGGTCCTCGCGCTTCGCCCCCGCTCTGGTTTTTCCTTTTCGTGCACACCGTCAGCGCCCGAGCGCAAGCTCGTGGAGCTTTTGCTCTGGCCTCCGTTCTACCGCACACGCCTGCACGCGCACGCATCGAGTCTCTGTGTTTCACCATGGCCCGAGCCAAGCACGAGCTCGTGCTCGAGTCTCTGCACGCGCGCGTAGATCTCCTGCACCCTCACCTGAGATCCGCACCCTCGCCGGTGCTCCTCTGCTCCGGTGGCCGCCGATTATGCTCGCCGGCGTCGTCGAGTTTTCCCTGTTGCGGGGAAGATGAGGACCTGTATCAGGTGCAGGTTACCTCAAGAGGAGCCGAGCCTCCTCCTGATCAACATCCCTTCCTAGCCCAACTGGTCCACGCCTCGATCTGTTACTCAGCAGAGCAGGCTTCGAATCCCAGGCTCTACACCATGTTTTTGCCTTTTCCCTCGATCTGTGCCACTGACATGCCGGCCCCACCTGTCATCCACTGCACGCCGTACCCACTCCCGCACCCACACAACGCCGCCTCAGCTCCCCTTGACCCACTAGTGAGTGACTAGGGTGAGTCCAGGCCGTGTCAGTTTATCCTTGTTTCTTTTCTGTTTTTGTTTTTATTTCTTTTCTGCATTTTCATTTGCATATTTATATCTTTTAATATATGCATATGTTGAAAATGATTTATATATGAAAACTGCCTAGTTTTTAATGTAGAATATTTATATGCAGTTTGTTGCCATGTTAAAAACATTTAAATTGGTGTTTGAATTATTTGGAGTTTTAAATATGCTAAAACTTGTTAAAATCATAACTAATTAACCACAACTCCAAATTTGACAAACTTTATATGTATTTGGGGTGGAAAAATGTGTAGTTTAAGATGGTGCTATTACTTTGCATGTTTAACAAATTTAATATATGACTTTCTCAGTTCTGTCCTATTTGTGTTTTAATGAATAGGAGAGTTTCCGGAAATTGTTATTGGTTCTTTCCGGCCCATTTAAATTGCGAGCATGTTGTTGTTGATCCTAGTTGCACCCCTTGCCATGTTTAAACAACTTATAAAACTTGTTGGGTGCTTGTTAAATCATCTACATAACCTTTTGTGGCTATGTTAGTTTTGTTTCCTTTTGCTTGTGTTCCTACATGTGTGTGATCTTGTTTATTGCCATGTTGCTTGTGCACTCAACTTATCCCTAGGAGTTGCATCATATCCTACCCATATTCATATGCATCATATCATGCATCATGTGTTAGAGCATTTCATGATGATTGATTGTTGTTCCGGTGTTTGTATTGTTGTGTTGGTTAGAGCCCGGTTACGATTGGGAGTCCGAGGTTCCTTTCGTGACTGAGTTTGAGGAGCAATGTTACGAGCCCTCCGTGGACTCAACAGGCAAGATGACCGTTCCCTGATATCACCTCTATCTTTGCCTATGCTAGTTGTCTCGTTCTTTTAGATATGCCTCGATGCCCATTCCTGTTTGTCAGCCTCCTATTGTTGCCATGAAACACTCTAACCAGCTTCCTAGAAAACCGTTGTTTGGCTAAGTACACATTGCTCAGCCCCTCTTATAGCGTTGTTAGTCGTAGGTGAAGTTTTGAAGACTGTTCCATGATGAACTTGTTATTGGGATAACACAATATATATATATATATAGCCGGTCTATTCTCATAATATTATGAGAATAATATTCTCATAACACTTCCGCACTGCACGAAAAAAGCGAGGGCACTACACTCTTACTGCAACACAACGAAAGGTGAACTTCGTCTCGAAAAAACTGTACGTGTTGTTTTTTGCGTACCTTTTTTGCTCTAGTTTTTAACTGTTTATCGGCATTATGCGTGTAATATACCGTTGAAAAGCTATGGAGTAGACGCAACTTCGCCATTGTCGGCGAAACTGATCGCCCACGAACACCTATGGGACCGGAGCCCCTTTTCGGTACGGAAAGGGGGCGGAGGATGCACGAAGAGCGGATCGAGGCGAGCACGCGAGCAGTTTACTCAGGTTCGGGCCGCACGGAGGCGTAAAAACCCTACTCCTGCTTCGGTTTGTTATTGAGTTCTTGGCTCGGGAGCGAGGAGAGCAACAGTAAGCTCCAACCGCTATCTAGACCGAGCGTGGTCAATGATCGATGATCGGAACCCCCTCTACGTTGCGCATGGGCCTCCTTTTATAGGTCAAAGGGGTCACCGACAGGTGGCAACGCAGTCGAGGGTAAAAACATAAAAACGGTGGTAGTTGGAACAGTGTTTGCATAGTGCTCTATACCTAACCCTGACGGCAGGGGACAAGGGCATTAAATGCCCGTCGCCGTCGCCCCAAACAGTGCAAAAAGCGTCCGTCAGGGCGCCTCCGTCCGCCACGATGGTGGCCTCGTCTTCGCAGCTCGCCACCGTGTACCCCAGGCTGCACAGCCTTCCGCCACGTGCGTCTGGAAGGGCCTCAGGGAGACGCGTGGGCGGATGAGCTGGAGCGCGGGTACTTAGTGGAAGTTTGCCGCGGCAAGCGCCTTGCCGTGGCCACCATCTTGTCGCGTCTGGGAGCTTGTCGCTCTCCGGGCCTTGCCGGGACGCGCGGCGCGTCGCGGCGAGTTTCATGAAATGCCGTGTTTGGCCTTCCCGGCAAGCTCCTCTTGCCAGGGTCTTGTACCAAAGAGGTGGTCTTGAGCCTTGAGTGGCCTTCCCGGCAAGCTCCTCTTGCCGGGGCCTTGTTTCTTTAACTTGAATACTTTGTTCTTGAATGGCTCCAAAGGAACCACAGTGGGCCTTGGTGGGCGCGCGGCAAGCCCTGCCACGGGACGCTGCAACTGCCCGTGCACAAGTTCGGGATACTAAGGTACCCCTACTTTAGTACACCGACAGGAGCCCCCGGGCCTGGGCCATACACGGTGCCGAGCGCTGTTGGGCCAGGCCCAAAACAGTGCATGGGCACACGCGGACCGCGGCGCGCCGTATCCCACTCCGTATCCACCGCGCCCCTCCCTAACGGCACGCGTCGATTGCGGCGTCGTGGGAGAGATCGTGGCCAAAGTGGGCAAGATCAAGAGAGTCGAGGGCGACCGCGCAGATTAGGCTATTTTTCTTTCTGCTTCCTTTGTCGCTGCCAACCATGTTATGAACAATAGTCTATTAGAACAGCGACAAGTCATTTTGTAATATAACTTTATTTTGGGTAGTTAATGTAATGTTATTTCCTTTACTTGACTTCCTTGCTTTGTATGCTTTTACCCTACGCTTTTAGGGAACTTGCCGGCGAAGGGACCCTTGCTGCGAGCGCTGAGTGCGGAACTTCAGCAGCCTGCTGGCAGTGTCGTTGACGACAAGAAACCTTGTCCCAGCTAGTCGCAGCACACTTAGGTTGTTGAGCGAACTCGAAAACGAAGTAAGGGCGCGACACTTGTCGCAGCACGCTTAAGCTGTTGAGCGTGCTCGAAACAAAGTAAGGGCGCGGCTAGCCATGAGTTGGATCCTCCGCGCACAGGTTTTCCATACAAAGTGCGGTTGTTCAAGGAAGATAACTCAAAAATAAAAAAAAATTGATTGCTCAAACTTTGGCGACTTAGCTTTTGTGTCGTTTGTTTCCCAGCAAGGCAAGGCTTTCTTGAACGGCACTTGGTGGCTTTCTTGAACGACACTTGGTCCATACTATAGTCTCCTTCCCCTCCCCAGCAAACTTGTGCGTGAGGAAAACTTCTTCTGCTTGAGAGAAAAGAAAAGGGAGGAAACATAGATATGGAGCCTTGCGGCTCGTTATTGCTTACCGGGGATGCGTGCTGCACAAAGTGTCAGATAGTACATGCAAGAAAAATGAAAAGCCATGAAATGACAAGTTGTGCGAGGCACATAAGCTCTACTGATGCACGGGGTCTGCGCTCGGCTTTGTACTAAGGATTACGTGCAACAGCGGCAAGACTTGTACAAAAGGTGGTTGCCGGAACGGATCACGGCGACCGCGCCTTACGGGTAAAACTTGCGAAGGTGCTCAATGTTCCAGGAGTTGCTCACCGGTAAGCCATCTTCGGTCTCTAGGCGGACTGCGTCGGGCCTAGTGACTTGTTTCACCCGATAAGGGCCTTCCCACTTTGGCGTCAACTTGTTGGAATTCTTGGCGGACTGAACGCGCCGAAGAACAAGGTCGCCTTCCTCGAGACTTCTGGCTTTAACCTTGCGGCTATGGTAGCGGCGCAAAGCTTGCTGGTAGCGAGCAGCTCGCATAGCGGCCTGAAGACGGTTTTCCTCGAGGAGCAGTGCATCATCTTGTCGCAGCTGCTCTTGCTCGAGCTCATCATAAGCGAGCACTCGAGGCGACCCGTATATGAGTTCCGTGGGGAGAACTGCCTCTGCTCCATAGACAAGAGCAAAGGGTGTCTGCCCGGTGGCTCGATTTGGTGTCGTCCTGATTGACCAAAGAGCCGTCGGCAACTCCTCGATCCAGTTTCTTCCGCATTTGTGCAGCCTGTCGAAAGTTCTTGTCTTGAGTCCGCGCAGCACTTCAGCGTTTGCCCTCTCCGCTTGACCGTTGCTCCTTGGGTGAGCAACAGAAGCGAAGCAGACCTTGGCGCCAAGGTTTTGGACGTACTGCATGAAGGTGCGACTTGTGAATTGTGTGCCATTGTCGGTGATGATCCTGTCAGGGATTCCAAAACGGCAAACAATCGACCTGAAGAACTTGACTGCTGACTGTGCGGTCACCTTTCTCACTGGTTCCACTTCCGGCCACTTTGTGAACTTGTCGATGGCGACGTACAAGAACTCAAAGCCCCCGGCTGCACGGGGAAAAGGGCCGAGGATGTCGAGCCCCCAGACCAAAAAGGGCCAGGACAAAGGGATCGTCTGGAGAGCTTGAGCTGGTTGGTGTATCTGCTTGGCATGGAACTGGCACGCTTCACACTTGGTTACTTGTGCAATTGCATCCTGGAGGGCTTCTGGCCAAAAGAAACCTTGCCAGAATGCCTTGCCGGCAAGTGCTCTTGCGCCAATGTGGTGACCACATGTGCCTCCATGTATTTCTGCCAACAGCTTTTGTCCATCTTCCCGGGGAATGCATTTTAATTTCACACCGTTGAGTCTTCTTCTGTATAGTTCGTTGCCGACAAACTGATACATACTTGACTGCCGGGTTACTCTTTCTGCTTCTTCTGGCTCTTCGGGAAGTTCTCCTCTTTGAAGGAACTGGACAATCTGCTGCGCCCATGCCGGAGCCTGCGGCTCGACGACAAGGACTAAAGGCATCTGTGCTGCTGCGGGAACGTCAGCTTCTACGGCAAGAACCTGTGGTTCAGCCGGAGCTTGACGTTCTCCGACAAGCTTGCCGGGGCAATGCTTGTTGGGAACGCCTGCTTCAACTGTACAAACCCTAGGGTTTGCAGGAGCAGACTGTTCCTCAACAACTTTGTTGTTGACCTTGGGGACCTTGTTGGTGGCGGCTTCAGGAAGTTCTGCCGGCAAGTAGTCACCAGAAACCAACTTTCTCTTCTTACTTTGTCCGGTCGATGGTGTTACGGATGGCTGAGTCAGCTTGAGCACAAAGATCCCTGGTTCCACAGGTAACTTTAGTGCAGCACACTTAGACAGGCCGTCTGCGATGTCATTCTGAGCTCTTGGAAGGTGTTCCATCTGCATGCCTTCAAAGTGCGCTTCAAGCCTTCTTACTTCGTCGACGTATGCCTCCATCAGCGGACTCTGGTAGCTCTTGTTCACTTGGCGGACGACCAACTGTGAGTCACCCCGCACAATCAGCTTCTTGATCCCAAGTTCTGCTGCGATTCTGAGGCCGGCAAGCAAACCTTCATACTCTGCGGTATTGTTCGTTGCTTGTTCTTTGGGAAAGTGCATTTGGACGACGTACTTGAGGTGCTCGCCGGTGGGCGCGACAAGCAGTACGCCGACACCAGCGCCTTGCAGCGAGAAGGCACCATCAAAGTACATTATCCATTCCCGGCTTGCTTCTTTGACGGGAATGCTCGTCACTGGAATCTCTTCGTCTGGTGTTGGCGTCCATTCTGCTATGAATTCTGCCAATGCTCTGCTCTGAATAGTTGAAGTACTTTCAAACTTGAGGCCAAAGCTTGACAGCTCCAGTGCCCACTCGACAATCGTGCCTGTCGCTTCTGGATTTTGTAGTATCCTCTTCAGCGGAAAGCGAGTGACCACTGTTATCTCATGTGCTTGGAAGTAATGGCGCAGCTTTCTCGAGGCCATGAGGAGGCCGAAAAGCAGCTTTTGCACCCCAGAGTATCTTCCTAGCCCCCTGCAAGAGGGAACTGACAAAATAAACTGGGCGCTGCACCATCTTCTTCCGCACATCTTCTTGCATCTACGCAGACCCATCCTTGTCGGGACCAAAGCTTGTCGGGGAAGCCCCCTGCTTGTCGCTGGATGTGCTTGCCGGGGCTGTTGGCTCTTCATCTGCCTCCCTTTCCGCTACCAATGCAGCACTAACCACTTGATTGGTTGCTGCTAAGTACAGCAGCAACTTCTCTTGTGGCTTAGGTGCGACAAGTATTGGAGTGGAGGACAGGTACCTCTTCAAGTCATGCAGCGCTGCCTCCGCTTCCGGAGTCCATCTCATTGGACCCGCCTTTTTCAATATTTTGAAAAATGGCAGGGCGCGTTCTGGGACTTAGAAATGAACCTGCTGAGAGCAGCCACACAGCCGGCAAGCCTTCGTACATCCTTGACGCGCTTCGGAGCTTTGATCTGCTCGATGGCTTTAATCTTGTCGGGATTGGCTTCAATCCCCCTCTGGGACACAAAGAACCCGAGAAGCTTGCCGGAGGGGACTCCGAACACGCACTTCTCGGGGTTAAGCTTGAGTTGTATCTTGCGCAGATTCGCAAAGGTTTCATCTACATCTTGAATCAGGGTAGCCCTGTCCTTGCTCTTGACCACTATATCATCCATGTAAGCTTCTACATTCCTGTGTATCTGTGGCTCAAAAGCAGTGAAGACTACCCTCGCAAACATTGAACCGGCATTCTTCAATCCAAAGGGCATGCGTATGAAGCAGTAAGTGCCACATGGAGTAATGAACGCGGTCTTCTCTTCATCTTCTTCAGACATAAATATCTGGTGGTATCCTGAATAGGCATCAAGAAACGAAAGCAACTCACATCCAGCCGTGGAGTCAACAATCTGGTCAATGCGCGGCAAGGGAAATGGATCTTTGGGACAAGATTTATTCACATCGGTGAAGTCTATACAAAGCCTCCACTTCCCATTTGCTTTGCGCACGACAATAGGGTTGGCCAGCCACGTGGGATGAAGTACGCCTCTGACAAGGCCTGCCGCTTCCAGCGTCTTGATTTCTTCTGCAATAAACTCTTGGCGCTCCACCGCTTGCTTTCTAACCTTCTGCTTGACGGGCCGCGCGTGAGGACAAACGGCAAGCTTGTGCTCAATTACTTTCCTGGGAACACCGGGGATGTCAGACGGTTGCCATGCAAACACGTCGATATTCGCCCGCAGGAAAGCAACGAGCGCGCTTTCCTATTTGGGGTCGAGCGTGGCACTGATGGTGAAAGTACCACCAGTGCCGTCCTCCTTGGCGGACACCTTCTTGGTTGCGGGTGGAGCTGCCATCGTCTTCTTGCACTTGCCGGTGGAGCTCGATGGTGCGTCCTCGACGGCAGCGGAGCACTCCGAAGAGGTGCGTTTGCCGGAGTGGGCCCCAGAACTCTTGCCGTGCTTGGTCTCGTTCTTCCCCCCGGGAGCTTCAGCGGCAAGTGTTTTACTATCTGTTGCGGCTGCTGCGTCCTGGTAAATCTTGTCGGCACAGATAAGGGCGTCCTTCTTGTCGCCGGGGACAGAGATGACGCTTATCGGGCCAGGCATCTTGAGCATATTGTAAGCATAGTGAGATGCTGCCATGAACTTGGCGAGAGCCGGACGGCCGAGTATCCCATTGTAGGGTAATGGAATATCGGCAACGTCAAAGGTGATCCTTTCACTCCTGAAGTTCAGCTCTCCGCCAAACGTCACTGGCAGCGTGATCTTCCCCTTCGGCTTGCTCCTTCCCAGGTTGATCCCTTGGAATGTGCCGGTCTCCTCGAGCTCGCTGTCGGGGATCTGGAGTTTCCGGACCACAGCAGAGGAGATCAGGTTCAGGCCGGCCCCGCCGTCAACCAACATCTTGGTGACCTTGAGGTTGCGGATAGTTGGTGAAACCAACATCGGCAAGCACCCGACCGCAGTTGTGCGATCAGGGCGGTCCTCAATGTCAAAGATGATGGGCGTGCTGGACCACTTCAGAAGTTTGCGCGACTCGACGGGTGGTTCTGCCGCATTGACTTCCCGCAGCCATTTTTTGAGTTGGCGGTGGGAAGTATGCAGATAAGCACCACCGTCTACGCACAAAACCTCTGTTGCCTTCTGGAACTCCTGCTCGCTGTTATCTCCATCCTATATGTCTTCATCGTCGTCATCGTCTTCGTCCTTGTCGTGGCCGCGGGGAGGTCTATCTCCTTGCCGCTGCTTGGCCTTGCCGCGGCGTCCTCCCCGGCCATTGAATGGCCGCTTCTTGCCGGACTCTCCTCCACCTCCCTGGGCCTTCTCCTTGTCGCGTCGTTCGTACTCAGCTTTCTGCTGCTCGACGAGGTACTCGACCCTTTTACAGTTCTGGAGGTCGTGGCCCTTGGTGCGGTGGATCTTGCAGTACTGCTTGTCGGAGCCGTCCTGCTTGTCGGCGGCTGCCACAGTCTCCTTGCCGGAGCTGCCAGCCTGGGCTTTCTTGGCGCTAGCCTCCTTGCCGGACTGCTCGACGACCAGTACTTCTTTGTTCTTATACTTCTTGTTGTTCCGCCGCCGGTTCTTCTTTGCCGGGGCAGCATCCTCACTATCTGTTCCCCCTGCTCTTGTATCCTCTCCGGGGAGTCTCCTCCCCTCCTCAGCGCGTGCGCACTTGTCGGCCAGGGCGTAAAGCTCACTGACGTCTCGGATCTTGCACATCGCCATTTCCTCCCTCATCCTGCGGTTACGCACGTTCTGGTGGAACGCGCTGATAACCGCGGCAGGGTGGACGTCTGGGATGTTGTGCTGGACGCGGCTGAATCTTTGGATGTACTTTCACAGGGACACTCCTTCCTTCTGGGCGAGTATATGAAGGTCACTCTCCTGGCCATGGGGCTTGTGGCCGCCCGTGAAGGCGCCGACAAACTGATGGCACAGGTCGGCCCAAGAAGAGATAGAGTTCTCCGGCAAGTGCATGAGCCAAGATCTAACGTTCGGCTTGAGCACGAGCGGGAAGTAGTTTGCGAGTATTTTCTCGTCTCGTCCCCCGGCAGCCTGCACCACAATGGTGTAGATGCTGAGAATCTCTGACGGATGAGTCTTGCCGTCGTACTTCTCGGGTACATCGGGCTTGAAGTTCTTCATGCTGGGCCACTGGACTTGCCGCAGCTCACGGGTGAACGCAGGGCATCCTGCCGTGTACGGCAGGTCGCCTGGTTCTCCGGGCGCGTGCATGTCGACAGCGGGCCCAGCGCGCTGGTCGGATTGTCGTCGCGCTTCTCTTCGACGCTCGATGCGAGTTCGAGCGTCTTCTTGCCGTCTGTCGTCAAGGACTTGGCGTTGATCGCGGCGAGCTTGTGGATCCGATGACGCCGTGGAGTCGTTGTCGATGTTGATCCGGCGAGTCGGCGATTTTGGCCTTCTGGGCGGGGAGTGCACGGTAGTTGCATCCCCGGCGGTCTTGTCGCCAACAGGCCGCGCCTGGCTAACTTGCCGCGGCCGCGACGTCGTCGGCTGGTGCGGAGTGTCGTTATTGGCGAAGGCGATGAGGCTTTGGATGGTGGCCCTCCAGTCGTCGGCCTTGTCCGCCGCTGGAGGGAAGTCGAGGAGTAGCTGGGCTCGAGCTAGAGCTTCTGCTGGAGTGGCGGGGAGCGGTGGCGAACAGTGCGAGGAGCGAGATATGCTCGGACTTCTAACAGCGTTAGAAGGAGCAGCGTCTCGTCCCGGCGACTGCGCCTTGCTTGTGCCAGCACGTTGGCCTTGAGCGTCCCGCAAACCGCCAGCTTGACCTTGGCCCAGCAAGCGTATGGTACCTTGTGTACCACGTCGTTGCCGGTCCGGTGCCTCCTGAGACGGGCGCGGTGCATGCACGGACGCTGAGGTCTTGGAGTGCGCTCGGTCGTCCGTCTTATCCTTGGACTTGGCGGCGCCGTGAGTTTCCTCGCCGGCGTCCGTCCTTCCGCCGACGTCTCCCCCACTGGCCGTTGGCTCCGGCGGCGGTGGGATCGATGCGGACGGGCCTACTGCCTCCGAAGCCTTCTTCTTCGGCGGCATGTTGATGAAGTCGATGAAGTTGATGAGGTTGGTGGAGATTTCGCTCGCGTGAACACCGGATCGGATTCACGCAACCACGACGCTGCCCCTAATTGGCGCGCCAAAGATGTCGGGGAAACTGATCGCCCATGAACACCTATGGGACAGGAGCCCCTTTTCGGTACGGCAAGGGGTCGGAGGATGCACGAAGAGCGGATCGAGGCGAGCACGCGAGCAGTTTACCCATGTTCGGGCCGCACGGAGGCGTAAAAACCCTACTCCTGCTTTGGTTTGTTATTGAGTTCTTGGCTCGGGAGCGAGGAGAGCAACAGTAAGCTCCAACCGCTATCTAGACCGAGCGTGGTCAATGATCGATGATCGGAACCCCCTCTGCGTTGCGCATGGGCCTCCTTTTATAGGTCAAAGGGGTCACCGAGAGGTGGCAAAGCAGTCGAGGGTAAAACGTAAAAACGGTGGTAGTTGGAGCAGTGTTTGCATAGTGCTCTATACCTAAGCCTGACGGCAGGGGACAAGGGCATTAAATGCCCGTCGCCGTCGCTCCAAACAGTGCAAAAAGCGTCCGTCAGGGCGCCTCCGTCCGCCATGATGGTGGCCTCGTCATCGCAGCTCGCCACCGTGTACCCCAGGCTGCACAGCCTTCCACCACGTGCGCCTGGAAGGGCCTCAGGGCGACGCGTGGGCGGATGAGCTGGTGCGCGGGTACTTGGTGGAAGTTTGCCGCGGCAAGCGCCTTGCCGCGGCCGCCATCTTGTCGCGCCTGGGAGCTTGTCGCTCTCCGGGCCTTGACGGGACGCGCGGCGCGTCGCGGCGAGTTTCATGAAATGCCGTGTTTGGCCTTCCCGGCAAGCTCCTCTTGCCAGGGTCTTGTACCAAAGAGGTGGTCTTGAGCCTTGAGTGGCCTTCCCGGCAAGCTCCTCTTGCCGGGGCCTTGTTTCTTTAACTTGAATACTTTGTTCTTGAA
The DNA here is from genome assembly GCA_902687465.1 of Secale cereale. NCBI lineage: Eukaryota > Viridiplantae > Streptophyta > Magnoliopsida > Poales > Poaceae > Secale > Secale cereale. The sequence continues at coordinate 184,928,529 of LR738709.1, forward strand.
TGGCTCCAAAGGAACCACAGTGGGCCTTGGTGGGCACGCGGCAAGCCCTGCCACGGGACGCAGCAACTGCCCATGCACAAGTTCGGGATACTAAGGTACCCCTACTTTAGTGCACCGACAACCATGTTGAACACTTTTCAAAATTCATCATAGTTTAAGAGCAGTTTCGAAAATCGTGCGGCTCACAACGAATGACAGCGAGCGTTTTTTCACGTTTTCTTCCAAACCGCTCGCCGGAATGAATCAAATGATATACCGTTGGATAGATATCGTCGAGGCGCATATTTTTCATATGTATTGTTTTCTCTAATTCGTTACGGTCTAAGAGCAGTTTTAAATTTAACAAATCACGGAATTATGTTTTTTCGATTTTTTTTCAATTTCCATTCTGTTTTTGCTTCAGTTTTTGAATCGTTTGTCGAAATGAGGCGTGTGATATGTCGTTGGAAAGCTACGAACAAGGCGCAACTTTCATACGTTGAAATGTTTTTGAGATTCCTTACGGTTTTTAGTTAATTTTGAAAATCGTGCGACTAACTACGAGAGGCAGCGACCGTTTTTCACGAAATTTTTACAAACCGCTGGTCGAAATGATCCAAACGATACACAGTTGGAAAGATATCGTTGAGATGCTACTTCTTCATGTAGAACACTCCCTCTAATTCATTACAGTTTAAGAGCAGTTTTGATTTCGCCGGAAAGCGGACACTCTGTTTTTCGTGAGACCAAAATCATCGTGTGTACTGCATCGGATAGAAGAACGCACTGCTTCAAACTGAAAACCGCACTGCAACAGATAGTCAAGTGAACTTCATGTTTTTATTTTTGTCGGACGTGAACTTTCTCGCACAATTTGTTGTTATTTTTTTTCAACTTTTTTTGAACGAGAGTGGACCGTAACACTTTCGAAAGTGAACCGCAATACTATCAAAAGTAACCTCGTGAGTTTTTGTTGTCGTTTTTTCGTACTTATTAAATTTTTACGTACGTTGACCAAGCGAGTGGACCTCAGGGATTGAGCGAGTGAACTACATCTAATATAGAAGCGAGCTTCTTTTTTTAGATCTTTTTTGTTTTGTGTTTACCAAGTGGACAACAAAGGAGTTTTATAGCATATAGAATCTGCACTCTCCACCAGCCAAATAACGGTAATGAACTGTAGTTTTTACAATGAACTAATGTAGTGCACCTTTCAACAACAACAAAATTGAGTAATGAGACATCCAATAGAACTGCATCACTTCATCCTTTGGGAGCGCACGCGCAGGCCTGTGCACCGTTGAACTCCACAAATGCCTGCGAGCTGCACCCAAACCAGCAAAGAGCTCCATGCATTAACATGGTCAAACCGAAACATACATCAAGATGAGTACTAAAAAAGACATAACAAGACGAACTACTTAAAAAAAGTATGACACCGGCCACCCCTAGTGCAGTGTGCTTGTGCCCTGCTTCCCGCGAAAAACAAGGAGTGGAGGAGAGGTCTGCAACTGAGGTTTGTCCCCAGACGCCCGACGAGCTGCATGGCACGCTCTCCCGCACTGCATGCCATGCTCGCCCGCACCACACTGCTTGAAGTACTGCACGATCGAGCCAACTATACTGCATGCACACTTTCTGTTTTGCGCCACTATCTATGGTCGCTGATGATGTTCATGGGCACAATACATCCATCAATTGATTTACACAGCCACACACACGAAATCAGCACTAGCACCTACCAGAGCTGCAATAGAGGATTAGCAGAACTGTATTTAGGGACCAACCAAGCTGCACAAAATCAGAAACCTGCAAATGTAGCTAAAGATGACACTGGCACACCAGCACCGAAATCTGTACAATCAACAGAAAAACTAGTAACTGGTGGCCCAACCTGTCGGTGTACTAAGGTAGGGGTACCTCAGTACCCCAACTTGTGCACGGGCAGTAGCAGCTTCCCGCGGCAGGGACTACCACGTGCTTGCCGGAGACCTTCCTGCTCCATATAAAACCATTCAAAAACAAAGTATACAAGACAGAAGATCGAGACCCCGGCAAGTGGAGCTTGTCGGGAAGGCCGTCCCAGGCTCAAGATTACCTCACTAGCACAAGACCCTGGCCAGAGGAGCTTGCCAGGAAGGCCAGAAGATTGCACTTCAGAAGACATGCCTCGGCGCGACGTGCGCCCCGGCCGGGCCCGGAGAGCGACAAGACTCAGAGCCCGACAAGCTCCCGGGCCCGGCAAGGTCAAGACCCCGGCAAGGTGCTTGCCGGGGAGAGTTACGCTGTGTGCCCGCGCTCCAGCTCATCGAACCACGCGTCGCCCTAGGGCCACTCCAGGGACGCGTGGCGGATGGCTGTGCAGCCTGGGGGACACGGTGGCACTCCATGGTGATAAAGCCATCGCCGTGGCAAACAGAGACGCAAGGGCGGGCGCTTTTGGGGTCGACGGCGACGGGCATTAAATGCTCTTGTCCCCCACTGCCAAAGTAGGTGATGACCACTGTTCACGCACTGTTCATCCACTGTTCCCGCACTGTTACAACTACCACCACTATTACATTTTTACCCTTTCTCTTACGTTGACACCTGTCGGTGACCCCTTGAGCTATAAAAGGAGGCCCATGCGCAACGTAGAGGGGGTTCGGAACCTAGATCGCTCATACGCTCGGTGTAGCTAGTTCTTCAAGCTCCCGAGCTCCCCAACTCAATACAAACTAAGCAGGAGTAGGGTTTTACGGGTCCACCGCGGCCCGAACCTGGGTAAACTGCCCGCGTGCTCTCCACGATCTGCTCTTTGTGCTCCCTCCGCCCTCTTACCGCACAGACAAGGGGCTCCGGTCCCATAGGTGTTCGTGGTGGACAGTTTCCCCCGACATCTTTGGCGCGCCAGGTAGGGGGCGTCGAGGTTGTGCGAACCTGATCCGACGTTCACGCGGGCGCACTCTTCATCAACCTCTCCAAACTCGTCAGCTTCATCAACAACTGCGCCATGGCCCCGAAGAAGAAGGTTTCGGAGGTCGCAGGCCCGTCTGCGTCTCATCCGCCGCCACCGGAGCCAACGGTGGGCGGGGGAGACGCCGTCGGAAGGGTGGTCGCCGGCGAGGAAACTCGCGGCGCCACCAAATCCAAGGACAAGACGGACGACCGAGCCTCGGTCTCCGTGGATGCGCCACGCCCATCTCAACAAACGACGACCCAGCAGCGCCATGCCACAGGAGGTGGCATCCGCTTGCTGGGCCAAGGCCAAACCGGAGGCTCGCGGGATGCTCCGGGCCATCGTCCTGGCACGAGCAAGGCGCGGTCGCCGGGGCGGGACCCTGATCCTTCTAACCCAGTTAGGAGTCCGAGCATATCCCGCTCCTCGCACCGCTCGCCCCCGCTCCCCTCCTCCCCAGCAGAAGCGCTCGCAAGAGCGCAACTGCTCCTCGACTTCCCTCCAGCGGCAGACAAGGCCGAAGACTGGAGGGCAACCATTCAGAGCCTGATTGCCTTCGCCAACAACGACTCTCCACAGCAGCCGGCGACCTCGCGGCCGCGGCAAGTCGAGAAGACAAAGGCCGACGGCGACAAGACCGCCGGGGGTGCAACCACCGTGCACTCCCCGCCGCGGAAGCAGAAGACGCCGCCCCGCCGGAACAACGCCGACGACGGCTCCACGGCGTCGTCGGATCCGCGGGCCCGTCGGGACCAGCGCCAGGTCCTTGACGACCGGCGACAAGAAGACGCTCGAACGACGATCGAGCGCCGTCGAGAAGCTCGGCGACAATCAGATCAGCGAGCTGGAGCCGCTGTCGACACGTGCGTGCCCGGTGAACCAGGCGACTTGCCGTACGCGGCAGGTTGCCCTGCGTTTACCCGTGAGCTGCGGCGCGTCCAATGGCCCAGCATGAAGAACTTCAAGCCCGACGTACCAGAGAAGTATGACGGCAAAACGCACCCCTCGGAATTCCTCAGCATTTACACCATCGCGGTGCAGGCTGCCGGGGGGCGCGACGAGAAGATACTAGCGAACTACTTCCCGCTAGTGCTTAAGCCAAACGTCCGTTCTTGGCTTATGCACTTGCCGGAAGGCTCCATTTCTTCTTGGGCGGACCTTTGCCACCAGTTTGTTGGCGCCTTCACGGGCGGCCACAAACCCCACGGCCAGGAGAGCGATCTCCACATTCTGGCCCAGAAGGAAGGAGAACCCCTGCGCAAGTACATCCAACGCTTCAGTCGTGTGCAGCACAACATTCCCGACGTCCACCCTGCTGCGGTTATCAGTGCGTTCCACCAGAACGTGCGTAACCGCCGCATGCGCGAGGAGATGGCCATGACCAAGATACGGGATGTCAGCGAGCTCTATGCTCTAGCTGATAAGTGCGCACGCGCCGAAGAGGGGAGGAGACTCCCCGGAGAGGACGCTGGCGCAGGGGGAAGCGACAGCGACGATGCCGCCCGGCAAAGAAGAGCCGGCGGCGAAACAACAGAAGGAAGAACAAGAAGGAAGTGCTTGCCGTCGAGAAGTCCGGCAAGGAGGCTCCCGCCAAGCAAACACAGGCTGGCGGCTCCGGCAAGGAGCCTGCCCCTGTGGCGGCAGCCGACAAGCAGGACGGCTCCGACAAGCAATACTGCAAGATCCACCGTACCAAGGGCCACGACCTCTCCAACTGCAAACGCGTCGAGTACCTCGTCGAGCAGCAGAAGGCTGAGTACGAGCGGCGCGACAAGGAGAAGGCCCAAGGTGGCGGGGGAGAACCAAGCAAGAAGCGGCCTTTCAATGGCCGGGGAGGACGCCGCGGCAAGGCCAAGCAGCGGAAAGGTGACCGACCTCCCCGGGGCCGCGACAAGGATGAAGAAGACGACGACGATGACATGGAGGATGAAGATAACAGCGAGCAGGAGTTCCAGAAGGCCACGGAGGTCCTGTGCGTCGACGGTGGCGCCTCTCTGCACACCTCCCACCGCCAACTCAAGCAGTGGGTGCGGGAGGTGAATGCAGCAGAGCCGCCCGTGGAGTCGCGCAGGCTCCTCAAATGGTCCAGCACGCCCATCATTTTTGATCTTGAGGATCACCCTGACCGCACCACTGCGGTCGGGTGTTTGCCGATGCTGGTCTCACCCACCATCCGCAACCTCAAGGTCACCAAAATGTTGGTTGACGGTGGGGCCGGGCTGAACTTGATCTCCTCTGCTGTGATCAAGAGACTCCAAATCCCAGATGGCGAGCTCGAAGAGACCGGTTCTTTCCAAGGAATCAACCCGGGGAGGAGCAAGCCCAAGGGGAAGATAACTCTGCCAGTGACCTTTGGCGGGGAGCTCAACTTCAGAACTGAGCGCATAACCTTCGACGTCGCCGATATTCCATTGCCATACAATGGGATACTCGGCTGTCCCGCCCACGCCAAGTTCATGGCAGCTTCCCACTACGCCTACAACGTACTCAAGATGCCGGGGCCGATAAGCGTCATCACTGTCCATGGCGACAAGAAAGATGCGCTTGTCTGCGCCGACAAGATCTACCGGGACGCAGCAGCCGCAACAGAGAAGGATACACTTGCCGCTGAAGCTCCCGGGGGGAAGAAGACGAAGACCAAGTCCGGCAAGTGCTCTGGGACCCACTCCGGCAAACGCACCTCTTCGGAGTGCTGCGCTGCCGTCGAGGACGTTCCATCGAGCTCCACCGGCAAGTGTAAGAAGGGGATGGCCGCTCCTCCGGCAACCAAGAAGGTGTCCGCCAAGGAAGACGGCACTGGTGGTACCTTCACCATCAGTGCCACACTTGACAGCAAATAGGAAAGCGCGCTCGTTGCCTTCCTGCGGGCGAATGTCGATGTGTTTGCCTGGCAACCATCTGACATCCCCGGTGTTCCCAGGAAGGTGATTGAGCACAAGCTTGCTGTTTGTCCTCATGCGCGGCCCGTCAAGCAAAAGGTCAGAAAGCAAGCCGTGGAGCGCCAAGAATTCATTGCCGAAGAAATCAAGAAACTAGAAGCAGCAGGCCTAGTTAGAGGCGTGATCCATCCGACGTGGTTGGCAAACCCAGTCGTCGTGCGCAAGGCCAATGGGAAGTGGAGACTGTGTATAGACTTCACCGATGTGAATAAAGCATGTCCCAAGGATCCATTTCCCTTGCCGCGCATTGACCAGATCGTTGACTCCACTGCCGGATGTGAGCTACTCTCTTTTCTTGATGCATATTCAGGCTACCATCAGATTTTCATGGCCAAGGAAGATGAAGAGAAGACTGCATTTATCACTCCATGTGGCACCTATTGCTTTATTCGCATGCCTTTTGGATTGAAGAATGCAGGATCAACATTTGCAAGGGTAGTGCACACTGCTTTCGAGCCACAGATCCACAGAAATGTAGAGGCTTACATGGATGACATCGTGGTGAAGAGCAAGAGCAAGGATACCCTGGTCCAAGATTTGGAAGAGACATTTCAGAACCTGCGCAAGATACAGCTCAAGTTGAACCCCAAGAAGTGCGTCTTTGGAGTCCCCTCCGGCAAGCTTCTCGGGTTCTTTGTGTCACAGAGGGGGATCGAAGCTAATCCCGACAAGATTAAAGCCATCGAGCGGATAGAAGCCCCGAAGCGCGTCAAGGATGTCAGGAGGCTTGCGGGTTGTGTGGCTGCCCTCAGTAGGTTCATTTCAAAGTCTGCGGAACGCGCCCTTCCTTTCTTCAAAATTTTAAAGAAGGCAGGTCCTATGAAATGGACTCCGGAAGCGGAGGCAGCGCTGCAAGACTTGAAACGGTACCTATCCTCTACTCCAATACTTGTCGCACCTAGACCACAGGAGAAGTTGCTGCTGTACCTAGCGGCAACCAACCAGGTGGTTAGTGCTGCGTTAGTAGCGGAGAGAGAGGCCGACGAGGAATCAGCACCACCGGCAAGCGAATCCCGCGACAAGCAGGGGGCTCCTCCGACAAGCTCTGGCCCCGACAAGGACAACTCTACGCAGGATCAAGGAGAAGTGCGAAGAAAGATGGTGCAGCGCCCGGTGTATTTTGTAAGTTCCCTTTTGTAGGGGGCGAGATCAAGATACTCCGGGGTGCAGAAGTTGCTTTTCGGCCTCCTCATGGCCTCGAGAAAGCTGCGCCATTATTTCCAAGCACATGAGATAACAGTGGTCACTCGCTTTCCGCTGAAGAGGATATTGCACAATCCGGAAGCAACAGGCAGGATCGTTGAGTGGGCACTGGAGCTGTCAAGCTTTGGTCTCAAGTTTGAAAGTACTTCAACCATACAGAGCCGAGCTTTGGCAGAATTCATAGTTGAATGGACCCCGACGCCCGATGAGGAGGTTCCAGAGACAAGTGTACCCGTGCAAGAAGCGACAAGCGAATGGGTGATGTACTTTGATGGTGCCTTCTCGCTGCAAGGCGCCGGTGCCGGCGTGGTACTCATCGCGCCCACCGGAGAGCACCTCAAGTATGTTATCCAAATGCACTTTCCCAGGGAGCAAGCGACAAACAATACTGCTGAGTATGAAGGCTTGCTTGCCGGCCTCAGGATTGCGGCCGAACTTGGGATTAGGAAGCTGATTGTGCGGGGAGATTCTCAGTTGGTGGTCCGACAAGTCAACAAGAATTACCAAAGCCCTTTGATGGAAGCTTATGTAGATGAAGTGAGAAAGCTTGAAGAGCACTTTGAAGGTCTGCAAATGGAGCACGTCCCGAGAGCTCAGAATGACATTGCAGATAGCCTTTCAAAGTGTGCTGCGATGAAGTTACCTGTGGAACCAGGGACCTTCTTGCTCAAGCTGACTCAACCATCCGTTACACCATCATTTGGGCAGTCCAAGAAGAGAAAGTTGGTCTCCGGCGACTACTTGCCGGCGGATCTTCCTGAAACCGCCGCCAAGGTCCCCAAGATCAACGATCAGAACGCTGGGGAACAGTTTGCTCCTGCAGATCCCCGGATCTGTACAGTTGAAGCAAACGTTCCCGACGAGCCTCGCCCCGGCGAGCTTGCCGGGGGGCCATCTGCTCCGGCAGAACCAGAGGTTCTTGCCGTAGAAGCAGAGGTTCCCGCAGCGGCCCTCATGCCTTTAGTCCTTGCCGTTGAGCCTCGGGCTCCGGCATGGGCACAGCAGATCGTCCGTTTTCTGCAAACTGGAGAACTTCCAGACGACCCTCAAGAGATAGAGAAGATAACCAGGCAGTCAAGTATGTACCAGTTCGTGGATAACGAGCTGTACAGAAGAAGACTCAATGGTGTCAGGTTGAAGTGCATTTCCAGAGAAGATGGACAGAAGCTGTTGGCAGATATACACGGAGGCATATGTGGCCACCACATTGGCGCAAGGGCACTTGTTGGAAAGGCGTTCCGGCAAGGGTTCTTTTGGCAAGAAGCCCTCCAAGACGCAACTGCACTAGTAACCAAGTGTGAAGCGTGCCAGTTCCATGCAAAACAGATTCATCAACCAGCTCAAGCTCTCCAGACGATCCCTTTGTCCTGGCCCTTCTCGGTCTGGGGGCTCAATATCCTCGGCCCCTTCCCCCGTGCTGTCGGGGGCTTTGAGTACTTGTACGTTGCAATCGACAAGTTCACAAAGTGGCCAGAAGTGGAACCAGTGAGAAAGGTGACAGCACAGTCAGCGGTCAGGTTCTTCAGGTCGATTGTTTGCCGTTTCGGGATCCCTAACAGGATCATCACCGACAACGGTACACAGTTTACTAGTCGCACCTTCATGCAGTACGTCCAAGACCTTGGCGCCAAGGTCTGTTTCGCTTCTGTTGCTCACCCGAGGAGCAACGGTCAAGCGGAGAGGGCAAATGCTGAAGTGCTGCGTGGACTCAAGACAAGGACCTTTGACAGGCTGCGCAAGTGCGGAAAAAACTGGATAGAGGAGCTACCGGCGGCTCTTTGGTCAATCAGAACGACACCAAGTCGAGCCACCGGACAGACACCCTTTGCTCTAGTCTATGGAGCAGAGGCAGTTCTCCCCACGGAACTCGCATACGGATCTCCTCGAGTGCTCGCTTATGATGAGCTCGAGCAAGAGCAACTGCGACAAGATGACGCATTGCTCCTCGAGGAGGAACGTCTCCAGGCTGCTGTACGAGCTGCTCGATACCAGCAAGCCTTGCGTCGCTACCATAGCCGCAAGGTTAAGGCCAGGAGTCTCGAGGAAGGCGACCTTGTTCTTCGGCGTGTTCAGTCCGCCAAGAATTCCAACAAGTTGACGCCAAAGTGGGAAGGCCCTTATTGGGTGAGACAAGTCACAAGGCCAGGCGCTGTCCGCCTTGAGACCGAAGAAGGCTTACCGGTGAGCAACTCCTGGAACATAGAGCATCTTCGCAAGTTTCACCCATAAGGCGCGGTTGCCGTGATCCGCTCCGGCAACCACCTTTTGTACAAGCTTTGCCGCTGTTGCATGTAACCCTTTGTACAAAGCCGGGCGCAGATCCCGTGCATCAGTAAAGCTTTCGTGTTTTGTGCTATTTGCCTTTTCCATGCTTTTCTTCGCTATTTGCATGCGTTACTTGGCATTTCTTGTACAACACACGTATCCGGTAAGCATTAGCACGCCGAAAGGCCATATACTTGTTTCCCTCTTCTTTTTCCTTGCCTCT
>LR738709.1:184939584-185042577 GCA_902687465.1 Secale cereale
TCCCGTGCATCAGTAAAGCTTTCGTGTTTTGTGCTATTTGCCTTTTCCATGCTTTTCTTCGCTATTTGCATGCGTTACTTGGCATTTCTTGTACAACACACGTATCCGGTAAGCATTAGCACGCCGAAAGGCCATATACTTGTTTCCCTCTTCTTTTTCCTTGCCTCTTAAGCAGAAGGAATGTTCCTCGCACACAAGTTTGCCGGGGGGGGGGGGGAAGGAGATGGAGGATGAACCAAGTGCTGTTCAAGAAAGAGAAGCCTTACCGGGAAGCAAGCAATATATAAAAGCTAAGTTATTAGAATTTGAGCAGTTCAAATTTTTAATTCTTAAGTTGTCTTCCTTGAACAACCACACTTTGTATGGAAAACCTGTGCGCGGAGGAACCTACCCGTGGCTAGCCGCACCCTTATCTTGTTTTCGAGTACGCTCAACGACTTAAGTGAGCTGCGACAAGTGTCGCGCCCTTGTTTCGTCTTCGAGTTCACTCAACAAGCTGAGTGCGTTGCGACTAGCTGCGGCAAGGTTGCTTGCCGCTGAGACCTTGGCCGACAGGCTGCTCAGAGTCCAGCACTCAGCGCTCGCGGCAAAGGGTCCTTGCCGGCAAGCTCCCTGGAAGCGTAGGGAGAAAAGCATACAAAGTAAAGGACCAAGACAAGGGAGATAATATTGCACTGATTGATCAAAAATAAGATAAATATCTTACAAGGGATAACTTGTCGCAATGACTAATAAGTTCATGGCACACTATGCAGCAACAAAAGAGATGAAGAAGAGGAGGCCTAATCTACGCGGTCGCCCTCAATCCTAGAGATCTTGTTCACTTTGGCGATGATGTGGGCGACCTGCGCCTTCAGCGCCTCTGTGTCCGCGTCGGCCGGCAAGCTTCGGAGAACGTTGACGAGATTTATACCGGGGTTGCGGTACACAATCTTCGTCAGAACGCGCTCCAAGGTTCCCGCGCAGAGCTGGCGCGACTCCTCGGCCAGTTGCGCGGGGAGCTTCTTCCGAAGATCTACAAGAGCCGGCGCGATCCCTCTGAAGAAGAGGCTGAGCTTGGCGCTGTGGGGGAGGTTTGGATCCGGAGAGTATATAAGATGCTCAACCTTCAGCGCCAATAGCTCCTGGTCGATGTTGGATGCAGAGGCCACCAAGTCGTCGGTCCATACCTCGACGGTCCAACGGAAATTCTCAGCCGCAGTGGTGGCGCTCTCCACCAAGCCTCGCTCCCTGCGGAGCTCTTCCTTCAGCTTGGTTTCCCGGTCCCGGACGGTGTCGAGCGAGTCCTTCAGCGTGGAAACCTTCAGCTCCAGATCCTCAATCGAATCCTTGGCGGCCTTCAGCTCGTCGCCCTGCTTGGAGAGACGCACCTGGAGTTCTGAGTTGGTGTGGGCGTCCTTCTCGCGCTCTGTGTTGAGCGCGGTGACCCTCTCCACGCTCGCTTTCAGGGACTCCTCCGGTTGCGCAACCTTGGCCGCGAGCTCTTCCTTGGCGGTCTCCGCGGCAGCCGCGGCGGCCTTCGCCTCCTTCAACTCTCCGCCAAGGGCCTGCTCCCGGGCGGCAAGGTCTTCCTCGTGGGAGTCGAGGTTGACTTTCCGTTGGGTGAGCTCTCCTTCTCGCCGGGACAGCTCTTCTCCGGCGAGTCGCTGCTGCTCCTCGGCCTCGGCCTTCTCCAGGAGCCACTCCTGGTACTCCCCAGCGAGCCTCTCGCGCTCCTCCGCCACGTCGCGGAGGGCAGCCTGGTTGGCGGCGCGGAGCTCCGCCGTGGGCTTCTCCATGTCGGCGGCCGCCTTGGCGGCAAGGGCCTCCCGAGACGCGAGCTTCGCTTGCCTGGCCCGGTAAAGGGCCAGGAGCTGATGAAGCAGCTTCTCCTCCTCAGGCCCGTCGCTTCCGCCGGGCGCCTCGACGATTTTCAGTCCCGCGTTGGCGAGAACCTCTCCATCAAAGGCCTCTCCCTCCGTGGGGGCTCGCGACGAAGATCCCCACGGCACCTGGATGTAGACGCCGTTGGGGGCCTCAAGATAGTAAGCAGACAGCTCCTTCTCGGTGGAGGGGTCGGCGGCCGGCGCAGCGCTCGACGCTCCAGCCGCCTCCGGGCCGGCAGTATGGCCGCCGTCCCCCTCCCCGGCCGCCGCGTCTGCGGCCGGAGCAGTCTCCTCCGCAGCCGGCTCGGTGGCTCCCGCCGTGTCCTCAACGACAGGGGCGTTGCCGCCGTCGCCCTGCGCGCCCTCCTCCACGACGATGGTCTCCGTCTCCATCTGTTCTGGAGGAGGAGGATCTAGAAGAAGAAGAAAAAAAAGAGGAAGTTCAAGCAAATATCCAAAAAAAAGATGAATCCAAGAAGACAAGATCATAAAGCTTACCTTGGCGGACTTCGTCGACGGCGGGCTCCCTCGCCGGGGAGCTCTGCCTTGGCGGGGTGGCTGCCCTCGCCGGGCTGCTCGCCCTTGGCGGGGTACTCGCCCTTGGCGGAGTACCCGCCCTTGGCGGAGCGCTCTCCCTTGCCAGAGAGTTCGTCCTTGGCGGGGACGGCGGGGCCTGTGGCTCCTCGGGAGCGGTCTCCGGATGCTCCTGTGGCTGCGGCTCCACCTCTGCACAAGACAATCAAGACAAAAACAAGAACAACAAGGTGTTAGCATAAACAAGATCCTCAAGCGCGCCCGACGAGCAGAAAGGTTGAAACCAAACTTACGCTGGGGGCTGCGTTGGGGGCTGCTCCTCGGAGCAGCGCTCGGGTCCGGCAGGCTCGTTCCGGCGCGTCCCCAGTCGCCGCGACGGGCGAGTCGTCCGCGACCTCGGCCACGGGAACCTTGTCCTTCTTAGCCACTCGCTGAGCCAGGGTCCTGAAATCGAAGCAAGAAGCAAGATCAGAATCAACAAGAATCAAAACAAAGTTAAAGAAGATACAAGACCTCAAGTTCTTACTCTTGTTCCTCGTCGTCGTCGTCGTCGCTCAGGGCGGAGAAATCGAACGCCACCTGAGGTGCGTCCGCGCGAGGGGCAGGAGGCGAAGACTCCCTCGGGCGCTTGGCGGTCCCCGGGACTGGGGGCTGCGAAGACCCAGCCCCTGTGGACGCCGAGGCCCGGGGAGCGGGCGGAACAGCCGCTCTGCCCTGCGAAGACCCTCCTCCGCTTGGCGCTGACGTGCGGGGCGCCTCTGCCGTGGCCTGTGTGCGGGTCGCTCCCGCCGTGGCCTGTGTGCGGGTCGCCCCCGCCGTGGTTGGTGCGCCGGGCGCCCCCGTCGTCGCCTTGCGGAGACGTTTCAGCGGAGATCGCCTGGGACTTTCCCGAGGCGGGGAGGTCTCCGATGACGAGGAGAGGTCGTCGGCATAGAGCCCCAGAGACCCGTCGGAGTCCTCGTCGGCCCCGGCGTCCTCCTCCTCCTCGGCTGGCTCGCTGGGCCCAGCGCCCTGCCCTGCGGCCGTTCTCCCTCCGGCGCCTCCGCTCCCTCCGGCGCCTCCGCTCCCTGCGGCGCCTCTGTTTCCTCCGGCGGCGCTGCCTCTCGCCGCGGCCTCGGTCATGATTCCGGGGATCCCGGAGTGCCTCAAAGAAGGGACCCCGGCGAGCTCGTCGGGAGGAAGCTGCAGCAGCCTGCGGATCTCCGCCTCCTCTGCTTGGCAGGACGCATCCGCAGCCTCTGCCTCATCGGGTGTAAAGCCAAACTCTCCTGCCGCTGCGGCTGCAGCGGCCTCTTCAACCCGAGAAGCTATATAAGCAATCTCCTGGTCGGTGGTGTCCCGGGTGAGCCCCTTGATCTCATCTTTGTTCTTTGGCACCTCCACCAGGTTGTCGAAGAAGCTCATGATGTCTGCTGACTTGGGCGGTATCCATGTGCTGTCCACGCCATGCGAGTCGCATGCGGGCATCATGGCGCGAAGAGGATCCCGGGCCGTGCTGTTGCAGAGGGGCACCACTCCCCGGGGAGCTCTGAACCACTCTGGGTGGGCCGGGTCGTGCTTAAAGAGTTTCCAGACCATCCCCTTCAGCTCCAGCTCCGTGAAGTTGAAGTTTAACCCCGGGCGCAATCTCATTACGTCTGCCGCGTTGCCGTACTCCCATGCCGGCCTCTTCCTATCCTGTAGAGGGGCTATGCGGCGGCGGAGGAAATCTGCCCCTACTTCTCCGACGGACAACTTTGCTACCCGGAGACGAAGAATTCTGATGAGGGCGACGTTGAGCTTGATGTCGTCCGAATCCAACTCACTCCAGTCCCTGCCGCGCACGATGGCTGTTGTGCGCGGCGCAGTGAAAGGTTGCGGCTCGTCCTCAACTATCCAGCACCAGTCTGCACGCCACTCCTCCCACTTGCCGCGGAGCTCCCTCGGCAAGTAGGACTCCTTCTTGTTCAAGCGGAAGACCCAAGAAATCCCCCCGGAGAGGGGGGCGCCTGCCTCTACTCTAGGGGTGAAGAAGTGCCTAAACAGCGCTACGTTCGGATAGATCCCAATATAGTTTTCGCACAGGTGTGCGAAAACCGCCATCGTGAGGATGGCGTTGGGGGTGAAGTCAAGAAGGTGGAGGCCGTAGGTGTGCATGATATCGCAGAAAAAGTCGGAAAAAGGGGGACAAAGGCCGCAATGAAAGAAAGCTGCGAAGAAGAAGTACCCGCCAGGATAATTGTCCTTGGCGGCGGCGGGATAGGCTCTGGTCCGAGGATGCGCCTTGGTCTACTTGGCCCAGAACAAGTAGTACTTGTTCCAGAGTTCCCGCGCGCTGAGCCGCGGCGCGAAGACGACATTCCTCTTCCGCAGAAGAGCAAGCCTCGCCGCCTGGTTAGATTTCTCCTTCTTGGTCTTCTCCGCCTTCGCCTTCTCGGTCTTCGGGGCCATGGCGGAGGCGGCGAGGGAAGGGGGACGAAGAGTCCGGCGGCGCCGCGGATGCGGAAGACGGCGGAGGAGGTGTGGAGGCGGAGCGCAAGGGGGAATCTCTGGAGATGGAGGAAGAAGCAATGAAGGCGTAGGAGGGGAACCGCTCCTGCTTCCTCTGCTTTTATGGGGAAGTGGGGGACGTTTCGCTCTTTCCATTAAAAGAACGTGGCCACGTCCCATCCCACGACGCCGCAATCGACGCGTGCCGTTACGGAGGGACGCGGCGGATGCGGAAGTGGATTCGGCGTGCCGTGGGCCGCGCGTGCCCGTGCACTATTTTGGGCCTGGCCCAACAGCGCTCGGCACCGTGTGTGGCCCAGGCCCGGGGGCTCCTGTCGGTGTACTAAGGTAGGGGTACCTCAGTACCCCAACTTGTGCACGGGCAGTAGCAGCTTCCCGCGGCAGGGCCTACCACGTGCTTGCCGGAGACCTTCCTGCTCCATATAAAACCATTCAAAAACAAAGTATACAAGACAGAAGATCGAGACCCCGGCAAGTGGAGCTTGTCGGGAAGGCCGTCCCAGGCTCAAGATTACCTCACTAGCACAAGACTCTGGCAAGAGGAGCTTGCCAGGAAGGCCAGAAGATTGCACTTCAGAAGACATGCCTCGGCGCGACGTGCGCCCCGGCCGGGCCCGGAGAGCGACAAGACTCAGAGCCCGACAAGCTCCCGGGCCCGGCAAGGTCAAGACCCCGGCAAGGTGTTTGCCGGGGAGAGTTACGCTGTGTGCCCGTGCTCCAGCTCATCGAACCACGCGTCGCCCTGGGGCCACTCCAGGGACGCGTGGCGGATGGCTGTGCAGCCTGGGGGACACGGTGGCACTCCACGGTGATAAAGCCATCGCCGTGGCAAACGGAGACGCAAGGGCGGGCGCTTTTGGGGTCGACGGCGACGGGCATTAAATGCTCTTGTCCCCCACTGTCAAAGTAGGTGATGACCACTGTTCACGCACTGTTCATCCACTGTTCCCGCACTGTTACAACTACCACCACTATTACATTTTTACCCTTTCTCTTACGTTGACACCTGTCGGTGACCCCTTGAGCTATAAAAGGAGGCCCATGCGCAACGTAGAGGGGGTTCGGAACCTAGATCGCTCATACGCTTGGTGTAGCTAGTTCTTCAAGCTCCCGAGCTCCCCAACTCAATACAAACTAAGCAGGAGTAGGGTTTTACGCGTCCACCGCGGCCCGAACCTGGGTAAACTGCCCGCGTGCTCTCCACGATCTGCTCTTTGTGCTCCCTCCGCCCTCTTACCGCACAGACAAGGGGCTCCGGTCCCATAGGTGTTCGTGGTGGACAGTTTCCCCCGACACAACCGCACTGCACCGTGAGCACAAGCAAATTGCAGTGTTGTGCACTAGCAAAATCTGAAGAATTTTCTTTCGAAATAGCAATAGAACCAGCACGCCGGCGCCTGCAAACAAATTTGGAAGATGCAAGAGCTGGGCGCGTGCAAGTTTACTGCATAGCTGGCCGGAGTCAACGATCCCCACGACAACGCTACTGGAGCTACTCATCAGGGGGAGTACTCCTTCTGTGTGACTCCTCACCCGCAAGCCACCGGAGCAGCAGCTCCCAACCACCGGAAAACATCGACCGAATCTAGCGAGGGAGGGGGAGGTCCGTGGTGGTGGCGCGTTGCAGATAGAGGAGGAATGGGAGGAGCGCACCAGGACGGCGAGGAACGGCACAGACGCCAGGTCGATGGGGAGTGGAGCGCACCAAGAAGCTGCAAGGCCAACCGAACTGCACGCCGACCCTTCTCCTCCTCCGGCACGCTGGCCCTGCTCCGCCAGCGCACCGCCGCCCTGCCCATCCCTTGGAGGGAAGGCGTCACCACTGCCTCCATCCCCGGCGTCACAGATGTGGTGGTACGGCATGGTGGATGGCCATGGCCTCGCCGCCCATGCCGGAGTACATGAACGGCGGGTGGCCGCGGATCCGGTGCCGGTAGTGGAGGTAGGTGGTCGGTCACGCTCCGAAGTGGATCTGGTGGCGGCACGCCGCTGTGGAACGAGGTGGGTTGTGTCCGGCGGCTTGGGGCGGGGGCGCGCAGGAGGCGGTCGGGAGATGGCGTGCCATGGCAGGTGGGGCGCGGTGGAGATTCCAAGGCTGATCTGGGCGGCACCACACCATGGTGGGTAAAGGCGGCGGGTTGACCGTGTGGCCGGTGGTGGGGAGGAGTAGTGCGGGTCGGTGGTGGGGAGGGGCTGGTGGGAAGAAGGTGACGATAAGGTGGGGTAGTGAGATGGGTGGGGGAGAGAGGGTGGGTGTTATGAGAATAAGGCCTTTGTGATGAGAATAAGGTCTTAAGGGGTGTTATGAGAATAGACCCACCATATATATATATATATATATATATATATATATATATATATATATATATATATATATATATATATATATATATATATATATACACACACACACACACACACACACACACACACACACACACACACACATGTTAAACTAATGCACCTATATATTGGTAATGGGTAGAAGGCTTGGCCTTCTGCTTAGTGTTTTGTTCCACTCACACCTTAGGAACCGATAAACCGGTGTTATGTTCCTTGATTTTTGCGTTCCTAACATGGTTGGGGTTTATGGGCCCCCCTTGATAATTCGCTCTGTTTAAATCTTTTCCTGCAAGGCCCAACATTGGTTTTACATTTGCCTAATAAATAAAACTTGCATAGGGCGTTGCAAACCCGCGTTCTTAATTAACAACCCGGGCCAGTGCTCCTCATGAGTGTTGGTCCAAACTGGGGGTCCTGCAGGGCCGCCTTGGGGAAACTCGAGGTACCTGGTATAACCTGTAGCATCACCCATCCAGTCGTGGCCCGAGACGAGATACACGCGGCTACTATCAGGGTGTCGGCACGCCGGGAGGTCTTGCTGGATTAGTTTTACCTTTGTTGAAATATCTTGAGCACGGGATTCTGAGGATACTCGGGTCTTCCCACTTTGGAGTTGTGACTCCTCGGATCGTGAGCTTGTGATGGGCTAAGTTGGGACACCCCTGCAGGGTTTGATCTTTCGAAAGCCGTGCCGGCGGTTATGTGGCAGATGGGAATTTGTTAATATCCGGTTGTAGATAATTTGACACCTTATTCATAAGAATACACTACCTTAGTGTTTTGGACACTGAAGAGTTACCACATGGCGACTCCCACCTCCATCTTCTCCCATGACGACTCCCACCTCCACCCCACCACTCATGGTGGCTCACCAATCCTCCTCTCCTTCTAGATCGTTCATGGTGAGTATTGATCCTCTTAAGATCAAATGGCAAGTCTTATCCATTGGGATTTTGCCCCGGGGCTTAAGGTGGAACAGAAGGTACGTGACAAGTTTAGATCTACGGTTCATTTCGAGAGATCTTCTGGAACCAAGGAATTTTTCTTGGTGGTCTCATTCTCCTCTACCTCCTTCCCTCTTACCGAAGAGGCTGTAGGAGTGGTTTTGCAATGTTGCATTGGAGGGTTGGCTTCGGGTTTCAATGTCAAACAATTGGGAGATCGATCTTTCAGGTTTTCTGTGGCATCCAATCGCGTCGGTCATTTCATCTATGGTTTAAAGGATCGAGTATGGCCTAACTTTGTCTGCCATTTCCGCCTTTTCAAATTGTCATTGGATTATTCTTGGAATGGATCGGATTGGCATCTTGATGACGTCATTCTGGAGGTATCTGCGTGATCACCTATGGCTATTAAAAGTCCTCTAGGGTTTTACGTACGAGTGCACAAGGAGACACCTCTTCTAGATCTGAGTTGGCCAAATTCAATTTTGTTAATGATGAAGACAATGGGTTTTCTTATCATGATTGGGACTCGGCATCTCAGGATTTGCTTCAAATGCATTCTACCAGTACAACGATCGCCCCGTTTGAATCATTGAATAAGTTGATGTTTGGAAGTATTCAGACGCATACTACTCGGCAGGAGCCGCATATTATTGGTAAACATTTTTGTGGGACAGCTTATGCTTCATCTAGTTGGAGTCAAATCACTGAGGAGAAGCTTGAGGAAATTATTGATCTATGGCAAGCTGGATATTCAAATGAAATCATCAAATCGGTGCTTGGCGTCTCTTCCATGCCTACGAAAGAATTTATTTATAACAAGCTACAAATGTGTATTATCTGTGAGAGACGTGGTCACTTAGGGGAGCATTGCATGGATCATACTTCGTTCACTTCTCCTCCCTTTACTGACAGTGTGAGTGCTCCTCCCTTGAATATTTTAACGCGGTGCAAAAATTGTAAGAGCACAGATCATCTTTCTTCTTCCTGCTCTTTTGCTAATAAAGATAATAGATGTCGCAACATTTGTGGGGTCAAAGGACACATACAATGGAACTGTTTTGCTTGGGCATGTTCAAGGAAAGAGATTGCTTGGGTTTGGAAAGATGAGATTGCTAGGTCGGGCAGTTCGGTTGGCTCTCCGTTTTTCTTTTGGAAAAAAAGACCGGGCGCCAATTTTCTGGGAATCGGGTCCAACAACAAAGGGATAAGAAGCAAATTTGGATAGCCAAGAGTAATAGGAGGGATTTACCTACTTCTTTGGTCCGGGTTGCCGACATTACCCCGGACGTTTCGCCTCCTTACCAACCTATCTCCGCCCTCCCGATTACCGAGGCCACGACTTCTGCTCTGGCTCGCTCGTCACCTTGCGTCTCTCCGCTCTACTCTGCCCCCACCTCGAGCTCTCCTCTCCCCCCCAGTGCTTCAAATGGCGAACCTACCAGTGCTACCATATCAGTTTGTGCCGGGGGAGATGGACATCCAACAAGGTCCAGAAGGGAGGCTGCAGCGCAACATGGTGATCATGGATGACCTGCCGCTGGACCACTCGCATCATGCGCTGGTTATGGTGGTGCCGCCTCCTGGTGATCTGCAAAGGGAGGCTGTTCTTGCTGAAGTCAGGAGAGTTCTTCTAGAAGACCATGGTGCGCCTACTTCTGAGGGTGAGATCTATCCTTTCTGTGTGGGTCTGGTTCGCTTCAATGCTAGTGTAGTTCGAGATACTCTGATTAGTAGAGGAGAGCAACCCCTAGATGAGCACACTACCTTTTATTTGCTGCGACATGATGAGGGTCCTAATATGCGTAGACCGGTGATTGGAAGGGATGCATGGGTTCTGCTTCTTGGGTTTCCTCTCAATTATCAGACAGAGCACTATATTATCAAGGAAGTATCGTGTTTTGGCAGATGTATGTATTGGCACCGCCCTGGATATAGAAAATTTAGAGTGCTGGTTCATGTTCTCATCAATGAACTTGCTCTGGTGCCTTTTAGTTTGGTGGTTAAGAGATTTACGGATATTAGCAGACTGGGCACATCCTGGACTGTACCTGTCTATGTTCTGAATGGCCGAAATCCGAGCCAGGGACTTGTGGGGGATGAAGAGGCGCCGCCTCCAATGGGTGCTTCCCCACATCCAGACCATCTTCCATTTCTGAATGTAGTGCAGCAACACCAGCATGATGCTCAGGTCTCGCAGCTACAGAACGCGGCCAATGCCTGGGAGGCAGCTCGTCCTCCCCCACCTCCGCAGCAGGGATGGGGTGAATGGCCCGTGCTTCCACCTGTTCCTCCAGTCTATCAAGGGTTTAGTTACAGAAATTAGACAGGATATGATGGACCTTCTAAGATGGATGGGATTCAGACTGATGACTCTGGGTACGATGATGGGTTGAATGTTTGGAATGAGCACGTTCAAATGATTGAAGATGTCGTGAAAAGATTTGTGCAAGGAAGCCCTGTAGGTGACCTGACTTTTCAGCAGATAAATGAGCATAAAGTGATCTTGGAAGTACCTGAGGAGGAGGATAATTGGCTTTCTTTCACTATTTGCTTCTATTGCACTGTCTATACGCCCAAACTAGGTTGGGTTTCTGCTGAGGACAATTTGGACACAACTTGGACTAGGTTTGCCGAAGGTTTTCAGAGCATTTTTGTGGATTTTGTGGGTGGAGCCTGCTTCTCTTTCTTCCCATTTTCTCCTTTTGAAGCGGACACAAATATAATTCGCTTTCCCCAGGAAGCACTGATTCTCTGCTCTGATTTTATTATGGATCAACTGAACTCAATTTGTCTGATGGTGGGTGTAGTCCCTCGGGCCGCAGATGAGGATATGCAGAGCCTTTTGGACCCTCAGTCCAAGCTAATGGAGCTGGAGACGGGGAATAACAAGAGAAAGCACACATTGTTTACGCCACTAGATGTTTTAGAGGTCAGAAGAAGTGTGCGCGTGACTAGATATCAAGGATTCAAACCTCCTTCACTGGCAGATTCCAAACGCAAAGCTTCTTATGTCAAACCGAGAAGGACTCCGGATATTCTGGAAATGCAGCAAAGCAAAACTACTGAAGAATCGTCGGCCTCCACCCGAGCACCTCCTCACACCTCTATTGAAACTTTGCAGCTGTTGGGAACAACGCACTGCGCCATTCCTCGGGAGGATCTCACCAAGGAGAAGTTACTTGCACCTCTCAAAGGCAAAAAGTAGAAGGACGCATATGCCTTCCATTTCTTGGTTCATTTTGCTTTGTTTCGAAGCTGTTCTAGGGTTATTTTGCACGCTGTTTATTTTCTTTAAGACTTAAATGGCTGCTGTTATGTGGAACATTTTATGTTGGAATATTCATGTCTTAAATGCTAGTTCAAAATGTGATGCACTTCGCAGTAAGATTGACGAATCTAATTGCTCGATTGTTTGTTTACATTAAACCAAGAAGCCAGAGTTTGATCATTCTTTTATTAGAAAATGCTGCCCCAGGAGATTTGACAAGTTTGAATTTATTCCATCTGAAGGTGCTTCAGGTGGTCTAATTGTTATTTGGTGTAGTAGCCAATTCTTGGGGCAAGTAATACTCCAATTACCTTTTGTTCTCACCTTGAAAATGTTATCGGTCCAAACAAATGAAAGTTGGTTCCTTTCCAACATCTATGGACCATGTGATGGGCCTGAAAGAATTATTTTCACTAAATGGTTTAACAGTGTAAATATTGAATTAGAAGATCTTAGGCTTTTCATGGGGGATTTTAACTTCATGCGCTCTTTAGAGAACAGAAACTTTCCTGGTGGAAATATAGATGATGTGATCAAATTTAATGAAATTATCAGCCACCTTGGATTGCTTGAAATTCCACTCAAAGGACGAAGATACACTTGGAGTAACATGCAGGAAACCCCTCTACTAGAGCAATTAGACTGGTTCTTTTCTTCTCCAGAATGGATTCTGAAATTCCCCAATACCACTGCAAAACCTCTTGCGTGTCCCATATCAGATCATGTACCTTGTGTTCTTTCAGTTGAAACTTCGATCCCAAGATCTAAAATGTTCAGGTTTGAAAACTTTTGGACATCTCACCCTGGTTTTATAGATGTGGTGAAATCATCCTGGTATGCGCCCATTAAGACATCTTCCAGTGCTACAAGAATTTCTGCTAAACTCAAGAGACTTAGACATGCCTTAAAAATGGAGCAAATCAATATCTAAGCTAAAGCTATTGATTGAAAACAGTAATAGAATTTTGTTGCAACTGGACAACCTTGAACATTTGAGACATTTATATATTCCTGAAGCTAATTTCAGGATCATTTTAAAGGCACATCTTTTGCGTTTGCTGAAATACCAAAGTGAGTATTGGAAACAACGTTGCACATTTCGGTGGGCAGTCAAAGGTTAGGAAAATACAAAATATTTCCAAGCGCGGGCAACTGAAAGATTGCGGAGAAACAATATCTCAAACCTGGTTTTGGATGACGGCCACCTAGTGGAAAATCATGATGAAAAGGCAGCCGCTTTCTTTGATTGTTTCAAAAAGAGGATGGGGGTTTCTTCTCAGCCGATTTATGATTTTGACCTCGCAAACCTCGTTCAAAAATGCCAAGGTCTAGAAGAACTCTCAATCCCATTTATGAAAGAGGAAATTGAATATGTGATCAACATCATTCCAGCAGACCGTGCCCCTGGTCCGGACAGGTTTAATGGACTTTTTCTGAAGGTCTGTTTGGACATAATTAAAGAGGACCTTTACTCGTTGTGTGAAGATTTCTGGAAAGGGGCACTCAACTTACAATGTCTGAACACTTCTTTAATTACGATGATACCGAAGAAACTAGTGCCCGAATCAGTCAATGATTATAGGCCCATATCCTTGCTGAACTGTGTGTTAAAAGTCATTACAATAATTCTTTCAGAGAGATTACAACGTTGGATACTCAAAGTGGTGCATAGAAACCAATATGGATTTATTAAAACGAGGACAATACAAGATTGTTTAGGCTGGGACTTCGAATATTTGCATCAGTGTAAACAATCGGGCAGGGAAATTGTGATTTTGAAACTTGATTTCGAAAAAGCCTTTGACACGATGGAACACTTGTTTATTCTGAAAATGCTAGAATGCAACGGTTTTGACGACAGATGGTGTATGTGGATTAAAATGCTCCTACAGTCAGGCTCTTCGTCTATCCTTTTGAATGGAATACCAGGCACAAAATTTAAGTGTAAACGAGGGGTGAGACAGGGATACCCAGTATCTCCACTGTTATTTGTGCTAGCGGCGGATCTATTACAGTCTTTGATTAACAAAGCTTGGCAGGAAGGTGTGATCTCGCTCCCAATTAATCAGCCTACTTCAGAAGACTATCGAGTAATCCAATATGCTGATGATACATTAATCATTCTACCTGTGGATCAACATGAACTACGGATAGTTAAAGAGATTCTTGATTCCTATGCCCGGGCAATGGGTCTGAAAATTAATTACGCTAAATCGCTACTAATGCCAATTAATGTGATTGCGCAAAAAGCTTTGGGCCTGGCCAATGATCAGGGGTGTCAAGTTGGATCGATGCCGTTCACCTATCTAGGTCTGCCTCTTCGCACAACACGACCAACTGTCAGAGAGTTGATGCCTTTGGTGGACAGGATTGAAAGAAGACTGACAGGAACTGCTATTTGGTTATCTTACGGAGAACGAGTTCAACTAATTAACTCGGCACTCTCGTCATTGTTATCTTTTGCGATGTGTGTTCTGAAACTTCCACTCAAACTGATCGAGATTTTTGATAGAGTAAGGAGACACTGTCTATGGAGGAAAGAAATTGACAGAGACGCGAAAACCCACTCATTGCCGCTTGGGATATGGTTTGCAGACCAAAGAAAAGAGGAGGCCTTGGGATTTTAAACCTACAAGTTCAAAACAAAGCGCTACTGCTCAAGTACATGCATAAGTTTATTCACAAACGAGATGTCCCCTGGGTGATGCTAATTTGGAATGCTCACTATAACGATATACCCCCTCATGCAAGGCCAGCATGTGGTTCTTTTTTGTGGCGTGATGTCTTTTCTCTGATGGATATTTACCGCGGAATGACGTCATGTATACCTGCTGCAGGTGACACTATTCTGTTATGGAAAGATGTATGGATCAATGAAAGGCCGCTAACAGAGTCACATGAACATCTCTTCTCGTTTGTTATAAACGAAGACATATCGTTGGCTCATTACTACTACAATGATGACCCCATGGATAATTTTATGCTCCCTTTATCAATAGAAGCCCGTGATGAGCTTGATGATTTACAAGAGGTCATGACAGGAATATCCTTAGAACCCATGGGGACTGATGATTGGATTCTTTGCTGGGGTGATACAGAGTATAAGCCAATTTTTTTTACAATTATATGTTCAGAAATGTTTTGGCTCCACAATACATCACCTCTGTATGGAAGACAAAATGTATCATGAGACATAAGGTTTTTGCGTGGCTAATGTTGTATGATAGAGTCAACACAAGGGACTTGCTGTTAAGGAGGCACTTCAATATCGGGGAGGATCAAAATTGTCCAATGTGCAACATGGGGGTGCTGGAAACAAATGCCCATCTATTTTATGAATGTCCCTTTGCTGTGAAGTGTTGGGAGGTGCTGGGCATAGATTGGGGAGGACACCCGGACCTACACAACAAATATGAGAGGGCTAAAGCTAGGTGGCAAGGGCCTCTCTTCAAGGATATAACCGTCTTGGCCTCCTGGAATATTTGGAAACAACGCAATAGAGAGATATTCGATGGTGAAACATCCACGCACGCGGAGTGGTTGAGGAAACTCAGAGAAGACTTTGTGATCTTAGGATACATGATCAACCCCCAAAACCTATCCTTCTTGGAGAACTTTAGTAACTCTCTTTCCATCTAAACACTTTTACTTGGCTAGTTTGTGGCTTGTTATATTCCTTTGTGTTACCCATGTAAACTTCTCTCTCCAATGCTAACTATTGGTTAGCATTCATTGAATATATAGAAAAACAACAATAGGAGGCTCTCCTACTTTTTCAACTTGTCAAAAAAAAAGAATACACTACCTGTGTGAGTAACCCTGATGGTCTCTTTCCGAAGGGCTTCGGGAAGTGAACACGGTGGGCTTATGTTTGATCGTGAGTAGTTAGGATCACTTCTTGATCAACTTGGCGATCGTTGGTACTTGTTCTCTTCTCGCTCTAAACTCGTAAGATAGTGCTTAGTGCTTGCTGCAACCACTTTTATAGCCTTTGCACACCTAAGGCCTTGGTAGTTTTGATACCCGGGAACAAGATTGCTGAGTCCTCGTGGCTCACAGATTCAACACACACTAGATGCAGGTACAACTGAGAACAATGCAGGAGATGGTTCAGAACTTCAGTGGGAGTTCGATGAAGAGCGTGGTCATTACTATGTTTCGTATCCCAATGATCAGTAGTGGTTCTTATTAGGAGGATCCGGGCTTGTGTTTATGGTATCTTTCTCGTTTGGATTTCGTCCGTAGTCGAACCCTGTGTTATTTGGATGATGTATGCTATTGTATTCATTGTGTGACGTGGCGAGTGTAAGCCAACTATCTTTTACAATTTCATACCTGAATTTTACATGAGATGTGCAAAGATACCATACTTGAGATCATTCTAGTATGCGCTTATGTCTTTAAGTCGTGCCTCGACACGTGGGAGACATAGTCGCATACGGGGCATTACACAGGGGCTTTGTTAATATAGTCAGATCATATGGTGTTTTCCCCTCTCTATATTGTGATGAATTGAGTTTTCCCTTTGAGATTTCTTTGGATTGCATACTTTCATGGATTTGAGAACACTTGATATATTACTTGCAATTGAATACTTGTGGTGACAATGGGGTATCGTATTGATTCACTTGATATATGGTTTGGCACTCAACTTGCGGATTCCCGAAGTGACATTGGGGTAATCTATGCATAGGGTTGATACACGTTCTTGTCTTTGTTTCTCTTGTTTTGGTTTTATCTTAGTACAAACTCTTGATAGATCAATCGGGAAGGATAACTTTGTGTTATCTTAGTACGAACTCTTGAAAGATCGATCGGAAAAGTTAATCTTGTGTTATTCTAGTACAAACTCTTGATAGATAGATCGGAAAGGATAACTTTATGTTGTCTTAGTATGAACTCTTGATAGATTGAACGGAAATAATAACTTTGAGGTGGTTTCGTTGAGGGGTGGTTATATGATCCAATTATATTAGCATCGTTGAGAGATTGCACTAGCAAAAGTACAGACCCTAGGCCTCGTTTTCCATCATTGCAACATCGTTTGTGCTCACTTTTGTTACTTTCTACCTTGCTGTTTTTTATTTCTCGCACTACAAAAACTCATATCTACCATCCGTATTACACTTGTATGGCCATCTCTTCGCCGAACTAGTGCACCTATACAATTTCCCATTGTATTTGGTGTGTTGGGGACACAAGAGACTTTTTATTATTGGGTTGCAGGGTTGTTTGAGAGAGACCATCTTCATACTACACCTCCTACAGATTGATAAACCTTAGGTCATCCACTTGAGGTAAAATTGCTATTGTCCTACAAAACTCTACGCTTGGACGCCCAACACGTGTCTACAATAATAAAGTTGCGTAGTAGACATCGAGCGCTTTTCTGGCGCCGTTGCCGGGGAGGTGAGTGCTTGAAGGTATATCTTTAGTTCTTGCAATCGAATCTTTTAGTTTCTTGTTTTATCACTAGTTTGGTTTGTAAAAGAAAACTATTAAAAATGGAATTGAGGTTGCATCATATTATTGATCATCTTTATAATATCTTTCTTGAAAATGATGGATTGGAAAATTGTGCTCAATTGTTAGAAGAAGAAGTCAATAAAATGTTTGGCACAAAATATTTGAATGATGAGCATGATTGCAATGTTGCTAGTATGAATTCTTTGAATATCCATGATGCTAATGATATGCAAGGCCATAAGCTTGGGGATGCTATATTTGATGAATACGGTATTTTTAGTCCCCCAAGTTTTGATGAGAAAATTTATTATGATGATTGCATGCCTCCTATTTATGATGATTACATTAATAAATGTGGATTTGGAGAGGTCATGACTTTTTAGCAATGAATCGACTACTTTGGAGGATGTTTCAATTGACCATGATAACAAAGTTGCTATCTATGATGATTATGGTGATGACATGCATGCTATAAAGAATAATGATAACCATGAAACTTTTCATCATGATTTTAATTTGCAATCTCATGATAGTTATTTTGTTGAGTTTGCTCCCACTACTATTCATGAGAATAAATTTGCTTATGTGGAGAGTAGCAATTTTTTTATGCTTTTGCATCATGAAAAGAATGATTTATGTGATGGCTATATTGTTGAGTTCATTCATGATGCTACTAAAAATTACTAGCAAAAGTACAGACCCTAGGCCTCGTTTTCCATCATTGCAACACCGTTTGTGCTCACTTTTGTTACTTGCTACCTTGCTATTTTTTATTGCTCGCACTACAATAATGTCAAGTTTCCTGTCTATGTGTTAAAAGTTATGAAGTTTTGCTTGTTTTGCCTTCCTATGCTAGTTGATTCTTGCTCCCATAAATTGTTTGCTCACAAAATTCCTATGCATAGGAAGTGGGTTAGGCTTAAATGTGCTTGCCATGTGATTCATGATGTTCTCTTTCATGCTTCATTTCTAATCTTTTATGTGAGCATCATAGAAATCATCATGCCTAGCTAAAAGGCATTAAGAAAAGCGCTTGTTGGGAGACAATCCAACACTTATACCTACTATTTTTGTGTGTTCACATGATTATTCTACTGTAGTAATCATGTTTATAGCTTTTATTTCAATAAAGTGCCAAGCAAAGCCTTAGGATCATGTTGGGTGTTAGTAGATTTGATCTTGCTGAAAAACAAAATTTTTATGCTCATGAAAAAAATTCTCATTTTTAACAGAAGAGTGATTTTAAGTTGATTCTTTTTTGCAGACGTTTAATATACAAATTGCCCACATGCTCATATATTTTCCAAGATTTTTAGAGTTGCAGAAGTATGGTGAATGTTCATATCATTACAGACTGTTCTGTTTTTGTCAGATTCTGTTTTCAATGTATAGTTTGCTTGTTTTCTAGTTTCTATGGCTTATATTGATCAATATAAATTGTAGAAATGATATGCTACAGTAGGCATTGTGTGAGAACAATTATGAATCTTGTCTAAAACAGTACCCAAAGTGAATTATTTGTTTTATCATACTAACCCATGTCGCGGAGTTTTGTGTGATTGAAGTTTTCAAGTTTTGGGTGAGATGTCGATATGAGGAGAATAAGGAGTGACAAGACCCTAAGCTTGGGGATGACCAAGGCACCCCAAGGTAATATTCAAGGAAGATCCAAGCAACTAATCTTGGGGATGCCCCAGAAGGCATCCCCTCTTTCGTCTCCAACATTATCGGTAACCTCACTTGGAGCTATGTTTTCATTCGTCACATGATATGTGTTTTGCTTGGAGTGTCAATTTATTTTGTTAGAATTTGCTTTCTGGTATTTAAAATAAAGTTTTGCATCTTTTATTTCAATAAAATTTTCAAGGATAGCCTTTACCATGCTTATTTTGCAAGTCTATATGTTGCTGTCTAAAAACAGAAAGTTTTCTATCATTGTCTGAATTCTTCTGGATATTCGGAACGTGATAAAATCTTGAAATTTTTACAGACTGTACTGTTTTGGCAGATTGCTATTATGTTTGCATTGTTTGCATATGTTTGCTTGTTTAATGATTCAATTTGAGGATAGGAGTATTAAATATGCAGAGGCATTTAGTATGCAATGTTGAATAATATTTTTAGTGATTGGCTACAGTATAGGATGGTAAGGTTTTGCATTGATTTGTACTAACTTATCTCGCGAGTTATTGTTGAGTTTTGTGTGGATGAAGCTTTTGAGATTTAGGGAAACTGTGATGTGAGAAGACTTAAGGAGACACAAAAGCTCAATATTGGGGATTCCCAAGGAACCCCAAGATAATATTTCAAGAAGTCTCAATCATCTAAGCTTGGGGATGCCCCGATAGGCATCCTACCTTTCTTCATCAACAATTATCAGTTAGTATCGGTTGATCCTAAGTTTTTGCTTCTTCACATGAGATGTGCTATTCTTGAAATGTCATTTTATTTTGTTTGCTTGCTACTTTAATAAAATACTTATATCTGAAAGTTTTTAAATAAAATAGAACCCCCAAATAGTTGCCGGAAAAACTAGATAAGCGGCATTCACATCCCATCAAAGAAGCTCTTTTCTAGCACCGTGGCTCTAGTGCTTCGCTTATATCTTTTTGAGCACGGTGTGCTTTAGTATTTTTTATGAAATTCTTCCATGCTTCACTTAGATTAAGTGGAGATAAGAAAAAATATATGCTCATGTTCGTCACTTTTATTTGTTTGAGCTTATTAAAAGCAACACATGAAAATTAGACCCAAAGTGATAGATATCCAAGAAGGATATAATAAAAACTTTCGTGAAGATCATTGGACAAAATAAACTTGATTCCTTGTAATAGTTTTGAGATATGATGATGTGATATGTGAGTCATGTTGATGAGTAATTATGCTTTAGTAAGAATATTAATGTTAAAGTTTGTGATTCCTTATGCAAGCACGAAAGTCAATAATCATGCAATGAAATTACATCCTACTTGTGGTGCATTATTCAGTGTTAATTACGCTTAATGCTCGCTTACGATATTATTCGTTCCTTGGTTCGTTGCTTCCCAATCTTTTGCTAGCCTTCATTTTGCACTAAGTATGATCACTACTTGTGCATCCAAAATCCTTTATCCTGGTTTTGCCACATGAGTCCACCATACCTACCTATATGTGGTATTCCCTTGCCGCTCTAAGCAAATTTGTATGTGCCATCTCTAATTTTCAAAATAAATTTCCCTTTTGTGTGCCCGTACCGCTTGCGAGACGGTGAGAGGTAGCCAATATTTTCCATGCTAGATGTGTTATCCTCACGATGAGTGTTTATTCACTTGTCATTGCACGAGAGTAAGGCAAAGGTATTAGGGATGCCCAGATCCGATATGAAAAACAAATTTACTTTATGTTGTCAAATAATAAATTCCTTGGGAAGTGTTGGTATGGAAGGTAACCGTGGATTCGGCTAGCCATGTCTTGTGAAAGTTTGGTGGAAAAGGAATAAACTTTATTTTATGTTTGGGAACCACCTATGATATATCTAGCATGGAAAGTGTTGGGAACCTTAAGTGATTTTCGTTGGTGGGAAAATAATACCTCCCAAAATAATTTTATCTCTCAATCTAAGCTTTGAGCTCTAGTACCTCTACAAATCCCTACTTCTCTCTGTGAAGGGCCTTTCATTTACTTATGCAATTTTTATTTTTGAATTTGAGTCTCCATCTTCTCTTATAAAGCACCTACTAGGAAACACTATGATCGTACTTAAGCATTGGGTGTAACTAATATGCGAGTGTGTTTGATGCATGGATCAATGGTTGAGCATGATGGGCTAGGGATAACTTATTTTAGCATTGATATTTTGAAAGACATGGTTGCTTGTTAAAATGTTTGAGTATTTAAATTTCATGTCAAAACTATACTATAGCTTTGAACCATATAAAATTCCAAATGTCCATGCTATAAAGAAAATAATATTATATGACATGATAGGCAGCATTCCACATCAAAAATTCTGTTTTTACCATTTACCTACTCGAGGACGAGCAGGAATTAAGCTTGGGGATGATGATACGTCTCCAACATATCTATAAATTTTTATTGTTCCATGCTGTTATATTATCATTCTTGGATGTTTTACAATCATTTTATATCATTTTTTGGTACTAACCTATTGACATAGTGTGACGCCCGAAGACCGACGTCCCAGAAGATTCCAGATGTTCCGGGTTCTCCCGTGTGTTTCATTTGTGCTTGTGTTATTTATTTTGCATTGCATCATGGCATCATGACTTTAATTCTACAACTCAACCAAATAAGTCGTGTGGACCTTCGGTCCATTTAAATCGAGGGAAGGATGACTTCTCTTTATAACATATATATATCCTCCTAATATTTATGGAGCTATTATAAAAATATTCCATTGTTGGAAGCAACCATCACACACTTGCATAATTTTTCCCCATGTCTGTTTCACTCCGAGTTTTGACTCCCACAACCTTGCTTGATCATCTTCTTCTCCTTCTTCGTTAGTCCATTTAAATTGTGGCATTCTTTTTCCTGCACCAATTTAATGTTCATTCATTTCCTATCAATTCTCAACCATGCCTTCAACATCCTTGCCAATTTTTACTTCCTTTGGACTTGTTTTGGTTGGGTTCAAAAATGGCTCAAGTTTGAATTTAATTCAAACTTGAATTATTTTATATCCTTAAAAATGTCCAAACTAGTTTATTAAAATTGTGCATAAATCTAGGAGTTCAAGTATATTTTTACTTCCTTCTTATTCTTCATATAACCCCCTGTCCATTTTCCCTTTTCATCATCAGGTATTTGAATCTGCATTTTTTTAATAAAGGGAAAGGGCTCCCTGCAGCCTGCTTAAGGCCGCCTGTGGCCTGGCCTAGCCGGCCCAAGAGGCCTCCCCGACCCCTCCCTATTTGGGCCAAGGCCCAGCCGCTCCAGCCTAACCCTAGCACCAGGGTCCCTCAACCCCGAGCCTCTCCCTCTCGTTCTCCCTCCGCCGCCGCACGCCCCCCTCGCTCTTCCCCTCCTCCGCTTTGATCTCCCTCTCCCTTCGCCCGATTCCCTCTTCCCTGCTCGCTCTTCCTCGAGCATTCGACCTCGCCTTCCCCCCGATCCCTTCTCCTCCTCGGCATCGCGTCGTAGCCGTCGTCGTGCCAGCCGCGGGCCAACACTCCGCCGAGCCGTACGCGCAACCTCCTCCTCTTCGCCAGATGCGCCCCGTGCGCCCCGCTTCCTTCTTCCCCACCAGCGGCATCCTACTTGCCCGATGCATGGCGCTACGCCGCCGGCCTTTTCCTTTTCCCCCTCCTGCGTCGCGCCTCCCCGAGCACATGGATGCGCCCCTCCAGCGCCGCCCGCCACCTCGCCTGGCTCGCCGAGGGGAGGAGCCCCTCGAGCAGCCTCGGCCAGGCAGGAGCGTTGCTCCCTCCCTCCCATCCTCGTCAGGGCCTCGCACCCCGCCGGCCATAGCTCCCCTGACGAGCAGTCGTCCGCCACCCTCTGCCTCGCCTGGTTACGGACGGGTTCGCGCCTCCACGGCCACCGGCGCCGCCAAGTCCTGTTGTTACCACCCGCTGCTGCCTCCGAGCGCCATGGGTGCATCTCCGTATGGAACCTCCAAGACCATCTCCAGGCATGGATACCCAAGTCCGAGCACTACCGTGGCCAGGTAACTCGCCAAGAACGACCCCGCGTACGACTACACGATGTGACGCATCAAGTACCACTACGTCCGATGCCACGACAAGTACCTCTGCGAAAAGAGAACGACTACATCCTCTACCGTCGACATCGGAGACCCGTGGATGCGCCAAGTACCCCTTCGGTCCGTAACGTGGCAAGTACCACGATACGATAACGTGAATGGCGACAAAACGTGTACCACGACCCGCGAGTACCACTACTTCCTCTACGATCTCGAGCCGCCCCGAAACGAACGTTCCGAAGGTATAACCCCAAGACGATGACCCGTGAACTGCATGTGTTGTATGAGATGAATCGGATGTTTGCATCGTGTCCGTTGTGCCCTCGTTTGTCTTGGCGGCAACCCGTGGGAACCCGGTGACGGGATCACCCCACCTTTCATCTTGTTCGACTCGCTCACGCTACCTTTTCTTTTGCATCGGCATCTCGACGAGTTGTCAGATCATCGGAACGTTGCCGTGGCACCGTTTCCATTCTCGTCGCCACGACACCCCTTTCTTTTCCGTCGTGGCGACCAAATGCTCCATCTCTTCTTAATTGTTAACGTTTAACTAAAAATTGCATAAAACTTGATCATGTCATCCGCATCATGGTAACAACCTTTGATTGTTTAATTGTTGTTGCTTAAATAATTGCTAAATTGGTCATGGGGATTTTCCAGAATTGTTGTTGTTATTTCCGGCCTCATTTAAAATGCCTAAATAGTGTAGTTTTATTATGCTTCACCTCTTGCCATGTTAACAAACATTTAACTTTGTATTGTAAATAAACGAGAGTCAACTAACTAAATATAATGTGGTGTTTTGTCAAGCAACTTGTTGCTTATTGAGCTCCACTTAACTTGTAGTATTGTTTGTGCACCTTGCCATGCCATGGATATTTAAACCGGACATGCATCATACCTTGCCATGTATTGCATCATATATAGACTTGTGTTGTTTTTTTTCTGTGCTTCCTACCTTGCCATGTATTGCTTCCTCTATAGACTTGTCATGCATCATACCTTGCCATGTATTGCATCATATAGACTTGTGTTGTTTTTCTGTGCTTCCTACCTTGCCATGTTTTGCTTCCTGTATAGACTTGTAGTGCATCCTATATTGAATTGTGTTGCATCATACTTGGTTGAGCATATTGTCATGTCTCGTGTGGTGTCTTTACCGTGTTGCTTGCTTCTTCTCATTAGTGCTTGTTGCGTTGCGTTCGTGAGGGTTCGTTCGTCTACCCGTGGTTCGTCTTTCGAGGCGCCTTCTTCGTCTTCTTCATGGATCCGTTCTTCTTCCTTGCGGCATCTCAGGCAAGATGACCATACCCTTGGATACCTTTACTATCATTGCCTTTGCTTAGTTGTCTCGATGCTATCGTTATATGTCGCGCTACCCATCTTATTGTCAGCCCCTCTCCTTGTTGCCATGAAACCTCTAACCTTTGCCACCTTCCTAGCAAAAACCATTGTTTGGCTTTGTTACCCGCTTACTCAGCCCCTCTTATAGCGTTGTTAGTTGCAGGTGAAGATGAAGATTGTTCCAGGTGGGAACTTGTTGTTGGAATATCACAATATCTATTATTATTATTAACACACCTATATACTGGGCATGGGTGCAAGGCTTGGCCTTTTGCTC
Source organism: Secale cereale (assembly GCA_902687465.1). Classification (NCBI taxonomy): domain Eukaryota; kingdom Viridiplantae; phylum Streptophyta; class Magnoliopsida; order Poales; family Poaceae; genus Secale; species Secale cereale. The sequence continues at coordinate 184,963,823 of LR738709.1, forward strand.
TGTGTTTTGTTCCACTCATGCCACCTTAGGCGTCGATAAACCGGCATTATGTTCCTTGATTTTGCGTTCCTTACACGGTTGGGTATATGGGGACCCCTTGACACTTCATCTTTGAATAAAACTCCTCCAGCAAGGCCCAACATTGGTTTTAATTTGCTCATAATAAAAACTTAATTAATTAATTAAATTGTATAAGGGGGACGCTCCTTGGAGATTCTTTTCTACATAGCAGGGGGGCCAGTGCTGATGGTGTTGGTCCCAAACGAGGGTCCTGCGGGGCCACCTCGAGGAAACTCAAGGGCTGGTTTTACCTGTAGCATCGCCCATCCGGTCGTGGCCTGAGACGAGATACGCGCGGCTACTATCAGGGTGTCGGCACGCCGGGAGGTCTTGCTGGACTTGTTTTACCATTGTCGAAATGTCTTGTGCACCGGGATGCCGAGCCTGATCGGATTTCCCTAAGATAAGGGGTGATGATATTATATTTATCACTTCAGCTGATCGTGAGAGCTTGTGATGGGCTAAGTTGGGACACCCCTGCAGGGTTATGATCTTTCGAAAGCCGTGCCTGCGGTTATGTGGCAGATGATTGTAATTTGTTAATGTCCGGTTATAGAAAACTTGACAGAGGATCCGAAGTAAAACACACAACCGCGTGAGTAACCGTGACTGTCTCTTTTCACTTTGAGAAGAGAACACGGTGGGGTTATGTTTGAATCGTAGGCAGTTCAGGATCTTTAGCGATCACTACTAGTTTGCGACCGTTTGCGTAGCTGCTCATCTTATTCTTGTACTCGTAAGCTAGCCACCATATATTTTGCTTAGCCGCTGCTGCAACCTCACCACTACCCTTCTCCATAACCATAAAGCTTTGCTAGTCTTGATACCCATGGTTATGGGATTGCTGAGTCCTCGTGGCTCACAGATACTACAACACCAGATGCAGGTTCAGTCGAGAATGATGCAGGAGGTGGTTCAAGTACTTCACTGGGAGTTCGATGAAGAGCGTAGCCGTATGTTTGTGACGTTTCGACGATCAGTAGTAGTTTCTACTAGGGGCGATTCGGACCTGTGGCTTTATGTTTTTGGTATCTTTCTTTTGGATCTTCGCCCGTAGTCGGATTGTGATGTTTTGAATGATGATTAGCTTATGTAATGTATTGTGTGACGCGGCGAGTGTAAGCCAACTATCCTTTTGCAATTTCATCCGTATTTTTACGTGAGTCGTGCAAATATACCAAACTTGAGATCATTCCAGAATGGGCTTATACCTTTAAGTCATGCCTCGACACGTAGGAGGTATAGTCCCATCCTGGGCATTACAAGTTGGTAATCAGAGCCTTCTCCGACCTAGAAGCCCCCACTGATTGATCGAATCGTTGACGGTTGAGTCTAGGCACACACTTGAAAATGTTTTGAGTCCTATATATATATATCGGAGAGTAGGATTTCTTTTACTCCTCAGCCCGTTTCACTCTGGTGAGGACTCCTGACGATTACTTTTATCTCTTCTACTCTCAAAATTTCACTTAATTTTTTTAGGATCACGCGAGTATTGTTTGGATTGTTCCGATGTCTTTGTGACGAGAACATTGTTCTCGATGCCTCCTGTCATTTAGGGGTTGTGGCAGTGTCCTGGGGAGTTGAGCTCCGAGGTGTTGTCGTCACAAATATATCGCAACAGTTCTGGAATACTTAAGACGGCCAACATCGAAAACTCTCCTATGCGGTTAGTGGCAAGATAACCCCGACATCACCCAGTACCGGGGAGGTAGTTCGGGAGTATTGCCATAGCTTGTATAGCAGATGCGTTTCGAAGGTCCGAGGTAAACGGTTTCCGGAAATAATTGGTTATGTGTTGAAGGATGGATACAGCTGGATGTAGGATTAGAGTTGAGTGCGCGATGCTTCCCGTGTATCCCCAACACCTGATTGCATAACTGGAAACTTTCGGAAATTAATAGGTGGGTTCATCTAGTAGCTCGTAGGCATTCTTCCAATGAATGCATGATATGAAGTTCGGGGTTGTACATTGAGTGAAGTGGTTTTATGGGCGTTGTTCCGATCGGAAGTTGCATCTTAAAGGGTCCTTGGCTATGCTGATCCGGGGATTGCAAAACCCTTTTGTAACACGTTCCATGAGCTTTCAGCACGAACATGTGGAACGAAGCTTCTATCTTGTATTTGTTCTATCTGCTCCTTGTTGTTTTATTTACCTTTTGTTCTCCCAAGTGGCTTCTCGACAAGTGTTGTACCATTAAGCTACGGAATTCATTCGTCAATTCTCTGTTCGAATGATATTGTGAAGATTATGTTGCAACATATCTATCCATTGTTTTGATTTGATTCTAGTATTCGAGTTTCTTCGATGTCAAATGTTGATTCCATACCTTTCCTAATCAGTGTTCTCATATTTCTATGAGAGTGCTAGTACTTCTTGATCATCGAGATTGTCATGTTAAATTCTTTTCAACTGGCGTGCTTCTCTTCAAGTTAATCCGATTTCTTCATCATTTGCAAGACCAATTCTTGCTTTTTCTCAATGGTGTCCGTTTCATTCATCCCAAGTTGTCTTGTTTTTCACCACCCTCCCACACATTTCTTATGGAGCCAGAATTCTTAATCAAGTATCCATTTTATTCATGTGATGTCTCTTCATTCATTTCCTTCAATGTTCTTATCCGGTGATTTATCGTGAAGATGCTCAAGAGTTTCAAGTTCATCATTCTTAATTCCAATATTCTTCTCCGGTGAACTAAATCCAAGCTTCCGTATTGATCATATATGTGCCTCTTGTTTCACATGTTTTCCAATGTGGGAATTCTTATCCAAAGTCTCTCCTGGTTATTCAACTCTCTCCTATTCATATCCGGAGTGTACAAGGTATCTCAGGAGATTCACGTTTCCATTCTTAATCCGTTCAACCTTTTTTTGTGAGGATTGTCATCTTATTCAAGTCATTAATTCAACCGGTGCAATATCTCTTAAGCAATCTTTTTCAACGATGATTTCTTTAGTCGGCCCTAACCCACATGTCTTTTTCCAGGATCTTACCTGACTCTTCTTTTTCCAGAGTATTCTGAAATTCTTTTCAAAGTGTGACGTAAGAATGATTTCCATCAGTCACATGCCTTCTCCAAGCTTGTTTTCAATTATTTTCATCTTTAGCTCCACCTTCCTCTTTTATTCTTCCAGAGCATTTCACGAATTCTTATCTTTGTGTTCCTCCGAAGGCCATCATTTCAGAATATTTCTTCGTTCTCAGTTTTCAACTTTGTCCTCCGAACATCCTTCATTGATGCCTCTTCGTTCGTCTCCATATTCTACTGGTGCTTTGTTCAAGTACTCTTAATCGGTTCGCGATCTCTTCGTTCTCTTGTATCTAAATTTCCTCAAGTGCTTATTCTTCCCGGTGATTATTCTCTTTCATCACCCGGTTTCAATTCTTACGGTGGTTCATTCAAGATTACTCTTCCGTTGTTATCGTACCAATTCATTTGTTCTTTTCATATCCTACCGGTGCTTTGTTGAATATTTATCCAAGGTTGTACTAGATCTCTCTTTAATTCTTTGCAACGAGAATAAGTAGTATGCCAAATCCATTGCTTGTCGTCAATTTAAATTGATAAAGGATATGCATAACATAATTCTTATTCTTATTTCATCCAAGGGGATTAATCCCTTTGTTTAGAGTTTATTTATGAGGAATAAATTCTAGGTTTCAAGTTGTTCATCTTGTTTTCCGGAGTTCCAAGTTATTTAATTATATCATTTCAAAGCTCCATCTAATTCATCGCAGGCCTTGAATCTTATTCTTTTCATCTTTCACTTCTCATGCTTTCATTACCGGAGTTCTCATGGTGGTTCATCATGTTTTAATTCATCCTCGAAGTGTTCTTCAAGATTATTGTTGGACCTCAAGCATTCTTCATCATGCTTTCCAAGTGCAATTCTTGCTCCCTTATCTGTTGAGGTGGTGTTATGTCATTCTTGACAATTCCTTCATGAATTATGATTCACGAGTTATCAAGAATGAGATATTTAAAACCATCATTTTCCTTGTTCAGGAGACCTTTTCAACCCTTCAATTATTCATTGGGGTTATCTTGGGTTATAATTCACCTAAAAGCTTTCCCTGAGAATTGTTGCTATTATGGTGCTTATAAATGACCCAAGTTCTTCATTTATCATTCCGGTGAAATAAGTTTATCGTCTCCTTGTTGATCTCAATCCAATCAAATGTTCTCGTAAGTGGCTGGTTATCACCTCTTAATTTTGCGATGTTTTCCATAAGTCCACAATGAGCTTATTCTTTTCGTTGTTGATTTTCCAACAACTCCGTTCAACCCTTCTTCGTAAGAATGCTCTTTCAAATTCAATTTTGGGAGAAGTTGTCATTTTCTTCTCCGTTCTTTCTTTCCAACAATCTAGCATCTATTCTTTCATTCCAGAGGCATTGTAATATTGCTATCTTCGTCCCATCATCTTGTCATATCAAGATCATATTCTTCCCTTGCTTGTCTATTTAACCGGAGTGTTGTGTCCTCCATTCAAGTTCTGTCATCTTATCTAGTTTTTTTCCTCTATTTTCAACCGGAGTGCTGTCGGAATCCTTCTTACCCCTCGTGCCATTCTTTCAATTGTTCCGGAGGCAGTGTGTTGTTGCTTCCATCAACCATCTGCCAATCTCCTCAAGTTCATGTTAACTCCTTCCATTTTCAGTCGGAGTGCTGTCCGAATTCTGTCATTCTTTTTCCTTAGCTATACCGTTGCAGTTTCATATTCTTTTGGTTCGTAAGCTCTTAATTCATGTCTTTCAACCTACAAGGTTCTCATAATGCTCCTTGTTCCTCTTTTCTAACGGAGTGTTTCATCTTCATTCATCTCCATTCTATTCTTTCTTTCAAGATTGTTCAACCTCTCAAGGTTCGTGGTTTCACTCGTTTGTCGAAGAAGCAACTCTGTTTTACCTCTTCTTTTCCATTTCTATCCGGTGCCTTCTCCAGGATCTCGGGTCAAGATCCTCTGTTAGTGTGGGAGAGTTGTGACGCCCGAAGACCGACGTCCCAGAAGATTCCAGATGTTCCTGGTTCTCCCGTGTGTTTCATTTGTGCTTGTGTTATTTATTTTGCATTGCATCATGCCATTATGACTTTAATTCTGCAACTCAACCAAATAGGTCGTGTGGACCTTCGGTCCATTTAAATCGAGGGAAGGATGACTTCTCTTTATAAAATATATATAGCCTCCTAATATTTATGGAGCTATTATAAAAATATTCCATTGTTGGAAGCAACCATCACACACTTGCATAATTTTTCCCCATGTCTGTTTCACTCCAAGTTTTGACTCCCACAACCTTGCTTGATCATCTTCTTCTCCTTCTTCGTTAGTCCATTTAAATTGTGGCATTCTTTTTCCTGCACCGATTTAATGTTCATTCTTTTCCTATCAATTCTCAACCATGTCATCAACATCCTTGCCAATTTTTAGTTCCTTTGGACTTGTTTCGGTTCGGTTCAAAAATGGCTCAAGTTTGAATTTAATTCAAACTTGAATTATTTTTATATCCTTAAAAATGTCCAAACTAGTTTATTAAAATTGTGCATAAATCTAGGAGTTCAAGTATATTTTTACTTCCTTCTTATTCTTCATATAACCCCCTGTCCATTTTCCCTTTTCATCATCAGGTATTTGAATCTGCATTTTTTTAATAAAGGGAAAGGGCTCCCTGCAGCCTGCTTAAGGCCGCCTGTGGCCTGGCCTAGCCGGCCCAAGAGGCCTCCCCGACCCCTCCCTATTTGGGCCAAGGCCCAGCCGCTCCAGCCTAACCCTAGCACCAGGGTCCCTCAACCCCGAGCCTCTCCCTCTCGTTCTCCCTCCGCCGCCGCACGCCCCCCTCGCTCTTCCCCTCCTCCGCTTCGATCTCCCTCTCCCTTCGCCCGATTCCCTCTTCCCTGCTCGCTCTTCCTCGAGCATTCGACCTCGCCTTCCCCCCGATCCCTTCTCCTCCTCGGCATCGCGTCGTAGCCGTCGTCGTGCCAGCCGCGGGCCAACACTCCGCCGAGCCGTACGCGCAACCTCCTCCTCTTCGCCAGATGCGCCCCGTGCGCCCCGCTTCCTTCTTCCCCACCAGCGGCATCCTCCTTGCCCGATCCATGGCGCTGCGCCGCCGCCCTTTTCCTTTTCCCCCTCCTGCGTCGCGCCTCCCCGAGCACATGGATGCGCCCCTCCAGCGCCGCCCGCCACCTCGCCTGGCTCGCCGAGGGGAGGAGCCCCTCGAGCAGCCTCGGCCAGGCAGGAGCGTTGCTCCCTCCCTGCCATCCTCGTCAGGGCCTCGCACCCCGCCGGCCATAGCTCCCCTGACGAGCAGTCGTCCGCCACCCTCTGCCTCGCCTGGTTACGGACGGGTTCGCGCCTCCACGGCCATCGGCACCGCCAAGTCCTGTTGTTACCACCCGCTGCTGCCTCCGAGCGCCATGGGTGCATCTCCGCATGGAACCTCCAAGACCATCTTCAGGCATGGATACCCAAGTCCGAGCACTACCGTGGCCGGGTAACTCGCCAAGAACGACCCCGCGTACGACTACACGATGTGACGCGTCAAGTACCACTACGTCTGATGCCACGACAAGTACCTCTACGAAATGAGAACGACTACATCCTCTACCGTCGACCTCAGAGACCCGTGGATGCGCAAAGTACCCCTTCGGTCCGGAACGCGGCAAGTACCACGACACCATAACGTGAACGGCGACAAAACGCGTACCACGACCCGCGAGTACCACTACTTCCTCTACGATCTCGAGCTGCCCCAAAACGAACGTTCCGAAGGTATAACCCCGAGACGATGACCTGTGAACTGCATGTGTTGTATGAGATGAATCGGATGTTTGCATCGTGTCCGTTGTGCCCTCGTTTGTCTTGGCGGCAACCCATGGGAACCCGGTGACAGGATCACCCCACCTTTCATCTTGTTTGACTCGCTCACGCTACCTTTTCTTTTGCATCGGCATCTCGACGAGTTGTCGTATCATCGGAATGTTGCCGTGGCACCCTTTCCATTCTCGTCGCCACGACACCCCTTTCTTTTCCGTCGTGGCGACCAAATGCTCCATCTCTTGTTAATTGTTAACGTTAAACTAAAAATTGCATAAAACTTGATGATGTCATCCGCATCATGATAACAACCTTTGAATGTTTAATTGTTGTTGCTTAAATAATTACTAAATTGGTCATGGGGATTTTTCGGAATTGTTGTTGTTATTTCCGGCCTCATTTAAAATGCCTAAATAGTGTAGTTTTATTATGCTTCACCTCTTGCCACGTTAACAAACATTTATCTTTGTCTTGTAAATAAATGAGAGTCAACTAACTAAATATAATGTGGTGTTTTGTCAATATGCAACTCGTTGCATATTGAGCTCCACTTAACTTGTAGTATTGTTTGTGCACCTTGCCATGCCATGCATATTTAAACCGGACATGCATCATATCTTGCCATGTATTGCATCATATATAGACTTGTGTTTTTTTTTCTGTGCTTCCTACCTTGCCATGTATTGCTTCCTGTATAGACTTGTCATGCATCATACCTTGCCATGTATTGCATCATATAGACTTGTGTTGTTTTTCTGTGCTTCCTACCTTGCCATGTTTTGCTTCCTGTATAGACTTGTGGTGCATCCTATATAGAACTGTCTTGCATCATACTTGGTTGAGCATATTGTCATGTCTCGTGTGGTGTGTTTACCGTGTTGCTTGCTTCTTCTCATTAGTGCTTGTTCCGTTGCGTTCGTGAGGATTCGTTCGTCTACCCGTGGTTCGTCTTCGAGGCGCCTTCTTCGTCTTCTTCATGGATCCGTTCTTCTTCCTTGCGGGATCTCATGCAAGATGACCATACCCTTGGATACCTTTACTATCATTGCCTTTGCTTAGTTTTCTCGATGCTATCATTATATGTCGCGCTACCCATCTTATTGTCAGCCCCTCTCCTTGTTGCCATGAAATCTCTAACCTTTGACACCTTCCTAGCAAAAACCATTGTTTGGCTATGTTACCCGTTTGCTCAGCCCCTCTTATAGCGTTGTTAGTTGCAGGTGAAGATGAAGATCGTTCCAGGTGGGAACTTGTTGTTGGAATATCACAATATCTATTATTATAATTATTAACACACCTATATATTGGGCATGGGTGGAAGGCTTGGCCTTTTGCTTAGTGTTTTGTTCCACTCATGCCACCTTAGGCGCCGATAAACCGGCATTATGTTCCTTGATTTTGCGTTCCTTACACGGTTGGGTATATGGGGACCCCTTGACACTTCGTCTTTGAATAAAAGTCCTCCAGCAAGGCCCAACATTGGTTTTAATTTGCTCATAATAACAACTTAATTAATTAATTAAATTGCATAAGGGGGACGCCCCTTGGAGATTCTTTTCTACATAGCAGGGGGGCCAGTGCTGATGGTGTTGGTCCCAAACGGGGGTCCTGCGGGGCCACCTCGAGGAAACTCGAGGGCTGGTTTTACCTGTAGCATCACCCATCCGATCGTGGCCTAAGACGAGATACGCGCGGCTAATATCAGGGTGTCGGCACGCCGGGAGTTCTTGCTAGACTTGTTTTACCATTGTGGAAATGTCTTGTGCACCAGGATGCCGAGCCTGATCGGATTTCCCTAAGATAGGGGGTGATGATAATATATTTATCACTTCAGCTGATCGTGAGAGCTTGTGATGGGCTAAGTTGGGACACCCCTGCAGGGTTATGATCTTTCGAAAGCCGTGCCCGCGGTTATGTGGCAGATTCGAATTTGTTAATGTCGGGTTGTAGAAAACTTGACAGAGGATCCGAAGTAAAACACACCACCGCATGAGTAACCGTGACTTTCTCTTTTCACTTTGAGAAGAGAACACGGTGGGGTTATGTTTGACTCGTAGGTAGTTTAGGATCTTTAGCGATCACTACTAGTTTGCGACCGTTTGCGTAGCTGCTCATCTTATTCTTGTACTCGTAAGCTAGCCACCATATATTTTGCTTAGCCGCTGCTGCAACCTCACCACTACCCTTCTCCTTACCCATAAAGATTTGCTAGTCTTGATACCCATGGTTATGGGATTGCTGAGTCCTCGTGGCTCACAGATACTACAACACCACATGCAGGTTCAGCCGAGAATGATGCAGGAGCTGGTTCAAGTACTTCACTGGGAGTTCGATGAAGAGCGTAGCCGTATGTTTGTGATGTTTCGACGATCACTAGTGGCTTCTACTAGGGATGATTCGGACCTGTGGCTTTATGTTTTTGGTATCTTTCTTTTGGATCTTCGCCCGTAGTCGGGTTGTGATGTTTTGAATGATGATTAGCTTATGTAATATATTGTCTGACGTGGCGAGTGTAAGCCAACTATCCTTTTGCAATTTCATCCCTATTTTTACATGAGTCGTGCAAAGATACCAAACTTGAGATCATTCCAGAATGGGATTATACCTTTAAGTCGTGCCTCGACACGTAGGAGGTATAGTACCATACTGGGCATTACACATAGTGCCAAGTGCCAGTTGCTGTTTTCTGCATGTTTTCTACATCACAGGAAATCAATATCAAATGGAGTCCAAACATCGCGAAACTTTTTGGAGATTTTTTTGGGCCACAAGACACCCAATGGGCTAGAGCTGCACCTGGGGGGGTGCCTCGTGGGGGCACAACCCACCAGGGCACGCCAGGCCCCCCTGGCGCGCCCAGGTGGGTTGTGCCCACCTCGGTGGCCTCACGCACCCCCCTCTTTACCCTATAAATTCCTAAATATTCCGAAAACCCTCGTGGGAGACCTAGATCAGAAGTTCCGCCACCGCAAGGCTCTGTACTCCATGAGATCCAATCTAGAGCCCTTTCCGGTACTCCGCCGGAGGGGGAAATCATCACCTGTGGCCATCTTCATCAGCTCGACGGCCACCATGATGAGGAGGGAGTAGTCCACCCTCGGGGCTGAGGGTATGTACCAGTAGCTTTGTGTTGTATCTCTCTCTCTCTCTCATGTTCTTGATGGTACGATCTTGATGTATCGGGTTCTTTGTTAATATAGTCAGATCATATGGTGTTTCCCCTTTCAATCTTGTGATGAATTGAGTTTTCCCTTTGAGATTTCTTTGGATTGAATACTTTTATGGATTTGAGAACACTTGATATATGTCTTGCAATTTAATACTCGTGGTGACAATGGGGTATCGTATTGATTCACTTGATATATGTTTTGGCACTCAACTTGCGGATTCCCGAAGTGACATTGGGGTAATCTATGCATAGGGGTTGATGCACGTTCCTGTCTTTGTTTATCTGGTTTTGGTGTTATCTTAGTACGAACTCTTGATAGATCGATCGGGAAGGATAACTTTGTGTTATCTTAGTACGAACTCTTGAAAGATCGTTCAAAAAAGATAACCTTGTGTTATTCTAGTACGAACTCTTGATAGATAGATCGGAAAGGATAACTTTATGTTGTCTTAGTACGAACTCTTGATAGATTGAACTGAAAGAATAACTTTGAGGTGGTTTCGTTGAGGGTGGTTATATGATCCAATTGTATTAGCATCATCTAGGGATTGCACTAGCGAAAGTATGGACCCTAGGCCTTGTTTTCCATCATTGCAATATCGTTTGTGCTCACTTTTGTTACTTGCTACCTTGCTGTTTTTTTATTTTTCGCACTACAAAAACTCATATCTACCATCCATATTACACTTGTATCACTATCTCTTCACCGAACTAGTGCACATATACAATTTCCCATTGTATTTGGTGTGTTGGAGACACAAGAGACTTTTTATTATTGGTTTGCAGGGTTGTTTGAGAGAGACCATCTTCATCCTACACCTCCTACAGATTGATAAACCTTAGGTCATCCACTTGAGGGAAAATTGCTACTGTCCTACAAAACTCTTTTCTTGGAGGCCCAACACGTGTCTACAAGAATAAAGTTGCGTAGTAGACATTAGTACACGGGAATTTCATCTAGTCACTTTCACCATGTTGATTCAATTCATGTTCACTACTTTGATAATTTTGATATGTGGGTGGACTGGTGCTTAGGTGCTGTTCTTACGTAACAAAACTCCTACTTATGATTAACCCCCTCACAAGCATCCGCAACTATGAGAAAAGTATTAAGGATAAATTCTAACCATAGCATTAAACTTTTCGATCCAATCGGTCCCTTACGGAATAGTGCATAAACTATGGTTTAAGCTTATGTCACTCTCGCAACCCATCATCTAATAACTACTCCACAATGCATTCCCTTAGGCCCAAGTATGGTGAAGTGTCATGTAATCGGCGTCCACATAACACCACTAAGGGAATCACAACATACATACTATCAAAATATCGAACTTATATCAAGTTCACATGATTACTTGCAACGTGATTTCTCCCGTGACCTCAAGAACAAAAGTAACTACTCAGAAATGATAATAATGCTCAAGATTAGAGGGGTATTAAATAGCATATTGAATCTGAACATATAATCTTCCACCAAATAAACCATATAGTAATCAACTACAAGATGTAATCAACACTACCAGTCACCCACAAGCACCAATCTATAGTTCCGATACTAAAATTGAACACAAGAGATGAACTAGGATTGGAGAGGAGATGGTTTTGTTGAAGATGTTGATGGAGATTGCCCTCCCCAAGATGGAGAGTTGTTGGTGATGATGATTTCCCCCTCCGGGAGGGAAGTTCCCTCGACGGAATCGCTCCACCACAGGGCAAAAGTGCTTCTGCCCAAGTTTCGCCTCGAGATGATGGCGCTCCGTCCCGAAAGTCCTGTCTTATTTTTTCTAGGTAAAAATGACTTATATGCCAGAAAATGGGCACCGAAGGTGGGTCTGGGAGAGCACAACCCACCAGGGCGCGCTTGGGCTTCCAGGCCCGCCCAGGTGGGTTGTGCGCACCTGGTGGGGCCCCTCTGGTACTTATTGACTCCAATATTCCTCAAATATTCCACAAAAATTCTCCATAAAGTTTCAGATTATTTGGAGTTGTGCAGAATAGGTGGCCTGACGTAGCTTTTCCAGGTCTAGATTTCCAGCTGCCGGAATCCTCTCTCTTTGTGTGTACCTTGCATATTATGACAGAAAAAGCATTAGAATTACTCAAAAAAGCATTATTATGCATTAAAACATCATAGATAACAGTATGAAAACATGATGCAAAATGGACGTATCAACCCCCCCCCCCCAAGCTTAGACCTTGCTTGTCCTCAAGTGAAAACCAAAATAAAAAAACATGTCCACATGCTTAGAGAGAGAGAGAGGTGTCGATAAAAAAATACAGACATAGAAGCATCATGCTGATTATTATAACAGCAACAAACTTACATATAAGGCTTTTATCATAGAACTTTTATCATAAACTTCTCATGAATAAGTGACAATTCATCACACAATTGAAGTATAAAGCATAAACACTATTAGAAACCAACAAACTATGTTCTTAGTCAACTTTGCAACTACAATTCATTATCTTTCCAGGAAGGGTCATGTATCGGAGCCTTTAGGCAAGTCCACATACTCAACCATCATATAGTCTTGTATGATTGCTAACACTCACAGCATACTCATGAGAAAAATGTTTCAACAGGACACATAGGAAGATAGGGGCTTATAGTTTCGCCTCCCAACGTACTCACCTCAATGGTGATGCCAACCATAATAACTCATGACACCCATATTCAACTGGACATATGTGCCTAGATCTATCCTCACCACATGATGCTTGTCAAAGGAGAAAATAAAAAAAGAGTAGAGAGAAGAAACTTTGAATCTTGCATAAAAGTAAAAGATAGGCCCTTCGCAGAGGGAAGGAGAGGTTGCCATGCGCTTATCTATTTGTATTCTCAACCCCTTAGTGCAAAAGAACATCATGTTGTATTTCCGCTTGTGATAGCGACCTTTATTATGCAGTCTGTCGCTTTTATTCTTCACCATCACAAGTTCGTACAACGCTCAATTTTCTCTTACACTAAATGATCTCACACTTTTAGAAGCAATTTTTATTGCCTTATTGCACCGATGACACCTTACTTGAGGGATCTTGCTCAAGCCCTAGGTTGGTATGGCAGACTCTTGAAAATAAGATTTGTGTTTAAGGGTTTTTGATGCACAAGTAGTATCTCTACTTAGTGCGGAATTTTTGGCGAGCAAAGATAGAAGGAAAGCACCACATGTTAAAGGATCTATGACAATATATGTTCTATGTGAATGTGAAAAAACATAAATCAATACATTGTCTTCCTTGTCCAACGTCACCAATTTTGGCATATAATATTTTGATGGGGGCTTACAATCACAATAGATTTCTAGGATAGTGTATTTATATGTGAATCTTCTCTTCCCTTATTAATCCTTTCATGAGCTGCTTCATTGACCAATGCTATGTTTTTTCAATCTCTAATAAAATTTTCTACTTATACTTTTCCTTATGTGGTGTCATCACCTACAATAAGATTAGCATATGATCCTTTTAATTTATTTCCTTTCCTTTTATTGGAACATGAAAGTAAATAAAACAAAAAATCAATCTAAATTTTATTATATACCTCGCACATGATTACAAAGATAGATCACTAAACAAACTCTTGAAAAGAAAGGATCGAACTAAACTTTTATTCATCTAAAGCAAAAGATAACTATGGGTCGAACTAGAATAAGTAAAGGCAAAAGATAGTGGGGATGATACGATACCGGGGAACCTCCCCCAAGCTTGGCGAAAGCCAATGGGAGTGCCCATACCCGAAACTCAATTTTCTTTTGGCGATGAAGAAGAGGGTGGTGGTGATGGGGTAGAGGGTTTGTCTTTCTTCCTCAGCTTACGCTTGAGGACAGAATTTTCCTCCACCGATTCACCGATCTCCTGTTCAAACTCCAGTTCCTTTCTGCATAATTCTTGCTTACTGTGCTGCAAAAGGCCGAAGGGTTTAAACTAAATCTTAGGCCCCTTTGGCTTGTTCGGGAGGTTTGACTTCTTGAATTACACATGCATGTCCCCAGGTTGAGGCAATAGAGTTTTGTTCTCATCTGAGCTCGTCTCCTCCTTCTCCCTAGGATAGTAGTCTTCCTCTTCCTCCGTGGTCCAGCCGTAGTGATCCACATCCCTATAAGACTTGGGGTTTGCGATGAAATCAACAACATAGCTCTGACCCTCAGAGTCTTGGTATGACATATTTTCAGATCTATCAGGGAAACAACAAGAAAATAAAACATAAGATTTCTCCGCGATACGGTGGTCAATAGGTTCGGGGGTATATAAAGATTTTTTATCTTGGGAAACAAGCAAACTATAGAAAAACTGAGTCCGGAAGGTGCCCCACACACCTGGGCAGCAGGCGTGCCCTGGTGCCTTGCGCCCACCAAGCTACGCTTCCTGGTTGTTTCTTATTTTCCTAATTTTCTAAAAATTCCAAAACTGACAAAAAATATTTTTGCGGATTTTTCAGAGTCCGTTTACTTACCGTACCACGTACCTCCTTATTTCCATGATTCTGGAGTGTTCCGGAAGGACTCTTTTATGTGTTCTTCCGGTGTTAAAGTTTGGATAATATTACTTTCAATATTAATGGGCGTACCTGAGATATAATGTTTTATTCGTTGCCCATTGACAACCTTCGGGTTAGTACCTTTGGCATTATTTATTTTGACAGCTCCAGACCAATAAACATCCTCGATAACATAGGGTCCTTCCCTTTTGGAGAGGAGTTTTCCTGCAAAGAACTTGAAACGAGATTTGTATAAAAGAACATATTCTCTGACTTTGAACTCACGCTTTTGGATTCTTTTATAATGCCATCTTTTAAATTTTTCTTTAAATAATTTAGCATTTTCGTAAGCTTGGTTTCTCCATTAATCTGGTGAGCTAATATCAAATAAACTCTTTTCACCGGCAAGTTTGAAATCATAATTGGGTTCGTTGACCGCCCTGTATGCTTTATGTTCTAACTCAAGAGTCAAACGACAAGCTTTTCCATAAACCATCTTATAAGGAGACATACCCATAGGATTTTTATATGCTGTTCTATAAGCCCAAAGTGCATCATCTAATTTCTTAGACCAATTCTTCTGGGACCTATTGATAGTCTTTTGGAAAATTAATTTTATTTCTCTATTGCTAAGTTCAACTTGTCCACTAGACTGAGGATGATAAGGTGATGCAATTCTATGGTTAACATCATACTTGGCAAGCATTTTATGGAAATCACCATGAATAGAATGTGAACCACCATTAGTCATTAAATATCTAGGGACTCCAAACCTTGGGAAAATAACTTCCTTAAGCATTTTAATAGAGGTGTTGTGATCAACACTACTGGTTAGAATGGCTTCTACCCACTTAGTAACATAATCAACAACAACCAAAATATGTGTATACCCATTAGAGGAAGGAAAATGTCCCATGTAATCAAATCCCCAAACATCAAATGGTTCAACAACAAGTGAATAATTCATAGGCATTTCTTGACCCTTACCAATATTACCTATTCTCAGGCATTCATCACAAGATAAGACGAACTTACGGGCATCTTTGAAGAGAGTAGGCCAATAAAATCCAGACTGCAATACCTTGTGAGCAGTTCTGTCTCCAGCATGATGCCCTCCATAAGCATTGGAGTGACATTTCCATAGGATTTGTCCATGTTCATGCTCAGGTACACAACGTCTAATAGTACCATCTACTCCTTCTTTATAAATATGTGGGTCATCCCAAAAGTAATGTCTTAAATCATAGAATAATATTTTCTTTTGTTGGTAAGTAAATCTAAGTGGTAAATATTTAGCAACAATGTAATTAGCATAATCAGCATACCAAGGAGTATTATTAGAAACATTTATTGCAGCTAACTGCTCATCAGGGAAACTATCAACAATAGGTAGTGGGTCATCAAGCACATTTTCAAGCCTAGACAAGTTATCAGCTACTGGGTTCTCAGCTACTTTTCTATCAGTAATATGTAAATCAAATTCTTGTAGCAAGAGAACCAATCGAATAAGTCTAGGTTTAGCATCTTTATTTTCCAAAAGATATTTTATAGCAGCATGATCGGTGTGAACAATTACTTTAGAGTCAACAATGTAAGATCAAAATTTATGACAGGCAAACACCACTGCTAAGAATTCTTTTTTAGTAGTTGCATAATTTCGTTGAGCACTGTCTAGAGTTTTACTAAAATAATGAATAACATTCAGTTTCTTATCAACTCTTTGTCCTAGAACAGCACCAACAACGTAATTACTAGCATGACACATAATTTCAAAAGGCAAGTTGTAATCAGGTGGTTGAACAATAGGTGCAGAATTAAGGCTTTCTTGAGTGTTTCTAAGGCTTCTAAACAATCATCATCAAAAACAAAAGGAACATCCTTTTGCAAAAGATTAGTCAAAGGCCTAGAAATTTTAGAAAAGTCTTTGACAAATCTCCTATAGAAACCAGCATGACCTAAGAAACTATGAATACCTTTGATATATTTGGGACATGGAATTTTCTCAATTGCATCAACCTTAGCTTTATCCACTTCAATACCTCTTTCAGAAATTTTATGGCCCAAAACAATACCTTCATTAACCATAAAGTTGCACTTCTCCCAATTCAAGACAAGATTTGTTTGCCCGCATCTCTGCAAACTCGATCAAGATTGCTTAAACAATCATCAAAAGACTTCCCATAAATAGAAAAGTCATCCATGAAAACCTCAACAATCTTTTCACAAAAGTCAGAGAATGTAGCAGTCATACATCTCTGAAAGGTAGCAGGTGCATTGCATAAACCAAAAGGCATATGTCTATAAGCATAAGTTCCAAAGGGACAAGTGAAAGTGGTCTTTTCTTGATCAGGTTGAGAAACAGGTATTTGTGAAAAATCAAAGTATCCATCAAGGAAGCAAAAGTCTATGTGCTTAGATAATCTTTCTAGCATTTGATCAATAAAAGGCAAAGGGTAATGATCTTTTCTAGTTGCTTTGTTTAATTTTCTAAAATCAATTACCATTCTATAGCATGTAACAATTCTTTGTGGAATAAGTTCATTCTTATCATTAGGAACAACAGTGATACCTCCGTTCTTAGGAACACAATGAACATGACTTACCCATCTACTATCAGCAAAAGGATACATTATACGTGCTTCTAGAAGTTTTAATATCTCTGTTCTTACCACTTCTTTCATTTTCGGATTTAACTGACGGTGGTGATCAACAACGGGTTTAGCATCGGGTTAAATATTAGTCTTGTGCTGACATAGAGTGGGACTAATGCCCTTTAAATCATCAAGAGTATATCCAGTAGCACCTCTATGCTTCCTTATAACTTTCAATAATCTTTCTTCTTCATGTTCTGAAAGGTTAACACTAATAATAATAGGATATATATTCTTTTCATCAAGATAAACATATTTCAAAGTGTCTGGCAATTGTTTTAATTCAAATACAGGATCACCTTTAGGTGGAGGAGGACCTCCTAGAGTTTCAATAGGTAAATTGTGTTTGAGCAGAGGACGTTGTTCAAAGAAAATCTTATCTATTTCATTCCTTTCATGCATATGCAAGTCATTTTCATGGTCTAACAAATATTGTTGTAGTGGATCAGTAGGAGGCACATCAATAGAAGCATGACCAAATATTTCTTCCTTACTAGGCAATTCTTTTTCATGAAGCTTTCTACTAAACCTGGAAAAATTAAACTCATGAGACTCATCACCAAAACTCGCACCGACAGTTAGTTTCTCACAATCTATTTTAGCATTAACGGTGATAAAGAAAGGTCTACCAAAGATAATGGGACAAAAGTCATCTTTGTGGGGAACCAAGAACAAGGAAATCAGTTGGGTATCACTACAGGATCTAGGCATTTTGCCGACATGTGCTCTTTTTGCCAGCAGCATATCGTCGGGGTAGACGGCAAATGGTTATTTTGCCGTCATGGGCAGACGGAAAAAATATTATCGGCAAAAAATAACAAAAAACTGACGGCGAAAGGCAACTGTCACACCCTGCATTTTGTAAACATGTTATTTGCATCAGTGAAGCATGAAAATTTGGACCAGCAATTTTTTTTGGCATCATTTGGCTTTTATCTGGAATTGAGTTTCTCTTTATGTGCTTTTCATGTGCTCATTAAAGTCAACTATTACCTCTTGTAGAATTCATCTCCATACCCAAATCTTCTGCCCAATGATCATGCCAAGTGTTATATAACAGTATAGTATTTTCCTACAAAATTAAATTGTCCAAAATATATTTTATAAATTTAGTATTCCAAAAACCCCTGAATTGAGGTTTGCACTGCAAGTGCTTGATTTAGGGTGAGAAAATTATTTCAAAAAGTATATTTGAGACCTAGTAGTCATAGGACTCCCAGAAACCACAAAAGTATAATTTTAAAAGTTATTTTCCTATTTTATTTAAAAGCTTTTTCTTAAGGCCACAAATGGTCTTTAATAGGAAAAAATTATTTAAGTATTTCAAAAATAATTGCCAAAATTGAGGGAGACTCATAGGACATATATTGTCCATATATAAGAGTTTCAACACTTGGTCATGTTCAAAATAATGGGCTAATCCCTCTAAAACCCTTTTTGGATATTTCAAGCTTTTGAAATATTTACAAAGGAAATATTCTCCAAAAATTCCAGGGAAATTCTATCATATCATATATGACATATTTGATGATCTTGCCAAGCCCCATGCCTTGGGAAGCAAGATAACATCCTCAAAACCCTTCATAACCATTCTGTCTGTATTTGAAGTTTGAGCAACTTTACATTGCCAAACTTGTCCAAATGCTCTCAAACTTGGTGCACATGCTAGAATGGCCTAATAAGGCATCTAGACCAAATGGCACAAGTTTTGGAGTAGGGTAACTTGATCAGATTACCCCAAAACCATTTCTGTTCAAATGCAAATTTGAACAACTTTACATTATCAACTTTTTATCTGGAGCTTCAAACTTTGTGGGCATGATCAATACCCCAAATGATGAAACTACACCAAGTGGTGCATCAAGGGGAGATGATTAGCTTGACTTAAACAAGATGAAGCCATTTCTGTTGATTTCTAGGGTTCACCAAAGTTACAATGGCTATTTTCTTCAAATGAGCCCAAATTTGGTGAAACACCCTATTTCCACATAACATTCAATCCTGTTAAGTGTCATGGCAAGTGGAAATCATTTGCTTGACCAAAACTTGATCAAACACCTTCTGCTATTTTACCAAAACTACCATCTTGACCCCTTTTACTATTTACCTTTGCCTCAACTTTCTACCACAGCTTCATCTAGTTACTATCTACCTCCAGTAACTCCCCCATGTCCACAACTCCATGATTGAGGGGTGAAAACCCTAGTTCACCTTGCTGGACAGCCAAAATTCACCAAGTTACCAGCTTCTCTCCTCTCTCACTGCACCTCCAGAGCATCCAAGGCCTCATCTGAGTTGCTTGCATCACCCTGGACCCCCCAGACACGGCGGACGCGCCCAGAGGGCCAATGGCATGCCATGGCATGCGATAAGGCTGCTCCAGAGCGCGCTACAGTGCGCACCCGCACTGTAGCTTCCCCAATCGCCTGCCCCCGACCACCTCGAGCTCTCCCCTCGCGCCTACCAACGCGCCTCGACATCTGCGACCCTCCCCGGCGCTGTCCCCCTCCTCCTCCGCCCTCCAGTGGCCGCCTTCACACGCGCGCTGGCCGCCCGCAGCCTCCACTCGTCGGCCTCACACGGGCACGCTGTCTGGAGCGTCCCCCGCTCCCCCTCTTTCTTCCCTCCGCCCTGGAGATCGTCCAGCAACACCACAGACACACTCCCGTCGCCTCCCGTGCACTGTGGCGTCGAGCAGAAGCTCGCCGGCGCACAGGTCCATGGGACCTCACCGCTCCCCTATAAATAGGGCCCCCGAGCCTCTCCACTCTGCACCAACAGCCTCAACACACTCACAGCAACACGCCAGCACCACTCGTTCATCCTCGAAGAGCCTCAGTGCTCGGGATCGACCGGAGCTCCGCCGCGTCGGGCAACCGGCGATCTCGCAGTACGAGCCCTCTCAGCTCCTCCTTTTGCTCGATCTAGCACCGATGTACCTCACTGATGCTTTCCCCTCTCTTCCCCCTCTCTGCAGCTGCCGAAATTGAGCTAGCCAGCAACTTCCCGACGACCCTCCGCCGTCCCACCTCGCCGCCGGCGAACCAGGCCTCCCCGGCGGGTCGCACCACCACCACTACATCCGCGACTCGCTGCTGAGTCCATCCCTGCCCTCCGTTTGCCCGCCGTGCCCGGAATCGTCGCCGGTGAGCTCGCCGTCGCCGTGGCCGCAAGGTTGAAGATGACAGGCGGGCCCCTCCTGTCATCCTCACCGCCCTCTCTCTCCCCTCGCAGTCGCTGATAGCCAGGCCCCGCCCGTCAGGTTTAAAATCCTGACATGCGCGCGCTGGCTCCCGTGCGGCTGGGCTCTTCGCCCTGGGCCGTGCACTGTGGCCATTCTGGCCCAGTGGCACAGGGCTATTTCTTTTTATTCTTTTCTGTGAAACTTCAAATAATTTTACAAAAATGAATATTTGTCCAAATAAATTAATTCCAACTCCTAAAATCTTGTAATATTCCAACCTATATAATGGTGTCACTTTCACACATATCCATGAAACTTTTCTGTTCTGTTCAAATTTAAATTCAAATTTGAGTAATAAAACTCCTGTTCTAAAATCCTTAGATTCCATTCTGCAACTCCAAAACTCGAACTAAGAATTTTTGCCATCTTAGTTTTCCCTCTAGTATTTAACAAAAATAAGTTGACATTTTTCTGAGCACTTTGATTTTTCTGTTTTCATTGTGGTCTTATTTTCCCATTGTTATTTTGCGACGATTAGATCCCGTATTTGACGAAGTTGCTGAAGAAGGAGAAGGAGAAGGATTTGAAGACTTTGAAGACCAAGCCAATCCAGGCAAGCAGCCCTTTGACCGTGATACACTTGTGTTCTTCGGAACCCATTTGTTTCCGAATGCATAGTGATAAGAATGACGGTGGTGACCTAGTTGAAACCACCACATGATGCATGCTTACTCATGATCTTGCTATGTGCTAGATGTCATGCAAATGGTTAGTAGTGATGCTTAGTGATGCATGTGTGACATGAAACCTTCGTGGTTCAAATCTTTGCATAAACCCCATCGGGTGCCCCTAATGCCCGAGCATGATGTTGAGTTAGGTCATCACTTGAGGAAGAAGTGATGTGCTGATAACCCTCAACCGTAAGGGATCGAGATAGTCTTCGCGGGTAAGAATAACCCAATTTATAGATTCGACACACGGGGAGCCAAAGAGTATTTATAAGCTTTGACAGTTGAGTTGTCAATTCAACCGCACCTGAAATATACTTACTTGCAACAAAAGATAAGTGGTAACGGTGATATGATAGTGATGGTGGTGACAGCAAAAGTAACAACAAATAACCAGCAGGATTGAAACACTATAGGCTAGGGAGATGGATGGTTGGGCGCTGCATGGATGAGATACATCATGAATCTAACTTGGGGCAAGGCACACAGAAAAGTAATGATCATCTAGGCAAATATCAAACATTAGGCATGTATCCCACAGGTAGTTGTACATGCTTGCAATAAGAACTTGCACAACATCTTTTGTCCTACCATCCCGCTACGAACGGGGCCAAAAGGAACTTATGGAGATTAAGGTACTCCTGTCAAAGAGCACCGGAACAAAGCAATCAACTCAATGGATACATGGAATCCTCAAATTATGGACCATCCCCTTTGGTGTCCCAAGCTTTCACCTTTGGGATCGCCGGTTCCGGACCATAATAGGTGCAAACAACTCATAGATAGGATCAAGAACACAAATATATTCATGCAAACACATAGGGTTCAGATCTGAAAACATGGCACTCGGGCCCAAAGTGACAAGCATTAAGAGCAACAAGTTGAAGCAAAGATGATAAACACCAAAGTAGATGATAGGCAACATGCCCCCAACAATCTGATAAACTATTACATGATCTAACTCATCCAATACCTACCATCCCCTTTGCCTACAGTAGGGAATTACTCACACATGGAAGGAGAAGTCATGGAGGGAGGATGGAGTGGTGATGATGATGACGATGGCGACGATCTCCCCTCTCCGGAGGCCAAATCAGCCTCCAGATTAGCCCTCCCGAAGAAGAACAGAGGGTGGCGGCGGCTCCGCGATGGAAACTGGAAAAACGACTTCTGTTCTGGGGTTTCCTCTCCACGGGAATAAATAGGAGCCAAGGTAGGGCACTAGAGGGGGGAGGACCCTTCCAGGCGGCCTCCTGGCGCGGCCAGGGGTGGGGCCGCGCCAGCAGGGCGCCTGGGCCCCCCTGGCTGCCCTCTGGCCCTACTTCGGGCACAATGGCCCTTCGGGTGCGTGGATTTTCTGTGATTTTTCTTGGAATTTTATGAGACACCTAAAAATCCATTTTCCTGCACACAATAAAACCATACAGGCAGCTGTGCTGAAAACAGCGTCAGTCCGGGTTAGTTTAGTTCAAATCATGCAAGAATGAGGGCAAAACAATAGCAAAAGTGTTTGGAAAAGTAGATACGTTTGAGACGTATCAACTCCCCCAAGCTTAGCATATTGCTTGTCCTCAAGCAATTCAGTTCAACGAACTAGACGCGACAAAGAAAACTTTGACAAACTCTTTTGCTTCATTAGATGTATATAAGCATGTACTACGAAAAGAGTCTAGCAAGTATTGAAACAATGCTATGAGGACAATGCACGAAGCAATCCTTCTTTCAAGTGACCAATCACAAATAACTAAAAGTAAATAATATGCTACTGAAAATCAAGACAAGATTACATTGCACATAGCTTGAACATACTAGAGTGGTATCTCGCTAGCCTCCATGAGTGAAGCAAAACATAAATGCAGAAACTCCTCCAGAGTTTTAAAGGAGACTAGAACTAAGAATTTCAGAATAAATAATACCACAAGCATGTAGAACACAATGTAATACTTTGGGACAATGCACATTACACTCAGAATGACAATTATGCTCTCCTAGTTGGTGCTTTGAAGAAAGAAGGTGGAGAGTCTCGAACCGTGGAATTTGATGGCGAGGTTGAAAACCCGTGGTTGGAAGCAAAGACTAAACATGTACCAGAGCTCTTGGTTTTGAAAACAGAGGTAAAAATGATTTTGGGAGGTGCATATTTCGTCAACGAATGCTAGTAGAAAACCCAATCACATCTTATGCTAGACATGTTTCAAGGAATGGCTCCCAAGATGGGGACGATCACATCCCCTTAATCTCCTTTGTTTATCACTACCAAAGTTTTCTAATTTCTCATAAGCAAAGCGTGAAGGAGGGTTTGTTGGTTGTGATTATCTTTTGTGAGCTGGGCGCACTCATGCCAGTCCCTCCTCGTATTAGGGGTTTGCAGATTAGACATGCAATCCCGGGATAAAACATGTCCAACATAAGAAGATCATGAATTACCTACTACTTCCTCATGAGCTAAAACAGAGGCACAAAACATGAGTAAATTTGAATAATTTCGAGATGGTACAAGAAAGTCTTCGTTAGGATGGCCGGTAAATACCACATAGGAAGGTATGGTGGACTCATATGGAATAACTGGTTTGAAAGGATTTGGATGCACAAGCAGAATTCCGCTTAGTGCGAGCGAAGGCTAGCAAGAGACTGGGAAGCGACCAACTAGAGAGCAATAACGGTCATAATCATGCAGAGCGACAAAGCAACATTGAATTGGGCATGAAAGTGATATAACTATTCTGAAACTCAAAGATCATCAAGGCAAAGCAGACTTTTTAGTCTTAAACATGTGTAAACATGTGCCAAGTCAATCCAAGAATTCTCCAAAGGGAAATACCACCTTAGTATACCAAACTATGAACAATGCAATGCATGTAAATCATTTCAATAACACATTATATACTCTAGCTATTTGAGATTAGCCACAAGGAAAGCATGAACCACTGGGAAAGCATTGTAAACATAGCATTATGTCGCTACACGCTGGTCTCTAGATCATAAGTACAGACATATGTACAAAAGTAGAAACAAGAAGAGTTCATACCGGTTTTCCTTGTTGCTTCCCTTCCATCGATCTTCGTCATTACTGCCTTGTCACTTGCACGATCAAACGTAGGAAATATAATTAAATGCCATCACGGACTCGAGCTGAACTCTGAAAACAAAGCAAACTAAAGAGAGAAAGGAAATCTTTTTGGGTTTTTTCAAAGGTTGAACGAAATTTAAAGAAAGAGAAAATCTTTTTGTTGTTTTTGCAAAGAAAGAAACAAAGAAGAACGGGCAAAAACTTCGAAAAGATCAAAGCGAACAAAAATAAAAAGGATAATACAATGGAAAAGTGAGAAGGGCACGTACTCCCCCAAGCTTAGGCTTTTGGCCTAAGTTGGTAGTAGCTACTGCCCCCAGGAGACTCCTGCTCCGGGGTGGTACTGGTGAGTCCAAGGGTCATATAAGGATTTCGGCGCATACACCGAAGTCCTCGGATCCTCCCACGAAGAAGGGTCCGCACTCCAAGCAGAGGAAGACCCTTCACCAAACTGGGTGACGGTCTCCCCCTGAAAAGGTGGTAACTCACCGTGCTCCTCCTCGTCTGGCACACCCCCTCCATGGGGTTATGAAACTGATGCTGGACCATGAACTCATCGAACTGGATAACATCAAAGGACCATCCGTTCCTGCGAGAAAAATCAAACAAAAGAGGTGCAGGTAGATGGATCTTGCGTTCCGCGGTAGTTCCGAAACGCAAGATATAAACAAGGTTACCAAACTCAGAAGTCATGGTAACAAACTTATGCCTTTTCATAGCAGCAAGATCAAAACTTAAATAAGTAAAAGGCTTATCATCAGGGTGTGGGGTGCCTTTAAGATACTCTAAGATAAGTGTGGCATAAACGCCACCAAATAAATCTCCCTTGTTACCGTTCATAGCAAGGCGTCGAGCAATTAAGGCACCCACATTATAATCAAACCTCCCTGAGAGGGCGGTTGCCAGGATAGCAATATCCGGCGCAGAAATGCTGCTCGTGTTGTCACGAGCTAACACCCCTCTAGCAACATAATACGCAAAATACCTGAGGTGAGGGAATAAGATGCTGGAGATTTTTGACCGATGAAATCCCTCGTATCCTTGCTGCAGAGAGAGTTGAAGACGGTTCTCAGCTCGGAGGGCTGAGAGGTCATCTTCGCCGTCCGCCCAATGTTTGGCACACCTATTATTTCACAAAAATTTTCCAAGGGCATGGTCAAAAGATTATTGTAAATTTTAAACTCAATAGAACTAGTATCAAGGTTATATCTAAAACTGTTAATGAAACCGGAGGTGAGTTTTTGATACTGAGCAACACGGCACGTGACGAGCCGTGTCAGACCTGCATTAGCACAAAGGTTATAAAACTCATCCTTAATTCCTGCAGCTTCAAGGAATTCATCACATGTGAACATCATCGCACGTGCTGGATTTGTGTCTTCCAACAACTCTAGGGGCACATGATCTTCATTGTAGCTCACCCTAGCAGTCGAGGGTGAAGCTGCGGCTCTAGTAAGTCGATCGGAGCGCGCGGGCTTCTTCTTCTCAAGCCACCCCTTTGCCCTTCCTAAAAAACTCATTTATGAAATTTGCAAATTACAAAAACAAGGATTTAAACAAAGTGGGTTAAGGCAAACTACTCAACTCACTTACCTAAGGCATAAACTTGCATCAAAACTTGGAAAATAAATTTGTACACATGCATGCAAGCTCATCTACACAACACCAAAAACTACTAAATACTCACAAATGAAGCCACCAACCAAAAATCTAATTGGAGGGGTGGAGGAGTTACATACCAGGGAGTATTTGTTAAAAATCTCAGCTCGAATGATAGGCTGTAGAGAGAGATCGAAAATTGCCTCCAAGAACAGCAAGAACGCAAGAACAGGTGCAGAACTCGTGTTTTCAGAGAGAAAGAGAGAGAGAGGAAGAAGACTCACCTGGAGGCGGGACCTGTGGGCCCCAGGCGCCCTATGGGCGCGGCCAGGGGGCAGGCCGCGCCAGCTGGCCGCCTGGGCCACTGGTGGCCCCCCTGGTCAGCCCCAGGTGCCTCTGGGTCACTCCCGGCATGGAAATTTTAATTTTAATTTTTCTGGAATTTTTCTGAAAACTTCACTATTGAATTTTTTTCGAAGTTCAAAAAGCTGCAAAACTTTTTGAAAACTTAAAGCAGTGATTAGTATTGTGAAGCTTCAAAAACACAAACACTTGGTACATCAAGGAGAACAAAAGCTAAAACAAATGAAAACATAACAAGCTCAACTTTTTACCTATATAAAACATGCTCACTAGTAAGGTTGATCAAGTCTTACCAACAAACCGGCGATATATAGAGCAAAAAGTCCCACCTCTTACGAAGTGATCATTGCACCTTTACTTCAATGGACATTGTCCCCACCATAATAGTTTTGTATTTGTGGTGCACATGTAGTGGACAGTCCCATTCTCCAATCTTCACGGTCTCGATATTTTCTATAGAGTTGAGGCCATGCCTCTTGTCGGTCTTCTTTGGAAAATACACCGTGTGTTCTTTATCATTCACATTGAAGGTAACCTTTCCTTTATTGCAATCAATAATAGCACCTGCGGTGTTAAGAAAAGGTCTACCAAGAATAATGGACATGCTCCCATCCTCGGGCATGTCAAGCACGACAAAATCAATAAGGATCAAACAATTAGCAACTTCTACGGGAACATCCTCACAAATACATATCGGGACGGCTGTTGACTTGTCAGCCATCTGAAGAGAGATATCTGTAGGAATTAGTTTCTCTAAACAAAGCCTCTTGTAAAGAGAGAAAGGCATAACACTCACTCCTGCTCCAAGATCACATAAAGCAGTTTTGACATAATTATTCTTTATGGAGCAAGGAATGGTGGGTATACCTGGATCACCAAGCTTCTCAGGAATATTGCCACTGAAAGTAGTTAGCAAGCATAGTAGATATTGCTTCATTAGGAACTTTTCTTTTATTAGTAACAATATCTTTCATATATTTTGAATAGGAAGGTAACTTAATAGCATCAGTCAAAGGGATTTGAAGAAAAAGAGGTTTCATCCACTCACAAAACTTATTGCAATGCTCTTCTTCTTTAGATTTGAGAGACTTACCTGGAAAGGGCATGGGTTTCTATATCCATGGTTCTCTTTCCTTCCCATGTCTTCTTGCGATGAAGTCTTCTCTAGTGTACTTCTTGCGTTTGTCAGGTGCTTCTTCTTCTCGAACTTCAGGCGGATCATTCTTCTCCTTATCCTTATCTTCAGGTTCGGCACCGTCTTCAGTTTCAGCATCGGAGGTAGATATACTGTTGGGATCAACAGCTGGCTCTTCACTTGTAATAGGATCATTGGAATTGTCAGCCTCCTTGTGTTTCTTCTTCTTCTTCTTTGGAGAGCCAACAATTTCTTCTTCCTGCATTTGAGAATCTTGCTCGATTCTCCTCGGATGCCCCTCTGGATGGAGAGGATCTTGAGTGCTAGTTCCTCCTCGGGTCTTAATCCGGAAGGCCTGTAAATCATCTTGTTTGGTATTGTTAGCAAGCAAATTATTTTGCACATTAGAAATTTGTTCAAGCTGAGTTTGAACCATATGAAAATGCTTGACAAGACATTTAACATCATTAACTGTTCTACCTGGAACATCAAGCAAACTTTTGATAGCAAGGGAATTATCATGCAATTGACTTTGTATCATCTCATTAAAATGACTTTGCTTCATAATAAAATTATCAAGCTTATCTAAACATTGATCAGGAGGCTTACCATGAGGGTTGTCACTTGCGTTGAAATCTAAAAGAGAGTGTACCTCTACCATAGAGGGGTGAGTGGTAGGCTCACACAACTCCTCAATAGGGGGTAGATTCTTCACGTCTTCAGTTTTAATACCCTTCTCTTTAATAGACTTCTTTGCTTCTTGCATATCTTCGGGGCTTAGAACAAGCATGCCCCTCTTCTTTGGTGGTGGAGGTGGTTCAGGGACGGACCAATCTTCATGGTTTTTGGCAATCCTGCCCATCAATTCTTCTGCATCGTCCGGTGTTCTTTTCCTAAAAACACAACCAGCACAACTATCCAAATAGGACCTGGATTCATCAGTTAGACCAGCATAAAATATATCGATTAATTCATTCTTAGGGACTCCATGTCCTGGTCTAGCCTGGATCAGACTACAGTACCTCCCCCAAGCTTTAGGGAGGTGCTCATCCTGCAATTGTTTAAAGTTATAAATTCTTTGTAAAGCAACATGTTGCATATGAGCAGGAAAGTACTTATCACCAAAAGAGTGAGCTAAGTCTTGAGGACTCTTAATGGAACCACATGGTAGTGCATCATACCATGTTTTAGCACCTTCCTTCAAAGAGAAAGGAAGAAGCTTAGTCACATAAAAGTTTCGTATCTTTTCATTCGTGGTAAACAAGCCACGCAACTCAGTGAGTTTGGTCAGGTGTGCAATAGCATCATCATTTTCTCTGCCATAAAAGGGGTCAGCTTCAACCATAGATATAAGTGAAAGATCAACAGAGAAATCATAATCAGGATCATTGATGCATATAGGAGATGTAGCAAATTCAGGATCAGGAACAGTCTTGTTCTTCAAGGAGTGTTTTTCAAGCAGCTTCTTAATAGCTTCAGGGTCAGAGTCGGCAAACTCTGTCAGTTCCCTGCATAAATCATCATCAAGCATAATGTAATCATCATCAAGGAGTCTCTCCTTGAGTTTACTCAAATCAGGATAATCATAAGTTCCACCAATAGGGTAGCGAGTAACAGAAATTTCAATTCCAGATTTTTTTGCAGCAGCAGCGATCTGTTTCTCAAGAGCATAACCAAGTGAACCAATATCATCAAGAGTAGTAGAAGCATCATCAAAAGTATCGGACATAGTAACAGATTCAGTAGAAGCATCATGTGGTGGTGGTGAGGCAAACTTACTCATAACAGAAGGTGAATCAAGTGTAGCACTAGTGTTCAGAACAGTACCTCTTCTTGTAGTGGATAGTAAGATCGGAACCTTGGGGTCTCCTTTCTTACCCATAGCGGATGAAGTGCAGCAGGTAGGATACTTCAAGTAGACTTGTAAATATTGCTATGCTCCCCGGCAATGGCGCCAGAAAACGGTACTTGATAACCCTCAACCGTAAGGGATCGAGATAGTCTTCGCGGGTAAGAATAACCCAATTTATAGATTCGACACACGGGGAGCCAAAGAGTATTTATAAGATTTGACAGTTGAGTTGTAAATTCAACCGCACCTGAAATATACTTACTTGCAACAAAAGATAAGTGGTAACGGTGATATGATAGCGATGGTGGTGACAGCAAAAGTGAACAGCAAAAGTAACAACTAATAACCAGCAGGATTGAAACACTGTAGGCTAGGGAGATGGATGGTTGGGCATTGCATGGATGAGATACATCATGAATCTAACTTGGGGCAAGGCACTCAGAAAAGTAATGATCATCTAGGCAAATATCAAACATTAGGCATGTATCCCACAGGTAGTTGTACGTGCTTGCAATAAGAACTTGCACAACATCTTTTGTCCTACCATCCCGCTACGAACGGGGCCAAGAGGAACTTATGGAGATTAAGGTACTCCTGTCAAAGAGCACCGGAACAAAGCAATAAACTCACTGGATACATGGAATCCTCAAATTATGGACCATCCCCTTTGGTGTCCCAAGCTGTCACCTTTGGGATCGCCGGTTCCGGACCATAATAGGTGCAAACAACTCATAGATAGGATCAAGAACACAAATATATTCGTGCAAACACATAGGGTTCAGATCTGAAAACATGGCACTCGGGCCCAAAGTGACAAGCATTAAGAGCAACAAGTTGAAGCAAAGATGATAAACACCAAAGTAGATGATAGGCAACATGTCCCCAACAATCTGATAAACTATTACATGATCTAACTCATCCAATCCCTACCATACCCTTTGCCTACAGCAGGGAATTACTCACACATGGAAGGAGAAGTCATGGAGGGAGGATGGAATGGTGATGATGATGACGATGGCGGCGATCTCCCCTCTCCGGAGGCCAAATCAGCCTCCAGATTAGCCCTCCCGAAGAAGAACAGAGGGTGGCGGCGGCTCCGCGACGGAAACTAGAAAAACGACTTCTGTTCTAGGGTTTCCTCGCCACGGGAATAAATAGGAGCCAAGGTAGGGCACCAGAGGGGGGGAGGACCCTCCCAGGCGGCCTCCTGGCGCGGCCAGGGGTGGGGCCGCGCCAGCAGGTCGCCTGGGCCCCCCTGGCTGCCCTCTGGCCCCACTTCTGGCACAATGGCCCTTCGGGTGCGTGGATTTTCTGTGATTTTTCTTGGAATTTTCTGAGACACCTAAAAATCCATTTTCCTGCACACAATAAAACCATACAGGCAGCTCTGCTGAAAACAGCGTCAGTCCGGGTTAGTTTAGTTCAAATCATGCAAGAATGAGGGCAAAACAATAGCAAAAGTGTTTGGAAAAGTAGATACGTTTGAGACGTATCATGTGCCGGTAAAAATCTTGTGCTTGGGTGAAATAATGGATTAGATTTATGTGTGTCTACCGTCCCAACCAAACATGTGCAACCACTCTACCCCTTATGGGACGGGGCTTTATTGATTACTTAGGTCGGTACTAGCATGGTGCCCGCATTACTAGTGACGGGGAGACTTGAGGTATTTCCCGGGACGGGGTCGTGCTTGGATAGACGACCATGACTGTTTTTACAGGGCACCGGACACACCGTTGGTCCCTTCGGGTACGCGTGACATTGAAATTAGGGCAAGTCCAGTGATCTATTGTTTGTACCCGAGGGCCGTGTACCAACGAGTGGACTCTATGTTAGTGTCGTCTAAGGAAAGATAATGACCGGGTGCTTCCCCCGAGTACTTGAGGCACTGCGGGATCGTGGGTGACACGAAAGCTTCCCGGATCTTGTGGGTAAAGTGCGCAACCTCTGCAGAGTGTAAAACTATTCGAATAGCCATGTCCACGGTCATGGACAGTTGGGTGGTGCTACTTAAACTATGTCCAGAATTTTACCACATCGGTGGAAGTTCATGTGTGTGATGAGTCAAGGTGGTGACTTGACTCGATGAGTTGAATCGTGTTCTTGTTGATATCGGTAACCTGTCCTCGAGGTTACATGAAGTTATTGATGCATATACTTGATGGTAGAATATTTATTCTAGCCCATTGCTAGATTTCTCAATGTTGTTCAATTGCATTGTTACTTTGAACCAAATCATGGGTTGCTTGCGAGTACATTCAAAGTACTCATTGGCTTGCCACTGGTTATTTAATTGGCCAGGCATGGAGGAACAGGAATATGAAGAAGAGTTCTTTGGAGACGAACATGCGAACTATGACGCTATCCCAGTCAGAATGCCTGTAGGGTTAAGGCAGATGGCATGGGTTCTACCTATCATCGAAGACTTCCGCTACTTGAGTTATTTGCTATTCAGCCCGTGAGGCTTTATCTATGTAAGACTTGGCCGTAATGGCCATAATTTGTGTAAGACAGTATGTATGGATGTTAGACTCTTGTTATTCAGCTTCTGTGTGTTCAGTGAGCATTGATCTCTGGGATCACTGTACACGTGCATTCGGTGATCTCGACTTCTAAGTCGGGGTCCCCACAGAGCTGGTATCAGAGCCATCCTGACTGTAGGAAGCCTTAGTTAGCATGGGCGTTAGTTAGATGAGACCCCTTTTCAAAAACCTTCTGAACCTCTCTCCTTTTCTAAACCTGAGATTTCATCAGCTTATTAACCTCTCCTATTCCACCTTTGTAGATGGCCGCTGTACCCGAAGAGCACCTGACCACTGGGTTTCCTTTGCTTCTCGAGGATAGCCTCCAGGAGTGTCATTTCCACCGAGCGCCCATCCTCACATACCTTGAGCATTGGGTTAGCGACACTGAGGTGGAGTACCATGTGGAAGTGATCGTGAAGGCAAACGATCCTCCCACAAGTTGGTTCTTTGAGGGACCCCAGATGGCAACACTACCTCTCGCTGTCGAGGCTGCTGCACTCAAGGCACTGACCCGTCTCCGCGAGCTTCTTCCGGAGATGGCAGCCAAGATGACAAACTGCTTCTTGCCTTACCGGAAGGAAGGTGAAGATGAAAGCAGCGCACTAGCCCCTCCACTGAAGGAAGGACTCTCGCTTCGGTTCTAGACCTACTTTAGTCTATGTGCCGACAGCTTGGCACAAGACTTGGCCTCGGAATCGATGAAGCTCCGAGAAGAACTTCACAAGACCAAGGCACTTCTTCGTCGAGCTCAAGAGAAGACAAATAGGATCAAGAAAGAAGGAGCGCCTTCCGGACAGTCTGCTATCGCATACCGAGGCGGAAGGCCCTCCGAAGATGTGTCTTCCAAGGATGAAGAACCACCTCGGCGACGCCGGATGACGGCAAGGGAATATCACAAGCTTTTCCCTGCACCACCGACGAAGCACCGTCGTATCCAACTCCTCCACTCCCCCACACCCTCAAGTGACAAGGGGGCCCAGACAGATGAAGACAAGGAGGAAGACCCCGAAGAGCCAGAATACGCGACCGAGCATTCCGCCGCTTAGGCATTATTCGCTACTCGGATATGTCAGTTCGTGACCTCTACGGTAGGATACGTCGTGTAACCCCTATGCGCAGTCGAGTCCTTGTATGGTTCATATGAAACCATCTAGTGTTTTCTTTTGTTGTGTTTGGATGTATGTCGTATTCTTCCTTCGGGAACATGTAAACGGCTCCATCACCCGTTTGGATTTTAATGAATGTGTTTTGGCCTTTCGGCCCTTGCATGACTTGATTAGTGTCACACCCACCCCCTTACTAGGCACCCATCTATCTTGCTTTCCCTCTTCCAAGTCATGAGACTTTTTACCGCTCCAACAGGATGCCTGTTGTAACTCGTACTGGTACCTCTACCCAGCAGCCTGAAGCCGGAGCATCCGCTCAGTCAGAGGCAGGCCACGACCAAACCAACGACCAAGCTCCACCACCACCACCTCCTCCGAACATGGACATGGCTCAACTTCTCCAAGCTTTCCGAGAGGAACGCCAAGCCAACACCGCAGCACTTCAGTTGATTGCTCAAGCTGTCACCAACAACCGCCAGCCGGCGGGGAATGGCAATGGACGTTCCACGTTAGCAGAGTTCAAGAAGCATGCACCGCCAACTTTCATCGAGACTGCTGAACCCCTGGATGCAGACGACTGAGTCCGCACCATTGGGGACTTGCTGGAACTAGTCGGATGCACCGAAGACCGCGAGAAGGTGGCTTATGCATCCCACTGCCTCGGGGGGACTGCTAGAGCTTGGTGGGATGGATTTAAGGTCATGCATGCTGAACAAGACATCACTTGGGTCAACTTCAAGGCAGAATTCCGCAAAGCTCACATTCCTTCCAGAATCATGGCTATCAAAAAGCGTGAGTTCCGAGCCCTAAAGCAAGGAAGTGGCACTGTCAAGGAGTACATGCAGAAGTTCAGTGTTCTGTCAAGGTATGCCCCTGAAGATGTCAGCACTGATGCTGCAAAGAGGGAGGGCTTCATGGAAGGCCTCATCCAGACTCTGCAATACTCGCTTGTCGTGTGCGACTGCCCAACCTTCCCTGACCTGGTGAACAAAGCACTCATGCTTGAAGACAAGCGGCGTGCTTTGGAAGACACTCGCAAGCGCAAGATGGTCAGCAAAGGAAGTTCCAGCAACCAGAAGCCTCGTCCGTGGAAGTCAGCCCCGACCAAGCCAACCTATCAGCAACCAAGAGCTCCTGCACCTCGCACCAACTTTCAGCCTCAGCAGTATGCCAACCTAAGGCCAGCTTTCAACTCCAATAACAGTGGTGGCAACAAGATCAATAATCCAAACCAAGTCACTTGCTTTGGATGTGGTCAGTTTGGACACATCTCAAGGGTGTGCCCCAACAAGAAGCCTGATGCCCCGCGCCCCAATGCGCAGAACCCAGGACAAGGCCGCGGGATGCCACCAAGGAACCCAACTCCTCGCAACCCGCCTAACCATGGGAAGGGGCGTGTGAATCACGTCACTGCTGAAGAAGCCCAGGAAGACCCGGACGTCAGCAGTATGCCAACCTAAGCCCATGAAGACTGTTTGATTCTGGAGCAACGCATTCATTTGTCACTCAAAGATTTGCATTAGAAAGTGGCATGACCCCTACACCCCTGAATAACCCCATGGTGGTACAAACCCCCGGAGCAGAGATGAGAGCCAAGATAGGCTGTAAAGGAGTCAGTATTACCATTAACGGTGTAGATTTCCTAGCAGACCTCATCGTCCTGAGATCACAAGGCTTGGATGTGATCCTAGGCATGAATTGGCTCAGCAAGCACCAAGGATTGTTAGACTGTGCCAATCGGACAGTCACTGTGACCAATGACCAAGGAGTCGAAGTCTAGTTTGCTTCCAACTCCTCTTCCGCTCAAGCCGTTCAAGTCAACTGTCTATCTGAAGTCGGGCTAGAGCAAGTACCGGTGGTATGCGAGTATCCTGATGTCTTTCCGGATGAACTACCGGGAGTGCCCCCTGACCGTGACATTGAGTTCATCATCGAGCTCGTGCCCGGAGCAAGACCCATCTATAAGAAGCCTTATAGAATGGGGACGGAAGAATTAGCCGAGTTGAAGAAGCAGCTGGAAGAGCAGCTGAGGAAGGGATTTATCCGCGCCTCCCCTTGGGGATCACCTGTTCTGTTTGTGGCAAAGAGAGACGGTACCATCCACTTATGCATTGACTACCATTCCCTCAATGAAGTTGCAATCAAGAACAAGTACCCACTTCCCAAGATCGAAGACCTGTTTGATCAGCTCAGCGGAGCCAGGGTGTTGTCCATGATCGACCTCAAATCTGGGTACTACCAACTGAAGATCAGACCCCAAGATATTCCGAAGACGGCATTCGTAACCAGATATGGCCTGTACGAGTGCACGGTCATGTCCTTTGGGTTAACCAATGCCCCAACTTACTTCATGTATCTCATGAATAAAGTCTTCATGGAATATTTGGACAAGTTCATTGATGTCTTCATCGATGACATTCTTGTCTTCTCGAAGACGGAGGAAGAGCACGAGCAACATTTGAGGATGGTCCTAGACAAGCTTCGGGAGCACCAACTATATGCCAAATTCAGCAAGTGTGAGTTCTGGCTGCATAAAGTTGGATTCTTAGGTCATGTCTTGACCGAAGAAGGATTATCAGTTGATCCCGCGAAAATCGAAGCTGTGACCCAATGGCAATCTCCAACGACCGTCAAGGAAGTTAGAAGGTTCCTCGGACTTGCGGGTTACTACCGCAAATTCGTGGAAGGATTCTCTAGCATTGCCCGACCAATGACTCAACTCCTCAAGAAGGACAGAAAGTTCGAGTGGACGCCAAAATGCGAAGAGAGCTTCCAAGAGCTCAAGAAGAGATTGACCACCGCCCCAGTTCTGGCAACACCCGATATTCACAAGGAGTTCGTCATATATTGTGATGCCTCTCGAACCGGACTGGGAAGCGTTCTGATGCAAGAAGGCCGAGTCATAGCCTATGTCACATCCCTGGATCAACCCCTGTGGTCCTTGCCTGATCATCATGTCATCATGTTTAATTTTTGTTAAACTTGAAATGGGGATGACTAAACCCTAGCACCAAATCAAAGCAATTAGGTTTAACCTAATAATATTTTCAATAAACCCAAAAAATGCCTTCAGTAATGTTTGATAATTTTGGCAAGGGTTTTGGTCCAAACCAAAAATATTGAACATTTTTGGGGAATTTTTGGGCTTTGAATTAAATCAATAAGTATTTGAATTGGGGCCATTTAAATGCTATATATTTTTAAATAGCTCCAAATAAATTCTGAAAATTGTGGAGGGTCTCTGGAATAGTTCTTTGTGCATCCACTATTTTATCAGAATTTACCAAAATGATTTAGCGGCTAAACTAAATCAATACAAAGGCAATAGAATAGAAAACAAAAGATAAAATAGAAAACAACACAGAATAAAACAGAGCAGAGGCTTACCTGTAGCCGGCCCAGCCAGCAGCCCACCCAACCGGCCCGGCCACAGGCCCAGCCCACCACCGCCGTCGTCCTCCTAGCACCAGTCGGCCAGGCGTGTGGCCGGCGCGCGCGCTCGGCCGTGCTGCCACGCCACCCGCCTGCCTGGTCGCCCGAGGACAGCGCGACGCCGCAAATCATCTCGCCGCTGACGTCTGGATCGAGCCGGCCTCTCCAGTCCTTCCCCTCGCCTCTCCCTCACTCCCTTCCACACATGGCCGAACGCCACCGTCGCCGCCGTTGCCGTAGCCATAGCCACCATGACCCCCTCGCCTCCCCGACGTTCCAACGAGCTCCGCTGCATCCTTCTCGTCCTCTCCACCAAGCTACGGGACGCCGGGAGGCCCTGCTTCGTCATCATCGCGCTCGTCTTCAACCTCCGGCCGCCGTCGACCTCGCCGTCGATTCGCAACGTCTGTCGCCTCCCCGAGCTCACCGAGGCCACCGCCGCAACCGCCGTGAGCTCCTCTCTCTTTTCCCCCTAGTCGCCCCATTCGAGTAGCCCTCTAACCACCGTCGCCGACGAGCCCGAGAGCTTGGATCCGCCGGCGATGCCGCCGCCGTGGCCACATCCACGCACGCTCAAAATTGAGCGCGTCACCGCACTCAGTGTTCCTCCAGGAGCCCGTAGCCACCTCTATTTTCCCTCCCGAGCCCCCTAGTGCCTCACACGCACCTGCCCGAACTCCGGCCACCGCAAAAGTTGTCGCCGCCGTAGTTTTGTTCCACTCTGGCGAGAGCTGATGCCACCACTAGATGCGCAAGAGCTCCAGCAGGCCGTAGCAATAAACCGCTCCTAAAACCGAGCCCCCTAGCGTTTTTCTGACGCGCGCCGCCGTCGGTTTGGTCGCCGACGGCCAAACTCCGGCAACTGCTGACGTGGCGCTGTCATTAGTGCTAAACCCTGCCGCTAAACACCCTAATAGCCACTGATAGTGGGCCCAGTCCCTGGTCAAACCCTAGTCAGCACAGGGTTTGACCGGATTTAGTCCATGTGTCACTGACGTGTGGACCCCACACGTCAGGTTTGACCCTGGCCGGTCAGTTGACCTGCTGACCTCAGCCTGACGCAGTGCTGACGCAGTAAGTATTTTCTGGAATTTTAAATAAATCAGAAATGATTTATTTATTTCAGAAAATAGCCAAAACTTCTAAAAATCATAGAAAATAATCTATAACTCAGATGAAAATAAATTATATATGAAAATTGACCAGAAAAATCCAAGGAATCTGTTTAAGGCATTTTCATGCATGTTTGAATAACTTACAACCACTGTTTAGGACAATTTGAATAAATGGCATTTGAATAATCACATATGGGGTTTGAATTTGAATCTTTGGTTCAAACCAACTTCATTTAATTGTGTTGCTAGTTGCATTAGCTCAACCAATAGCATATTGCCATGTCATGATCATGCATTATATTGTTGCATTGCATTGATTGTGTTCTTTCTCTATTTGCCGGTTTTGTTCTCTCTCAGTAGACGACGTTCTGACGATGAGTTCGATGACACCGATGAAGAGTTATTAATATCTTCAGAAGTGCCATGCAAGCAGAACCCCCTTGTTCATTCCGATACAATCCCACTCTCTCGCTCCTGCTCTCCTTTAATGCATTAGGACAACAACGATTGAACTGCTATTTGCTGCGGTAGCTGAACCCTTTCCTCTGCATGACCTGTCATTGCCACAGTAAATAGTTGAAACCCACTAGCATGAGTAGGAGTTGTTTGAGCCATGTTGTGCCTACTCATTCATGCTTTCTGGTTATGCCTGCTATTGCTTAGAGTTGAGTCAGGTCTGATTCATCGGGGATGAATTGGGAAGTTATGAACATGTCCTACTGTGTGTGAGCTAAGTGTGTGAACACGTTTTGGTGAAGGTAGTGGTGAGAGGCCATGTAGGAGTACATGGTGGGTTGTCTCACTGGAACCGTCCTTAAGAACTGAGTTCTGTGTAAGTTGTCCAATGACTAGCTACTACCACACATTTGGTTCCGGTAACTCGACCCCTCTCGACTTATTAATCAACTAGATCTCTGTCCAGGAGTTGCAACTAGTTTCTGGTGTTTGTAGGAAGGGTTAGTAGTCTACCAAGTGGCACACGGTACATGTGGGCTTGGGACAGACTAGGCACCGTGGCACGGTGTACCAAGCGTAGATCCATCCGTTGAGGTGGGCTTGGGAACCCTGCGCACATCATTTGGGGCCGTGAGCGACACCCCGGCCGGATCTCCCCACGGATGGAACCCGAATAGGCGATAAACCTGGACGAGAGACTTGTGTGGTTAGTCAGGTCGTGGCCGACACCCTCGCCAGGCTTCCGCTTGAAGGTTGCCGAGATACACGACGTGTGCATGGCGGTAAGTGGCGAGAGCGTGTGTGAAGAAGTACACCCCTGCAGGGTTAACATGATCTATTCGAATAGCCGGGTCCGCGGTTATGGACTTCTTGGATGCTTACGTGGTACATAGAGAAGTGAAAGTGGATACTCTAAAATACTCAAGACAAGTGTGAGTACTATGGATGGCCTTCTCGTAGGGAGACGGGAGCGGATCCATAGTGGTGTATTGATTGGTGAATATGTGGACTCATGTGCGCCACCTCAAAAAAGTTACCTGCAGTCATAGTTCAGGATAGCCACCGAGTCAAAGCTGGCTTGCTGCAGTCAAACTCCACCACCCCTTTGTTGATACTGTTGCATATGTAGTTAGTTCTGATGTAAGTCTTGCTGAGTACCTTTGTACTCACGTTTGCTTAATTTATGTTTTTGCAGAGAGACTTCAGCCTCGCTAGTGGTTCCGCGTGGACTTTGACGTTTAGCTTGTTACCTCAGCTACGATCTTGTACCCTTGGGAGGGTCTTTTAGTTAGTCAGGCTTCTCAGTCTTTTTCATTTGTAGTTGTCTGTACTCAGACATGTTATGCTTCCGTTGCCTGTATGCTCTGTATGTTGGGTCATGGGACCTCTGATTGTAATAAATGCTATGATGGCTCTTCTGGGTCTTTATCTATATGAGTTGTTGAGTTATGTTGTGATGCCATGTTGTACAACACATACTTGCATGTTATGCGTACGTGTAATGTGTATTGCTATGTGTGGGATCCGACACCGAGTTGTTTACCTTTGGTAGCCTATCTTACAGGGAAATGTCTCCTAGTGCTTCTACTGAGCCTTGGTAGCTTGCTACTGCTCCGGAACACTTAGGCTGGCCGACATGTGTCCTTCTTCATTCCTGTGTCTGTCCCTTAGGGGAAATGTCACGCGTTGTTCCTTTAAGTCCTTGTAGCTTGCTACGACTTGGGTTCATACGTTGATGACCGACACGTTCGTTGCTGGGTCATGTATGCCTGTCTTTGTAATTTAGTGCCACTTTTGGTTTATAACTGGTCATGTCGGCCCATATGGATGCTAGCGACACTATCATATACGTGTGCTGAAATGCGCAAACGGTCCCGGGCCAGGTAAGGTGGCACCCGTGGGGATACCGTGCGTGAGGCCGCAAAGTGATATGAGGTGTTACAGGCTAGACCTGTGTGACTTAGGATCGCGGTCCCGACAGCTTTGGTATCAGAGCCTGACTGCCTGTAGGATTAGTAAGCCAAACTGGTCAAAGTCGTGTCTAGAAACTCTTTAGTTATATAAGGGAATTGATTGTGGAAGGGAACGTAAGGCTCTTTTTACTCCTTTACCCTATGACCTTCTGATCTGAGTCACCTTCTTCTATTCTACGGGGATTAAGAACTAGGCTTTCTCTTCTGTCTAGCAGGATCACGTTAATTGTGGATTCAACTCTCAGTTCAGTTTATTCTACTTCTGTGTGTCCAACTGTTGATCTCAGAACCTTGACATTGTGATGTTGAGTGGTTATGCTATCTTTGTGCATGAGTCCCAATAGTATTTTTGGGCATTTACAGCCGTCATGCTGTCCGAGTCATTCCAGGTTTCTAAATAATCTGATGCATTTGCAAACCTTTCCTTCATGTTCCGATGTACCTTTGGGCCAGACTAAGCACACTAGTCAGTGTGTTGAGGTACTCTGTTACCTCGACATATATTTTGGAGTTATTACTATGACCCTAAGTATCTTAGAAGATCACCCAGTAATCCAGTAATGCTTTATATTCTCAGTGTGATGATTCTGGCCATCATTCTCGAAAGCATCCCGTGATGCTATTTAGTTGGTAGGTATTCTATTCCTGGGTTCTTGAACCCAAGACCCACTCGTCTTACCTCCTGTTGGTAGTAATTGCTCATCCCATTAGGATATTAGTAACCTTGTGATAGTCCTCGAGGTCCGTGGTTATCGTTCTTCCAATACCATGAACCATCTTGGCAAGAGTTCTCCCGAACCAAAAGATCACAACCAGAGTGCTCCGAGTAGTACTCCATTCATACTGTGACTCTGCTAGTCCTACCTTTCTGCATGGGTTATTTGGAAGAAATATGTTGAACTGGTTCGACATGCTAGTCTATGCATCTGCAACTCGGAAAGTTATATGTTCCTTGAGTTGTCCCTTTTTAGTTGTACTCTGACCTTCGTCTATCAATTGATAGTTAGGAGTAGTTGTGCACTCGTGCATCGATGCCTTTTACTCTTGCGGTCCATCAAGCCATTCTATTCTGGAATGACAAGGAGAAACAAACTCCAGTACCTCATCCATTCCTAGGATTGGGTCAAAGAAGTTGTACTCCGCAGATGAAGAATGTAAATCCATCTTCTAATTTGTTCTATCTTGGAGTATTACCATCTTTATATCAAGAATGTCATGGGAATTGCACAACCTCCTATAAACTCTTGATACAGTAATACCTCTCGCCATCGTCGTATATTCCTCGGTCTCCGTGTTGTTGTAACCGGAATACCGACAAATGAACCATGATGTGTGAATCAATACCCCTAGCAACCTCGTTGCTTGGTAGTTAATGGATGATAATCTCATTCTTAGCGTGCTGGTTACTGAACCATCATTGTAAGATTGACCGTGCTACCTAGTCCATTGTTCTGGTGCACTCTTTGATCAATGAGTTAGGATTGCATAAATCCCTCATTCTTTGATCATATCGTCTTGTCCTGAAAAGCAAGATTGTTCTCGAGCTTCATAACATATCG
This sequence comes from Secale cereale, assembly GCA_902687465.1. Taxonomy (NCBI): domain Eukaryota; kingdom Viridiplantae; phylum Streptophyta; class Magnoliopsida; order Poales; family Poaceae; genus Secale; species Secale cereale. Next base: position 185,005,102 of record LR738709.1, read on the forward strand.
GTGATTCGTGGTTTTCCGAATATCTTCTCGGAAGTATTACCAGGTTGTTTCCTGGCCGTTATGTTGAGCTCGTGATCAAGTTGGTTTCTTATAAACCACCACTTCTCCAAGAATCTGTGCTGGATACCCCGAACTAGTTAGTTAAGCTAAACAACAACTTGGAGAGTTGGAAGATAAAAGCTTAACCCACATAGCTCACTCCAAAGGGATATCTTGTGTGTATTGAAGATAGATGATATCTTCTTCAATTGATCCCCGTGATCATTTGTGGATCTATTGTCTTGTCCAAACTTTGATTTGAGTATGGGTTATCGTCAAGTAAAATCAGAACCAACGATATTCGTAATGTTGTCTTACTCATGGTTGTTCCCTTGAGCATACACCATTATATCTTTTGGGTCTGACCAAAGCTATCACTTTGTTCACATTGTCATGGAATTCCATCTATATGGAAACCTGGATGAATTGTTGTTGAGTCCATCAGCAACATTGTTATCTTCTCCATCATCTATGTTGAACATCCAGTTAGTATTGGAAACTTTTATAAGCATTATCTTCATGAACCGTTCGTGAAGCATAGGTACGGAAGAAAGAAGTGACTTCCTCTAGTTCATGAGCATTTGATGAAAGTTGCCGCCGTGAATTCGAGAAAGCATGTTTCTACCTCCTCTGGAATCATCCCAACTCAGTCATGCATAAGTGCGAAGTATCCTATGGTCTGATAGACTGATCATCTTCATTCTGTATGTATTCCCTAGCACACCAAGCCACTGGTTGATTTGTTCAAGGAGAAGAAGTTCCATCATAAGAGCTAATCATATGACTTATGTAAAGACTTCGTTATCCTTGATGATGGTTCCCCACCTGAACCCGGTAGTGTTTTATCGTAAGACTTCTACGTGGTCATGCTTGTCTTGGACAACGTGTTCATGTGTATGTAGCAGAACCAGCTCATGTTTTGGAGCTTACTACCACAGTCCATTTCCCGAGAATCTTGCAACGTCGTCTCGTCGATTTGGGTTGCAAAATTTCATTTTTCTTCCTAGACTCGATGAGTCTGGAATATCCTGACACCAACCAGAACTGAATCTCAGGCAGATATGATGGTTGGAGCATTTTCCAAGAACTATAATATTGGTCTCTCGATAACCGGTAAAGTGGATGTCGTGGCCAACCCATCCAGCTGGAAGACCTATTGTTGTAGTATCTTGATTGAAGAAGTTGGCCACCTCCCCATAAGGATTTCGTAGGATTTACTCCCTAGTTGTTCCTTATGGATTCTTGTGCTCCCGAAGTCCGACCTTTACTTGATGTTTAAGATACCAAACATATCTATGAATGGCTTACGCTAACACATCAAGGAGAACATTAGAAGCGGAGTGCTAAATGTCTCTCGGTCGATCATCCAGATTTTGCCCCTGACACCGCTAAGGTGGAATCTGAGAAAGTGTTATCTTCCTTTGCATCTGCACCGTCCAGCACTATTCATCATGGTAGTATGTGGTGCTGCCAGGATCCTTGACTCAGATATTGGTAAAACCTTGATGAATATGGGAATGCTCAAGTTCTTGAGAGCGCGCACAAGCACTAGGTGTTATCACCGGCACTAACTAGGATTGCTCCTAGTCCCTTCGGTTATGCTATAGCCTCTACAAGAGTAGTTTCACTTTCTACTGTTGGGATTCACCCCAGTTACCAGAATCATTCCCAGCATTTGCATTTTGTTCCCAGCTTACACCGCCAATGTGCCATTTCACCATGGGTCCCGTCCATTCCCGATGATAACCAAAATCATCCCTTGTGTTATCCTCAACAAGGTAGTCCACATCATCCATTCTGGCCCAAGAATGTCATTCTTTCGAACTCCGACAAATGATCGTTTGTGATTGCCTTAGGCTGGTATAGGGAATTTCAATGATCTCTATATCAAAAGTAATTCTTTTTGCCACTTAAAGGAGTAATTCTACGAGTCACCTTCTCTAAGGTGCAGCGTCTGGTGGCATTGATCACCATCTTCTTAGGTGTGGAATTAGTGCCTACCAAGTGAATCTTCAGCTTTTGTTTCACTCCATCCCCCTGGATGTGTGTTCCTTGTCCCAGCTCAAGAGATGCTTCAACGTCTCGCTCCATGAGTTGATCTTGAGTTCCTCGATCTTCGGGAAGATCGATTTCTACAGAGTATGTCTCCGTTATCATCTGGTTGGATGAAGATCTCAAAGCAAGGATGACAAGATCAAAATGATGCAATAAACCAACATCTTCGAGAAGGAAAACTGGATCGTAAAGATTGTGCTAGCTTGTGTCCCCTCTGATTTCTTACCCTACGCTTGAATCTCGGGACGGGATTCTTGTTTTAGTGGGGGTGAGTTGACACATCCCTGGATCAACCCCTGTGGTCCATGCCTGATCATCATGTCATCATGTTTAATTTTTGTTAAACTTGAAATGGGGATGACTAAACCCTAGCACCAAATCAAAGCAATTAGGTTTAACCTAATAATATTTTCAATAAACCCAAAAAATGCCTTCAGTAATGTTTGATAATTTTGGCAAGGGTTTTGGTCCAAACCAAAAATATTGAACATTTTTGGGGAATTTTTGGGCTTTGAATTAAATCAATAAGTATTTGAATTGGGGCCATTTAAATGCTATATATTTTTAAATAGCTCCAAATAAATTCTGAAAATTGTGGAGGGTCTCTGGAATAGTTCTTTGTGCATCCACTATTTTATCAGAATTTACCAAAATGATTTAGCGGCTAAACTAAATCAAAACAAAGGCAATAGAATAGAAAACAGAAGATAACATAGAAAACAACACAGAATAAAACAGAGCAGAGGCTTACCTGTAGCCGGCCCAGCCAGCAGCCCACCCAACCGGCCCGGCCACAGGCCCAGCCCACCACCGCCGTCGTCCTCCTGGCGCCAGTCGGCCAGGCGTGTGGCCGGCGCGCGTGCTCGGCCATGCTGCCACGCCACCCGCCTACCTGGTCGCCCGAGGACAGCGCGACGCCGCGAATCATCTCGCCGCTAACGTCTGGATCGAGCCGGCCTCTCCAGTCCTTCCCCTCGCCTCTCCCTCACTCCCTTCCACACATGGCCGAACGCCAGCGTCGCGGCCATTGCCGTAGCCATAGCCACCATGACCCCCTCGCCTCCCCGACGCGCCAACGAGCTCCACTGCATCCTTCTCGTCCTCTCCACCAAGCTACGGGACGCCGGTAGGCCCTGCTTCGTCATCATCGCGCTCGTCTTCAACCTCCGGCCGCCGTCGACCTCGCCGTCGATTCGCAACGTCTGTCGCCTCCCCGAGCTCACCGAGGCCACCGCCGCAACCGCCGTGAGCTCCTCTCTCTTTTCCCCCTAGTCGCCCCATTCGAGTAGCCCTCTAACCACCGTCGCTGACAAGCCCGAGAGCTCGGATCCACCGGCGATGCCGCCGCCGTGGCCACATCCACGCACGCTCAAAACTGAGTGCGTCACCGCACTCAGTGTTCCTCCAGGAGCCCGTAGCCACCTCTATTTTTCCCTCCCGAGCCCCCTAGTGCCGCACACGCACCTGCCCGAACTCCGGCCACCGCAAAAGTTGTCGCCGCTGTAGGTTTGTTCCACTCCGGCGAGAGCTGATGCCACCACTAGATGCGCAAGAGCTCCAGGAGGCCGTAGCAACAAACCGCTCCTAAAACCGAGCCCCCTAGCGTTTTTCCGACGCGCGCCGCCGTCGGTTTGGTCGCCGCCAGCCAAACTCCGGCGACTGCTGACGTGGCGCTGTCATTAGTGCTAAACCCTGCCGCTAAACACCCTAATAGCCACTGACAGTGGGCCCAGTTTCTGGTCAAACCCCAGTCACCACAGGGTTTGACCGGATTTAGTCCATGTGTCACTGACGTGTGGACCCCACACGTCAGGTTTGACCCTGGCCGGTCAGTTGACCTGCTGACCTCAGCCTGACGCAGTGCTGGCGCAGTAAGTATTTTCCGGAATTTTAAATAAATCAGAAATGATTTATTTATTTCAGAAAATAGCCAAAACTTCTAAAAATCATAGAAAATAATCTATAACTCAGATGAAAATAAATTATATATGAAAATTGATCAGAAAAATCCAAGGAATCAGTTTATGGCATTTTCATGCATGTTTGAATAACTTACATCCACTGTTTAGGACAATTTGAATAAATGGCATTTGAATAATCACATATGGGGTTTGAATTTGAACCTTTGGTTCAAACCAACTTCATTTAATTGTGTTGCTAGTTGCATTAGCTCAACCAACAGCATATTGCCATGTCATGATCATGCATCATATTGTCGCATTGCATTGATTGTGTTCTTTCTCTGTTTGCTGGTTTTGTTCTCTCTCAGTAGACGACGTTCCGACGATGAGTTCGATGACACCGATGAAGAGCTATTAATATCTTCAGAAGTGCCAGGCAAGCAGAACCCCCTTGTTCATTCCGATACAATCCCACTCTCTCGCTCCTGCTCTCCTTTACGGCATTAGGACAACAACGATTGAACTGCTATTTGCTGCGGTAGCTGAACCCTTTCCTCTGCATGATCTGTCATTGCCACAGTAAATAGTTGAAACCCACTAGCATGAGTAGGAGTTGTTTGAGCCATGTTGTGCCTACTCATTCATGCTTTCTGGTTATGCCTGCTATTGCTTAGAGTTGAGTCAGGTCTGATTCATCGGGGATGAATTGGGAAGTTATGAACATGTCCTACTGTGTGTGAGCTAAGTGTGTGAACACGTTTTGGTAAAGGTAGTGGTGAGAGGCCATGTAGGATTACATGGTGGGTTGTCTCACTGGAACCGTCCTTAAGAACTGAGTTCTGTGTAAGTTGTCCAATGACTAGCTACTACCACACATTGGGTTCCGGTAACTCGACCCTCTCGACTTATTAATCAACTAGATCTCTGTCCAGCAGTTGCAACTAGTTTCTGGTGTTTGTAGGTAGTGTTAGTAGTCTACCAAGTGGCACACGATACATGTGGGCTTGGGACAGACTAGGCACCATGGCACGGTGTACCAAGCGTAGATCCATCCGTCGAGGTGGGCTTGGGAACCCTGCGCACATCATTTGGGGCCGTGAGCGACACCCCGGCCGGATCTCCCCACGGATGGAATCCGAATAGGCGATAAACCTGGACGAGAGACTTGTGTGGTTAGTCAGGTCGTGGCCGACACCCTCGCCAGGCTTCCGCTTGAAGGTTGCCGAGATACACGACGTGTACATGGCGGTAAGTGGCGAGAGCGTGTGTGAAGAAGTACACCCCTGCAGGGTTAACATGATCTATTCGAATAGCCGGGTCCGCGGTTATGGACTTCTTGGATGCTTACGTGGTACATAGACAAGTGAAAGTGGATACTCTAAAATACTCAAGACAAGTGTGAGTACTATGGATGGCCTTCTCGTAGGGAGACGGGAGCGGATCCATAGTGGTGTATTGATTGGTGAATATGTGGACTCGTGTGCGCCACCTCAAAAAAGTTACCTGCAGTCATAGTTCAGGATAGCCACCGAGTCAAAGCTGGCTTGCTGCAGTCAAACTCCACCACCCCTTTGTTGATACTGTTGCATATGTAGTTAGTTCTGATGTAAGTCTTGCTGAGTACCTTTGTACTCACGTTTGCTTAATTTATGTTTTTGCAGAGAGACTTCAGTCTCGCTAGTGGTTCCGCGTGGACTTCGACGTTTAGCTTGTTACCTCAGCTACGATCTTGTACCCTTGGGAGGGTCTTGTAGTTAGTCAGGCTTCTCAGCCTTTTTCATTTGTAGTTGTCTGTACTCAGACATGTTATGCTTCCTTTGCCTGTATGCTCTGTATGTTGGGTCATGTGACCTCTGATTGTAATAAATGCTATGATGGCTCTTCTGGGTCTTTATCTATATGAGTTGTTGAGTTATGTTGTGATGCCATGTTGTACAACACATACTTGCATGTTATGCGTACGTGTAATGTGTATTGCTATGTGTGGGATCCGACACCTAGTTGTTTACCTTTGGTAGCCTATCTTACAGGGAAATGTCTCCTAGTGCTTCCACTGAGCCTTGGTAGCTTGCTACTGCTCCGAAACACTTAGGCTGGCCGTCATGTGTCCTTCTTCGTTCCTGTGTCTGTCCCTTAGGGGAAATGTCACGTGTTGTTCCTTTAAGTCCTTGTAGCTTGCTACGACTTGGGTTCATACGTTGATGACCGACACGTTCGTTGCTGGGTCATGTATGCCTGTCTTTGTAATTTAGTGCCACTTTTGGTTTATAACTGGTCATGTCGGCCCGGGTTCTCTGTCATATGGATGCTAGCGACACTATCATATACGTGTGCCAAAATGCGCAAACAGTCCCGGGCCAGGTAAGGTGGCACCCGTGGGGATACCGTGCGTGAGGCCGCAAAGTGATATGAGGTGTTACAGGCTAGACCTGTGTGACTTAGGATCAAGGTCCCGACAGACTACCTCTCCAGGCAGCTACGACCTCATGAGGAGAACTACGCTACTCACGATCTTGAGTTAGCGGCAGTGGTTCATGCCTTGAAGACATGGCGGCATTACCCCCTAGGGAAACGATGCGAGATATACACAGACCACAAAAGTCTGAAGTACATTTTCACCCAAAAGGAATTGAACATGAGGCAGCGAAGATGGTTGGAACTCATCAAAGACTATGACCTCAGTGTTCAATATCACCCCGGGAAGGCTAACGTGGTGGCCGATGCCTTAAGTAGGAAGGCTTGCTCTTTGAATGCCATTATTCAAGAAAGGCAACCAGCCTTGTTTAAGGAACTCGAACAATTCAGTTTGGAATTGGTCACCCCTGGATTTCTGGATCATTTGGAAGTCCGACCGACCCTGATGGACGAAGTCAAGAAGGCACAAGATGGACACGCAAGCATCGAAGGCATCAAGAAGAAGATGAAGCTAGGCAAGGCCCCTGGATTCTCTGAAGACGAGCACGGGATTGTTTGTTACAAAGGCCGCATCTGCGTACCAAACAAGACGGAGCTGAAGATCCTGATCCTGCAAGAAGCCCACGACACTCCGTATTCCACCCACCCCGGAGGAACCAAGATGTATCAAGACTTGAAGGCAAGATCCTGGTGGCACGGGATGAAAAGAGAGATTGCAACCTATGTTGCAAAGTGTGATGTGTGCCAAAGGGTCAAGGCTGAATATCAGCGACCTGCTGGATTGCTTCAACCACTCAAGGTTCCTGAGTGGAAGTGGGATAAAGTCGGAATGGACTTCATCACTGGATTACCGAGGTCAAATAGAGGACATGACTCCATCTGGGTCATAGTCGACCATTTGACCAAGGTGGCCCATTTCATTCCGGTCAAGATCACTTATGATGGCAACCGGCTGGCAGCTCTCTACATCGACAGAATAGTAAGCCTTCACGACGTTCCCAAGGAGATTGTGTCAGATCGAGGAACCCAGTTCACCTCAAGGTTCTGGAAGAAGTTCCAAGAAGCCTTGGGAACCAAATTGTCTTTCAGCACAGCTTTCCACCCACAGACCGGAGGTCAGACAGAACGAGTAAATCAAATTCTCGAAGACATGCTCCGAGCCTGTATCTTGGCATATGGAGCCAAGTGGGAAGATTGTCTCTCTTTTGCTGAGTTCTCCTATAACAACAGTTATCAGTCAAGCCTTCAGATGGCACCATTCGAGGTGTTGTACGGACGCAGATGTCGCACACCCCTCAACTGGTCAGAGACTGGAGAAGGGCTAGTCCTTGGACCGGATATTCTCCGCGCAGCAGAAGAGCAAGTCCAACTAGTCAGAGAACGTTTGAAGGCAGCCAAGTCAAGGCAGAAGAGCTATGCTGACACTCACCGTCGGGACATGAGTTTCCATGTCGGGGACCATGTGTACCTGCGGGTAACTCCTCTCAAGGGAACCAAGCATTTCCACGTCAAGGGGAAGCTCGCACCAAGGTTCATTGGACCCTTTGAGATCACTGCACGACGAGGAGAAGTGGCTTACCAGTCGGAACTACCACCTGAGCTATCTGATGTGCACAACGTATTCCACGTGTCACAAGTCCGGAAATGTCTCCAAGTTCCGAACAAGCCTGATCTCTACAAGGATGTTGATGACCAAGCCATTGATCTGCAGCCTAATTTGACCTACCGCGAGAAGCCCATTCGTATTCTGGATGAAGCAGATCGACGGACGCGAAGCCGTACCATCAAGTACTTCAAGGTCCAGTGGAGCAACCACACCGAAGCAGAAGCAACCTGGGAACGTGAAGACTATCTTAGATCCGAGTTTCCCGATCTCTTTTAAGACCTAGTTTAGGAATCTCGGGGACGAGATTCTTGTACGGGGAGTAGGTCTGTCACACCCTGCATTTTGTAAACATGTTATTTGCATCAATGAAGCATGAAAATTTGGACCAGCAATTTTTTTTGGCATCATTTGGCATTTATTTGGAATTGAGTTTCTCTTTATGTGCTTTTCATGTGCTCATTGAAGTCAACTATTACCTCTTGTAGAATTCATCTCCATACCCAAAACTTCTGCCCAATGATCATGCCAAGTGTTATATAACAGTATAGTATTTTCCTACAAAATTAATTTGGCCAAAATATATTTTATAAATTTAGTATTCCAAAAACCCCTGAATTGAGGTTCGCACTGCAGGTGCTTGATTTAGGGTGAGAAAATTATTTCAAAAAGTATATTTGAGACCTAGTGGTCATAGGACACCCAGAAACCACAAAAGTATAATTTTAAAAGTTATTTTCCTATTTTATTTAAAAGCTTTTTCTTAAGGCCAGAAATAGTCTTTAATAGGAAAAAAATATTTAAGTATTTCAAAAATAATTGCCAAAATTCAGGGAGACTCATAGGACATATATTGTCCATATATAAGAGTTTCAACACTTGGTCATGTTCAAAATAATGGGCTAATCCCTCTAAAACCCTTTTTGGATATTTCAAGCTTTTGAAATATTTACAAAGGAAATATTCACCAAAAATTCCAGGGAAATTCTATCATATTATATATGACATACTTGATAATCTTGCCAAGCCCCATGCCTTGGGAAGCAAGATAACATCCTCAAAACCCTTCATAACCATTCTGTCTGTATTTGAAGTTTGAGCAACTTTACATTGCCAAACTTTTCCAAATGCTCTCAAACTTGGTGCACATGCTAGAATGGCCTAATAAGGCATCTAGACCAAATGGCACAAGTTTTGGAGTAGGGTAACTTGATTAGATTACCCCAAAACCATTTCTGTTCAAATGCAAATTTGAACAACTTTACATTATCAACTTTTTATCTGGAGCTTCAAACTTTGTGGGCATGATCAATACCCCAAATGATGAAACTACACCAAGTGGTGCATCAAGGGGAGATGATTAGCTTGACTTAAACAAGACGAAGCCATTTCTGTTGATTTCTAGGGTTCACCAAAGTTACATTGGCTATTTTCTTCAAATGAGCCCAAATTTGGTGAAACACCCTATTTCCACATAACATTCAATCCTGTTAAGTGTCATGGCAAGTGGAAATCATTTGCTTGACCAAAACTTGATCGAACACCTTCTGCTATTTTACCAAAACTACCATCTTGACCCCTTTTACTATTTACCTTTGCCTCAACTTTCTACCACAGCTTCATCTAGTTACTATCTACCTCCAGTAACTCCCCCATGTCCACAGCTCCATTATTGAGGGGTGAAAACCCTAGTTCACCTTGCTGGACAGCCAAAATTCACCAAGTTACCAGCTTCTCTCCTCTCTCACTGCACCTCCAGAGCATCCAAGGCCTCATCCGAGTTTCTTGCATCACCATGGACCCCCCAGACATGGCGGACGCGCCCAGAGGGCCAATGGCATGCCATGGCATGCGATAAGGCCACTCCAGAGCGCGCTACAGTGCGCACCCGCACTGTAGCTTCACCCAATCGCCTGCCCCCGACCACCTCGACCTCTCCCCTCGCGCCTACCAACGCGCCTCGACGTCTGCGACCCTCCCTGGCGTTGTCCCCCTCCTCCTCCGCCCTCCAGTGGCCGCCTTCACACACGCGCTGGCCGCCCGCAGCCTCCACTCGTCGGCCTCACACGCGCACGCTGTCTGGAGCGTCCCCCGCTCCCCCTCTTTCTTCCCTCCGCCCTGGAGATCGTCCAGCAACGCCACAAACACACTCCCGTCGCCTCCCGTGCACTGTGGCGTTGAGCAGAAGCTCGCCGGCGCACAGGTCCACGGGACCTCGCCGCTCCCCTATAAATAGGGCCCCCGAGCCTCTCCACTTTGCACCAACAGCCTCAACACACTCACAGCAACACGCCAAAACCACTCGTTCATCTCCGAAGAGCCTCAGTGCTCGGGATCGACCGGAGCTTCGCCGCGTCGGGCAACCGGCGATCTCGCAATACGAGCCCTCTCAGCTCCTCCTTTTGCTCGATCTAGCACCGCTGTACCTCACTGATGCTTTCCCCTCTCTTCCCCCTCTCTGCAGCTGCCGAAATCGAGCTAGCCAGCAACTTCCCGACGACCCTCCGCCGTCCCACCTCGCCACCGGCGAACCAGGCCTCCCCGGCGGGTCGCACCACCACCACTACATCCGCGACTCGTTGCTGAGTCCATCCCTGCCCTTCGTTTGCCCCTCCGTGCCCGGAATCGTCGCCCGTGAGCTCGCCGTCGCCGTGGCCGCAAGGTTGAAGATGACAGGCGGGCCCCGCCTGTCATCCTCACCGCCCTCTCTCTTCCCTCGCAGTCGCTGACAGCCAGGCCCCGCCCGTCAGGTTTAAAATCCTGACGTGCGCGTGCTGGCTCCCGTGCGGCTGGGCTCTTCGCCCTGGGCCGTGCACTGTGGCCATTCTGGCCCAATGGCACAGGGCTATTTCTTTTTATTCTTTTCTTTGAAAATTCAAATAATTTTACAGAAATGAATATTTGTCCAAATAAATTAATTCCAACTCCTAAAATCTTGTAATATTCCAACCTATATAATGGTGTCACTTTCACACATATCCATGAAACTTTTCTGTTCTGTTCAAATTTAATTTCAAATTTGAGCAATAAAACTCCTGGTCTAAAATCCTTAGATTCCATTCTACAACTCCAAAACTCCAACTAAGAATATTTGCCAAAATAAGTTGACATTTTTCTGAGCACTTTAATTTTTCTGTTTTCATTGTGGTCTTATTTTCCCGTTGTTATTTTGCGACGATTAGATCCCGTATTTGACGAAGTTGCTGAAGAAGAAGAAGGAGAAGGATTTGAAGACTTTGAAGACCAAGCCAATCCAGGCAAGCAGCCCTTTGACCATGATACACTTGTGTTCTTCGGAACCCGTTTGTTTCCGAATGCATAGTGATAAGAATGACGGTGGTGACCTAGTTGAAACCACCACATGATGCATGCTTACTCATGATCTTGGTATGTGCTAGATGTCATGCAAATGGTTAGTAGTGATGCTTAGTGATGCATGTGTGACATGAAACCTTCGTGGTTGAAATCTTTGCATAAACGCCATCGGGTGCCCCTAATGCCTGAGGGTGATGTTGAGTTAGGCCATCACTTGAGGAAGAAGTGATGTGCCGGTAAAAATCTTGTGCTTGGGTGAAATAATGGATTAGATTTATGTGTGTCTACCGTCCCAACCAAACATGTGCAACCACTCTACCCCTTATGGGACGGGGCTTTATTGATTACTTAGGTCGGTACTAGCATGGTGCCCGCATTACTAGTGACGGGGAGACTTGAGGTCTTTCCCGGGACGGGGTCGTGCTTGGATAGACGACCATGACTGTTTTTACAGGGCACCAGACACACCGTTGGTCCCTTCGGGTACGTGTGACATTGAAATTAGGGCAAGTACCGTGATATATAGTTTGTACTCGAGGTCCGTGTACCAACGAGTCGACTCTATGTTAGTGTCGTCTAAGGAAAGATAATGATCGGGTGCTTCCCCCGAGTACTTGAGGTACTGCGGGATCGTGGGTGACACGAAAGCTTCCCGGATCTTTTGGATAAAGTGCGCAACCTCTGCAGAGTGTAAAACTATTCGAATAGCCGTGTCCACAGTCATGGACAGTTGGGTGGTGCTACTTAAACTATGTCCGGAATTTTACCACATCGGTGAAAGTTCGTGTGTGTGATGAGTCAAGGTGGTGACTTGACTCGATGAGTTGAATCATGTTCTTGTTGATATCGGTAACCTGTCCTCGAGGTTACGTGAAGTTATTGATGCATATACTTGATGGTAGAATATTTATTCTAGCCCATTGCTAGATTGCTCAATGTTGTTCAATTGCATTGTTACTTTGAACCAAATCATGGGTTGCTTGCGAGTACATTCAAAGTACTCATTGGCTTGCCACTGGTTATTTAATTGGCCAGGCATGGAGGAACAGGAATATGAAGAAGATTTCTTTGGAGACGAACATGCGAACTAGGATGCAATCCCAGTCAGAATGCCTGTAGGGTTAAGGCAAATGGCATGGGTTCTACCTATCATCGAAGACTTCCGCTACTTGAGTTATTTGCTATTCAGCCCGCGAGGCTTTATCTATGTAAGACTTGGCCATAATGTCCATAATTTGTGTAAGACGGTATGTATGGATGTAAGACTCTTGTTATTCAGCTTCTGTGTGTTCAGTGAGCATTGATCTCTGGGATCACTGTACACGTGCATTCGGTGATCTCGACTTCTAAGTCGGGGTCCCCATAGAAACACACGATAAAGGCATATTTGCCGTCAACTAACTGTGCAAATGACGCAAAGATGAAATCATTGCCGTCTTCCTCCACTGTGGTTGACGGCAAAAAACTGCTCACAGCTCTGTCCGTGATCGGGCCTAAATGGACTTATTTTGTTGTCTTGTATTTGGGCTAGCTGACGACAAAAAAGGATGGTTTGCCGTCTGCTCCTATATACGGATGACGACAAAGGCTGAAAATATCTTCTCCTCTAAAAAAAAGCAAAGAGTGAAAAATTAAAGAAAAGAAAACCCCCAGCCTCCCTACTAAAAGAGAAAACCCCCAGCCACCCCAAAACAGTCCCAGCCCACTCCCGTGCGTGCGCTGGACATGGTTCCCCGTCGTCACTGTCGTCACCGGTCGCCGCCGCCCTCACTATTCTTCGCCGCATCCCTCACTGGTCACCGCCGCCCTCACCGGTCGCAGCCACCGTCGGTTTCCCCTACATGGCCAGAGGATAAGCCATCCCGCCGGTCCATTCCAGCCCCATCGCGAGGTAGGAGACCGACCAGTTGCGCCTCCCCGCCGGTCGCCGCCCGCCACCCCAAGGAACAAGGCCGGCCATGCCGGTCCCCGTCGGCCGCTGCTCCGGATCCAGGCCGCCCACCGCCCCGCCCCCGCCCGCCTGGTACAATCTCTGCCTCCAACCCAATCCTCGAATCTTCGCCTCCAATCCTCGACTATCATTTGTTTGCACCTGCAATACATGAGTAGGTGAACTCGTACACATAATTTTACACGACTCTTGTAAGAGTCAAATCCATAGCCACCTCATGTAGTATATGAGTAGATGAACTCGTACACATTATTTTGCACATGATCTGGTTAATCCTATCATTATGATTGATAGAATGTAATTTTGTACATGATCTGTTCAAAGAAGATAATACGAAACGTTGCTTCTTTTTTTGAGAGCCATGGTAAGAAGAAAGGGAAGAAATCTAGTATGCTAGATGTGCAGGGGACTGCCGACGTGACCGAGAATTTGTGCTTCAAGAGCGAACATAGTCTTCTTTGAACATAGTCTTTTTGCTATGAATGTTACAATTGAATATGCTATACTGGCTTGAATGTTTACCATCCATTTCGCTCCATCTCCGACGCTGCTTGATATATTCTGAATCAAAATAACAATTTTTTTATGGTGTCAGCAACTCAACACATAAGAAAAAAGAACTCCCTGTTACTAGTAGTTCCCATTACTTGGAGAAGCATGGCAAACAAAGGCCACACCAACACAGAACATATTATTTTTTGGGTTCTTTCTTTCTTGCGTATTTTCTTTTGGTTAGATGTTGTTGAGCCGCGAGATGATTTTGTTTATTAGATTGTTGTGTGGGTGCTTATGTTGGTTGTGTCGGTGCTTTTCATGTGCAGGTATCTTCTCTTCATCTTGAGGAGCACCATTAGTCCCGTTGTCGTTGCCCTTGTCGTTCGACTACCGCCTCTAGATATGGTCTAGGGGTGAGCTCGACTATCATCTCTTCCCCCTCCCCTATTTGCTTTGTTCCGGTCGTCATGCCGATGCCAATAGATTTTGCTTTCATGTCAAGTCTCGTAACCTAGGTGTCTCCCGTTTGAAAGGGCGACATCTATAAATATGCATGTCTTTGCATATTCATAACTGTCATCCTTTCAAATTCTCCACATTATCCATGGACAGCCCGAGTACGTGTAGATTGGGTTTCGTTTCCCGTGCTCTACTTTTGTTCGAGGCAAAATTTCGTCAGCGCCACCCCATTGTTCTCCGGGTACACCTTCTCTCTGCTTGTTGCCGAGACGTGTATCTAGAGAACAGCGGGGAGGTGCTGCCGAAATTTTTCCTCGGACTGGAGTAGAGCATGGGGAACGAACCCAATCTACACGTACTCGGGTGGGATTAGGACCCATCTTTACCTATTAGAGATATGATTCAATCCATGAATGTATATTTCCTTTTTTATGGTAAAAAAATATATGACAAAAGTAATTAGTTATGTATCTAGTCCTAATTACATTATATATAACTTGATGAATATGAATTTGGTGCCCGTATTGTCAGTGCAAGTAGCGGTATGGATGATCGTGAGTGGATGTATACTGGCCACTCTAGTCAGGCTAGCATGACCGTTCAATGGGTGGACAAGACCAATGAATTTGTAGAAGCAACATTTGCTAGTGGCAAGAGAAAAACTTGGTGTCCCTACTTGAAGTGCTGAAACTATATAGAATAGTCAAATAAGACTATGTGTTTACACCTGCAGAAGCATGGGTTTAAGCCTAGTTATACCCGGTGGACCTTTCATGGCGAGACTGAATGTAGTAGAGAGGAGGTGGTACGTCGGCACACCGACGACAATGGTACCGGGACCGATGACATGGTAGCCGACTTCAACGATGCACGTGATGCCGGATCAGAGGAAGAAACAGAGGAGTCTGTGAGGGTGTTCTTAGAAATGTTGAATTTGTCACAGCAACCTCTTCACGACTACACAGATCAGTGCCAGCTGGATGCCATCGGACAAGCAATGCCTATGAAGACCCAGTTCAACATGAGCAGAGATAACTTTGATTCAATGATGACCTCTTGGGGTCGCTCTCTCACTAAAGGTCACAAACTGCCTAAAAGCTGGTATGAAGCGAAGAAAACCCTACGTGCACTTAAGATGCCGTATGAGCAGATACACGCTTGCCCAAACGGATTTGTCTTATTTACGAAAGAGTATGCAGACGACAAGTATTGTGCGAAGTGCGACTTCTCTAGGTATATCGAGAGAGTCCTTGGTGATGACACAAAGAAGCATACCAAATTCCCAGCAAATGTTCTTCGATATCTTCCAATCTTGCCAAGAATTCAACGTCTTTACTTGAACGAAGATACATCCAAACAGATGGTATGGCAATAATATGGGATAAGATGCGACAAGGATGATCATGGGAGACCAATGTTGATACATCCGTCTTGTGCCCAAGCTTGGAAGAATTTCGATCGATTACATCCTGAGAAAGCAAAAGAGGCAAAGAATGGACGAGTCGCCATCGGACTCGATGGGTTCAATCCGTTTGGTTTTTTCTCAATGACATATACTTATTGGCCTGTGTTTGTCGTGCCCATCAACCTCCCCCCGGCATCCTAATGCAACGCAAGCACATATTCCTATCGTTGATTAATCCAGGGCCAAAGTATCCGGGGAAGAATATAAATGTTTACCTCTAGCCACAGATAGATGACTTGAAAGAAGCTTGGGTGAATGGGATGGAAACATACGTTTCTGCTGGCAAGAAAAACTTCAAAATGCATGTTTAGTACTAGTAATCATTGCATGACCTACCGACGTTTTCACTTTTCATGGGGTGGTCTGTGCATGGGAGGTTCCCATGCCCCAGATGCAAGACAAACCTTCATCGTCGTTGGCTGCAACATGGTCACAAGTATTGTTGCTTCGATTTCCATAGACAACATTTGTCGCCTGACCATCCATTCAGACAAGACAAGAATAACTTCATGAAAGGTGAAGTTGCGAACACTCAGCACCACCTGAGATGACAGGTGAACAGATTCGTGATCAACTAAACGCTCTCCAGCCTGATCCCAACCGTCCAGGGAATTTCTTGGGATATAATGAAGAACACGCCTGGATTCATAAGCCATGCTTATGGGATCTCCCCTACTTCCACCAGCTTGAGCTTCCACATAACATTGATGTAATGCACACTGAAAAGAATACCGCCGATGCCATTTTTGGCACATTGTTCAACATTGCTGAGAAGACGAAGGACAATACTAAGGTTAGACTAGATGTGATGAAGCTATGTGATAGACCCGAACAAAACTTGCGACAACCCATAGGCCGAAAGAATTGGACGATGCCACACGCTAGGTTTGTTGTTACAAGGGAACAAAAGAAGGAGATACTCATGTGGTTCAAAACTTTGTTATTCGCCGATGGGTATGTAGCGAATCTAATGAGGGCAGTGAATCTTGATAAATTGAAGCTCAACGGGATGAAGAGTCATGATTGGCACATATGGCTTGAGTGGTTATTGCCAGTGATGATTCGGGGCTATATCCTTGATGACGAGGAAGTATTGGCAGAGCTGAGCTATTTCTTTCGTGTTCTTTGTGCTAAAGAAGTATCTCCCACTGTGATAGATGACATGGAAAAATGGGCACCCAAGTTGCTCTACAAGCTAGAGAAGATATTTCTACCAGGCTTCTTTAATCCGATGGAACAAATGATTTTACACCTCCCTTCTAAGGCAAGATTGTGTAACACTTAGGAGAACCGTTGGTGCTATGGACTTGAGAGAATGCAAAAGAATCTTCTAGCTAAATGTAGAAATAAAATTAGAACTGAAGCATCCATAGCTGAGGCAGTCTTAGCGGAAGAGGTGACAAACTTAACAACATCACGTGTCGGGGACGAACCGATTGACACCTATGGGATCACTGGAATCCCTTCTATGGTTGACGGGCGTGGGGTTGTGCAAAGAGCGGGTCTAGGAATCAGCACAAGGATCGTTTACCCAGGTTCGGGCCACGAAGATGCATAATACCCTAGTCCTGCTTTGATGTGTATTTGAGTGTTTTTGAGCTCTTGAACTAGCTATGGTGCGTGCCTAGTCCAGAAGATCAGAATCCTTCTCCAGTGCCTCGGGCTTCCTTTTATAGTCAAAAGAGGCCGCCACAGTGGCACACAGGAGGTGCAAAGGTATACAGTGTACAAGCTTATCTCCTACCATTATGGGACAAGACGCATTAAATGCGCTACTTAGGTGCCCACTTGCTTTATCGGGGATGGCAACAAGGCCCGTCCCGTCCACCACCGCTCCGTCTGGCTACAACGCGCGTCCAGGCCAACGAGGCATGTAGTGCCATGTAGATTGGCAGGCAGCTAAGATGGCGTGGTGGTAGGGTCTTCACCAAGATCTACATGCCACCACATAGGTGCTTGACTAGCTGGATCAGGAACCACGTACTGCCTTGTGGGTACTTGCCTGAGCTAGTGGGTCAGCCGTAGAGTAGGGGCGATGATGGGGAGGCAACGGCTTGCCGCGGTCTTGCGTCTGTTCCCGGCAAGGGTCTTGCCGGGGCCACTGTGAGTTCCCTCGGCAAGAGGCTTGCCGGGATTTCGGGTGCATCTTCGGCAAGGAACCTTGCCGGGGCCTCGTGGGCATCCTCGGCAAGGAGCCTTGCGGTCGTCTTGTCTTCTGGTTCACATCTAGGATTTCTAGACCCTTTGTCTTCACAAAGATATGCATGCCCTCATGCAGGCACTTCCCAAGCCTTGGTTCCAACATTGTTGATGGTGTCGGAGCTCCTAGGCTCAAGGGTGGCTGCAATGGAGGCGTTGGGTGAGTTGCCCCGACAAGGGTTCTTGCCGGGGTCGTGCAGGCCACCCCGGCAAGGGTCTTGTCGGGGGAAGCCTATCTTGTTGCTTGGCCTTCTTGCGCCACTGTCTTGGCACTACTCTGGTAGTCTTGTGCTTCGGTTTCCCTCCTCTGCCCTGTTAGGCGTGGCTGCAGGCGTGGCTTTGACTGCCCGTGCACAAGTAAGGGGTACAAAGGAGAGCCCCTACTTTTGTACACCGACAGGAGCCCCCAGGCCTGGGCCATACATGAGCGCGACGCGTTGTTGGGCTAGGCCCAGAACGGTGCGCGGGCAGTTGGGGCCGGATTTTTTTACTGCAGTAACTCCTCCCTTGGTTTTGCTTCCCCACGATTTGCACTGAACGCATGACGTGGGGGTCGTGCGTGGGGTGACTTCTGCATGCTTGCATCACCCAGTGGATCCAAATAGTAAAGAGGCGGTTCGCGTCCTCCTCATAAAAAAATAGAGGAAGTTGCGGGGGCGTGGCTCATTTACTAAGTGGCCTTGGGTCGCCCCATGATCATGGGGCACAGAATGGTCGTACCGCGCGCCATCCGAATCCCGATCTTCTCGCCACGTGCCCCTCATGCATCGGGGAGGGCAAGCGGCGGACGCAGAGGGTGCGGGTTTTAACGCCGGGGCGGGGGGCCGAGCGCTGCTGATTGGAGCAGCGGGTCGGTCTTGTTTCCTTGCGTATCCGGTGACTGGATTGGTCGATTCGGGCGGTCGCCTTCAGGCTTGCTTGGTCTCGCCCTCCTATAAAGAAGGGGAGAGGGACAGTGCTCCCCCCACTCATCCTCTTCCAGTCCGATCCCTTTCCTTCCCAAGTCATGGTGAGAGGGCGTGGCTGTGGCCGTGCCCCTGCAGAGGCGACCAGGTCTTCCTCTCGTCAGAGGGCGGCGGCGGTCAAAGAAGAGCCGAACACCCAAGATGAGGGCCATACTAGAGGTAGAGGCACCGGCCGGGGTCGTGGTCGACGAGGTGGTCAGGGCAGATTCCTCACACCCGCACTGTCATCATCTCCATCTCCATCTCCTCCGTCGTCTCCCCCTGCCTCACCACGCGGCCATGTCGGGGACACAGCGTTGGAGTTCATTCTGCAACTGTGCAAGCCGCTGCGCAGTCGCCTTCGTCTCCCTGAAGCGTTTGCGAGGGTGTTGGAGGTCCACCAGCCATCGAGGTTGAGGCTTCACATGAAGGGGTGTTGCAATGGCGCCATGTGGGCGAACACCAAGTTCCCCGCCCCTCATGTAATGCTTGTCCATCGGGGGTGGAGGACCTTCGCGCGTGGCCACTGCTGATGAAGGGGCACATCCTCTGCTTCAAGTTAGCTGAGAGCGATCTGCTCTCCGTCAAGGTCTTCACGCGCTCAGGACACAGGCTAGGGTGCTGTGCGGAGAGCTCGACCGATGACGAAAACTCCTCCTCAAGCGATAGTGATGGGGAGGACAGCGATAGCGACGACGAGGGTAGCAGGCGGTGATACATCTCCAACGTATCTATAATTTTTGATTGTTCCATGCTATTATATATTTTGTTTTGGATGTTTAATGGGCTTTATTATACACTTTTATATTATTTTTGGGACTAACCTACTAGCCCAAGGCCCAGTGCAAATTACTGTTTTTTTGCCTATTTCAGTGTTCGGCAGAAAAGGGATATCAAATGGAGTCCAAACGGAATGAAACCTTTGGGAGAGTTAATTTTGGAACTGTATCTACCCAGAAGACATGGAGTACACGCGAGGGAACAAAGGAGGAGGCCACGAGGGTCCAGGGCGCGCCCCTACCCCTAGGCGCTCCCCACCCTCGTGGGCCCCCCTCTGGCTCCCCCGATACCCTCCTTCCTCCTATATATATCCATATACCCTGAAAACATCGAGGCAACATAGAAAACCCTAATTCCACTGCCGCAACCTTCTGTTCCCGTGAGATCCCATCTTGGGGCCTGTTCCGGAGCTCCGCCGGAGGGGGGATCTACCACGGAATGCTTCTACATCAACGCCATAGCCTCACCAATGAGTTGTGAGTAGTTTACCACAGACCTTCGGGTCCAGAGATATTAGCTAAATGAATTATAACATCCCAAATTTTCAATTTGGAATGTATTACAATTATTAGCTAAGCATCTATGCATTTTTTTATTTGAGTGCCATTTGGAAATTTCAGAGATATTTGAGTTTTATCTGACTTTGGATTCAACTTGGCATCTGAAATTTATATCAAAACTCTGACAAACACTTGTCCAAAAGTGTGAGAGGAGCTAACATGACACTCCAAAAAGTCAGAAGAAATCAATGCCAAAAGTTTTGAATTCAAATTTAAGTGTCATTTGGGTTATTTTTTTTAGAAAAATGTTTTATAAAGTTTTTATTTAGCCTCTGAAAAATAGTTCATCTTGTAGGATTTATTTTTATGAATTTTTTGATATATATATGTCCTATATTAAAATATTTTTATTTTCTATCTATACATTTCTTTCTCTCTGTCAAAAAAAAACCAGCCCACCCAATTGCTAGCGAGAACATGCCCGAGAGAGGCCGATCGCTCGACCTGCCCAGCGCCGCTCGAATGTTTTCCTCTCTCGCTCTCCCTCTCCCTCACGTAACGTGCTCTCTCTCTTCCCTGGCGCCTGGGCCGCACATTTTTTTTTCTTTTTCCTTTTCTTCTTCCTCCCACGAATGGACGAACAGAAACTTAAATGTTCGTGCTCCCGAAGCCCCTTCGTTTCCAATTCTTGGCAACCTTAACTCCAGCCCGTTTCACATCCAAGGAAGATGTCCTATAAATAGCCACGACCCTCCTCGACCGATTCAGATGAAAATCCCTCGCCAAACCCACCTCTAGACGACGCACTCAACATTCCAATCTCGCCTCAGAAGCCGCAGTTCATCGTTAGTTTCCGACGCCAGTGAGCCATCCCGAGCCCTATCCTTTTGGGTTCCGACTTCTCTTGATCCCTATCATCGTTTTGACAAGATTTTGTGATCCTTCTCCATCTATAGCCACTGCACCAACCTCCTTGTCTTCACCAAAGCACCCGAAGCACCAAGCTTCGCCGCTTCGTTCCGTTGCTGTTCGTTGACGCCGACCATATTCGACTCCACCAACGGACGAGCCACTCTCCATCGCATCCCCTAGACACCTCCGCCTCCACCCACGATCACCAGAGCCGCTGCCACCACCACGCCAGAGCCACCGCCAACGCTCGTTTCCTCTCTGTAAGTTGAACGAACACATGTTCATTTAGTTAAAAAAATACGTTTTTTCTTCTGTAGATCGGTTTTTCTGGTTTAGTTCGAACCGGACGCTCAGTTTTTTTTATATAAGCCGTTGCTACCGAAACTTTTAGATAGCGGCCGTCCTCTACAAAACCCGCAGCAAACCAATCAGGGAGCGCCACTTGTCGCTGGCAGTTATTATTTATTTATTTTGCCAGGAATTTTTCCAGTTTAGATTCTTTACCAAATCTTCTTTCTATATATCTTTTAGTCTATAGATCCAATTTAGTTGATTCTTTTTCCTACGGTTTCAAAGAAATATCCTCTATCCAGAGAACCAAACGAAAAATAATTTTGAAAATTTTAAAATTTGAATTCAAACAGATCTGAATTCAAACTTTGTTAGGCCGTAACTCGAGTTTCGTAACTCCGTTTTGGGTGATTCTTTTTTAAAATTGAAACTTGTGACATGTACCTTCTGTTAAAACCAAAACCATTTATCTTTGTTGCTGTAAAAATTACATTCTGTACAGAAACTTTATTTTGGTATTTTTGGAGTTTTTCGAAGTCTGTTATTCGTTTTCTTTTTGATTCTTTGCTTGTATGCTTATGTATGTTATTGCTAGCTTACGCTAGATCATCCGGAGTGCGAAGCTTGCTACTACGAATCTTTAGAGTTCAACGAATGTCAGCAAGGCAAGTTCACACTTTGATCATAATTTTCATTACCCAGTTTTTACTATGCATTAGTTTCACCCTCAAAGATTGCATGAGTAGGATTGGGAACAGGTGGTTATGCTTTGTAGTTCATGTAGTAGGAACCTTTGACCTTTGATCACCCCGGGAATATTCGTTATGTCATATATTGCTTAGCCATGCTCGTAGACGGGGATTGGTATGTGTGATACATGTAAGTTGCGAGAGATAATAATTTTGGGACAACATAAGGTGGCAACTTTCATACACATCTGGGTGGATCGTTTGGGGCACCTGGAGAAACCAGTGCTTGCCCAAGGGGAATCCCAGAGTACCCGTGTGATTACCCAAGGTCCGCCACCCAGGCTCAAAGGGATCATAAGATATTTCATGCCTAGAAACTTCCGTGTGCAGCCACAAGCCATTATGGGCTCTGAC
Source organism: Secale cereale (assembly GCA_902687465.1). Classification (NCBI taxonomy): domain Eukaryota; kingdom Viridiplantae; phylum Streptophyta; class Magnoliopsida; order Poales; family Poaceae; genus Secale; species Secale cereale. The sequence continues at coordinate 185,027,529 of LR738709.1, forward strand.
ATAGTTGAGTAAGTTGTGTGACCTCTTTCCGTGGTAGACTAGCTGATGTAGGGGAAAGTAGGTGTACCGGTCTACCCAGGGTTTGGAGGAAATACTTCAGAAAGACTATGTCTCGATCTTCCGATCATGGAGGTGGTCGAGTCTTGTGGGGAAAAGTGCGCAAACCTCTACAGAGTGTACAAACTAATCATGATTAGCCGTGTCCCCGGTTATGGACAATTTGAGTATCTAGAAGTGAATTATTGGTTGATCTCATCACTCTATTTAATGAAATTATTGGGTTACTAATGACTTGGGAATTTTTGGGATTGAGTTGGAGGAACCTTCTCAATAATGGCATTTTAATTTAGTAGTAAATAAAAATTTATTCCTTTGTTGTAGGGTAAAATTGGCTTTATGCAAAAATTTAACTTAGAGCCTCCACCAGCTAAATTTGCATATAGAGATAGTCTTTTTCATTATTATTATTCTATGGTGTGAAATTGCCAGCATATTCCATGGGCTGACCTACACGGCTGCAACGTCTCATGTTGCAGAGTTTTCCGATGAGGAGTAAAGGTGCGATAGGTCGTTGTTCTGCACTCAGTTTGCCGTGGAGTTGATGGACTCATTTTACTTTTGATGCTTCCGCAATTATTTTATCCAGATGGCCTTTGGCCATATTATTGTAATAAACACTCTTTTGAGGACCTCAATGTAATAAAGTGTGTGATTGAACTCTGTTATAAGTCATCGAGTACTGTGTGTGTCAGCATACCGATCCAGGGATGACACTTAAGCACAGAGACTTCGATCCATTTGGGTCGGGTCGCTACAAGATGGTATCAGAGCACAAGCTGACTGTAGGACGCGACCACTAGGAAATGGAAAACCATAGGAATAAAACTCTATTTTACCACTTCCTTATATATCCGTTGGTCTGTACTCTTCTCTATTCATTTCTATCTCTTCTCTACTTCAATTCAATAGTTGTTAAACCCCATGACCAAGTTGCTCAACTGATGAGACCAAGACCCATGAAGACATCATTGACGAAGAAGAAGAAGCTAGAATTGACTTTGATTTGAGAAGATTTAGTTCAGACCACCACTACCAAATGGAGTCCAACAAATGATTGCGGTAGTATGAAGAGATCATATCTCTTGTGGATATGACCTTACCTGTAGGTTTTGCTTGTGTGGTGTGATTTGTGCGAATTGCTTGATTTGAAGTTTTATTGCTATCATAAGCATATGGGTAGTGATTTCTCTCATTAGGCCCTTATTCTATTCTAATTTCTCATCCACTCTAAACCAAACAGATGCCTCCGAGACGTCACCCGGAATTTCCGCCGGAACTTACCCAGTTGATCCAGAACCAGAATGCCCTCATGCAGCTACTCATCCAGAATCAGAACCAAAACAACAACAACAACCCACCGCCACCACCCCCGGTCGACAACCTTACCCGTTTCCTGAGGTTGAACCCACCCGTGTTCTCTAGCAGCACGGAGCCGATCCTCGCAGATGACTGGCTTCGCAAGATCTGAAGGGAGCTGACCACCGCAGGATGTACCGACGCAGAGAAGATGCACTTTGCCGCACATCAACTGGATGGACCAGCAGCTTCGTGGTGGGAGAATTACACCACTACATTCCCCATAGCAAATGTGACTTGGGATCAGTTCCAACAGGAGTTTCGTACTGCACATGTTTCAGCCGGAGCTATGAGTCTGAAGAAGCGTGAGTTTCGCAACTTACGCCAGGGTAATCGTTCTGTTGGTGATTATGTGGAGGAATTCAGCAAGTTATCCAGGTATGCTCCCGGAGACGTGGCTGATGATGTCCATAAGCAGGAGAAATTTCTGGAGGGAGTAGATGATGATCTGGGACTTCAGTTGACCGTGGCTACCTTAAACAATTATCAAGAGTTGGTTGACAAGGCTCTCATTCTAGAAGGCAAGCAGCAGCAGGTGGAAAACTGCAAGAGGAAGTACGGACAGGGAAAGTACAACTCTGGAGTTCAGCAGAAGCCCCGCTATACCCCGTACTCGGGAAATAATGGATCAGGATCCGGCAAGTATGGTGGACACACTCACCATAACCATGGAGGACATTCACATCATGGAGGGAATGGACACAACCATAATGCCCATAGGAATGGCAATCGAAACGGAGGAAACAACAATCAGCATCACTCCAACCCCGCTACACCGGCAAAGAAGGATCTGAGCCACATTACCTGTTTCAAGTGCGGAAAGACCGGACACTACGCCACCGAATGTCCCGAGGCGAAGAACGGGAATGGCAATGGAAGCTCTGGAAAGAAGCCAAATCCTTTTACCAGAGGTCAGGTGAACCATGTCAATGTGGAGGAAGTTTATGACCAGCCCGACGCTGTTGTTGGTAAGTTCTTGATTAATTCATTTACAGCCCTTGTTCTTTTTGGCACTGGTGCATCGCATTCATTCATATCAAGGGGGTTTGTGGATAAATTTAAGTTGCCGACCATAGCCCTTAAAACACCAATGTTAGTGAGTTCCCCAGGAGCAGAGAATATGGCTAGCCGGTGATGTTTTCAGTTGCCATTGACCATAGGGAGACACGTTTTCCCCACAGATCTCATCATCCTAGAATCACAAGGATTGGACGTAATTCTAGGCATGGACTGGCTATCCAAGTATGAAGGGAATATTGATTGTACCAGTAAGTCAATTCTTCTCACCACCCTAGAGGGGAAACGTATTAAGTATGTGTCGAGGCATACGCCAAGGAGGATTCAAGTGAGTTCGCTTTCGGGAGTTGTTCAGGAGGAAGTACCAGTTGTGAAGGATTATCCTGATGTTTTTCAGGAGGAACTACCAGGCATGCCACCGGATCGGGACATAAAGTTTTTGATTGAATTGTTACCAGGCATTGGACCAATATCCAAGAGACCGTACCGGATGCTCGCAAATGATCTGGAGGAAATTAAGAAGCATATTAAAGAATTATTGGAGAAAGGTTATATTCGACCGAGTTCATCACCTTGGGGAGCCCCAGTGCTTCTAGTTGAGAAGAAGGATGGATCCTTGAGAATGGTTGTGGATTACCGTGCGTTGAATGAGGTGACGATCAAGAACAAGTACCCTCTGCCGATGATCAATGATTTGTTTGACCAGCTACAAAGAGCAAAAGTTTTCTCAAAAATCGATCTTCGATCTGGATATCACCAGCTGAAGATTCGAGAACAGGATATACCCAAGACAACCTTTACCACGAGATATGGGCTTTATGAGTATATGGTCATGTCTTTTGGTTTGACTAATGCCCCTGCCTATTTTATGAGTATGATTAATAAGGTATTCATGGAGTTCTTGGATAAGTTTGTTGTGGTATTCATTGATGACATATTGATTTACTTGAAGAATGAAGAAGAACACAAGGAACATTTGCGCTTAGGTCTTGAGAAGCTCAGGGAACATCAGTTATATGCAAAGTTCAGCAAGTGTGAATTCTGGTTGAAGGAAGTTGGATTTCTCGGACATGTTATATCAGGGGAAGGAATAGCAGTGGATCCTTCGAAAGTTGAAGCCGTCACTGAATGGAAGGCACCCACCTCAGTCGGAGAGATTCGCAGTTTCCTTGGACTTGTAGGATATTACCGAAGATATATTGAGAATTTCTCCAACATCGCAAAGCCCGTGACAGAGTTATTGAAGAAAGACACCAAGTTTAATTGGACCGACGAATGTGAGGCCAGTTTTCAGGAGTTGAAGAAACGTTTGGTCACAGCCCCAGTGCTAATTCTTCCGAATATACGCAAGGATTTTTAGGTATATTGCGACGCTTCTCGTCAGGGACTTGGAGGTGTTCTTATGCAAGAAGGTAGAGTTGTTTCATATGCCTCACGTCAACTTTGACCCCATGAGTAGAATTATGCCACGCATGATTTGGAGTTAGCAGCCGTAGTGCATGCGCTCAAGACCTGGAGGCATTTTCTTATTGGAAATCATTGTGATGTTTACACGGATCACAAGAGTTTGAAATACATCTTCACGTAGAAGGAGTTGAACCTCAGGCAGAGAAGATGGTTGGAGCTCATAAAAGATTATGACATGAAATTGCACTATCACCCAGGAAAGGCCAATGTTGTGGCAGATGCATTGAGCCGCAAGAGTTATGTCAATACCCTCACAACAGGAGGATTACCTCAAGAGTTAATTGATGATCTCAGAGATCTTCGATTGGAGATAGTACCACGAGGTTTTGTTGCCGCAATGGAAATTCAATCCACTTTGTTGGGAAAGATCCGAGAAGCCCAGAAGTTAGACAAAGGTATAGCGGAAATAAAGGAAAGGATGAACCAAGGAAAGGCAGAAGGATTTCGTGAGGATGAACATGGAACCTTATGGTTTGAGCAGCGTATTTACGTGCCCAATGACACAGAGATCAGGAAGTTGATTCTTTAGGAGGCTCATGATACGCCTTATTCGATACACCCAGGAAACACCAAGATGTATTTGGACTTGAAGGAAAGTTTCTGGTGGACAGGTATGAAGAAGGATATTGCCGAGTATGTAACAGTATGCGACGTATGTCAGAGGGTTAAGGCAGAGCACCAGAAAATAGTAGGATTACTTCAGCCTTTGCCGATACTGGATTGGAAGTGGGACAAGCTTGGCATGGACTTCATTACAGGATTACCCAGGACACGATCAGGCTATGATTCTATTTGGGTAGTAGTTGATCGCTTGACCAAGGTAGCTCACTTCATCCCCGTGAAAACCACATATACAAGTGCTAAGTTGGCCAAGATATATATGACCAGGATCGTATGTCTGCATGGAGTTCCGAGGAACATCGTATCAAATAGAGGAACACAATTTACCTCAAAGTTTTAGCATCAGTTACATGAAACTTTGGGTACCAGGCTAGAATTCAGTACAACCTTTCATCCGCAGACAGATGGGCAGACCGAGAGAGTCAATCAGATTCTGGAGGACATGTTGAGAGCTTGTGCGCTAGATTATGGATCTAGTTGGGATGATAATTTGCCATACACAGAATTCTCATATAACAACATCTATCAAGCTAGTTTGAAGATGGCCCCTTTCGAAGCTTTGTATGGAAGGAGGTGCAGGACACCATTGATGTGGGATGAAGTTGGAGACTGCAAATTATTCGGACCAGATTTAATTAAAGATTCAGAGGAGAAAGTCAAGCTGATCCGTGACAGACTCAAGGTAGCCCAATCCAGATAGAAGAGTTATGCCGATACTAAACGCAAGGAAGTAACTTATGAAGTCGGAGATAGAGCATATCTTCGTGTGTCACCACTTCGAGGTGTTAAACGGTTTGGAGTTAAAGGCAAACTAGCACCACGATTTGTGGGGCCATACAGAATTTTGGAACGCATGGGTGAAGTTGCCTACAAGTTGGAATTACCCGAAGCCTTGTTAGGTGTTCATGATGTGTTTCACGTTTCCCAGTTGAAGAAGTGCCATGTGGAGATGGCCGATATTCCTTTGAGAGATACAGTGCCACTAGAAGCCATACAGTTGGATAGTGATCTGACCTATGAGGAGAAGCCTGTCAAGATTCTCAAGTTTGCCAACAGAGTTACCTGCAACAAGGTCCTCAAATTTTGCAAGGTTCAGTGAAGTCATCATACTGAGGAAGAAGCCACCTGGAAACGCGAAGAAGATCTTCGACAGGATCACCCACACCTTTTTGCTAGCCAACCCGAATCTCGAGGGCGAGATTCATCTTAAGGGGGGTAGGTTTGTAACATCCCAAATTTTCAATTTGGAATGTATTACAATTATTAGCTAAGCATCTATGCATTTTTTTATTTGAGTGTCATTTGAAAATTTCAGAGGCATATGAGTTTTATCTGACTTTGCATTCAACTTGGCATCTGAAATTTATTTCCAAACTCTGACAAACACTTGTTCAAAAGTGTGAGAGGAGCTAACATGACACTCCAAAAAGTCAGAAGAAATCAATGCCAAAAGTTTTGAATTCAAATTTAAGTGTCATTTTTTTAGAAAAATGTTTTTATAAAGCTTTTATTTAGCCTCTGAAAAATAGTTCATCTTGTAGGATTTATTTTTCTAATTTTTTTGATATATATATTTCCTATATTAAAATATTTTTATTTTCTATCTATACATTTTTTTCTCTCTATAAAAAAAAAAACAGCCCAGCCAATTGCTAGCGAGAACATGCCCGAGCGAGGCCGATCGCTCGACCTGCCCAGCGCCGCTCGCACATTTTCCTCACTCGCTCTCCCTCTCCCTCATGTAACGTGCTATCTCTCTTCCCTGTCGCCTGGGCCCCGCATTTTTTTTCTTTTCCCTTTTCTTCTTCCTCCCACGAACGGACGAACAGAAACTTAATCGTTCGTGCTCCCGAAGCCCCTTCGTTTCCAATTCTTGGCAATCTTAACTCCAACCCGTTTCACGTCCAAGGAAGATGTCCTATAAATAGCCACGACCCTCCTCGACCGATTCAGACGTAAATCCATCACCAAACCCACCTCTAGACGACGCACTCAACATTCCAATCTCGCCTCAGAAGCCGCAGTTCATCGTCAGTTTCCGACGCCGCTGAGCCATCCCGAGCCCTATCCTTTTGGGTTCCGACTTCTCTTGATCCCTATCATCGTTTTGACAAGATTTTGTGATCCCTCTCCATCTACAGCCACTACACCAACCTCCTTGTCTTCACCAGAGCACCCGGAGCACCAAGCTTCGCCGCTTCATTCCGTCGCTGTTCGTTGACGCCAACCATCTTCGACTCCACCAACGGATGAGCCACTCTCCTTCGCATCCCCTAGACACCTCCGCCTCCACCCACGATCGCCGGAGCCTCTGCCACCACCAAACCAGAGCCGCCACCAACGCTCGTTTCCTCTCTGTAAGTTGAGTGAACACATGTTCGTTTACTTAAAACAAATACGTTTTTTTCTTCTGTAGATCGGTTTTTCTGGTTTAGTTCGAACCGGACGCTCAATTTTTTTATAAGCCGTTGCTACCAAAACTTTTAGATAGCGGCCGTCCTCTGCAAAACCCGCAGCAAACCAATCAGGGAGCGCCACTTGTCGCTGGTAGTTTTTAGTTATTTATTTTGCCAGGAATTTTTCCAATTTAGATACTTTACCAAATCTTCTTTCTAGTATATCTTTTAGTCTATAGATCCGATTTAGTTGATTCTTTTTCCTACGGTTTCGTAGAAATGTCCTCTATCCAGAGAACCAAACGAAACATAATTTTGAAAATTTTAAAATTTGAATTCAAACATATCTGAATTCAAACTTTGTTAGCCCGTAACTCGAGTTTCGTAACTCCGTTTTGGGTGATTCTTTTTGCAAATTGAAGCTTGTGACATGTACCTTCTGTTAATATCAAAACCATTTATCTTTGTTCTGACAGAAACTTTATTTTGGTGTTTTTGGGATTTTTCGAAGTATTTTATTCGTTTTCTTTTTGATTCTTTGCTTGTATGCTTATGTATGTTATTGCTTGCTTACGCTAGATCATCCGGAGTGCGAAGCTTGCTACTAGAATCTTTAGAGTTCACCGAACGTCAGCAAGAAAAGTTCACACTTTGATCATAATTTTCAATACCCAGTTTTTACTATGCATTAGTTTCACCCTCAAAGATTGCATGAGTAGGATTGGGAACAGGTGGTTATGCTTTGTAGTTCATGTGGTAGGAACCTATGACCTTTGATCACCCCGGGAATATTCGTTATGTCATATATTTCTTATCCATGCTCGTATACGGTGATTGGTATGTGTGATACATGTAAGTTGTGAGAGATAATAATTTTGGGACAACATAAGGTGGCAACTTTAATACACATCTGGGTGGATTGTTTGGGGCACCTGGAGAAACCAGTGCTTGCCCAAGGGGAATCCCGGAGTACCCGTGTGATTACCCTAGGTCCGCCACCCAGGCTCAAAGGGATCATAAGATATTTCATGCCTAGAAACTTCCGTGTGCAACCACAAGCCATTGTGGGGTCTGGCATAGTTGAGTAAGTTGTGTGACCTCTTTGCGTGGTAGACTAGCTGATGTAGGGGAAAGTAGGTGTACCGGTCTACCCAGGATTTGGAGGAAATACTTCAGAAAGACTATGTCTCGATCTTCCGATCATGGAGGTGGTCGAGTCTTGTGGGGAAAAGTGCGCAAACCTCTGCAGAGTGTACAAACTAATCATGATTAGCCATGTCCCCGGTTATGGACAATTTGAGTATCTAGAAGTGAATTATTGGTTGATCTCATCACTCTATTTAATGTAATTATTGGGTTACTAATGACTTGGGAATTTTTGGGATTGAGTTGGAGGAACCTTCTCAATAATGGCATTTTAATTTAGTAGTAAATAAAAATTTATTCCTTTGTTGTAAGGTAAAATTGGCTTTATGCAAAAATTAAACTTAGAGCCTCCACCAGCTAAATTTTCATATAGAGATAGTCTTTTTCATTATTATTATTCTATGGTGTGAAATTGCCAGCATATTCCATGTGCTGACCTACACGGCTGCAACGTCTCATGTTGCAGAGTTTTCCGACGAGGAGTAAAGGTGCGATAGGTCGTTGTTCTGCACTTAGTTTGCCGTGGAGTTGATGGACTCATTTTACTTTTGATGCTTACACAGTTATTTTATCCAGATGGCCTTTGGCCATATTATTGTAATAAATACTCTTTTGAGGACCTCGATGTAATAAAGTGTGTGATTGAACTCTGTTATAATTCATCGAGTACTGTGAGTGTCAGCATACCGATCCAGGGATGACACTTAAGCATAGAGACTTCGATCCATTTGGTTCGGGTCGCTACATGACTTCTTCTCTCTTTGTGGATCTCAATACAAAGTTCTCCTCGATCTTCGAGGAGATCTATTCGATGTAATCTTTTTGCGGTGTGGTTGTCGAGATCCAATGAATTGTGGGTTTATGATCAAGATTATCTATGAACAATATTTGTTTCTTTTCTGAAATCTTTTATGCATGATTTTAATATCCTTGCAAGTCTCTTCGAATTATTGGTTTGGTTTGGCCTACTAGATCTATAGTTCTTGCAATGGGAGAAGTGCTTGGCTTTGGGTTCAATCTTGCGGTGTCCTCTCCTAGTGACAGCAGGGGCAACAAAGAACGTATTGTATTGTTGCCATCGAGGATAAAAAGATGGGATTTATATCATATTGCTTGAGTTTATCCGTCTACATAATGTAATCTTGCTTAAAGCATTACTCTGTTCTTATGAACTTAATTCTCTAGATGCATGCTGGATAGCGGTCGATGTGTGGAGTAATAGTAGATGCAGAATCATTTCGGTCTACTTGTCACAAACGTGATGCCTATATATAATGATCATGCCTAGATATTCTCATAACTATGCGCTTTTCTATCAATTGCTCGACAGTAATTTGTTCACCCACCGTCGAATTTGCTATCATGAGAGAAGCCACTAGTGAAACCTATGGCCCCCGGGTCTATCGTTATCATATTACTTTCTCTTCAATTTCTGTCACCATTGCTTATTTGCTTTATTTACTTTCTGTTCTTATACCAAAATTACCAAAAATATTATACTATCATATCTATCAGATCTCACTTTCGTAAGGACCATAAAGGGATTTACAACCCTTATCGCGTTGGCTGCGAAGTTCTTAATTTTATGTGCAGGTGCGAGGGACTTGCACGTGGTCTCCTACTGGATTGATACCTTGGTTCTCAAAAACTGAGGGAAATACTTATGCTACTGTGCTGCATCACCCTTTCCTCTTCGAGGGAATACAACGCAAGCTCGAGAAGTTGCAAGAAGAAGTTCTGGCGCCGTTGCCGGGGAGGCTTACGCAAAAGTCATATACCAAGTATCTATCACAAACCCTTATCCTTCGTATTACATTTTTTGCCTCTCCTTTTCCTCTCCCCCACTTCAGCCTTGCCATTTTATTTGCCTTTCTTCTTCTGTATGTTTATCATTCGGTTGCCTCTTGTTTGTTTGCATGTTGGATTGCTTGCTTGTCAGTTGTCACTATGGCTCAAAACAACCAATACCAACAATAATGATTTTATTAGCACTCTGATTGCTCCTATTACCAATGCTGAATCTTGTGAGATCAATGCTGCCCTGTTGAATCTTGTCATGAAAGATCAATTTTCTGGCCTTCCCAGTGAAGATGCCGCTACCCATCTAAACAACTTTGTTGATTTGTGTGATATGCAAAAGAAGAGGGATATGGATAATGATATTGTTAAATCGAAGCTATTTCCGTTTTCACTTAGAGGTCGTGCTAAAACTTGGTTTTCCTCTTTGCCTAGAAATAGTATTGATTCATGGAATAAGTGCAAAGATGCCTTTATCTCCAAGTACTTTCCTCCCGCTAAGATCATCTCTCTTAGAAACGATATTATGAATTTTAAGCAACTATATCATGAGCATGTTGCACAAGCTTGGGAGAGAATGAAATTAATGATACGTAATTGTCCTACACATGGTTTGAACTTATGGATGATTATACAAATTTTTTATGCTGGCTTGAATTTTGCTTCTAGAAATCTTTTAGATTCGGCCGTGGGGGGCACTTTCATGGAAACTACCTTAGGAGAAGCGACCAAACTCCTAGAATATTATGGTTAACTACTCTCAATGGCACACCAAAAGATCTACTATTAAAAAAGTGCATGCTATTGAAGAGATTAGTGTTTTGAGTGGAAAGATGGATGAACTTATGAAATTATTTTCTACTAAGAGTGCTTCTTCTGATCCTAATGATATGCCCTTATCCACGTTGATTGAAAATAATAATGAATCTTTGGATGTGAATTTTGTTGGTAGGAATAATTTTGGCAACAATGCTTATAGAGGAAACTTAAATCCTAGGCCTTTTCCTAGTAATTCCTCTAAAAATTATGGTAATTCCCACAATAACTCTTATGGAAATTTTGGTAAGATGCCCTCTGAATTTGAAACTAGTGTTAATGAGTTTATGAATTCGCAAAAGAATTTCAATGCTTTGCTTGAAGAAAAATTGCTTAAGATTGATGAGTTGGCTAGAAACGTGGATAGAATTACTATTGATGTTGATTCTCTGAAAATTAGATCTATTCCACCCAAGCATGATATCAATGAGTCTCTCAAAGCCATGAGAATTTCCATTGATGAATGCAAAGAAAGAAGCGCTAGGATGCATGCTAAAAAGGATTGCTTTATGAAAGTGTTTTCTTCTAGTTATCACGATAATATATATGAAGATCTGAAAGTTATTGATGTGTCTCCTATTAGATCATTGTTTTATAGTATGAATCTTGATAAAGATGGGACTGGAGATGAGTCTACTTTTGTTAAAAGGCGTCCCATTGATTCGGAGTTCTTAGATCTTGATGCTAAAATTGTTAAAAGTGGGATTGAAGAGATTAAAACTTTGCATAGTGATGAACCCACTATTTTGGATTTCAAGGGATTCAACTATGATAATTACTCTTTAATATATTGTGTTTCCTTGTTGCAATCCGTACAAAATTCTCCGCATGCTTGTAGTCAAAATAAGGCTTTTACCAAACACATAGTTGATGCTTTGATGCAATCTTATGAAGAAAAACTTGAATTAGAAGTTTCTATCCCTAGAAAGCTTTATGATGAGTGGGAACCTACTATTAAAATCAAAATTAAAGATCATGCATTCTTTGCTTTGTGTGATTTGGGTGCGAGTGTTTCTACTATCCCAAAAACTTTGTGTGATTTGTTAGGTTTCCATGAGCTTGATGATTGTTCTTTAAATTTGCATCGTGCGGATTCTAGCATTAAGAAACCTATGGGAAGGATTAATGATGTTCTTATTGTTTCCAATAGGAATTATGTGCCCGTAGATTTCATTGTTCTTGATATAAATTGCAATCCTTCATGTCTTATTATTTTTGGTAGACCTTTCTTTAGAACTATTGGTGCAATTATTGATATAAAGGAAGGAAATATTAGATTTCAATTTCCGGTAAGGAAAGGCATGGAACACTTTCCTAGAATGAAAATAAAATTACCTTATGAGTCTATTATGAGAGCCACTTATGGATTGCCTACCAAAGATGGCAGTACCTAAATCTGTTCTTGTACCGTGCCTAGCTAGGGGCGTTAAACCCAATTTTATTTTCTTTGTTTTTTGCTTCTGTTTAGGAATAAATATTGCATCTGGCTTCTGTTTAGATGTGGTTTTGTGTTTTAATTAGTGTTTGTTCCAAATAGAACCTTTGGGAAGACTTGTGTGAAGTTTATATGATCATGCTGTAAAAAACAGAAACTTTTGCGCTCACGAGTTTGGCTGTAATATTTTACTGGAGACTGCTATTTAGTTAATTCTTTTTGAATATGATAAATAGACAAATTCCTCACGTTTACCAATTTTTTTCAATTTTTTTGGAGTTACAGAAGTATTCGAAAGTTATAGATTACTACAAACTATTCTGTTTTTCACACATTCTGTTTTTCGTGTGTTGTTTGCTTATTTTGATGAATCTATGAGTAGTATTGGGGAGTTTGAATCATAGAGAAGTTGTAATACAGTAATTTTAACACCAATTTAAACAAATAATGAGTTCATTACAGTACCTTGAGTGGTGGTTTGTTTTCTTATACTAACGGAGCTCACGAGATTTTTGGCTAAGTTTTGTGTTGTGAAGTTTTCAGGTTTTGAGTATGGCTTTGATGGACTATGGAACAAATATGGCAAGAGCCTAAGCTTGGGGATGCCCAAGGAACCCCAAGGTAAAAGTAAAGTACAACCAAAAGCCTAAGCTTGGGGATGCCCCGGGAAGGCATCCCCTCTTTCGTCTTCATCTATCGGTAACTATACTCGGGACTATATTTTTATTCACCACATGATATGTGTTTTGCTTGGAGCGTCATGTATGATTTGAGTCTTTGGTTTTTAGTTTGCCACAATCATCCTTTCTGGACACATATTTTGAGAGAAATAAATATGGTTTAGAATTTATTAGAATACTCTATGTGCTTCACTTGTATCTTTTGAGCTAGATAGTTTTGCTCAAGTGCTTCACATATATCTTTTAGAGCACGGTGGTGGTTTTATTTTGTAGAAATTGATGATCTCTCATGCTTCACTTATATCTATTTGAGAGTCTTTTAGAAAATCATGGTAATGGGCTTTGGTTATAAAACTAGTCCTAATATGATAGGTATCCAAGATGGTCATAGTAAAAACTTTCACATAAAGTGCATTGTATATGATGAGAAGTTTGATAATTGTTCTGAGATATGAGGATGGTGATATTAGATTCATGTTAGTGGAGTAATTATGAATTTGAGAAATACTTCTGTTAAAGTTTGTGATTCCCGTAGCATGCACGTATGGTGAACCGCTATGTGACGAAGTTAGAGCATGAGGTATTTATTGAGTGTCATCCTTTGTGTGGAGGTCGGGATCGCGCGATGGTTAACTCCTACCAACCCTTCCCCTAGGAGCATGCGTTGAATACTTTGTTTTGATGACTCGTAGATTTTTTCAATAAGTATATGAGTTCTTTATGACTAATATTGAGTCAATGGATTATACACACTCTCACCCTTCCACCATTGCTAGCCTCTCTTGTACTGCGCAACTTTCGCCGGTACCATACACCCACCATATAACTTTCTCAAAACAGCCACCATACCTACCTATCATGGCATTTCCATAGCCATTCCAAGATATATTGCCATGCAACTTTCCATCGTTCCGTTCATATGACATGTTTCATCATCATTCACATAGAGTCATATTTTGTTCTAGCTTCGAGTTGTAATCTTTCAGTTGTAAGTCAATAAAAGTGTGATGATCTTCATTATTATAGCATTGTCCCTTGTGAGGAAAGGCCGAATAAAAAAAAGTGATGGCCCAAAAAAAAAGCAAGCCCCTCCAAAAAATGAGAGAAAAGAGAGAAGGGACAATGCTACTATCCTTTTCCACAATTGTGCTTCAAAGTAGCACCATGATCTTCATGATAGAGAGTCTCTTGTTTTATCAACTTCATATACTAGTGGGAATTTTCCATTATAGAACTTGGCTTGTATATTCCAATGATGGGCTTCCTCAAATGCCCTAGGTCTTCATGAGCAAGCAAGTTGGATGCACCACCACTTAGTTTCTTTTGATGAGCTTTCATACACTTATAGCTCTAGTGCATCCATTGCATGGCAATCCGTACTCACTCACATTGATATCTATTGATGGGAATCTCCATAGCCCATTGATACGCCTAGTTGATGTGAGACTATCTCCCTCCTTTTTGTCTTCTCCACAACCACCATTCTATTCCACCTATAGTGCTATATCCATGGCTCACGCTGATGTATTGCGTGGAAGTTGAAAGGTTTGAAAAAAATTGAGTATGAAAACAATTGCTTGGCCGAAACCGGGGTTGTGCATGATATGAATATTTTGTGTGATGAAGAGGGAGCATAGCCAGACTATAAGATTTTGTAGGGATAACTTTCTTTGGCCATGTTATTTTGAGAAGACATGATTGCTTTGTTAGTATGCTTGAAGTATTATTATTCTTATGTCAATATAGACTTTTTTCTTGAATCTTTCGGATCTGAACATTCATGCCACAATAAAGGAATTACATTGATAATTATGTTGGTAAGCATTCCACATCAAAAATTCTGTTTTTATCATTTACCTACTAGAAGACGAGCATGAATTAAGCTTGGGGATGCTTCATACGTCTCCAACGTATATATAATTTTTGATTGTTCCGTGCTATTATATATTCTGTTTTGGATGTTTGATGGGCTTTATTATACACTTTTATATTATTTTTGGGACTAACCTACTATCCCAAGGCCCAGTGCAAATTGCTGTTTTTTTGCCTATTTCAGTGTTTCACAGAAAAGGGATATCAAACGGAGTCCAAACGGAATGAAACCATCGGGAGTGTTATTTTTGGAACCGTATCTACCCAGAAGACTTGGAGTACACACGAGGGAACGAAAGAGGTGGCCATGAGGGTCCAGGGCGCGCCCCCACCCTCGTGGGCTCCCTCTGGTTCCCCCGATGCCCTCCTTCCTCCTATATATATAT
>LR738709.1:185042842-185193894 GCA_902687465.1 Secale cereale
ATATATATATATATATATATATATATATATATATATATATATATACCCTGAAAACATCGAGGCAATAGAGAAAACCCTAATTCCACTGCCGCAACCTTCTGTTCCCGTGAGATCCTATCTTGGGTCCTGTTCCGGAGCTCCACCGGAGGTGGGATCTACCACGGAGTGCTTCTACATCAACGCCATAGCCTCACCAATGAGTTGTGAGTATTTTACCACAGACCTTCGGGTCCATAGTTATTAGCTAGATGGCCTCTTCTCTCTTTTTGGATCTCAATCCAAAGTTCTCCTCGATCTTCGAGGAGATCTATTCGATGTAATCTTTTTGCAGTGTGGTTGTCGAGATCCGATGAATTGAGGGTTTATGATCAAGATTATCTATGAACAATATTTGATTCTTTTCTGAAATCTTTTATGTATGATTATAATATCTTTGCAAGTCTCTTCGAATTATTGGTTAGGTTTGGCCTACTAGATCTATAGTTCTTGCAATGGGAGAAGTGCTTGGCTTTGGGTTCAATCTTGCGGTGTCCTTTCCCAGTGACAGCAGGGGCAGCAAGGCACGTATTGTATTGTTGCCATCGAGGATAAAAAGATGGGGTTTATATCATATTGCTTGAGTTTATCCCTCTACATCATGTCATCTTGCTTAAAGCATTACTCTGTTCTTATGAACTTAATACTCTAGATGCATGCTGGATAGCGGTCGATGTGTGGAGTAATAGTAGTAGATGCATAATCGTTTCAGTCTACTTGTCACGGACGTGATGCCTATAAATAATGACCATGCCTAGATATTCTCATAACTATGTGCTTTCCTCTCAATTGCTCGACAATAATTTGTTCACCCACCATAGAATTCTGCTATCATGAGAGAAGCCACTAGTGAAACCTATGGCCTACGGGTCTATCTTTATCATATTACTTTCCCTTCAATTTCTGTCGCCGCTGCTTATTTGCTTTATTTACTTTCTGTTCTTACACCAAAAATACCAAAAATATTATACTATCCTATCTATCAGATCTCACTTTCTTAAGTGACCGTAAAGGGATTGACAACCCCTTATCGCGTTGGATGCGAAGTTCTTATTTGTTTGTGCAGGTGCAAGGGACTCGCGCGTTGTCTCCTACTATATTGATACCTTTGGTTCTCAGAAATTGAGGGAAATACTTACGCTACTGTGCTGCGTCACCCTTTCCTCTTCGAGGGAATACAATGTAAGCTCGAGAAGTAGGAGGCGGGAGGATGACGAGTCCGACTAGGCGTCGGACACACCGTCCCTGGGCGATGCCGGCAACACCATCTTCTGCATCGCCAACTCTTTGAGCTCCTCTGGGTCACCTCCTTGGGCGGTTGGCATTGGGAGGCCAGAGAAGATGAAGGAGGTGGGCGGCGGCTGTCAAGTCAGAGTACGCATGCATCAAATGCCTTCATCGCGTATTGTTGGCCCGCTGCCTCATCCTTTGGCTCTTCTCCTGACGCCATCATCACCAGCCCTCTTCGGGACGGCCACCGGGATGTTCTCTTGGTGCTTTCTGCTGCTCGTGCATCGCCTAGGCGCTCCTTTTTCCCTTTTGCCATCTTGTTTCATTTCTCGAGGAGAGGGACAAGAAATGAATTACGGTCACCTTATCTCTTTTCAGTTTTTAAGCCTACATGCCTTTGTAAGATTTAAATCTTGTAACCCCCTTGCTCATGTATGCATTCCATATGAATTCTACTTGTTTACACATATTAATGGAGAGAAGGTTGTTTGCCGGGTTTCTTTTGTGCGTGGGCAGGGACGACAACAAGGAACGAATCTTTGTTATCTTAAGATAAACATCGTACCCCGGCACATGCCTTGCCGTCTTCCTGCTCTATAGCTCGACCACATTCACGCCCTTGGCGGAAGTAGGAGTAGAGTAGGATTAGGCCCTTCGCCTGCTCCTTTCCCATCACACTACTACCGAATTCTAGTCCGAAATAAAGTTTGCTGGACGCAGGGAAACAAAAGGAGCATGCTGGTATAAGAGCGAGCAAAGTCTCGTATGTTCAAGTTTCATACGGAAGTAAGGAGTGCAGGGATGAAACGCTTATCTGATTTTGTATCCCCCGGCAACCTTGTCTTGCCGCGGTTGGATCCTTGGATCTGCAGCCCCCGGCAACCTTAGTTCGCCGGGGTAGGAGCGTCGGCTCGTCTTCTTTCTTCCGAACAGCTCAGTAGAAATGTCCATGCATCCTGTGAACAAAAGTGGATGGAAAGGAACAGAGAGACGCACACTCGACCTCTATGCTAGGGGTTAGTTACCACCAAGCACTATCAACCCTAACAGAGAAAGTGTAATCCCCATGATGCGACTATGTCTCCCACGTGTCGATGCACGACTTAGAGACATAAGCGCATTCTGGAATGATCTCAAGCATGGTATCTTTGCACATCTCATGTAAAAGTTCGGGGATGAAATTGTAGAAGATAGATGGCTGATACGTCCATTTTGCATCATGCTTATATGTTGATATTTATTGCATTATGGGTTGTTATTACTTGTTTTGTCACAATAATTATGCCTTTTCTCTCTTATTTTACAAGGTTTACATGAAGAGGGAGAATGCCGACAGCTGGAATTCTGGGCTGGAAAAGGAGCAAACTCTAGAAACCTATTCTGCACAACTCCAAAAGCCCTGAAACTCAACAGAACTCCGTTTCAGAAAATATAAAAATATCTGGCGAAAGAAGTTCACGAGGGGGGCCACCGACTGTCCACGAGGGTGGGGGGCGTGCCCCCCCTACCTAGGGCGCGCCCCCTGTCTCGTGGGCCAGCCGAAAGGCCCCCGATGCCCATCTTCTCCTATATGAGGTGTTTTGACCTTGAAAAAAAATCATAAGGAGGCTTTTGGGACCAGACGCCGCCGTCTCGGGGCGGAAACCAATCTAGGGCTCCGGCAGAGCTGTTCTGTCGGGGATACTTCCCTCCGGGAGGGGGAAATCGTCACCACCGTCATCACCAACAACTCTCCCATCTTGGGGAGAGCTATCTTCATCAACATCTTCACCATCACCATCTCCTCTCAAACCCTAGTTCATCTCTTGTATCCAATCTTTGTACCCAAACCTTAGATTGGTACCTGTGGGTTGCTAGTAGTGTTGATTACTCCTTGTAGTTGATGGTAGTTGGTTTACTTGGTGGAAGATCACATGTTCAGGTCCATTATGCATATTAATACCCCTTTGATCATGAACAATATTATGTCTTGTGAGTAGTTAATTTTGTTCCTGAGGACATGGGAGAAGTCTTGCTATTAGTAGTCATGTGAATTTGGTCTTCGTTTGATATTTTGACGAGATGTATGTTGTCTTTCCTCTAGTGGTGTCATATGAACGTCGACTACATGACACTTCACCATTATTTGGGCCTAGAGGAAGGCATTGGGAAGTAATAAGTAGATGATGGGTTGCTAGAGTGATAGAAGCTTAAACCCTAGTTTATGCATTGCTTCGTAAGGGGCTGATTTGGATCCATATGTTTCAAGCTATGGTTAGGTTTACCTTAATACTTCTTTTGTAGTTGCGGATGCTTGCATCAGAGGTTAATCATAAGTGGGAGGCTTGTCCGAGTAAGGACAACACCCAAGCACCGGTCCACCCACATACGAAATTATCAAAGTACCGAACGCGAATCAGATGATCGTGATGAAAACTAGCTTGACGATAATTCCCATGTGTCCTCGGGAGCGCTTTCTTTATATAAAAGTTTTTTCAGGCTTGTCCTTTGCTACAAAAAGGATTGGGCCACCTTGCTGCACCTTATTTACTTTTACCTTTTGTCACTTGCTACCAATTACCTTATCACAAAACTATCTGTTACCTATAATTTGAGTGCTTGCAAAAAATACCTTACTGAAAACTGCATATCATTTCCTTCTGCTGCTCTTTGGGTTCGACACTCTTACTTATCGAAAGGACTACGATAGATCCCCTACACTTGTGGGTCATCAAGACTCTTTTGTGGCGCCGTTGCCGGGGAGTGAAGCGCCTTTGGTAAGTTGAATTTGGTAAGGAAAATTTTATATAGTGCTGAAATTTATTGTCACTTGTTACATTGGCTCAAAATCCTTTGCAGGGCTTGTTCGGGGTATCTTCAACCCGATCAAAAGAGCAAAGAGTTGCTCCTCGAGCCACTTCACCTATTGAAAATGTTTGCTTTGAGATTACTTCGGGTATGATAGAGAAACTTCTTGAAAATCCTTTTACTAGGAGACGAAACACTGCATCCCGATTTACATCTAATCTATGTGGATGAAGTTTGTGGATTATTTAAGCTTGCAGGTATGCCCGAGGATGTTATCAAGAAGAAGGTCTTCCCTTTATCTTTGAAGGGAGATGCATTGACATGGGTTAGGCTATGTGATGACATGGGATCATGGAACTCTAATCGTCTGAAGTTGGAATTTCATCAGAAGTTCTACCCTATGCACCAGGTTCATCGTGATCGTAATTATATTTATAATTTTTGGCCTCGCGAAGGAGAAAGCATCGCTCAAGCTTGGGGGAGGCTTAAGTCAATGTTATATTCATGCTCCAATCATGAGCTCTCAAGAAAAATGGTCATTCAAAATTTTTATGCTCGGCTTTCTCTCAATAATCGCACCATGCTCGATAATTCTTGTTCTGGATCTTTTATGATGAAGACTGTTGAATTCAAATGGGATTTATTGGAAAGAATTGAACGCAACTCCGAAGATTGGCATATCGACAAAGGTAAGGACTCAGGTATGACCCCTAAGTTTGATTGTGTTAAAGCTTTTATTGATACCGATGTTTTCCGTGAGTTTAGCACTAAATATGGACTTGATTCTGAGATAGTAGCTTCTTTCTGTGAATCTTTTGCTACTCATGTTGATCTCCCCAAGGAGAAGTGGTTTAAATAGCATCCCCCTATTGAAGTAAAATTAGTTGAACCTGTTAAAGTTGAAGAAAAGACTATCACTTATAATGTTGATCCTATTATTCCTACTGCTTATATTGAGAAACCAGTTTTCCCTGTTAGGATAAAGGATCATGCTCAGGCTTCAACAGTAGTTCGTAAAAGTAATACTAGAACACCTACACCCTCTGAGCAAATGAAAGTTGAACCTAGTGTTGCTATGGTTAAAGATCTCTTGGTGGAAGATTTAGATGGACATGTTATTTACCTCCAAGAAGAGACTACTAGAATAGCCAAACCCAATGCTAGGAATAAACATAGACCTGTTGTAGGCTTTCCTGTTATCTCGGTTAAGGTAGGAGATCATTGCTATCATGGCTTATGTGACATATGTGCTAGTGTGAGCATTATCCCTCTTGATTTATATCGAGAAATTATGCATGATATTGCACCTGTTGAGTTAGAAGGGATTGATGTTACTATTAAGCTTGCTAATAGAGACACTATTTCACCAGTTGGGATTGTTAGAGATATTGAAGTCTTGTGTGGGAAGGTTAAATACCCTACTAATTTTCTTGTTCTTAGTTCCCCACAAGATGAATTTTGTCCCATTATATTTGGTAGACCCTTCTTGAATACTATGGGATTATGGGATATGTCTCATGACTTTAACTTTGCTAAATTCTGTAGACAACCCCTTGATAAATAATTACCTAGTAAGGATGAAATTATTGGTCTTGCTTCTATTGCTGTGCCCCCTAATGATCCTTTAGAACAATACTTGCTAGACCATGAAAATGATATGCATATGAATGAGAGAAGGGAAATAGATGAAATATTCTTTAAATAGGGACCCGTATTGATAAACAACTTGCATGTTGAAATCCTAGGGGATCCTCCTCCACCCAAGGGTGATCCCGTGTTTGAACTTAAACCTGTGCCTGATAATCTTAAGTATGTTTATCTCGATGAAAAGAAAATATATGTTGTTATTATTAGTGCTAACCTTTCAGAGCAGGAAGAAGAAAAACTATTGAAAACTCTGAAGAAGCACCGTGCTGCTATTCGATATACTCTGGATGATCTTAAGGGCATTAGTCCCACTATATGCCAACACAAAATAAATTTGGAAGAAAATGCTAAACCGGTTATTGATCATCAGGGACGGTTAAATCCTAAGATGAAAGAAGTGGTAAGGAAGGAAATACTAAAGCTTCTAGAGGCAGGTATTATCTATCCAGTTGCTGATAGCCAGTGGGTAAGTCCTGTCCATTGTGTCCCTAAGAAGGGAGGTATAACTGTCGTTCCTAATGATAAGGATGAATTGATCCCGCAAAGAATAGTTAGAGGTTATAGGATGGTAATTGATTTCCGTAAGTTAAATAAAGCTACTAAGAAAGATCATTACCCCTTGCCATCTATTGGTCAAATGCTAGAAAGGTTATCCAAACATACTCATTTCTGCTTTCTAGATGGTTATTATGGTTTCTCTCAAATACCCGTGTCAAAAGGGGATGAAAAAAAGACCACTTTTACTTGTCGTTTTAGTACCTTTGCTTATAGACATATGCCTTTTGGTTTATGTAATGCACCTACTACCTTTCAAAGATGTATGATGGCTATATTCTCTGATTTTTGTGAAAAGATTGTTGAGGTTTTCATGATGATTTCTCCGTTTATGGAACTTCTTTTGATGATTGCTTAAGCAACCTTGATCGAGTTTTGCAGAGATGTGAAGACACTAATCTTGTCTTGAATTGGGAGAAGTGTCACTTTATGGTTAATGAAGGCATTGTCTTGGGACATAAAATTTCTGAAAGAGGTATTGAAGTTGACAAAGCTAAAGTTGATGCTATTGAAAAGATGCCATGCCCCAAGGACATCAAAGGTATACGAAGTTTCCTTGGTCACGCCAGGTTTTATAGGAGGTTCATAAAGGACTTCTCCAAAATCTCCATGCCTCTGACTAATCTCTTACAAAAAGATATTCCTTTTGTTTTTGATGATGATTGCCTAGAAGCATTTAAAATACTTAAGAAAGCATTGATCTCTGCACCTATTGTCTAGCCTCCTGACTGGGATTTACCTTTTGAGATTATGTGCGATGCTAGTGATTATGCTCTAGGTGTTGTTTTAGGGCAAAGAGTTGATAAGAAATTAAATGTTATCCAGTATGCTAGTAAAACTCTAGATAGTGCCCAAAGAAATTATGCTACTACTGAGAAAGAATCTTTAGCATTTTCTTGTGATAAGTTTAGACCCTATATTGTTGATTCTAGAGTAACTATTCACACTGATCATGCTGCTATCAAATATCTTATGGAAAAGAAAGATGCTAAACCTATACTTATTAGATGGGTTCTATTGCTGCAAGAATTTGACTTGCATATCATTGATAGATAAGGAGCTTAGAACCCTGTTGCAGATAACGTGTCTAGGTTAGAGAAAATACTTGATGACCCACAACCTATTGATGATAGTTTTCCCGATGAACAATTAGCTGTCATAAATACTTCTCGTACTGCTCCATGGTATGCCGATTATGCTAATTATACTGTTGCTAAGTTTATACCTCCTAGCTTCACATACCAGCAAAAGAAAAAGTTCTTCTATGATTTGAGACATTACTTTTGGGATGACCCACATCTTTATAAAGATGGAGTAGATGGTATTATTAGATGTTGTGTACCTGAGCATGAACAGGAACATATCATACGCAAGTGCTACTCCGAAGCTTATGGAGGACACCATGCGGGAGATAGAACTGCACACAAGGTATTGCAATCCGGTTTTTATTTGCCCACTCTCTTAAAGGATACCCGTAAGTTTGTCTTATCTTGTGATGAATGTCAAAGAATTGGTAATATTAGTAGACGTCAAGAAATGCCTATGAATTATTCACTTGTTATTGAACCATTTGATGTATGGGGCTTTGATTATATGGGACCGTTTCCTGCCTGTAGGATCGAAAGTAGGTCTAGAGGGGGGGTGATTAGACTACTTGACAATATAAAAAATCTGCCTTTAGATCATGCAATGTTTTTTGGCAGTTTCACAATTAAGATCAATTCAAGTATCACCCTACACATGCAATTCTAGAGTATAAGCAGCGGAAAGTAAATTGCACATGTAAAAGAGAGGTGGAGAAGATCAAACGCAGTTTGGTGACACGAAGATTTTTGTCGTGGTTCCGATAGGTGGTGCTATCGTACATCCACGTTGATGGAGACTTCAACCCACGGAGGGTAACGGCTGCGCGAGTCCACGGAGGGCTCCACCCACAAAGGGTCCACGAAGAAGCAACCTTGTCTATTCCATCATGGCCTACGCCCACGGAGGACTAGCCTTACTCGGGGTAGATCTTCACGAAGTAGGCGATCTCCTTGCCCTTACAAACTTCTTGGTTCAACTCCACATCTCAAAGACGGAGGTTCCCAAGCGACACCTAACCAATCTAGGAGGCACCACCCCCCAAAAGGTAATAGACGGTGTTGATGATGATGAACTCCTTGCTCTTGTGCTTCAGATGATAATCTCCCCAACACTCAACTCTCCTCACTGATATAGTTGTGGTGGAAGAAAGGTTTGAGTGGAAAGCAACTTGGGAAGGCTAGAAATCAAGTTTCATATGGTAGGAATGGAATGACTTGATCTCAACACAAGGGTAGGTGGTTCACTTCTCAGAAAGTGTATGGTAGAAGTGGTGGTACTTTCTGATGGCTCTCCTCACGAATGAAGAGGGGGTGGAGGGGTATATATAGCCTCCACACAAAATCCAACCGTTACACACACATTTGACCAATCTCGGTGAGACCGAAGTGAAAACTCGGTCAGACCGAAAGTTCAAATATAGTGAACGTTGGGATTTTCGGTGGGACCGAAAATACCATCTCGGTGTGTCCGAAGTGAGTCAAAGGTTGGAGCTTGCCATCTCGGTGTGACCGAAAACAACAACTCGGATATTCCGAAGTGAAGTCAATTGGTTACAGAAGGTTGGCAGTCCATTTTCGGTGAGACCGAAACTCAGAATCGGATGGACCGAGAAATTAGGGTTTGGGGAAATAACTGAAGTGGTTCATCTCGGTGGGACTGAGTTTGCAGAATCGGTTTGTCCGAGATTACTTATGAGTGTGTTGAATAGTGAAGAGTGCTGATAGTTGAGGGAGCTAGATCACCAAGCACTTGAGCAACTAGATCATTAACACAACCTCATCCCCTTTTAATAGTATTGGCTTTTCCTATGGACTCAATGTGATCTTTGATCACTAAACCAAAAATAGAGTCTTGAGCTTTTGCCAATGCTTGTCTTAGCATTTTGAGGGGTCCACTTCTTCAGACATTTCCATACCCATATCATCGAACTTTTCTGAAATGATTCTCAAGTAAATATTAGTTCAATGATATATATGTTGTTATTAATTACCAAAACCACCCGAGGATTAGTTGCACTTTCAATCTCCCCCTTTTTGGTAATTGATGACAACATATAGATCAAAGCTTCGACAAAAGATATAATCAATGAATGATATCGTCGCTTTGAGAAGTATGTGATAAACAAGAGCTCCCCCTAAATTTGTGCATTATTTAAATTTGCGTTTGAATGCAAATGCACAATCGATTAGGATTATGGGTCACTCTTCCATGTCACATACATCTTGGTGGAGCGCACAAAATGATAAGAATGAGTAACATGCACTCAATCACCAAGACAAGAGTAAATAGCCATACAATGAGGAATAGCATATGATAAGCAATAAGCACACATTAAGGCATAGTATGACTAAGCACTCATTAAGGTAGCATCAAACGTGGTAGCAAGCACACATAAAGTATCAGGAACCAAAAGAAATCACTGTATCTTAAAGAAAAACCGGCAAAAGAACGAAAGAAGAAAGAGCACTCTCTCTCTCGAAGCCCTATGATCTATAACAATTTCTCCCCCTTTGGCAACAAGTTACCAAAAAGTTCGAAAAGGTATAGAGCTAAGCGTCACTGCGGGCTCTGCTGGCGGCTCCCGTCTGGGTAGATGTCGGTGTAGAGATAGCTGCATCGGCGAAGACTTCTGCTGAAGTCTGTGGTGGAGGAGTGGATGCTGGAGCTGGAGGAACTGCTGGAGCTGTAGCTGGTGCTGAAGTGGTAGCCCTGGAGTCTGTCACTGGGATAGCTGCAGATCTGGATCCTCTGGGAACCTGAGCAGTCTGGCGATGAGAGTCCTGGACTAGATCATCCTGCATAAGCTCTGCTCTCTCCTGCCTTGTCTCCTCCATGTCTGCCTCAAGCTTGTTGACAGACACCTGAATCTCAGTCAGCTTCACGTCCAGAGCGTGGATCTTGTCCTCGACAATCCTCTCTAGGCTCTCCTGAGATTGCTCAATGCTGGCCAGGCGTTGTTCAATCCTTTGGGTAGCTTCAAGAATTTGTTCTCCAAAGCTCTTTGGCTTAGCTGCTGCTGCTGCTGCCTCTTTGTCAGCTTTAGCCTTCTTCACAGCTTCGATTTTGGCCTGTCCTTCAACTGAGGTAGGATCCTCTTCATCCATCACAACTACGTTGTCCTCATGCTCTGGCTGCAGTGGCAAGTGCTTCCTATCCAACATGAATTTGCCCGTGCCAAACTTGGCGTTGATGAGCATCTGAATCTGCGGTGCAAACCCACACGACCTCTTCTGGTCAGCTGCAGTCCTCTTAATGGTCTCTACCATCAAGTCCATCACCTTAAAAGGTGCCTTCTCATCGAGAATGTGCAGCATGTTGATAGAATAGCCTCGAATCATCCGGTGGTCACCAGACTTAGGCATCAATGTATGCCTCAGAATAGTGTTAGTGGTGGTCAGACCTGCCTGGAGATAGTACACTGAGCCAAGCTTCCATCCTTCCAAATCAGCAGCCGGGATCTCCTTGTACATGTTCTTCATGGAATCATGACTCTTCTTAGGAATCCCATAGACATCAATGTCGTCCTCTCTCTGCACTGGAGCGTTCAGAAGTTCTGCCCATTCTTCAACAGTCGAAGAAAACCTTTGACCTTCAGTCATCCAGGTGATCTTGCCATCAGGATAGAAGTGGGCTGTGGCATAGAACTGCATGATCATCTCGTCATTCCAAGCTGTCAGCTCTTGACCCACAAAATCAGCAACTCCACATGCAGTAAAGCTCTCATGCACATGGGGAAAGAAGTCCCGGTGCTCTTCACTGTCAATATACTTCCAGTCAACATACCTGGTGTCAGCAACAATGGGCTTCTTATCCATCAGCACGGTCTCATAGAAATCCTGCTGCTCTCTGGTGTGGAATCTGGGGTCCACAGCAGTCCTTCTCCTTACAGCATATGGATCAGACCTCCATAGCCTGAGACCTTTGTCCTTCCTTGCCTTCATGTCCTCAGCTTGAGGATGAGCATCATTGTGGAGTGGCAACTTGGGACGGAGCTTAAGCAACACATGCTCTTCATCTGATTCAGACGGTGGCATCTCACCTTTGTTCTTCTCAGAAGCTGGAATGCTTCTGGTTGTTCTCTTGGGCTTGGCTGGAGCTGCCTTGGATTGAGCAGGCTTCTTGGGCTTAGAGGAGGCTTGAGCCCGAATAGCATCACCCATGAACTTAGCTTTCTGAGGAGGAGGCTGGGGTGCTTCTTCTTCTTCTTCTTCTGCAGCATCATCCTGAGGTTCAGCATATACTACCCTCTTCCTTTTGGAAGTCTTCTTCACCTTGCTTGGAGCAGGCTCTTCCAAGTTGAGCTTCTTTGCAACTGCTGACTGCTTCACTTTGCTTGTGCCTTTCCTTGACTGCTGCCCTTGGTGCTCTTTGGCAACCACATTCCTCTTGGGCTTGGAGGTAACTTCCTCAGCAACAAAGTCAGAGTCCTCATCATCAGAAGTTCTCTTCTTCCTGGTTCTGGTGGCTGCAGGAGGCAAACCACTAGGGGTGCTCCTCTCACCATCATCACTGGAGCTGCTAGCAGGACTTGTATCTGCCTCTGGAATTTCAGCAAACGGTGATTCAGACCTGTTCTGGCTGTCACTGACATCTGACATGGCTGAAAAACCTGTGAAAAGATAAGGTATAGGCAGAGTAGAAGAGTTATCACAACTGCAGAGTTTTTGCAAAAAAAATGAGTTCAAAACTTAGTTTTGAGTTTTCACAGAATGTATTTCGGTCAAACCGATTTCAAGTTTCGGTGCAACCGAAGTGCTCAACAGAAACCTACACACCACTTTCAGTCAGACCGAGATGGGTTTCGGTCCTACCGAAAACTTAGGGTTTCACAGAAACTACGTTTCGGTCATTCCGATTGGCACAACTCGGTTAAACCGAATGATGCAGTGCACTGGCCAGAGGCCAAATCGGTCATTCCGAGTTTCAAAATCGGCTTCACCGAGATGCATTCCGTGGAAACCTAAACCTAAGAATTTTCCTCGAAACTAGAAGATCTGAACTATTGTATAGGGAATATCTCAAACATGGATTGAATCATGGCAAGCCTATCGTGCAAGAATCGGAAAGGGGAGCACGAAAAGGGATCGGGACACACCCTAACTTGGTGGTGTCCCTCTACGGCGGCAACGGTGGAGATGATTACCGTTGACGGCGGCGGAGACCTGCGGCGAGGGCGCACAGGCGACGAAGGCGACGATCCGTAGACCAGGGCGGCGGCGGCAGGGGTCTTGGGGGCGAACGGTTTGAAGAATTGAATCGCGTGCAACCCTCAGGTATATATAACCCCATGCTGTCGGTGGGACCGAGTTGAAAAACTCGGTGTCACCGAGATGTATAACTGCTGTGCAGTTGCACATATCGGTCAGACCGAGATTTTGAACTCGGTTTCACCGAGATGAAACCTAGATCAGTCTAAGCATTTCGGTTGGACCGAGATTGAGAAGCCGGTCAGACCGAAATAGACTTAGAAGGTTTTGGAAGTCAGCCTTAGCCGAATCGGTGGTTCCGAGTGCTCCTCACTCGGACTGTCCGAAAAAGACTTGTTCAAAGTTGTGATATGAGCATGAATAGAATTTGAGACAAGAAAGCATAGATAGCTAGGGAAGGTGCTTAGGCATTCTTGTCCATCCATTTGGCCAGAAGGAGAAAACAAAACAATCAAAACAACAAATGGATGTCCTTGAATGGATAAAATCATGCATTCAACATGCTCACACAATAAGATAGCAACTGAAATATGTGTCAAACATGCACAACCAATCACTCTAGCTACTAGCACACAATTTGTCGATGACTAGGTCATCTATATATGAGTATATTGACTTAGGAGCCAAATGAGATCATTTGATCATAGGTCATACTCATCGTTTAAGCACAAGTGGGGTTACCACTTTTACATAAAGCATTTATGTGTTCACATCATTTGGAGATGCTTTAGCTCAATTTTTAGAGCAAAGCTCCCCCTAGAAGTGAGAACCCCTTTTAAAGGGTCAAACTAACCTTGGGTTGTCGTAGAAGACTTCATGTAGATGTTGAAGATGTGGATGCTCAATGTTGATGCAGATCATCAAGAGTTGGGAGCAATCCTTTGGATTAGGGCACTTTCAATACCTACATGGGTTAGTCCCACAAGGAACAAACAAGAATATCCATAGACATAGAGTGAAGTACACAAAAGATGATGTCCATGAAAGCAATGATTACCTTGTCCCTTGACTTACCAACAAGAGGGTTTGTGACTCCATGAACAAGTGCATGATGTGGAAGTTGATTGCACAAGTTCTTGCCAAAATGAATATGAGTGAAGTTTGTTGGCGGAGTCACCCTCAAGAACCTACTAGTTCTTCTTCTTTGGGATCCACATCATCTTGATGGGAATCCTTGGTGCTGTAGTTGAGCTTGACGAAGTAGAACTTGATGTGTCCTTGGGAACCCACTTGACCATGGCTTGAGGTGCTTCAATGAATGCATCAATCTCCTCTTGAAGCTTGTCCTTGGCCTTTAGCTTGTGGTCTTGTGGTGGAAGGTCATCTTGAGCTTGTTCCACATTGGAAGAAGTAGGATCATACTTCTCCTTTTGTGATACAAACTGTGGAGTAGGGTATTGACCTTCTTCCCACTCAACACCTTCGGCGTTGAACTTTCGCTCAAAACCAATTCCTTGATTCTTCCGGTGTCTTCCTTGTTTGCGAACAATCTCCTCAAAGTTCTTGCTTCCGGCAAGACTCTTGTAGACACCTTTCTCTATGATTTCCTTCAATAAGTTATTTTCTTGCTCAAGTGTAACTTGGCTTGAAACATTGTTAGTGAAATCAAGAGAACTACTAGAAGCAACAATATTGGATTTAACATAGTTATTGTTACTACTAGAGGAAGAATTTTTCTTATGCTTGTCATACTTAGTCTTAATAGGTGGCAAGAAATTAGACAAGAGAAGTCGTTTGGCAAGATATGAAGAACTCTTCTTTCGAAGATCGTCATTGATCGCTTTTAGAAACTCATGTTCTTGCTCTAGAGTGAGCTTCTCGAAGCGTAGCTTCTCATGAGATCTTAGGAGCTCTCTATGATCTTCTTGAGTTGTTTCATGAGCTAACTTAAGAGTGTTTAGTTCTTTAGTTAGACGCTCAATCTCCTTCATAGCATTGTCATTCGACTCTTCTCGACTATAAAGACTACTAGCATTTTCATCATTACTAAGATCACTAGATTTATCATGCAAGAGCTCATCTTCACCAAGCAAGTCATCCTCATCACTATCAAAGTCAATGAATTCAGGGTGTGTTACCTTGGGGCCTTTAGCCATGAAGCATCTTCCAATTCCCTCATTTGGTGAATCAAATAATTCGTAGGAGTTGGAGTTGGAGGATACTAGTGCAAGTCCGGCAACACCTTCATCTTGACTATAGTCGGAGTCGGAGTGATAGCTTCCATCGGATTGATTGTCAGAGTCGGAGCCGGAGACCCATTCACCAATATGAGCTTGATGTCTTCTTCTTGTGTAGCTCCTTGATGACTTGTCTTTCCTTTCCGAATCCTTGCTTCTCCGAGAGGGTCTTCGTTCATAACGATCATCTCTGCTCCTTCTCTCTCTCCGAGGTGACTCATCTCTTGCTCTTCTTCTTGGAGATTCTTCTCTTCTCTTGTGGGGAGCCGTACACTCATTTGAGAAGTGTCCGGGTCTTCCACAATTGTAGCAGTTTCGATCACGGCTAGAAGATCTCTTTTCATCATATGATCTAGACTTTGAGCTTCTTTCTTTGCCTCTATTCTTGTAGAACTTGTTGAAGTTCTTGACCATTAGGCTTATCTCTTCATTGGAAATTAGCTTGTCACTTGAGGTAGTAGGAGCATCACTTGTAGCTTTGTAAGCACCACTTGACTTGTTGTGAAGCTCTTCCTTATCCTTAAGTGTCATCTCATGAGCAACAATTCTTCCAATGACTTCAGTTGGCTTGAGAGTCTTGTAGTTTGGCATCATTTGGATCAAAGTGCACACGGTGTCATACTTTCCATCCAAAGCTCTGAGAATCTTCTTAATGATGAATCGGTCGTTCATTTCTTCGCTTCCTAAGCCGGCAATCTCATTTGTGATGAGAGCAAGCCTAGAGTACATTTCAGCGACTCCTTCACCATCCTTCATCTTGAACTTGTCAAGTTGACCTTGAAGAATATCTAGCTTTGATTCCTTCACAGATTCAGTACCTTCGTGCATTTCAACCAAAGTATCCCAAATCTCCTTAGCATTCTCAAGACGACTGATTTTGTTGAACTCTTCGGGACACAAAGCATTGAAGAGAATGTCACAAGCTTGAGCATTGTTTTGCAACATCCGCAACTCTTCGGGTGTAGCTTCGCGATCTGGAACTTTTCCTTCTTCAAAGAAATCACCTTGCATACCAACACAGATAATGCCCCATGCGGCTGGGTTATGACCAAGAATATGCATTTTCATTTTATGCTTCCAACTAGCAAAATTTGTACCATCAAAGTAAGGACCTCTACGATAATTACCCTCACTAGACGCCATACTCTCCTAGGTTGTGAAACCAAGCTTATGGAGTCCAATGCAATGGAAACCAAGGCAATGGAGACCAAAGCTCTGATACCACTTGTAGGATCGAAAGTAGGTCTAGAGGGGGGGTGATTAGACTACTTGACAATATAAAAAATCTGCCTTTAGATCATGCAATGTTTTTTGGCAGTTTCACAATTAAGATCGATTCAAGTATCACCCTACACATGCAATTCTAGAGTATAAGCAGCGGAAAGTAAATTGCACATGTAAAAGAGAGGTGGAGAAGATCAAACGCAGTTTGGTGACATGAAGATTTTTGTCGTGGTTCCGATAGGTGGTGCTATCGTACATCCACGTTGATGGAGACTTCAACCCACGGAGGGTAACGGCTGCGCGAGTCCACGGAGGGCTCCACCCACAAAGGGTCCACGAAGAAGCAACCTTGTCTATTCCATCATGGCCTACGCCCACGGAGGACTAGCCTTACTCGGGGTAGATCTTCACGAAGTAGGCGATCTCCTTGCCCTTACAAACTTCTTGGTTCAACTCCACATCTCAAAGACGGAGGCTCCCAAGCGACACCTAACCAATCTAGGAGGCACCACCCCCCAAAAGGTAATAGACGGTGTTGATGATGATGAACTCCTTGCTCTTGTGCTTCAGATGATAATCTCCCCAACACTCAACTCTCCTCACTGATATAGCTGTGGTGGAAGAAAGGTTTGAGTGGAAAGCAACTTGGGAATGCTAGAAATCAAGTTTCATATGGTAGGAATGGAATGACTTGATCTCAACACAAGGGTAGGTGGTTCACTTCTCAGAAAGTGTATGGTAGAAGTGGTGGTACTTTCTGATGGCTCTCCTCACGAATGAAGAGGGGGTGGAGGGGTATATATAGCCTCCACACAAAATCCAACCGTTACACACACATTTGACCAATCTCGGTGAGACCGAAGTGAAAACTCGGTCAGACCGAAAGTTCAAATATAGTGAACGTTGGGATTTTCGGTGGGACCGAAAATACCATCTCGGTGTGTCCGAAGTGAGTCAAAGGTTGGAGCTTGCCATCTCGGTGTGACCGAAAACAACAACTCGGATATTCCGAAGTGAAGTCAATTGGTTACAGAAGGTTGGCAGTCCATTTTCGGTGAGACCGAAACTCAGAATCGGATGGACCGAGAAATTAGGGTTTGGGGAAATAACTGAAGTGGTTCATCTCGGTGGGACTGAGTTTGCAGAATCGGTTTGTCCGAGATTACTTATGAGTGTGTTGAATAGTGAAGAGTGCTGATAGTTGAGGGAGCTAGATCACCAAGCACTTGAGCAACTAGATCATTAACACAACCTCATCCCCTTTTAATAGTATTGGCTTTTCCTATGGACTCAATGTGATCTTTGATCACTAAATCAAAAATAGAGTCTTGAGCTTTTGCCAATGCTTGTCTTAGCATTTTGAGGGGTCCACTTCTTCAGACATTTCCATACCCATATCATCGAACTTTTCTGAAATGATTCTCAAGTAAATATTAGTTCAATGATATATATGTTGTTATTAATTACCAAAACCACCCGAGGATTAGTTGCACTTTCACTGCCTCTAATGGATACACACATATTTTAGTTGCTGTTGATTATGTTACTAAGTGGGTAGAAGCTATTCCAACTAGTAGTGCTGATCATAACACCTCTATTAAGATGCTTAAAGAAGTTATTTTCCCGAGGTTTGGAGTCCCTAGATATCTAATGACTGATGGTGGTTCACACTTTATTCATGGTGCTTTCCGTAAGATGCTTGCTAAGTATGATGTTAATCATAGAATTGCACCCCCTATCACCCACAGACTAGTGGTCAAGTAGAACTAAGTAATAGAGAATTGAAGTTAATCTTGCAAAAGACAGTTAATAGGTCTAGGAAGAATTGGTCCAAGAAACTAGATGAGGCATTACGGGCCTATAGAACTGCATACAAAAATCCTATGGGTATGTCTCCATATAAGATGGTATATGGAAAACCTTGTCACTTACCTCTTGAACTAGAACATAAGGCATATTGGGCTATTAAAGAGCTCAATTATGATTTCAAACTTGCCGGTGAAAAGAGGTTATTTGATATTAGCTGCCTTGATGAATGGAGAACCCAGGCCTATGAGAATGCCAAGCTGTTTAAAGAAAAAGTTAAAAGATGGCCTGACAAAAGTATACAAAAGCATGAGTTTAACTTAGGTGACTATGTCTTGCTATACAACTCTCTTTTAAGATTTTTTGCAGGAAAACTTCTCTCCAAGTGGGAAGGACCTTACGTTATCGAGGAGGTCTGTCATTTCGGTGCCATAAAAATCAACAACTTCGAAGGCATGAATCCAAAGGTGGTGAACGGTCAAAGAATCAAACATTATATCTCAGGTAATCCTATAAATGTTGAAACCAATGTTATTGAAACCATAACCCCGGAGGAATACATAAGGGACACTTTCCAGAACGATTCAGCCTCCAAAAAGGAAGAGGTATGTGATACGGTAAATAAACCGACTCCAAAACAGTTCTAAAGGCAATTTTTCTCCGGTTTGGAATATTTAGAAAAATAGAAAAATAAGAAGGAGTCTGGAGGAGACACGAGGTGTCCACGAGGGTGGAGGGCGCGCCCCTCTACCTCGTGGGCACCCCGTGTGTCCCCGGGACCCCGTTTTCTTGTGGCCTACTCCTTTTGGTCCGTAAAAATTCATTATATATACTCCCGAAGGTTTTGACCTTTGTATCACGCAAAAATCCTCTGTTTTTATTTCGAGCTGCTGTTTTTGACAGATCTAGATCGTCATGGCGTCCTCCAACATTCCCAAGGACAAGTACTTCGAGATGGTCATCAACCCCTACCTTGCGGAGGTGCTGCATCACCCTAAAACCATGGAGTTGCATGAGGGGGTGCTGCACATCCGTGATGTTGAGGGGCCGAGAAGGACCAGAAGCGTGGAGAC
Organism: Secale cereale; assembly: GCA_902687465.1. Lineage (NCBI taxonomy): Eukaryota > Viridiplantae > Streptophyta > Magnoliopsida > Poales > Poaceae > Secale > Secale cereale. The sequence continues at coordinate 185,061,671 of LR738709.1, forward strand.
AAGACTCAAAGCAATGGAGCAGCAAGTTGTCAAGTGCCAAGGTATGGTGGAACGAGGACTGTATGCCAACCACATGATGATCTCGGAGCTCGCCAACAACCTCAAGCTGGACTCAAGGATCTTTGGGGAACCTATCTCCAACCTTCAAGAGAAGATCGAACTCCTCCAAGCCCAGATCTATGACCTGCAAAACCAAAACTATGAGTATGAATATAGATTCAAGAAGATGAGTTTGGCTTCAGATTTGACTATCCCGGAGACTCGATCATCCTTCTACGATGGTGAACCCATGCCTTGGAACGTGGACAACAAGCCTACATCATCAACAACTCCATCATCACCACCCCTATAGAAGGAGACATAATCATATGGGTATGGGCACTTCCCTTGGCAACTGCCAAGCTTGGGGGAGTGACACCGGTATCGTATCACCATCACTCCTATCTTTACCGTTTTACTTAGTTCGATCCTTTTGGTAGTATCTTGATCTAGTAGAATAAAGTTAGCATGATCTAGTTGCAAGCTTTTGCCTTATGGTCTTTACCCTTTGTAATCGAGTCCGTGAGCTATATAATAAAGATTAGTGTTGAGTCAAGGGCTTGATTTCCTCACTTGGGTCATGATAAAAGAAAGAAAACATAAAGAGTATCAAAGAGATCATATCGATCTTATGGGAAGTAATTACTTCACATACAGCAGTATGATGAATAAAAGTTGTTGAGAGTTGACAAACATAGTTTTGGTCATCGTTGCAAATAATAGGAAGTAATAAAAGAAGAGAGGCTTCACATACAAATATACTATCTTGGACATCTTTTATGATTGTGAGCACTCATCAAAGTATGACATTCTAAAGAGTTGATGTTGGACAAAGAAGACAACATAATGGGTTATGTCTTCTTATATCCGAAATAAAGTATATTATCATGGATCATCCAACATGTTGAGCTTGCCTTTCCCCCTCATGCTAGCCAAAACTCCTCGCACTAAGTAGAGATACTACTTGTGATTCCATATATCCTTAAGCCCAGTTTTGCCATGAGAGCCCACCATACCTACCTATGGATTGAGAAAGATCCTTCCAAGTAAGTTGTCATGTTGCAAACTCGCTAAAATATGTATGATTTATAAGTGTGGGAGAAATTATCTTTATACGATCTTGTGATATGGAAGTAATAAAAGCGACGGACTGCATAATAAAGGTCCTTATCACAAGTGGCAATATAAAGTGAAGTTCTTCTATGCTAATAATTTGTGCATCCAACCATAAAAACACATGACAACCTATGCTTCCCTCTGCGAAGGGTCTATATATTATTCTTGCCTTATAAGAGTCAAGGTGAAATTCACCTTTCCTTTTTACATTTTATCCTTTGGCAAGCACATTGTGTTGGAAAGATCCTGACATATATACCCACTTCGATGTAAGTTTTCATGGTCTATTACTGTTGACATTACCCTTGAGGTAAAAGGTTGGGAGGCAACACCATAAGCCCCTATCTTTCTCTGTGTCCGATTGAAGCTCTATAAACATAAGTATTGCGTGAGTGTGAGCAACTGTGAAATACTGTATGATAGTTGAGTATGTAGGCTTGCTGAAAAGCTCTTATATTGACTCTTTCCGATATTACGATAAATTGCAATTGCTTCAATGACCAGGATCAAAGTTTGTTGGTTTTCAATGAAGTTTATGATTCATACTTGATATTGTGGATGAATTGTTACTTTAGCATAAGGATCATATGACAATATATATATATGTTGTTGTTAAGATAATGATCATGATGCCCTCATGTCCGTATTTTGTTTTTATCTACACCTCTATCTCTAAACATGTGGACATATTTTTCGATATCGGCTTTCGCTTGAGGACAAGCGGAGTCTAAGCTTGGGGGAGTTGATACGTCCATTTTGCATCATGCTTATATGTTGATATTTATTGCATTATGGGCTGTTATTACTTGTTTTGTCACAATACTTATGCATTTTCTCTCTTATTTTACAAGGTTTACATGAAGAGGGAGAATGCCGGCAGCTGGAATTATGGGCTGGAAAAGGAGCAAACTTTGGAAACCTATTCTGCACAACTCCAAAAGCCCCGAAACTAAACAGAACTTCGTTTCAGAAAATATAAAAAATTCAGGCGAAAGAAGTTCACGAGGGGGGCCACCGGCTGTCCACGAGGGTGGGGGGCGTGCCCCCCTGCCCAGGGCGCCTCCCCCTGTCTCGTGGGCTAGCCGGAAGGCCCCCGATGCCCATCTTCTCCTATATGAGGTGTTTTGACCTGGAAAAAATCATAAGGAGGCTTTCGGGACCAGACGCCGCTGTCTCGAGGCGGAACCGAGGCGGAAACCAATCTAGGGCTCCGGCAGAGCTGTCCTGCCGGGGATACTTCCCTCCGGGAGGGGGAAATCATCACCGCTGTGATCACCAACAACTCTCCCATCTCGGGGAGAGCTATCTTCATTAACATCCTTACCAGCACCATCTCCTCTCAAACCCTAGTTCATATCTTGTATCCAATCTTTGTACCCAAACCTCAGATTGGTACCTATGGGTTGCTAGTAGTGTTGATTACTCCTTGTAGTTGATGCTAGTTGGTTTACTTGGTGGAAGATCATATGTTCACATCCATTATGCATATTAATACCCCTCTGATCATGAACAATATTATGTCTTGTGAGTAGTTACTTTTTTTCCCGAGGACATGGGAGAAGTCTTGCTATTAGTAGTCATGTGAATTTGGTATTCGTTCGATATTTTGGTGAGCTGTAGGTTGTCTTTCCTCTAGTGGTGTCATGTGAACGTTGACTACCTTAATACTTATCTTGTAATTGTGGATGCTTGCATTAGAGGTTAATCATAAGTGGGAGGCTTGTCCAAGTAAGGACAGCACCCAAGCACCGGTCCACCCACATACCAAATTATCAAAGTACCGAACGCGAATCAGATGATCATGATGAAAACTAGCTTGACGATAATTCCCATGTGTCCTCGGGAGCGCTTTCCTTTATATAAGAGTTTGTTCAGGCTTGTCCTTTGCTACAAAAAGGATTGGGCCACCTTGCTGCACCTTATTTACTTTTACCTTTTGTCACTTGCTACCAATTACCTTATCACAAAACTATCTGTTACCTATAATTTCAGTGCTTGCAGAAAATACCTTACTGAAAAGTGCCTATCATTTCCTTATGCACCTTGTTTGGTTTGACACTCTTACTTATCAAAAGGACTACGATAGATCCCCTACACTTGTGGGTCATCAATGGCTTACACTCGCCACGTCACACAATGAATATAATAACATACATTCATCCAAATAACACAGGGTCCGACTACAGACGAAATCCGAACGAGAAAGATACCAAAAACACAAGCCCGGATCCTCCTAGTAAGAACCACTACTGATCGTCGGGGTACGAAACATAGTAACGACCACGCTCTTCATCGAACTCCCACTGACGTTCTAATCCATCTCCTGCATCGTTCTCAGCGGTACCTGCATCTGGTGTGTGTTGAATATGTGAGCCACGAGGACTCAGCAATCCCGTTCCCGGGTATCAAAACTACCAAAACCTTAGGTGTGGAAAGGATATAAAAGTGACTGCAGCAAGCACTAAGCATCTAGCTTACGAGTTTAGAGCGAGAAGAGAACAAGTGCCAACGGTCGCCAAGTTGATCAAGAAGTGATCCTAGCTACTCACGATCAGACATAACGCCACCGTGTTCACTTCCCGAAGCCCTTCGGAAAGAGACCATCACGGTTACTCACACAGGTAGTGTATTCTTAAGGATATGGTGTCAAGTTATCTACAACCGGATATTAACAAATTACCATCTGCCACATAACCGTAGGCACGACTTATGAAAGATCAAACCCTGCAGGGGTGTCCCAACTTAGCCCATCACAAGCTCACGATCTGCGGATTCGCAACTCCAAAGTGGGAAGACCTGAGTATTCTCGGAATCCCGTGTTCAAGATATTTCGACAAAGGTAAAACTAATCCAGCAAGACCTCCCGGCGTGCCGACACCCTGATAGTAGCCGCGCGTATCTCGTCTCAGGCCACGACCGGATGAGCGAAGCGTACAGGTGCCAAAATACCCCAAGTTGCCAAGGGCGGACCTGCACAGTGCTGTAGTTTGGACCAACACTCATGAGGAGCACTGGACCGGGGGGGGGGGTGAATTAACACCTCGGGTTTATAACTCCCTAGGCAAGTTTTAGTTGTTAGGCAAATGTAGTACCAATGTTGGGTCTTGCTGGAAAAGCTTTAAGCAGAGCGAATTATAAAGGGGCCCATAAACCCCAACCGTGTTAGGAACGTAAAATCAAGGAACATAACACCAGTTTATCGGGTCCTAAGGTGGCATGAGAGGAACAAAACACCAAGCAGAAGGCCAATCCTTCCACCCATTGCCAATATATATGTGCATTGATTAACATAGATATATATTGTGTTATCCCAATAAACAAGTTGATCATGGAGCAATCTTCGAACTTCACCTGCAACTAGCACGCTATAAGAGGGGATGAGCAAAAGCGTACTTAGCCAATCAACGATTTGCTAGGAAGGCGGTTAGAGTGTTTCATGGCAACAATAGGAGGCTGACAAACATGAATGGCTTCGAGGCATAGCTAAAGAGCGAGACAACTAGCATAGGAAAAGATAGAGGTGATATCGGCGAATAGTCATCTTGCCTGGTAAGTCGTCGGCGGAATGGTAAGACGGCTCCTCAAACTCAGTCTCGACAAGATCCTCGAACTCCATATCGGCTCCCGACTCTACCCAACACAAGAGCACAACAACAACACAATATCAAACACGATGCAATGCGCAATCAACATGATGCAAGACATGTCATGGGATGCAAGTATGATGTGCGTATGCATGAGGATGTTCTCGAACCTAAGGAGAAGATGATGGAAATGGCTTCATTTTGGGAAACCAAGCAAGCCACTGTGCTCTTCAAGAATAACCACATGGCTACTTCTACAACATACTAGAACATGTCACAAACAGCATGTCAAAAGTGCAAAAGTTTATCCAGACTTATTGAAAAACTGGGCATGTCAACAATTACAACAAGTAGGCATGTTTGCAAGCTTGTGCAACTTAACTCAAAGCATAGCATGGCATGTGGATATAACCAACCGCAAGAAGACATGTTTGTGAAGCTACTCATGGCAAGAACATGGTCATAGGATGCATAGAACACTAGCTATTCACATGGCAAAATTAAACTTGTTGATAACATGTTGACAGCAACATTTTCTAGCAACTCGAGAGCATGAAAAAAACAAGCTACATCAAGGTATCATGGCAAACAGGAGCATGGATAGCTAGAGAATAACATATACATCAAGGAACACCCACTGGACAACTCTAACCATGCACAACAACGACGGTGGCATCATGGGAACATGGCATAAAAATTAACAGATTCACACTTAGCAGAAATTTAACATCACGATGACATGTTAACAAGCTTGTTGCAATCATCTCAAGACATACCATGGCATGAAAATGATTCTATCATGTAGAGCACATTCCAAAGAGCAAAACTCATGTTGACACCTAGCTCATATGACACATGGATTAATATACACAAGCAAGACAAAACATCATCTCATAACAAGTTCGGAAACTTATCAGCCAAATGCACTTTTGCAACAGAGATAAACATGGCATAATGCATCGTATCATGCAAGGAAATACATCCATCTTGAAGAGCATCACAAGACGAACATCTGGACATATCATTCACTCCATTCGGACCAACATGCACAAACTTACTAGCTCACGAACATGCCCACAAATTTACACAGACAACAAGTGTTGAAACAGTTACATCACAAAGCACTCTTGCCACGAGTATTAAGACATCTAGATGATCCCTATCATGCATGAAACTGATGCTAGCAGGTAGAGCATGACGAGACGAACATTTCATATAACATATGCGCAAAACGGAGCACCGAGCACAAAGTTACCACATGAAGGAGGCAACAAATTTACACGGATCTAGGACTAAGTGGAATTTTACCTCCGCGGAAAGTTAACACGGGATGGATCCATGCGGGAAGGGGAGATCCGGGACGGGTCGGAGGCGTTTCGATAGAGGAGTGGATGGATCTTGTACTGATCCACAAGACCTCGCCGGAGACGAAGAAGATGGCCGGAGTTGATGGCGGTGGCGAGGCGGGGCAGACGGTGGCGGGGTGCGGGTCCGGCGCGGCGGTGGTCGGCGCGGCCGGTGTCGGCGGGCGGCGTAGACGGCGGCGGAGCTTCGCGTGGTGGTGGCCGGCGGCGATGGCACGTGGTGGCGGAGGTGCGCCGACCGGGTCGAGCGCCGGTGCGCAGGAAGGAGGCGCGAGGGCGCGGGCGGCGGCGGCTCGGGCCGCGGGGGCCGGAGATGTCCCCGCCGGGCTTCGGCAGCGGGCGGTGGGAGGAGCCCGGGTTGGACACGTGCCGGGCGATGAGGGCTGGGACGCGTCGCGGACGTGTCCGACGCGGTCTGGACGCGTCCGGCGACGTGGGGAGCTCGGGGCTAGGGTTTTGATCAGGAAATGGACGTGGGGAGGCCTATTTATAGATTTTGGGAGCTAGGAGTGTCCAAAATGGGTGCGGTTTTTTCCCACACGATCACGATCCGACGACCGAGAGGATGGGGGTGGTTGTGCTGGGTTTGTGGGCTGTTGTGGAGGGGTGTTGGGCCAAAAGAAAGAGGAGCTTTTAGTCCACGAGGTTAACCGTTGGAGTATCAAATGACCTCCAAACGCGATGAAACTTGACAAGCGGTCTCTACGTACTAAAACGACAACGTACGACAAGTCTCACCTCATTCCGAGAACATTGTTCGACCACTTGCGAAAGAAGGACTCGGAGGTGCCGCGGACATGTGTGAGAGAGTCGAAACTCGAAACGGACAACTGGGAAGAGACAAGAATGACCAGGTGCAAGTGACAACACGAACGCAATGCAATGCACATAATGGCATGACATGGAAGATATGCACACATGCACACGGCAAAACGAAGAAACCCGAAATGAAGGAAGAGCCCAGAATGGAATTGATGAAGTCAACGTTGCATATATCGCCATAAATGGAATCGTTACATCCGGGCGTTACAAACACTCCTCCACTACAAAAAGATCTCGTCCCGAGATCTAGGACTGAAAGAAAGCGGGATACTCGGAACGGAGAAGATCTTCTCGTTCCCATGTAGCTTCTCGGTCGGTATGGTGTGACTACTTCACTTTCAAGAATTTGATGGACTTGGTGCGGGTCTTGCGCTCAGTTTCTTCAAGGATAGCAACGGGGTGCTCACGATAAGACAAGTCTTGCTGAAGATCAATCTCTTCAAAAGGAATGGTACATTCAGGCGTCTTGAAATACTTGCGGAGTTGTGACACATGAAACACATCGTGCACATTTGCAAAGTTGGAGGGTAGCTCAAGTTGGTAGGCTAGATCGCCTCTCTTGCCAAGAATCCTGAAAGGACCCACGTATCTTGGAGCAAGCTTGCCCTTGATACCGAACCTCTGAGTGCCCTTCATGGGAGAAAGACGGAGATAGACATGATCTCCAATGCCAAAAGCCAAGTCACGATGCTTGCCGTCATAGTAGCTCTTTTGACGCGATTGCGCGACCTTGAGATTCTCACGTATGGCTTTGCACATTTCTTCGACTTCTGAGATCAAATAATTTCCAAGGAGTTGATGTTCACCAGTCTCGGACTAGTTGAGAGGGGTACGACATTTTCTGCCATAGAGGATTTCAAACGAAGCTTTGCCTGCACTTGCTTGGAAGCTGTTGTTGTAGGAGAATTCGGCAAATGGAAGACAATCTTCCCATTTCATACCGAAGAAGATGACACAAGCTCTGAGCATATCTTCAAGGATTTGATTCACTCTTTCGACTTGACCACTAGTCCGAGGGTGAAACGCAGTGCTAAAGCGAATCTTGGTGCCCATGGCCGACTGAAAGGAATCCCAGAACTTGGAGATCACTTGAGGAATGCCACGCAAAGAAACAATTCTGGAGGTGTATAGCTCTGCCAGCTGAGCTGCGTTGATGGATTCTCTGACTGGAAGAAAATGAGCCACTGTAGTGAGCTTGTCAATCACCACAAAGATAGCATCATTTCCTAGCTTGGAATTGGGAAAGCCGGTGACGAAATCCATCTTGATCGAATTTGCACTCGGGAATAGGTAGAGGTTGAAGGAGTCCGACTGGACGTTGATACTCTGCCTTCACTCTTCTGCAGACATCACACTCGTTCACAAAATGGGCAATCTCCCTTTTCATGCGGTTCCACCAATATGATTGCTTGAGGTCATGGTACATCTTGGAGCTTCTTGGATGTATCGAGAGGAGTGAGTCATGTGCTTCGTTCATTATGAGCTTTCTGAGATCACCTTTGGGAACCACGACTCTGTCCTCAAAGAACAAAGTGTCTCTGTCATCAATGCGATAGCACTTGTACTTGGGAGTACCCTTAGCAATACCATGTTTCACTTTCTGCACCATAGCATCACTGAGTTAGGCCTCACGGATTTGATCTTCCAAGGTAGTAGCGATTTGAAGGTTGGCAAGAAATCCTTGCGGAACAACTTGGAGGTTGAGCTTCCTAAATGATTCACGAAGTTCAGGTTGGAACGGTTTGAGAAGGAGACTGTTGCAATAAGCCTTTCTGCTCAAGGCATCTGCAATGACATTGGCCTTGCCAGGAGTATAATCAATGCTTGAATTGTACTCTTGAATCATCTCGACCCAACAAGTCTTGCGAAGGTTAAGGTTTGGCTGAGTGAAGATGTACTTCAAGCTCTTGTGATCGGTGAAGATGTCCATTTTTCTGCCCAACAGAAGGTGTCTCCACGTAATCAAGGCATGAACAACTGCTGCTATCTCAAGATCACGTGTGGGATAATTCTTCTCATTTGGTTTAAGCTGACGTGAAGTGTATGCAACGATCTTCTTGTCTTGCATGAGAACACCACCAAGACCTTGCAATCAAGCATCACAAAAGACTTCATAAGGCTTGGACTCATCCGGAGGAGTAAGAATCGGAGCAGAAATGAGCTTCTGTTTGAGGGTATTGAATGCCACATCACAGTCAGGAGTCCACGAGTACTTGACATTCTTCTGCAACAGATTGGAAAGAGTCTTGGCAATCTTGGAGAAGTTCTCAGCGAACCTTCTGCAATAGCTTGCGAGACCGAGGAAACTTCGAAGTTGTTTGACATTCTGAGGAGGTTCCTAGATGACAATAGCTTGAACCTTCTTGGGGTTAACAGAAATGCCGTCGGCAGAGATAATATGGCCAAGATAGAGGACTTTATCAAGCCAGAATTCACATTTGGGGAACTTCGCATAGAAACGATGCTCACGGAGCCTGTCAAGGACCAAACAGCGGTTCTTGGCATGGTCTTCTTCATTCCTGGAGAATACCAAGATATCATCGAGGTAGACGAGAACGAATTCATAGGTGTAGGGGTTGAATATGAGGTGCATCATCCGAGAGAAAGTGGGTGGAGCATTACCAAGCCCGAAAGACATGACCGTGTATTCATAGGAGCCATAGCTTGTCCTGAATGTGGTCTTGGGATTATCCTCTTCACGGGTACGAATCTGATGGTAACCCATCCGGAGATCGAGCTTCGAGAAAACCTTGGCTCCTTTGAGCTGCTCGAACAATTCATTGATATTGGGGAGCGAGTACTTATTCTTTATTGTCTTCTTGTTCAATGGCCGGTAATCAACGCATACGTTCCGTACCATCCTTTTTCTTGACAAAAAGAACACCACAGCCCCAAGGATAAGTACTTGGTATGATTAGACCCATTCGTTCTTACTCATCAAGTAGTTTCATCAGCTCCTTCAACTCATTAGGAGAAAGCTTGTACGGACGCCGACAGGCTAGCTCGGTACCAGGTTCAAGTTCAATAACAAATTCAACTGGACGGTTGGGAGGCATGCCTGGAATCTCTTCAGGGAATACATCCTCATATTCACAAACCACCAGAATCTGAGAAATGGCATTAATCTCGCCCTTTTCATTGATAGAGAATAGCCTGATTTTGTTATCTCGAGCTGCGAAGATAATCATGTCTTCGTCAGGATGAGTTAGCTTGATCTCCTTGTTTGCACAATCAATATTTGAATCATGCTTGGAGAGCGAATCCATCCCAAGAATAAGATCAATGTCTGAGTTACCGAGAACAACCGGGGAAAACAGAAAACTGTAATCACCCATATGAATAGATACATCCGGCACAACTGAGTTGGATCTCATCAATGAACCCGCAGAAATGATGCGCAACGGTTTATCCAAATAAGATGATAAGAATTGATGCTTGGAAAAGAATGGTCTTGACATGAAACTGAGTGATGCACTAGAGTCAAACAAAACTTTTGCAGGAATTGAGTTAACTGAGAGGTTACCATTATGACATCAGGAGACTCCTCTGCTTGAGCTGCGTTGATAATGTTCGCTCTTGCTGACTTGGGATTGTGCTTGACAATAGCATTATTGACAGGTGGAGGAGGCGGAAGGCGCCTTTGAGTACACTTGTTTGCATAGTGACCCTTCTGGCCACACTTGTTGCAAGTAACTTCAGAGAGTGGCCGATGATAAGGACCGCTTGGTCTTGGAGCTTGGAACTGAGACTTGGACTGGTTGCTTGGGTTGGGTGGGTGGGAGAATCCACGACCACCTGAGTGCTTGTTATTGCTTGGAGGACAGAGCACTGTAGGATGCGGTAGCCAGAACTTCTGTTGCTTGGTAACCACTTGAGAGGAAGAGGAGGAGTGAACATCGTCTCTTATCCTCTTTTTGGAAGCTTCACACTTGAGCTGAGCTGCCTCTTGCTTGAGAGCCATATTGTAGAATTGATCAAATTCATTCGGCTCGAACAAGTTGAGAGCAAGTTGGAGTTCATCTTTCAGACCACCTCGGAACTGGTAGATTTTGCTCTTGGCATCGGGGATGTCTTGCTTCGCATAACGGGCAAGATTCTGGAACTTGACATTGTATTGATAGACGAACATGGTGCCTTGCTTCAGGTTGCGGCATTGCTCACGCATGCCTTCAATGACACTGGCTAGATGTGATGAGAACGAAAATCTCTGCAGAAATCAGTCCACGAGATCTCACGATCACCTCTGGAGTCTTTGTACTGTTGCCACCAATCTGCAGCTTGATCTTTGAGTTGGAAGGCGGCAAACTTGACATAATCCTCAGGCCTGACGTTACTGCATTCAAAGTGCTTCTTGATGTCTGTGATCCAATCTTCAGCATCTAGTGGGTCCACACAGTAACTGAAAGACTTGGGCTGATTTGCCAGGAATTGGTTAAGAGTAGCAAAGTGAGGTTGATTGAATAGATTTCCTTGGCCTTGGTTCCCTTGATTGCCTTGATTTGCTCGAAAAATCTGCGTCATTTGCATGAGCATCTGAGTGTTCTGGTTGGTTGCCTGCATAATCGCTTTCCATGCCTCAGACGGAGGAGGAGGGGAAGGAGGACGCTCTTCTTCACCCTCTTTGTTCTCGTTGGGAACCTTCTTAGGTGCCATCCTGAAGATGATGACAACTGTTAGCCATTGAAGCAAATAACAGATAAGATGAATCAACGGCTAGATATTTGCAACATATAGTCATCGCAATGAACATCCGAACAAAATTGAACGAATGAATTCCATAGCTTAATGGTACAACAACTTGTCGAGAACCCACTTCGGAGAACAAAATGATAGAATAAAACAACAAGGTACAGATGGAACAAATACATAATAGAGGTTTCGTCCCACATGTTCGTGCTGAATGCCCCATGGAACATATTACAAAGGGTCTTGCAATCCCCGGATCAGCATAGCCAAGGACCCTTTAAGATGCAACTCCCAATTGGAACAACGCCCATGAAACCTCTTCACTAGATGTTGAACACCAAACCTCATATCATGCACCCATTGGAAGATTACCTACGAGCTACTTGAAACCCACCTATTAATTCCCGAAGCTTTCCGGTTACGCAATCTGGTGTTGGGGATACAGGGGAAGCACCACACACTCAACTCTAAACCTACATCCAGCTGTATCCATCCGTCAACACATAACCAGTCATCCTCAGAAACTGTTTAAGTTGGACCTTCCAAACGCATCCGCCATACTAGCTGTGGCAATACTGCCGAACTATCTCCCCAGTAATGGGTGACGTCGGGGTTATCTCACCACCAGACATGCATAGAAGAGTTTTCGATGTCGGCTGCCTGTGGTATCTAGAACCGCTACAATACATTTGTGACGACAACACCTCGGAGCTCAACTCCCCGGGACACTGCCACAACCCCTAAATGACAGGAGGCATCGAGAACAATGTTCTCGTAACAAAGATATCGGAACAATCCAAACAATACCCGCGTGATCCTAACAAAATTTTTTGGTGAAATTTTGAGAATAGAGGAGATAGAACAACGTCAGGAGTCCTCACCAGAGCGATGAAGGGGATGAGGAGTAAAAGAAATCCTACTCTCCGATAAATATATAGGACTCAAAACATTTTGTGTGTGTGCCTAGACTCAACCATCAGCGGTTCGATCAATCAGGGGGCTCCTAGGGCAGAGAAGCCTCTGAAAAACAACTTGTAATGCCCAGGATGCGACTATGTCTCCCACGTGTCGAGGCACGACTTAGAGACATAAGCGCATTCTGGAATGATCTCAAGCATGGTATCTTTGCACATCTCATGTAAGAGTTCAGGGATGAAATTGTAGAAGATAGATGGCTTACACTCGCCACGTCACACAATGAATACAATAACATACATTCATCCAAATAACACAAGGTCTGACTACAGACGAAATCCGAAAGAGAAAGATACCAAAAACACAAGCCCGGATCCTCCTAGTAAGAACCACTACTGATCGTCGGGGTACAAAACATAGTAACGACCACGCTGTTCATCGAACTCCCACTGAAGTTCTGATCAATCTCTTGGATCATTCTCAGCGGTACCTGCATCTGGTGTGTGTTGAATCTGTGAGCCACGAGGACTCAACAATCCCGTTCTCGGGTATCAAAACTACCAAAACCTTAGGTGTGGAAAGGCTATAAAAGTGACTGCAGCAAGCAGTAAGCATCTAGCTTACGAGTTTAGAGCGAGAAGAGAACAAGTGCCAACGGTTGCCAAGTTGATCAAAAAGTGATCCTAGCTACTCACGATCATACATAACCCCACCGTGTTCACTTCCCGAAGCCCTTCGGAAAGATACCATCATGGTTACTCACATAGGTAGTGTATTCTTAAGGATATGGTGTCAAGTTATCTACAACTGGATATTAACAAATTCACTGTACCACATAACCGCGGGCACGGCTTTCGAAATATCAAACCATGCAGGGGTGTCCCAACTTGGCCTATCACAAGCTCACGGTCTGCGGAGTCGCAACTCCAAAGTGGGAAGACCCGAGTATTCTCGGAATCCTGTGCTCAAGATATTTCGACAAAGGTAAAACTAATCCAGCAAGACCTCCCGGCGTGCCGACACCCTGATAGTAGCCGCGCGTATCTCATCTCAGTCCACGACCGGATGAGCGAAGCGTACATGTGCCAAAATACCCCAAGTTGCCAAGGGGCAGACCCGCACAGTGCTCTAGTTTGGACCAACACTCACGAGGAGCACTGGCCCAGGGGGTGAATTAAGACATCGGGTTTAGAACTCCCTATGAAATTTTTAGTTGTTAGGAAAATGTAGTACCAATGTTGGGTCTTGCTGGAAAAGCTTTAAGCAGAGCGAATTATCAAGGGGGGCCCATAAACCCCAACCGTGTTAGGAACGCAAAATCAAGGAACATAACACCGGTTTATCAGGTCCTAAGGTGGCATGAGTGGAACAAAACACCAAGCAGAAGGCCAAGCCTTCCAACCATTGCCAATATATATGTGCATTGATTAACATAGATATATATTGTGTTATCCCAATAAACAAGTTGATCATGGAGCAATCTTCGAACTTCACCTGCAACTAGCACACTATAAGAGGGGCTGAGCAAAAGCGTACTTAGCCAATCACCGGTTTTCTAGGAAGGCGGATAGAGTGTTTCATGGCAACAATATGAGGCTGACAAACAAGAATGGCATCGAGACATAGCTAAAGAGCGAGACAACTATCATAGGCAAAGATATAGGTGATATCGGGGAACGGTCATCTTGTCTGGTAAGTCGTCGGTGGAATGGTAAGACGGCTCCTCAAACTCAGTCTCGACAAGATCCTCGAAGTCGGTATCGGCTCCCGGCTCTACCCAACACAAGAGCACAACAATAGCACAATATCAAACACGGTGCAATGCACAATCAACATGATGCAAGACATGTCATGGGATGCAAGTATGATGTGCGTATGCATGAGGATGCTCTCGAGCCTAAGGAGAAGATGATGGAAATGGCTTCATCTTGGAAAACCAAGCAAGCCACTTGATAGATGGGAAGATTTCGGTCGAAAACGATATAAAGATCATGGAAAACAGATGAACGGTTTGCAAATGACAAGCAAAACACTATAGGATGCAATCTGCCAAAAACAGCAAGTTGACCACTAAGTGAGCAAGTTTAAGTATGCTACAACACTCCAACAAGCAAGCAAAAGGCATGGCAATAACATACGTAACATGCTCTTCAGGAGTAACCACATGGCTACTTCTACAACATACTGGAACATGTCACAAACAGCATGGCAAAAGTGCAAAAGTTTATCCCGACTTACTGAAAAACTGGGCATGGCAACAATTACAACAAGTAGGCATGTTTGCCATCTTGTGCAACTCAACTCAAAGCATAGCATGGCATGTGGATATAACCAACAGCAAGAAGACATGTTTGTGAAGCTACTCATGGAAAAAACATGGTCATAGGATGCATAGAACACTAGCCATTCACATGGCAAAATTGAACTTGTTGATAACATGCAGACAGAAACATTTTATAGCAACTCGAGAGCATGAAAACAACAAGCTATAGTAAGGTATCATGGCAAACAAGAGCATGTATAGCTAGAGCATAACATATACATCAAGGAACACCCACTAGAAAACTCTAATCATGCACAACAACGACAGTGGCATCATGGGAACATGGCATAATAATTAACAGATTCACACTTAGCAGACATTTAACATCATGATGACATGTTAACAAGCTTGTTGCAATCATCTCAAGACATAAGATGGCATGAAAATGAATCTATCATGTAGAGCACATTCCAAAGAGCAAAACTCACGTTGACACCTAGCTCATATGACACATGGATTAATATACACAAGCAAGACAAAACATCATCTCATAACAAGTTCAGAAACTTATCAGCCAAATGCACTTTTGCAACAGAGATAAACATGGCATAATGCATCATATCATGTAAGAAAATACATCCATCTTGAAGAGCATCACAAGACGAACATCTGGACATATCATTCACTCCATTCGGACCAACATGCACAAAGTTACTAGCAAACGAACATGCCAACAAATTTACACAGACAACAAGTGTTGAAACAGTTACATCATGAAGCACTCTTGCCATGAGGATTAAGACATCTAGATGATCCCTATCATGCATGAAACTGATGCTAACAGGTTGAGCATGACGAGACGAACATTTCGATATAACATATGCGCAAAACGGAGCACTGAGCACAAAGTTACCACATGAAGGAGGCAGCAAATTTACATAGATCTGGGACTTAGTGGATTTTTACCTCCGCGAAAAGTCAACACAGGACAGATCCGTGCGGGATGGGTCGGAGGCGTTTGGATGGAGGAGTGGGTGGATCTGGTCCCGAACTATGGGACCTCGCCGGAGACGAAGAAGATGGCCGGAGTTGATGGCGGCGGCGGCCGGCGGGACGTGCAGGAGGCCGCCGGCGGCGGCGAGGCGAGGCCAGCGATGACGGGGCGCGGGTCCGGCGTGGCGGCGTGCGCCGGATGCAGCGGTGGTCGGCACGGCCGGCGTTGGTGGGCGGCGCAGACAGCGGCGGAGGTTCACGCGGTGGCGGCCGGCGGCGATGGTGCGTGGCGGCGGAGGTGCGCCGGCCGGGTCAGGCACCGGTGCGCGGGAAGGAGGAGCGAGGGCGGCGGCGGCTCAGGCCGCGGGGGCCGGAGACGGGCCCGACGGGCTTCGTCGGCGGGTGGTGGGAGGAGCCCGGGTTGCACACGTGGCGGGCGATGAGGGCTGGGACGCGTCCGATGGACGTGTCCGACGCGGTCTGGACACGTCCGGCGGCGCGGGGAGCTCGGGGGTAGGGTAGATCCGAAAATGGATGTGGGGAGGCCTATTTATAGATTCTGGGATCTAGGAGTGTCCAAAAGTGGTGCGGTGTTCACCCACATAATCACGATCCGACGACCGAGAGGATGGGGGTGGTTGTGCTGGGTTAGTGGGATGTTGTGGAGGGGTGTTGGGCCAAAAGAAAGAGGAGCTTTTAGCCCACGAGGTTAACCGTTGGAGTATCAAAGGACCTCCAAACGCGACGAAACTTGACAGGCGGTCTCCACGTACTAAAACAACAACGTACCACATGTCACACCTCATTCCGAGAATGTTGTATAGCCACGTGCGAAAGAAGGACCCGGAGGTGCCACATACACGTGTGAGAGAGTCGAAACTCGCAATGGACAATGGGAAGAGACGAGAAAGACCGCGTGCAAGTGACAACGCGAATGCAATGCAATGTACATGATGACATGACATGGAAAATATGCACACACGCACACGGCAAAACGAAGAAACCTGAAATGAAGGAAGAGCCCAGAATGGAATTGATGAAGTCAATGTTGCATATATTGCCATAAATGGAATTGTTACATCCGGGGCATTACAGAAAGAGACTCAACCTAGCATGCATGCTAAAACTTAGGGTGCCATCACTTCATTTATATATGTTCAGGGTCTGCGCCTGGCTTTGTACGAAATGTTACATGCGTTGCTGGCAAGGCTTGTACAAAAGGGTGGTTTGCCAGGGTGCCCGGCAACTGCGCCTTACGGGTAAAACTTGCGAAGATGTTCGATGTTCCAGGTGTTGCGCACCGGAATACCATCTTCGGTCTCCAGGCGGACTACGGCAGGTCTGGTGACTCGTATTACTCGATAAGGGCCTTCCCACTTCGGCGTCAACTGATACGTCTCCAATGTAACTATAATTTTTGATTGTTCCATGCTATTATATATTTTGTTTTGGATATTTAATGGGCTTTATTATACACTTTTATATTATTTTTGGGACTAACCTACTAACCCAAGGCCCAGTGCAAATTGTTGTTTTTGCAAATTTCAGAGTTTCGCAGAAAAGGGATATCAAACGGAGTCCAAACGGAATGAAACCTTCGAGAGAGTTATTTTTGGAACCGTATCTACCCAGACGACTTGGAGTACACGCGAGGGAACAACAGAGGTGGCCACGGGGGTCCAGGGCGCGCCCACTATGCCTGGGCGTGCCCGCCACCCACGTGGGCCCCCTTTGGCTCCCCTGATGCCCTCCTTCCTCCTATAAATATCCATATCCCTGAAAACATCAAGGCAATAGAGAAAACCCTAATTCCACCACTGCAACCTTCTGTTCCCGTGGGACCCATCTTGGGGGGATCTACCATGGAGTGCTTCTACATCAACGCCATAGCCTCACCAATGAGTTGTGAGTAGTTTGCCACAGACCTTCGGGTCCATAGTTATTAGCTAGATGGCTTCTTCTCTCTTTTTGGATCCCAATAAAAAGTTCTCCTCGATCTTCGAGGAGATCTATTCGATGTAATCTTTTTACACTGTGTTTGTCGAGATCCGATGAATTGTGGGTTTATGATCAAGATTATCTATGAACAATATTTGATTCTTTTTTGAAATCTTTTATGTATGATTATAATATCCATGCAAGTCTCTTCGAATTATTGGTTTGGTTTGGCCTACTAGATCTATAGTTCTTGCAATGGGAGAAGTGCTTGGCTTTGGGTTCAATCTTGCGGTGTCCTTTCCTAGTGACAGCATGGGCAGCAAGGCATGTATTGTATTGTTTCCATCGAGGATAAAAAGATGGGCTTTATATCATATTGCTTCAGTTTGTCCCTCTACATCATGTCATCTTGCTTAAAGCATTCCTCTGTTCTTATGAACTTAATACTCTAGATGGATGCTGGATAGCGGTCGATGTGTGGAGCAATAGTAGTAGTTGCAGAATCGTTTCGGTCTACTTGTCACGGACGTGATGCCTATATATAATGATCATGCCTAGATATTCTCATAACTATGCGCTTTTCTATCAATTGCTCGACAATAATTTGTTCACCCACCGTAGAATTCTGCTATCATGATAGAAGCCACTAGTGAAACCTATGCCCCCCGGGTCTATTATCAACATATTAATCTTTCATCTACTTTACTTTGCTTTATTTACTTTCTGTTCTTATACCAAAAATACCAAAAATATTATACTATACTATCTATCATATCTCACTTTCGTAAGTGACCGTAAAGGGATTGACAACCCCTTATCACGTTGGCTGCGAAGTTCTTATTTGTTTGTGCAGGTGCGTGGGACTCGCGCGGGGTCTCCTACTGCATTGATACCTTGGTTCTCTAAAACCGAGGGAAATACTTAAGCTGCTGTAATGGATCACCCTTTCCTCTACGAGGGAATACAACGCAAGCTCGAGAAGTAGCAAAAAGAATTTCTGGCGTCGTTGCCGGGGAGGCTTACGCAAAACTCATATACCAAGTACCTATCACAAACCATTATACTTCGCATTACATTATTTTCCTCTCGTTTTCCTCTCCCCCACTTCACCCTTGTCGTTTTATTCGCCCTTCTTTTTCCGTGTGTTTACCGCTCGCTTGCCTCTTGTTTGCTTGTGTGTTGCATTGCTTGCTTGTCACCATGACTCAAAACAATACCAAATTGTGTGACTTTTCCAATATGAACAACAATTATTTTATTAGCACTCCTATTGCTCCTATTACCGATACTGAATCTTGTGAGATCAATGCTGCCCTGTTGAATCTTGTCATGAAAGATCAATTTTCTGGCCTTCCTAGTGAAGATGCCGCTACCCGTCTGAACAACTTTGTTGATTTATGTGATATGCAAAATAAGAGGGATACGGATAATGATATTGTTAAATTGAAGCTATTTCCGTTTTCACTAGAGATCGTGCTAAAACATGGTTTTCCTCTTTGCCTAGAAATAGTATTGATTCATGGAATAAGTGCAAAGATGCCTTTATCTCTAACTAGTTTCCTCCCGCTAAGGTTATTTCTCTTAGAAATTATATTATGAATTTTAATCAACTAGATCATGAGCATGTTGCACAAGATTGGGAGAGAATAAAATTAATGATACGTAATTGCCCTACACATGGTTTGAACTTATGGATGATTATAAAAATTTTATATGCTGGTTTGAATTTTGCTTCTAGAAATATTTTAGATTCAGCCGTGGGGGCACTTTCATGGAAACCACCTTAGGAGAAGCTACCAAACTCCTAGATAATATTATGGTTAACTACTCTCAATGGCACACCGAAAGATCTACTAGTAAAAAGTGCATGTTATTGAAGAGATTAGTGTTTTGAGAGGAAAGATGGATGAACTTATGAAATTATTTGCTACTAAGAGTGCTTCTTCTAATCCTAATGATATGCCTTTATCCACGTTGATTGAAAATAATAATGAATCTTTGGATGTGAATTTTGTTGGTAGGAATAATTTTGGTAACAATGCTTATAGAGTAAACTTTAATCCTAGGCCTTTTCCTAGTAATTCCTCTAACAATTATGGTAATTCCAACAATAACTCTTATGGATATTTTGGTAAGATGCCCTCTGAATTTGAAAGTAGTGTTAAACAATTTATGAATTCACAAAAGAATTTCAATGCTTTGCTTGAAGAAAAAATGCTTAAGATTGATGAGTTGGCTAGAAACACGGAAAGAATTACTCTTTATGTTGATTCTTTGAAACTTAGATCTATTCCACCTAAGAATGATATCAATGAGCCTCTCAAAGCCATGAGAATTTCCATTGATGAGTGCAAAGAAAGAACCTCTAGGATGCGTGCTAAAAAAGATTGCTTTATGAAAGCGTGTTCTTCTAGTTATTATGAAAATAAAGATGAAGATAATAAAGTTATTGATGTGTCTCCTATTAGATCCTTGTTTTCTTGTATGAATCTTGATAAAGATGGGACTGGAGATGAGTCTACTTTAGCTAAAAGGCGTCCCAATGATTCAGAGTTTTTAGATCTTGATGCTAAAATTCTTAAAAGTGGGATAGAAGAGATTAAAACTTTACATAGTGATGAACCCACTATTTTGGATTTCAAGGGATTCAAATATGAAAATTGTTATTTAATATTGTATTTCCTTGTTGCAATCCGTACTAAATTCTCCGCATGCTTATAGTCAAAATAAGGTTTTTACCAAACACATAGTGGATGCTTTGATGCAATCTTATGAAGAAAAACTTGAATTAGAAGTTTGTATTCCTAGAAATCTTTATGATGAGTGGGAACCTACTATTAAAATTAAAATTAAAGATCATGAATGCTTCGCTTTGTGTGATTTGGGTGCAAGTGTTTCTACAATTCCAAAAGCTTTGCGTGATATGTTAGGTTTCCATGAGCTTGATGATTGTTCTTTAAATTTTCATCTTGCGGATTCTACCATTAAGAAACCTATGGGAAGGATTAATGATGTTATTATTGTTGCCAATCGGAATTATGTGCCCATAGATTTCATTGTTCTTGACATAGATTGCAATCCTTCATGTCCTATTATTCTTGGTAGACCTTTCCTTAGAACGATTAGTGCAATTATTGATATGAAGGAAGGAAATATTAGATTCCAATTTCCGTTAAGGAAAGGTATGGAACACTTTCCTAGAAAGAAAATCAAATTACCATATGAATCTATTATGAGAGCCACTTATGGATTGCCTACCAAAGATATCAATATCTAGATCTATTCTTGTATCATGCCTAGCTAGTGGCGTCAAACGATAGCGCTTGTTGGGAGGCAACCCAATTTTATTTTCTTTGTTTTTGCTTCTGTTTAGGAATAAATATTGCATCCAGCTTCTGTTTATATGTGGTTTTGTGTTTTAATTAGTGTTTGTGCCAAGTAGAACCTTTGGGAAGACTTGTGTGAATTTTATATGATCATGCTGTAAAAAACAGAAATGTTAGTGCTCATGACTTTGCCTGTAATTTTTTACTCGAGAGCGATATTTAGTTGATTCTTTTTGCAGATGATTAATAGACAAATTCCTCACGTTTACCAGTTTATTTCAATTTTTTTGGAGTTACAGAAGTATTCGAAAGTTACAGATTACTACAGACTGTTCTGTTTTTGACAAATTATGTTTTTCGTGTGTTGTTTGCTTATTTTGATGAATCTATGAGTAGTATCGGGGGGTATGAATCATGGAGAAGTTGTAATATAGTAGGTTTAACACCAATATATACAAAGAATGAGTTCATTACATTACCTTTGTGTGGTTGTTTGTTTTCTTATACTAACGAAGCTCACGGGATTTTTGGCTAAGTTTTGTGTTGTGAAGTTTTCAAGTTTTGAGTATGGATTTGATAGACTATGGAACAAAGAGTGGCAAGAGCCTAATCTTGGGGATGAGCAAGGCACCCCAAGGTAAAATTCAAGGACAACCAAAAGCCTAAGCTTGGGGATGCCCCGGGAAGGCATCCCCTCTTTCGTCTTCATCTATCGATAACTGTACTCGGGACTATATTTTTATTCACCACATGATATGTGTTTTGCTTGGAGCGTCATGTATGATTTGAGTCTTTGCTTTTTAGTTTGCCACAATCATCCTTGCTTGACACACCTTTTGAGAGAGATAATTATGGCTTAGAATTTATTAGAATACTCTATGTGCTTCACTTGTATCTTTTGAGCTAGATAGTTTTGCTCTAGTGCTTCACTTATATCTTTTAGAGCACGGTGGTGGTTTTATTTTGTAGAAATTGATGATCTCTCATGCTTCACTTATATTTCTTTGAGAGTCTTTTAGAACAACATGGTAATGTGCATTGGCTATTGTCGGGGGAAACTGTCCACCACGAGCACCTATGGGACCGGAGCCCCTTGTCGTTGCGGTGAGGGAGCGGAGGGAGCACAAAGAGCGGATCGAAGAGCGCACGCGGACAGTTTACCCAGGTTCGGGCCGCGCGGGCGCGTAAAACCCTACTCCTGCTTGGTTTGTATTGAGTTTGTGAGCTCGGGAGCTTGAAGAACTAGCTACCCCGAGCAAGAAAGCTATCTTGATTCCGAACCCTTTCTACGTTGTGCATGGGCCTCCTTTTATAGCTCAAGGGGTCACCGACAGGTGTCAACGTAGAAGAAGGGCAAAAATGTAACTTTGGTGGTAGTTGTAACAGTGCGGGAACAATGCATGAACAGTGCGTGAACAGTGGTCTTCACCTAACTTGACAGTGGGGGACAAGGGCATTAAATGCCCGTCACCGTCGACCCCAAAAGCAGCCGTCCATGCGTCTCCGTTCGCCACGGCGGTAGCCTCGCCACCGTGGAGTGCCACTGTGTCCCCCAGGCTGCACAGCCATCCGCCACGCGCCCCTGGAAGGGCCCCAGGGCGACGCGTGGGCCGATGAGCTGGAGCGCGGGCACACAGCGCAGGCTTCCCCCGGCAAGCACCTTGCCGGGGTCTTGATCTTGCCGGGCCCTGAAGCTTGTCGCTCCCCGAACCCCTGCCGGGGCGCATGCTGCGCTAAGGCATGTCTTCTGGGATGCAGTCTTCTGGTCTTCCTGGCAAGCTCCTCTTGCCAGGGTCTTGTGCTAAATGTGATAGTCTTGAGCCTGGGACGGCCTTCCCGGCAAGCTCCACTTGCCGGGGCCTTGATCTTCTGTCTTGTATACTTTGTTTTTGAATGGTTTAATAAGGATCAGAAAGGTCTCCGGCGAGCACGTGGTGAGCCCTGCCGCGGGAAGCTGCTACTGCCCATGCACAAGTTGGGGTACTAAGATACCCCTATCTTAGTACACCGACAGGAGCCCCCAGGCCTGGGCCACACACGGTGCCGAGCGCTGTTGGGCCAGGCCCAAAGCAGTGCACGGGCACACGCGGCCCACGGCACGCCGAATCCCCTTCCGCATCCGCCGCGCCCCTCCCTAACGGCACGCGTCGATTGCGGCGTCGTGGGAGAGATCGTGGCCACGTTCTTTAATGGAAAATGTGAAACGTCCCCCACTCCCCCCTTAAAGGCAGAGGGAACAGGGGCAGTTTCCTTCCTCCGTCTTCACTTCGTCTTCAACCTCCAGAAATCCCCCGCTGCGCTTTGCCTCCACACCTCCTCTGCCCTCTTCCGCACCCGCGGCGCCGTAGAACTCCTCGCCCCTTCCCCCGCCGCCTCTGCCATGGCTCCGAAGGCCGAGAAGGCGAAAGCGGAGAAGGCCAAGAGGGAGAAATCCGAGCAGGCGGCGAAGCTCGCCGCCCTGCGGAAGAAGAATCTAGTCTTCGCGCCGAGGCTCAGCACGAGGGAACTCTGGAACATGTATTACCTCTTCTGGGCCAAGGAGACCAAAGCTCATCCCCGGACCAGAGTCTACCGCGCCGTCGCCAAAGATCTGCTTCCCGGCGGGTACTTCTTCTTCGCTGTCTTCTTTCACTGCGGCTTGTGCCCTCCGTTCTCGGAGTTTTTCTGCGACATCATGAATACATACGGCCTCCACCTCTTAGACTTCACCCCCAACACCATCCTTACGATGGCGGTTTTCGCACATCTGTGCGAAAACTATACAGGGATCTATCCAAACGTAGCGCTTTTTCGCCATTTCTTCATGCCTAGAGTAGAGGCCGGCGCTCCCCTCTCCGGAGGCATCTCCTGGATCTTCCGCTTGAATAAGAAGGAATCATATCTGAAAGGAGAACTCCACGGCAAGTGGGAAGAGTGGCGCGTAGATTGGTGTTGGATAGTGGAGGACCAGCCGGAGCCTTTCACTGTGCCGCGCACGACAGCCATAGTGCGCGGCAGGGACTGGAGCGAGTTGGCCCGGGATGATGTCAAGCTCAACGTCGCCCTTGTCAGGATACTTCGTCTCCGGGTAGCCAAACTGGCCATCGGAGAGGTAGGGGCAGATTTCCTCCGCCGCTGCATTGCCCCTTTACAAGAGAGGAAAAGGCCAGCATGGGAGTTTGGCAATGCGGCGGACATTATGAGGCTGCGCCCTGGACTGAACTTCAACTTCACGGCTTTGGAGCTGAAGGGGATGGTCCGGGAGCTTTTTAAGCACGATCCGGCCCATCCAGAGTGGTTTAGATCTCCCCGGGGAGTGGTGCCGCTGTGCAACAGCACTGCCCGGGATGCCTTGCGCGCAATGATGCCCGTGTGTGACTCTCACGGCGTCGACCCCACCTGGATAGTGCCCACGCCGGATGCAATTATTAGTTTCTTCGATAACTTGGTCGAGGTGCCGAAGAACACCGAGGAGAACAAAGGCCTCACTCGGGCCACCACAGAGCGGGACATAGCCTATATTGCTTCCCGGATGGAAGAGGCCGCCGCAGCTGCAGCAGCAGGAGACTTCGGATTCACCATCGACGAGGCGCAGGCTGCGGACGAGGTGTGCCAAGCAGAGGAGGCTGAGATCCGCAGACTGCTCAAGCTTCTGCCCGACGAGCTCGCCGGGGTCCCTTCCCTGAGGCACGCCGGGATTCCCGGAGTCGTAAGCGAGGCTGCGGCAAGCGAGGTTGCCGTAGGGAACAGAGGTGCCGGAGGGAGCGGAGCCACCGGAGAGAGCGGGGCCGCAGGACAAGATGCTGGACCCAGCGAGCCCGCCGGGGAGGAGGAGGAGGACACCGAGGCCGATGAGGACACCGGTGGGTCTCTGGGGCTTGACGGCGACGCCTCATCGTCCTCGGAGAACTCCCCGCCCCGGGCAAGTCCCCAGCGAACACCGCTGAAGCATCTCCGCAAGGCGGCTACAGCGACAAGGACGCAGGTGCCCCGACAACAGCCTGCTCGCCGGGCGACGTGCGCCACCAGAGCGAGCCAAGCCGCGACGGAGGCGCCCCGCGCACCAGCCGCGGCGGAGGCGCCCCGCGCACCAGCTGCGGCGGAGGCGCCCCGCGCACCAGCGCCAAGCGGAGGGGGATCTTCCCAAAGCGGAGCGGCCGCTCCGCCTGCTCCTCGGGCCTCGGCGTCGGCGGAGGCTGGGTCTTCGCAGCCCCCAGCCCCGGGGACCGCCAAGCGCCCGAGGGAGCCTTCTCCTCCTGCTCCTCGCGTCGGAGCAACTCAGGTGGAGTTCGATTTCTCCGCCCTTAGCGACGACGACGAGGAAGAGGAGTAAGCATCTGTAACTTATAGCTTCTTCAATTCTGACTTGATCTTTCTTCGTGATTCTGATCTTGTTCTTGTTTTGCTTCCAGGACCCTAGCCTAGCGGATGGCAAAGCGGGCCAAAATCCCCGTGGTTGAGGTCGAGGACGACTCGCCTGTCGCGGCGACAGGGGACACGCTGGCGGCAGGCTCGTCGGACCAACCTGCTGCTCCGAGGAGCAGCCCCCAGCGCAGCCCCCAGCATAAGTCTGGGTTTTAGATTTTTCGTTCTTCGGGCGCGCTTGAAGTTTTAACTTGTACTGATATCTTGCTGCTTCATTTGTCTTGTGCAGAAGTGGAGCCGCAGCTGCAGGAGCGACCGGAGGTCACCCCCGAGGAGCCGCAGGTCCCGCCATCCCCGCCAAGGGCGAACTCCCCGGCGAGGGAGAGCGCTCCGCCAAGGACGGGTACTCCGCCAAGGGCGAGTACCCCGGCAATGGCGAGCAGCCCGGCGAGGGTGGCCACCCCGCCAAGGGAGGACTCCCCAGCGAGGGAGCCTGTCGTCGACGAAGTCCGCGAAGGTGAGTCTTGTAACTTCGTCTTCTTGGACTTGTCTTTTTTGGATATTTGCTTGAACTTTTTCTTTTCTTTTCTTCTTCTTCTACTAGATCCTCCTCCCCCGGAGCGGATAGAAACGGAGGTCATCGTCGAGGAGGAGCACGCGCAAGGCGACGCCGGCATTGCCACTGTCATTGAGGACATGGCAGGAGCCGACGAGCCTGCCACTGAGGAGACTGCCCCGTCCGCAGACGCCGCGGCTGGGGAGGGGGACGGCGACCACACTGCCGGCCCGGAGGCGGCAGGAGCGTCAAGCGCTGCGCCGGCCGCCGACCCCTCCGCCGGCAAGGAGCAGTCGGGCATCTACCTTGAGGCCCCCAATGGCGTGTTCATACAAGTGCCGTGGGGGTCCTCGTCGCGAGCCCCCATGGAGGGAGAGACCTTTGATGGAGAGGTCCTCGCCTCCGCGGGGTTGAAGATCGTTGAAGCGCCTGGCGGGAGCGATGAACCCGAAGAGGAGAAACTTCTCCGCCAGCTCCTGGCCCTTTACCGGGCCAGGCAGGCGAAACTGGAGTCGCGAGAAGCCCTCACCGCCAAGGCCGGAGCGGACTTGGAGAAACGCGCCGCAGAGCTCCGCGCCGCCAACCAGGCAGCTCTCCGCGACTTGGCGGAGGAGCGCGAGAGGCTTGCCGGAGAGCAGCAGGAGTTTCTTCTGGAGAGAGCTGAGGCCGAGGAGCAGCAGCGACTGGTCGGTGAAGCGTTGTCCCAGCGAGAAGGCGCGCTCAACCAGCGGAAGGTCGACCTCGACGCTCACGAGGACGACCTTACCACCCGGGAGCAGGCCCTTGGCGGAGAGTTGAAGGAAGCGAAAGCCGCCGCAGCCACCGCGGAGACCGCCAAGAAGGACCTTGAAGCTAAGGTGGCGCAGCTGGAGGAGTACCTGAAGGCGAGCACGGAAAGGGTCACCGCGCTCAACATAGAGCGCGAGAAAGACGCCCATACCAACTCGGACCTCCAGGTACGCCTCTCCAAGCAGGGCGACGAGCTCAAAGCCGCCAAGGACTCAATTGCTGATCTGTAGTTGAAGGTCTCCACGCTGAGAGATTCACTGGACGCCGCCCGGGACCGCGAGACCAAGCTGAAGGAGGAGCTACGCAAGGAGCGGGGGCTGGTGGAGAGCGCCGCTACCTCCGCAAACAACTTCAACCAGGCGGTGGAGCAATGGACGGAGGACCTGGCCACCTCCGCCGCCAATATCGACAAGGAGCTGATGGCGCTGAGGGTGGAGCACCTTGTGTACTCTCCGGACCCGAACCTCCCCCACAGCGCCAAGCTCAGTCTTTTCTTCAGGGGGATCGCGCCGGCGCTTGCACGGCTGCAAGAGAAGCTCCCCGCGCAGCTGGCCGAGGAGTCGCGCCAGCTCTGCGCGGGTACCTTGGAGCGTGTCTTGACCAAGATCGTCTACCGCAATCCTGGTATTAATCTTGTCAACGTCCTCCGCAGCTTGCCGGCCGACGCAGATCAGGAGGCGTTGAAGGCGCAGGTCGCCCACATCATCGCCAAGGTGAACAAGATCTCCAGGCGTGAAGGCGATCGCGTAGATTAGGCCTCTTCCTTCTTATTTCCTTTGCTTCTGCAAAGTGTGCCATGAACATGAATCTATTAGTCATTGCGACAAGTTATCTCTGTAATATATTATCTTATTTCCGAGCAATTGATGCAGTGTTATCTCCCTTGTTTTTGGTCCTTTACTTTGTATGCTTTGAGCGCTGAGTGCTGGACTCTGAGCAGCCTGCTGGCAAAGGCCTTACCGGCAAGCAACCTTGCCGCAGCTAGTCGCAACGCACTTAGCTTGCTGAGCGAACTAGAAAACGAAGTAAGGGCGCGACACTTGTCGCAGCTCACTTAAGCCGTTGAGCGTACTCGAAAACAAGATAAGGGTGGGCTAGCCATGGGTAGGTTCCTCCGCGCACATGTTTTCCATACAAAGTGTGGTTGTTCAAGGAAGATAACTAAAATTTAAAAATTTGAACTGCTCAAATTCTGGTAACTTAGCTTTCATAATCTGTTCGTTCTCCGGCAAGCTTCCCTTTCTTGAACAGCACTTGGTTCGTCCTCCACCTCCTTCCCCCCGGCAAACTTGTGCGCGAGGAATGTTTCTTCTGCTTAAGAGGGAAAGAAAAGGAGAAGAGGGAACAAGTATAGGGTTTCTTGGCATGGTAATGCTTACCGGATATGTGTGTTGCACAAGATGCCAAACAATGCATGCAAATAACAAAGAAAAGCATGAAAATGGCAAATAGTGCGGAACACAAAAGCTTTACTGATGCACGGGATCTGCGCCCGGCTTTGTACAAAGGTTTACATGCGACAGCGGCAAAACTCGTACAAAAGGTGGTTGCCGGAGCGGATCAGGGCAACCGCGCCTCATGGGTGAAACTTGCGAAGATGCTCTATGTTCCAGGAGTTGCTCACCGGTAAGCCTTCTTCGGTCTCAAGGCGGACAGCGCCGGGCCTTGTGACTTGTCTCACCCGATAAGGGCCTTCCCACTTCGGCGTCAACTTGTTGGAATTCTTGGCGGACTGAACACGCCGAAGAACAAGGTCGCCTTCCTCGAGACTCCTGGCCTTAACCTTGCGGCTATGGTAGCGGCGCAAGGCTTGCTGGTATCGAGCAGCTCATACAGCAGCCTGGAGACGTTCCTCCTCGAGGAGCAGTGCATCATCTTGTCGCAGTTGCTCTTGCTCGAGCTCATCATAAGAGAGCACTCGAGGAGATCCGTATACGAGTTCCGTGGGGAGAACTGCCTCTGCCCCATAGACAAGGGCAAAGGGTGTCTGTCCAGTGGCTCGACTTGGTGTTGTTCTGATTGACCAAAGAGCCGCCGGCAACTCCTCTATCCAGTTTCTTCCGCACTTGCACAACCTGTCGAAGTTTCTTGTCTTGAGTCCGCGCAGCACTTCAACATTGGCCCTCTCCGCTTGACCATTGCTCCTCGGGTGAGCAACAGAAGCGAAGCAGACCTTGGCGCCAAGGTCTTGGACGTACTGCATGAAGGTGCGGCTAGTGAATTGTGTACCGTTGTCGGTGATGATCCTGTTAGGGATTCCGAAACGGCAAACAATTGCTCTGAAGAACCCGACCGCTGACTGTGCTGTCACCTTTCTCACCGGTTCCACTTCTGGCCACTTTTTGAACTTGTCGATTGCTACGTACAAGTACTCAAAGCCCCCGACAGCACGGGGGAAGGGGCCGAGGATATCGAGCCCCCAGACCGAGAAGGGCCAGGACAAAGGGATCGTCTGGAGAGCTTGAGCTGGCTGATGAATTTGCTTGGCATGGAACTGGCACGCTTCACACTTGGTTACTTGTGCAGTTGCATCTTGGAGGGCTTCTTGCCAAAAGAACCCGTGCCGGAATGCCTTTCCGGCAAGTGCCCTTGCGCCAATGTGGTGGCCACATATGCCTCCATGTATTTCTGCCAACAGCTTCTGTCCATCTTCTCTGGAAATGCACTTCAACCTGACACCATTGAGCCTTCTTCTGTACAATTCATTGTCCACGAACTGGTACATACTTGACTGCCTGGTTATTTTCTCTATCTCTGCTGGGTCGTCGGGAAGTTCTCCAGTTTGCAGAAAATGGACGATCTGCTGTGCCCATGCCGGAGCCCGAGGCTCAACGGCAAGGACTAAAGGCATGAGGGCCGCTGCGGGAACCTCAGCTTCTACGGCAAGAACCTCTGGTTCTGCCGGAGCTGATGGTCCCCCGGCAAGCCTGCCGGGGCAAGGCTTGTCGGGAACGTTTGCTTCAACTGTACAGACCCTTAGATCTGCAGGAGCAAACTGTTCCTCAGCGTTTTGATTGTTGATCTTGGGGACCTTGGCGGCGGCCTCGAGGAGATCCGCCGGCAAGTAGTCGCCGGAGACCAACTTTCTCTTCTTGGGCTGCCCAATTGATGGTGTAACGGATGGCTGAGTCAGCTTTAGCAGGAAGGTCCCTGGTTCCACAGGTAACTTCATTGCAGCACACTTTGAAAGGCCATCTGCAATATCATTCTGAGCTCTCGGGACGTGCTCCATTTGCAGACCTTCAAAGTGTTCTTCAAGCTTCCTCACTTCATCTACATAAGCTTCCATCAAAGGGCTCTGATAACTTTTGTTCACTTGTCGGACCACCAACTGAGAGTCTCCCCGCACAATCAACTTCTTGATCCCAAGTTCAGCTGCAATCCTGAGGCCGGCAAGCAGACCTTCATACTCAACAGTATTGTTTGTCGCTTGTTCCTTGGGAAAGCGCATCTGGATAACATACTTGAGGTGCTCTCCGGTGGGCGCTATGAGTACCACGCTGGCACCGGCGCCTTGCAGCGAGAAGGCACCATCAAAATACATCATCCATTCGCTTGTCGCTTCTTGTACGGGTACGCTTGTCTCTGGAACTTCTTCATCTGGCGTCGGGGTCTATTTAGCTATGAATTCTGCGAAGGCTCTGCTCTGTATGGTTGAAATACTTTCAAACTTGAGGCCAAAGCTCGATAGTTCCAGTGCCCACTCGACGATCCTGCCTGTTGCTTCTGGATTTTGCAGTATCCTCTTCAACGGAAAGCGAGTGACCACTGTTATCTCATGTGCTTGGAAGTAATGGCGCAGCTTTCTCGAGGCCATGAGGAGACCGAAAAGCAACTTCTGCACCCCGGAGTACCTTGATCTAGCCCCCTGCAAGAGGAAACTCACAAAATACACCGGTCGCTGCACCATCTTCCTTCGCACTTCTCCTTGTTCCTGCGCAGAGTTGTCCTTGTCGGGGCCAGAGCTTGCTGGTGGAGCCCCCTGCTTGTCGCTGGACTCGCTCGCCGGAGGTGTGGGCTCTTCCTCTGCCTCCCTTTCCGCTACCAACGCAGCACTAACCACTTGATTGGTTGCCGCTAAGTACAGCAGCAACTTCTCTTGTGGCCTAGGTGCGACAAGTATTGCAGTGGAGGACAGGTATCCTTTCAAGTCCTGCAGCGCTACCTCCGCTTCCGGAGTCCATTTCATAGGACCTGCCTTCTTCAAGATTTTGAAGAAAGGCAGGGCGCGTTCTGCAGATTTTGAAATGAACCTGCTGAGGGCAGCCACACAACCAGCAAGTCTCCTTACGTCCTTGACGCGCTTCGGGGCTTCGATCTGCTCGATGGCTTTTATCTTGTTGGGATTGGCTTCAATCCCTCTCTGGGACACGAAGAACCCGAGAAGCTTGCCGGAGGGGACTCCGAAGACGCACTTCTCGGGGTTCAACTTGAGCTGGATCTTGCGCAGATTTGCAAATGTCTCTTCTAAGTCTTGGATCAGGGTATCTTTGCTCTTGCTCTTGACCACTATGTCATCCATGTAAGCTTCTACATTTCTGTGGATCTGTGGCTCAAAAGCAGTGTGCACCACCCTTGCAAATGTTGAGCCTGCATTCTTCAATCCAAAAGGCATGCGAATGAAGCAATATGTGCCACATGGAGTAATGAATGCAGTCTTCTCTTCATCTTCCTTGGCCATAAAAATCTGGTGGTAACCTGAGTATGCATCAAGGAAGGAGAGCAGCTCACATCCAGCAGTGGAGTCAACAATCTGGTCAATGCGCGGCAAGGGAAATGGATCCTTGGGACATGCTTTATTCACATCAGTGAAGTCTATACACAACCTCCACTTCCCGTTAGCCTTACGCACGACAACTGGATTTGCTAACCACGTCGGATGGATCACGCCTCTAACCAGGCCCACTGCTTCTAACTTCTTAATTTCTTCGGCAATGAATTCTTGGCGCTCCACGGCTTGCTTCCTGACCTTCTGCTTGACGGGCCGCGCATGAGGACAAACAGCAAGCTTGTGCTCAATTACCTTCCTGGGAACGCCGGGGATGTCAGATGGTTGCCACACAAACACATCAACATTCGCCCGCTGGAAGGCAACGAGCGCGCTTTCCTATTTGCTATCAAGTGTAGCACTGATGGTGAAGGTACCACCAGTGTCGTCCTCCTTGGCGGACACCTTCTTGGTTGCCGGTGGAGCGGCCATCCCTTTCTTGCACTTGCAGGTGGAGCTCGATGGAACGTCCTCGACGGCAGCGCAGCACTCCGAAGAGGTGCGTTTGCCGGAGTCGGCCCCAGAGCACTTGCCGGACTTGGTCTTGGTCTTCTTCCCCCCGGGAGCTTCAGCGGCAAGTGTGTTGCTCTCCACCGTGGCTGCTGCATCCCGGTATATCTTGTCGGCGCAGATAAGTGCGTCCTTCTTGTCGCCAGGGACAGAGATGACGCTTATCGGCCCCGGCATCTTGAGTACGTTGTAGGCGTAGTGGGAAGCTGCCATGAACTTGGCGAGGGCAGGACGTCCAAGTATCCCATTGTATGGCAGTGGGATATCGGCCACGTCAAAGGTTATCCTCTCCGTCCTGAAGTTGAGCTCCCCGCCAAAGGTCACTGGCAGAGTAATCTTGCCCTTCGGCTTGCTCCTCCCCGGGTTTATTCCTTGGAACGAACCGGTTTCTTCGAGCTCGCCGTCTGGGATCTGAAGTTTCTTGATCACAGCCAAGGAGATCAAGTTCAGGCCGGCCCCGCCGTCAACCAACATTTTGGTGACCTTGAGGTTGCGGATGGTTGGTGAAACCAACATCGGCAAGCACCCGACCGCCGTGGTGCGGTTAGGGTGATCCTCAAGATCAAAACTGATGGGCGTGCTGGACCACTTCAGCAGCATGCGTGACTCAACGGGCGGTTCTGCTGCGTTTACTTCCCGCACCCACTGCTTGAGTTGGCGGTGGGAAGTTTGCAGAGAGGCGCCCCCGTCGACACACAGCACTTCTGTGGCCTTCTGGAACTCCTGCTCGCTGTTATCACCTTCATCCATGTCGTCGTCGTCGTCTTCTTCCTCATCCTTGTCGCGGCCCCGGGGAGGTCGATCACCTTGCCGCTGCTTGGCCTTGCCGCGGCGTCCTCCCCGGCCATTGAATGGTCGCTTCTTGCTTGGCTCTCCTCCGCCACCTTGAGCCTTCTCCTTGTCGCGACGCTCGTATTCAGCTTTCTGCTGCTCTACGAGGTACTCGACGCGCTTGCAGTTGGAAAGGTCGTGGCCCTTGGTGCGGTGGATCTTGCAATATTGCTTGTCGGAGCCGTCCAGCTTGTCGGCTGCCGCTACAGGGGCAGGCTCCTTGCCGGAGCCGCCAGCCTGTGTTGTCTTGGCGGGGGCCTCCTTGCCGGACTTCTCGACGACCAGCACCTCCTTGCTCTTCTTCTTTCTGTTGTTCCGCCGCCGACTCTTCTTTGCCGGGGCGGCATCCTCGCTGTCGCTTCCCCCTGCGCCTGCATCCTCTCCGGGGAGTCTCCTCCCCTCTTCGGCGCGCGCGCACTTGTCAGCCAGAGCGTAGAGCTCGCTGCCATCCCGTATCTTTGTCATGGCCATCTCTTCCCGCATGCGACGGCTACGCACGTTCTGGTGGAACGGGCTGATAACCGCGGCGGGGTGGACGTCGGGAATGTTGTGCTGCACGCGGCTGAACCGTTGAATGTACTTGCGCAGGGATTCTCCTTCCTTCTGGGCCAAGATGTGGAGATCACTCTCCTGGCCGTGGGGTTTGTGGCCGCCCGTGAAGGCGCCAACAAATTGGTGGCACCGATCTGCCCACGAAGAAATGGACCCTTCCGGCAAGTGCATAAGCCAAGAACGTACGTTTGGCTTAAGCACCAGCGGGAAGTAGTTCGCCAGTATCTTCTCGTCGCGCCCCTCGGCAGCCTGCACCGCGATGGTGTAGATACTGAGGAACTCCGAGGGGTGCGTCTTGCCGTCGTACTTCTCGGGTACGTCGGGCTTGAAGTTTTTCATGCTGGGCCACTGGACGCGTCGCAGCTCACGGGTAAACGCAGGGCAACCTGCCGCGTACGGCAAGTCGCCTGGTTCACCGGGCGCGTACGTGTCGACAGCGGTCCCAGCACGTTGGTCCGATTGTCGCCGGGCTTCTCGCCGGCGCTCGATCGTTGTTCGAGCATCTTCTTGTCGCCGATCGTCAAGGACTTGGCGCTGGTCCCGACGAGCCCGCGGATCCGACGACGCCGTGGAGTCGTCGTCGACGTTAATCCGGCGGGGAGGCGTCTTTTGCTTCCGCGGCGGGGAGTGCATGGTGGTTGCGCCCCCGGCGGTCTTGTTGCCGTCGGCCTTCGCTTGGTCGACTTGCCGTGGCCGCGAGGTCGCCGGCTGCTGTGGCGTGTCGTTGTTGGCGAAGGCGATGAGGCTTTGGATTGTTGCCCTCCAGTCTTCGGCCTTGTCCGCCGCTGGAGGGAAATCGAGAAGCAGTTGCGCTCTTGCGAGAGCTTCTGCTGGAGAGGAGGGGAGCGGTGGCGAGCGGTGCGAGGAGCGAGATATGCTCGGACTTCTAACAGGGTTAGAAGGAGCAGTCTCCCGCCCCGGCGACCGCGCCTTGCTCGTGCCAGGACGGTGGCCTAGAGCATCCCGCGAGCCTCCGGTTTGTCCTTGGCCCAGCAAGCGGATGGTACCTCCTGTACCACGGCGCTGCTGGCCTATCGTCTGCTGAGATGGACGTGGCGCGTCTACGGACACCGAGGCCTTGGAGTTGGTTCGGTCGTCCGCCTTGTCCTTGGATTTGGCGGTGCCGTGAGTTTCCTCACCGGCGACCACCCTTCCGCCGGCGTCTCCTCCACCCACCGTTGGTTCTGGTGGCGGGGGAATCGACGCAGACGGGCCTGCGACCTCCGAAGCCATCTTCTTCGGGGCCATGTTGCTGTTTCTGATGAAGTTGATGAAGTTGGAGAGGTTGATGAAGAATGCGCCCGCGTGAGCGCCGGATCAGGTTCGCACAACCTCGACGCCCCCTACCTGGCGCGCCAAAGATGTCGGGGGAAACTGTCCACCACGAGCACCTATTGGACCGGAGCCCCTTGTCGTTGCGGTGAGGGAGCGGAGGGAGCACAAAGAGCGGATCGAAGAGCGCACGCGGGCAGTTTACCCAGGTTCGGGCCGCGCGGGCGCGTAAAACCCTACTCCTGCTTGGTTTGTATTGAGTTTGTGATCTCGGGAGCTTGAAGAACTAGCTACCCCGAGCAAGGAAGCTATCTAGATTCCGAACCCTTTCTACGTTGTGCATGGGCCTCCTTTTATAGCTCAAGGGGTCACCGACAGGTGTCAACGTAGAAGAAGGGCAAAAATGTAACTTTGGTGGTAGTTTTAACAGTGCGGGAACAGTGCACGAACAGTGCGTGAACAGTGGTCTTCACCTAACTTGACAGTGGGGGACAAGGGCATTAAATGCCCGTCACCGTCGACCCCAAAAGCACCCGTCCATGCGTCTCCGTTCGCCACGGCGGTAGCCTCGCCACCGTGGAGTGCCACCGTGTCCCCCAGGCTGCACAGCCATCCACCACGCGCCCCTGGAAGGGCCCCAGGGCGACGCGTGGGCCGATGAGCTGGAGCGCGGGCACACAGCGCAGGCTTCCCCCGGCAAGCACCTTGCCGGGGTCTTGATCTTGCCGGGCCCTGAAGCTTGTCGCTCCCCGGACCCCTGCCGGGGCGCATGCTGCGCCAAGGCATGTCTTCGGGGATGCAGTCTTCTGGTCTTCCTGGCAAGCTCCTCTTGCCAGGGTCTTGTGCTAAATGTGATAGTCTTGAGCCTGGGACGGCCTTCCCGGCAAGCTCCACTTGCCGGGTCCTTGATCTTCTGTCTTGTATACTTTGTTTTTGAATGGTTTAATAAGGATCAGAAAGGTCTCCGGCGAGCACGTGGTGAGCCCTGCCGCGGGAAGCTGCTACTGCCCATGCACAAGTTGGGGTACTAAGGTACCCCTATCTTGGTACACCGACAGCTATAAAACTAGTCCTAATATGATAGGCATCCAAGATGAGTATAGTAAAAACTTTCTTATAAATTGCATTGAATATGATGAGAAGTTTGATACTTGATGATTGTTTTGAGATATGCTGATGGTGATTAGAGTCATGCTAGTGGAGTAATTTTGAATTTGAGAAATACTTGTGTTAAAGTTTGTGATTCCCGTAGCATGCACGTATGGTGAACCGCTATGTGACGAAGTTAGAGCATGAGGTATTTATTGAGTGTCATCCTTTGTGTGGAGGTTGGGATCGCGTGATGGTTAACTCCTACCAACCCTTCCCCTAGGAGCATGCGTTGAATGCTTTGTTTTGATGATTCGTAGATTTTTGCAATAAGTATATGAGTTCTTTATGACTAATGTTGAGTCCATGGATTTTACGCACTCTTACCCTTCCACCTTTGCTAGCCTCTCTTGTACCGCGCAACTTTCGTTGGTACCATACACCCACCATATACCTTCCTCAAGACAGCCACCATACCTACCTATCATGGCATTTCCATAGCCATTCCGAGATATATTGCCATGCAAATTTCCATTGTTCTGTTCATATGACATGCTTCATCATCATTCACACAGAGTCATATTTTGTTCTAGCTTCGAGTTATAATATTTGAGTTGTAAGTCAATAAAAGTGTGATGATCTTCATTATTAGAGCATTGTCCCATGTGAGGAAAGTCCAAATAAAAAAAGAGCTGGCCCAAAAAAATATAGAGAGGGGATAAAAAAAAGAGAAAGCCTCTCCAAAAAATGAGAGAAAAGAGAGAAGGGACAATGCTACTATCCTTTTCCACACTTGTGCTTCAAAGTAGCACTATGATCTTCATGATAAAGAGTCTCTTGTTTTGTCACTTTCATATACTAGTGGGAATTTTTCATTATAGAACTTGGCTTGTATATTCCAACGGTGGGCTTCCTCAACTGCCCTAGGTCTTCATGACCAAGCAAGTTGGATGCACACCCACTTAGTTTATTTTGATGAGCTTTCATACACTTATAGCTCTAGTGCATCCGTTGCATGACAATCCGTACTCACTCATATTGATATCTATTGGTGGGCATCTCCATAGCCCATTGATACGCCTAGTTGATGTGAGATTATCTTCCTCCTTTTTGTCTTCTCCACAACCACCACTCTATTCCACCTATAGTGCTATATCCATGGCTCACTCTCAAGTATTGCGTGAAAGTTGAAAGGTTTGAAAAAATTTGAGTATGAAAACAATTGTTTGGCTGAAACCGGGGTTGTGCATGATATGAATATTTTTTGTAATGAAGAGGGAGCATAGCCAGACTATATGATTTTGTAGGGATAACTTTCTTTGGCCATGTTATTTTGGGAAGACATGATTGCTTTGTTAGTATGCTTGAAGTATTATTATTCTTATGTCAATATAGACTTTTGTATAGAATATTTCGGATCTGAACATTCATGCCACAATAAAGAACTTACATTGATAATTATGTTGGTTAGCATTCCACATCAAAAAATTTGTTTTTATCATTTACCTACTCGAGGACGAGCAGGAATTAAGCTTGGAGATGCTTGATACGTATCTAACGTATCTATAATTTTTTATTGTTCCATGCTATTATATATTCTATTTTGGATGTTTAATGGGATTTATTATACACTTTTATATTATTTTTGGGACTAACCAACTAACCCAAAGCCCAGTGCAAATTTCTGTTTTTGCCTATTTCAGTGTTTCGCACAAAAGGGATATCAAACAGTGTCCAAACGGAATGAAACCTTCGAGAGAGTTATTTTTGGAACCGTATCTACCCAGAAGACTTGGAGTACATGTGATTGAACAAGAGAGGTGGCGACGAGGGTCCAGGGCGCGCCCCCACCCTCATGGGCCCCCACTGGCTCCCCCGATGCCCTCCTTTCTCCTATATATATATATATATATATATATATATATATATATATATATATATATATATATATATATATATCCATATACGCTGAAAACATCGAGGCAACAGAGAAAACCCTAATTCCACCGCCGCAACCTTCTGTTCCCGTGAGATCCCATCTTGGGGCCTGTTCCGGAGCTCCGCCGGAGGGGGGATCTACCACGGAGTGCTTCTACATCAATGCCATAGCTTCACCAATGAGTTGTGAGTAGTTTAACACATACCTTCGGGTCCATAGTTATTAGCTAGATGGCGTCTTCTCTCTTTTTGGATCTCAATACAAAGTTCTCCTCGATCTTCGAGGAGATCTATTCGATGTAATCTTTTTGCGATGTGTTTTGTCAGATCCAATGAATTGTGGGTTTATGATCAAGATTATCTATGAACAATATTTGATTCTTTTCTGAAATCTTTTATGTATGATTATAATATCCTTACAAGTCTTTTCAAATTATTGGTTTGGTTTGGCCTACTAGATCTATAGTTCTTGCAATGGGAGACGTGCTTGGCTGTGGGTTCAATCTTGCTGTGTCCTTTCCCAGTGACAGCAGGGGCAGCAAGGCACATATTGTATTGTTGCCATCGAGGATAAAAATATGGGGTTTATATCATATTCCTTGAGTTTACCCCTCTACATCATGTCATCTTGCTTAAAGTATTACTCAGTTCTTATGAACTTAATACTCTAGATGCATACTGGATAGCGGTCGATGTGTGGAGTAATAGTAGTAGATGCAGAATCGTTTCGGTCTACTTGTCACGGACGTGATGCCTATATATAATGATCATGCCTAGATATTCTCATAACTATGTGTTTTTCTATCAATTGCTCGACAGTAATTTGTTCACTCACAGTAGAATTCTGCTATCATGAGAGAAGCCACTAGTGAAACCTATGGCCCCCGGGTCTTTTCCCAACATATTAATCTTTCATCTACTTTACTTTGCTTTATTTACTTTCTGTTCTTATACCAAAATACCAAAAATATTATACTATCCTATCTATCAGATCTCACTTTCATAAGTTACCGTAAAGGGATTGACAACCCCTTATCGCGTTGGCTGTGAAGTTCTTATTTGTTTGTGCAGGTGCGAGGGACTCGCGCGTGGTCTCCTACGGGATTGATACCTTGGTTCTCAAAAACTGAGGGAAATACTTACGCTACTATGTTGCATCACCGTTTCCTCTTCGAGGGAATACAACGCAAGCTCGAGAAGTAGCATCGCTTTGTTGGAATTCTTGGCCGACTGAACGCGCCGAAGAACAAGGTCGCCTTCCTCAAAGCTTCTGTTAGATAATAACGAGAATAAACGAGACATGAGAGACATGGATTTAACGTGGAAACCCTTGCGGGAGAAAACCACGGACGCACGAAGGCGCAATCACTATGAGGAGGAGTATTACAAGCACGAGACGACAGACTGTCTTAGGTGCGACTACATGGGGTATTTATTGAGGGCAATACATAAGAGTCCTTGGAGGACAAGTAAACGAGTTGTACTCATACACGTAGACGTCAACAGAAAGGCCCACACCTGTTGTACTACGTCTAGTCCAACATGGTATAATTTGGATCAAAATTTAACAATCTCCACCTTGATCCAAATTCCCTCCAGTAGTCGAAGAAAGCGAATAACTCCATCCAAATCAGCATAAACACCTTGTGCGTCAAAGTCCATAGGACTAGTGAGAAATACCAACTAAGCCTGAGCAAAGCTCAAACTTATTGGTTGGAACTGGCTTTGTCATCATATCAGCAGGATTATCATGAGTACTTATCTTGCATACCTTCAAATCACCTTCAGCAACAACATCTCGAATATAGTGAAATCTGACATCAATGTGCTTCGTTCTCTCATGATACATAGGATTCTTTGTAAGATATATAGCACTTTGACTGTCACTAAATACGGTAGGGCAAGATAAATCTCCACAAAGCTCAGCGTACAAACCTTTCAACCAGATAGCTTCTTTGCATGCCTCAGAAATAGCCATATACTCGGCATCAGTAGTGGAACAAGCCACAATAGACTGCAAAGTTGCTCTCCAACTCACAGCACAACCACCAATGGTGAAAACATAACCCGTGAGTGATCTTCTCTTATCCAAATCACCAGCAAAATCAGAATCAACAAAACCAACAAGTCCATCTCCAGTTTTCCCAAACTGTAAATAAGCATTAGAAGTACCTCGCAGGTATCTGAAAATCCACTGAACTGCTCTCCAATGCTCTTTTCCAGGATTAGCCATGTATCTACTGACAACACTCAAAGCATATGATAAATCCGGACGGGAACAAACCATGGCATACATAAGTGAACCAACTGCACTCGAATAGGGAACTCTAGACATGTACTCAATATCTGCATCTGACTTAGGACATAAAGCTGATGATAATTTGAAGTGTGCAGCTAACGGAGTACTTACTGGCTTGGCATTATGCATATTAAAATGACGAAGAACTTTATCAATATATCCCTTCTGACTTAGATATACCTTTCCTGACGGCCTATCTCTGGATATTTCCATGCCAAGAATTTTCTTTGCTGCACCCAAATCCTTCATCTCAAATTCATTACTCAATTGCTTCTTTAGTTCATCAACATCTGACATACTCTTTGCAGCAATTAGCATATCATCAACATAAAGGAGCAAATAAATAGTTGAACCTTTGACAGTTTTCAAATAAACACAACTATCATAATTAGACCTTTTGAAACCTCGAGAGAGCATAAAGGTGTCAAATCTCTTGTACCACTGTCTAGGGGATTGCTTCAATCCATAAAGAGATTTCTTTAACTTGCAGACAAACTTTTCTTTTCCAGGAATAACAAAATCTTCAGGTTGTTCCATATAAATATCCTCTTCTAATTCTCCATGTAAGAATGCAGTTTTAACATCCAATTGTTCAAGCTCAAAATCATGCATGGCAACAATACTGAGTAAAGTGCGAATAGAGCTATGCTTCACAACAGGAGAAAAGACTTCGTTATAGTCAATACCTGGAATCTGGCTATAACCTTTAGCAACTAACCTTGTTTTATATCTTGTCTCATCATTAGGAGAAACACCTTCTTTCCTCTTGAAAACCCACTTGCAACGAATAGGTTTCTTCTCTCTCGGTAATTTTACTAAATCCCAAGTGCCATTCTTTTCAAGTGATTCCATCTCATCAAGCATAGCGGTCATCCACTTATTACTATCACCAGAAATAATAGCCTCGGAATATGAAGAAGGCTCAGCATTACCTTCAATTTCCTCTGCAACAGATAAAATAAAAGAAACATTATTGCACTCTTCAATTAACCTTTTTAGGTTTATCAATACCCCGCCTAACTCTGTCACGTGCAAGATTCCAACCAGGTGGAACAATAGGCTGATTTGGAGTGGGAGTGACATGTTCATCATCAACGACGGGATCATCATGTGCATCAACATTTTCATTACCGGATGTATCATCTGAATCAATAACATGCTCCACCTGAACAGTAGGATCCTGAATAGTAGCCTGCTGTTCACTCTCAACAGGAACATTAGTAGATGAAACATCATGTAACATAACATATTCATTAAAGATAACGTTTCTGCTAATAACAACCTTCTAGGTTTCAGGATTCCACAATTTAAAACCTTTAACACCAGACTTATAACCAAGAAAGATGCACTTAACAGCCCTAGGCTCCAATTTTCCATTATCAACATGAGCATAAGCAGTGCAACCAAAAACTCTCAACTGTGAATAATCAGCAGGTGAACCAGACCATACCTCAATTGGAGTTTTCTTATTTAGAGCAATAGATGGTGAACAGTTAATGAGATAACAAGCAGTGGAAGCGGCCTCAGCCCAAAAACGCTTATGCAAACCTGCATTTGACAACATGCAACGGCCTCAGGAAATAATGGTCCTGTTCATACGCTCAGCAACACCGTTTTGTTGAGGAGTATAAGGAACGGTGTAGTGTCTGACAATGCCTTCAGACTTGCAATAATTATTAAATTGCTTATAACAGGATTCCATACCATTATCAGTGTGAAGTATTTTTACCTTCCTTTCAGTTTGTCTTTC
Source organism: Secale cereale (assembly GCA_902687465.1). NCBI lineage: Eukaryota > Viridiplantae > Streptophyta > Magnoliopsida > Poales > Poaceae > Secale > Secale cereale. Next base: position 185,103,415 of record LR738709.1, read on the forward strand.
AGTCATAATCTTCCACTCCTTAAATGCAGAGAATTCTTGCCATTTATGCTTCAAGAAATAAGGCCAAACTTTTCTTGAATAATGGTCAATTATGGTCAGCATGTAACTAGCACCACCTAGTGACTTTTTGCGAGATGGTCCCCATAAATCAGAATGCACATAATCAAGAATACCTTCAGTTGTATGAGTCGAAGTATTGAACTTCACCCTTTTGTGCTTGCCGAAGATACAATGCTCACAAAATTTCAATTTACCAGTTTCATATCCTGTAAGAAGACCTCTCTTATTTAACTCTGCCAAACCAAGTTCACTCATATGTCCAAGACGCATATGCCAAACGTTAGCAGCATCACAATCAGAATTCTTTGAAATAACTGGAGTAGCATTACCTGAAACGGTAGAACCTCGAAGGTAATAAAGACCATTAGTCGAACTTAAGTCACCTTTCATCACAATAAGGGAACCTCTAGTGACCTTCAAAACACTATCTCCACCTGAATACTTGTACCCCTTTGCATCAAGGGCACTCACAGAGATAAGATTTCTCTTCATCTTCGGAATATACCGAACATCTGTCAAAGTTCTGATTGTGCCATCAAACATCTTGATTCGAACGGAACCTATGCCTTCAATCTTGCATGGTGAATTATCAAAACCCAAAACGGAACCAGCAGCAGTAGTGGAATCAAAAGTAGTAAACCAATCTCTATGCGGGCACATATGAAAAGTACATGCAGTGTCAAGTACCCAGTCATCATTGGTCTCAGCACATCCAGCAGTAACGACAAGAGCATCATCGGAACTATCATCACGAGCAACGTTAGCAGAATTTTCACCTTGTTTGTTACCTTTCCTCTTTTCCTTGTTCTGCAACTTGAAACACTCAGAGATGTCATGCCCGTCTCTCTTGCAGTATCTGCAATACTTCTTGTCTCTGGATTGTGACCGGCCCCTGTGGCCGTTCTTACTTTTGCCTCTGTTTCCATTATTGGAGTTCTTCTCCTTTGTCCTGCCAAGAACAGATAATCCCTCGGCTTGGGATGAACTCGAACCATCATGAGGCACCATTAATTTCATCTTCTCCTTAGAGTTCAAAGCTTCATAAACTTCATTAAGTGTGAGAGTATCACGACTATATAATATGGTGTCTCTAAAATTGGTATAAGAACTTGGCAGTGAACAAAGTAACATTAAAGCAGTATCTTCCTCTTCATACTTAACCTCCATTGCAGCTAGATCGGATATGATCTCTTTAAATTCAGAAATATGATTCAAAACATTACCTCCCTCGGGTAACCTGTGCAGGAATAATTTTTGCTTCAGATGCATCTTGCTGGTAAGATCTTTTGTCATGCAAATGCTTTCCAGCTTTAACCATAGAGCGGCGGCAGTTTTCTCGCTCAAAACTTCCTGCAAAATATTATTATGCAAATGGAGTTGAATTTGTGACAAAGCCTTACGATCCCTTCTTTTCTCATCAGCAGTCCAGTCCTGAATTTGATCCTTCCCAAAATTATCTAGTGCATCATCATAGTCGGCCTGTGCCAACAACGCCCGCATCTTGACTTGCCATAGGGTAAACCTTGTGTCACGGTCCAGTAGAGGAAGATCGTACTTCATGGATGCCATGAGTCCAATAAATCTGTGTACACAAGTAGTGCAAGCCGGAGTAAAATAATTCTTGATAAAAATTAATATGCGGATGAAACAAAATAGAGTAAGTAGCACCTGATGGTCTCGCGGGAGCACCTAGCAATCGGGAGCAGAATCTGGTCTTGGTTTCACGTGGAGCAAATACTGTTGGCTGATCTACTAGTACTAGTACTCAGGAAGCAACAGAGTAGCTCGATTGTGGAGTTGTTGATCTACTAGTTGGCTGATCTTGACCACGCACACACAACATTCTTGCCTCGGGACATGAAGCCCGTACGTGGAGCAGCAGCAGCTCACGCACCAGCGAAACAGCTCGCGGCTTCAGCATATATACGCGGCGGCAGCGGCCACTTGCGGCTCGAACCAATCGCGCGGCGGACGACACGCCACGGACGTCTGCTTAATTAGGAACCGGATCAGCAGCAGAATACTTCTCGGTCTCGGCTGCAGGGAAAACCGATCCGCCGTGGATCGTGAGACATGTGTGGCGGCGCACACCAAACCCTAATATCTCGATCTCAAAACTCGTATCTGCGAACCTCAACTCTGTATACCACTTGTTTGATAATAACGAGAATAAACGAGACACGAGAGACACGGATTTGACGTGGAAACCCTTGCGGGAGAAAACCACGGACGCACGAAGGCGCAATCACTATGAGGAGGAGTATTACAAGCACGAGACGACAGACTGTCTTAGGTGCGACTACATGGGGTATATATTGAGGGCAATACATAAGAGTCCTTGGAGGACAAGTAAACGAGTTGTACTCGTACACGTAGACGTCAACAGAAAGGCCCACACCTGTTGTACTACGTCTAGTCCAACATGGTATAATTTGGATCACAATTTATCAGCTTCGGGTATGAACCTAGCGGCTATGGTAGGGGCGCAAGGCTTGCTGGTAGCGTGTTGCTCGCATAGCCGCCCGAAGACGATCTTCCTCGAGGAGCGTTGCATCATCTTACCGCACTTGCTCTTTCTCAAGGTCATCATAAGCGAGCACTCGGGGTGACCCGTATGTGAGTTCCGTGGGGAGAACTGCTTCCACCCCGTAAACGAGGGAGAAGGGTGTCTGGTCGGTGGCTCGACTTGGTGTCGTTCTGATTGACCAAAGAACCGCCGTCAATTCGTCAGTCCAGCGCCTTCCCCACTTTTGCAGCCTGTCAAAAGTCCTTGTCCGGAGGCCTCGCAGTACTTCAGCATTTTCCCACTCTGCCTGACCGTTGCGTCGAGGATGCGCAATAGAAGCAAAACAGACCTTGCTGCCGAGGTCTTGAATGTACTGCATGAAGGTGCGGCTTGTGAACTGCATGCCGTTGTCGGTGATGAATCTATTTGGTACACCAAAACGGTAGACTAGGCCCTTGAAGAACTTGACGGCTGATTGTGCTATCACCTTTCTCATTACTTCCATCTCTGGCCACTTTGTGAACTTGTCGATTGCAACGTACAAGTACTCAAAGCCTCCGACAGCATGGGGAAAGGGGCCTAGTATATCGGGCCCCCAAACCGAGAATGGCCAGGAAAGAGGGATTGTTTGGAGATCTTGAGCTGGTTGATGAAGCTTCTTTGAATGGAACCGACACGCTTCACACTTGGTTACTAGTGCCGTTGCATCCTGGAGGGCAGTGGGCCAAAAGAAACCTTGCTGGAATGCCTTGCCGGCTAGGGCCCTTGACCCTATGTGGGAGCCACATACGCCTCCGTGTATCTCTGCCAACAGCTCCAGTCCTTCGCCCCGGGGAATGCACTTCAATTTCACGTCGTTCAGCCTTTTTTGTACAAGACGTTGATACGTCCAAAACGTATCTATAATTTCTGCTTGCTCCATGCCTCTTTTGGGTGATATTGCTATGATATTTATACACTTCCATACACTTTTGATCATATTTGGACTAACCTATTAACTTAGTGCACCCCAGTGCCAGTTTTTGTTTTCGGCTGTTTTTGTATTTCAAGTTTTCACATTACGAGAACTGCCAGGAAAAATCCAGAAAAAATATATAAAAAACCAGCGTTCCAGGAGCTACCGTGCGGCCAAAGTACAGCCGGGGGGGACCCACAGGGGCTCCAGGCGGCCTGCCCAGGCGGCCCACCCCTAGGCCGCGCCGTGGGGCGCCTGGGCCCCCCAGGACTCCCCAGGTGACCCCCTTTGGCATATATTTAAGGTCCGTCGAGAAAACCCTGATTCCGGACCCGTTTTCTCCAGACGCGATTCCGATCTCCGCCGCCATCGCCAGCAAGCTTCTTGGGACCAGAATTCCTGCGCCGGCACCCTGCCGGGACGGGAAAGTGCCCCCGGATTAATCTCCATCGACGTTGCTTCCTCCCTCCATGATGCGGGAGTAGTTCCTTCTCGGGGCTGAGGTTCTTACTAGTAGCTATGTGGTCAATTCTCTCTCCCATGATGTGATCTTCGTTGTGATCATAGGCTATGTTAATCTAGGGTGATCCCATGACATTTCCCTTTCCTCTATGTATTGGATTGATGTACTCACTTGTCTTTATCTAGTATAATCCCCGAGACCAAGGTGACAGCGGTCTATTGGACATGGATTAGAACAATATTTTCATGAGTGATTTCCTCTCTTGTGTGTTGATTGAAGATTGAGAGTCTCTTGGTGCTTGTCTTTGACTATCCTTTAGATATGTTGTGGTGATTGTGGGACTCTCTTTGGATGGCCGCGGTGACATTGGGAAATCCTTAGATTGAGAACTACGAACTTTGAGGTGTGCTTTTGTAGCCCTACATAATTCTCGTCCTCTCTTGACCACGGAGGAATGACCTCCGGTTGCGTCTCCATTGCATGTTTTATGGGAAATATCATGTGATTCGATTATGTTAATGTTGTTGGGAGTTGCCACTAGTGAAAGTATGATCCCTAGGCCTTGTTTCCACCATTGCAATACCATTTGTGCTCACGTTTACCACTTGTTTGCTTGATGCACTTTTTATTACATATTTATATTACTTTGCTTTGCCACTCCTATCATCCATATTTTACCATCTCTTCGCCAAACTAGTGCACCTATACAACTCCTAGTTGTATTAGGTGTGTTGGGGACACAAGAGACTTCTTGTATCTTAGTTGCAGGGTTGCTTGAGAGAGACCATCTTCAACATCTACTTCCCTGAGTTCGATAAACCTTAGGTCATCCACTTGAGGGAAATTGCTACTGTCCTACAAACCTCTGCGCTTGGAGGCCCAACATAGTCTACAAGAGTAGAAGCGTGTGTAGACATCAAGCTATTTCTGGCGCCGTTGCCGGGGAGGTGAGCGCTTGAAGGTATATCTTTAGATCTTGCAATTAAATCTTTTTGTTTCTTGTTTTTATTTCACTAGTTATTCTTATGGACAACCTTGCTATTAGATCGTTGCTTGCGGGAAGACACCCCACACCTGTGGTGGTTGCTCCTCCCCCTACTGAAATTGTGCCCTATAAAATACCAGCTGGTATTATCGATTATGTTTTGGTTGGTCGTTATGCAGGAGACAGACATCTCGGTGAACACTTGCTATATCTGTCACAACTATGTTCATTATTTAAGCTTGCAGGTGTATCAAGGGAGTTTGTCATGAGGAAATTATTTGCCTTGTCACTGAAAGGAAAAGCATTGGAATGGTATAGGCTACTAAATGACTCTCACCTGCTGGAGTGGGAAGAGATCAAGTCTCTCTTTTATTCCAAGTTTTATCCTCTTCATGAAGTCCATGAGAATAGGAATTATGTTTATAATTTTTATCCTCATGATGAAGAGAGCATAGCTCAAGCTTGGGGGAGACTAAAAATGTTAATGCTAAAAATGTCCTAACCATGGGCTCCCCAAAGATATGATTATTACTAATTTCTATGTGAGGCTTTCTCGACAGGATAAAGATTTGCTCGACGCTTCCTCTATGGGTTCTTTCACAAACAAAAAGATTGATGCTAAATGGGAACTCCTTGAAAGAATTCAATGCAACACTGAAGATTGGGAGATCGACAAAGGTAAAGAGTCAGGTATAATTTATGAGTACGATTGCATTAAGTCCTTTGTTGAAACTACAAGTTTTAATAAGTTTAGTGCTAAGTTTGGGCTTGATTCTCAACTCCTTGTTGATTTCCTCAAATCTTTTTCTTCACATCTTAATATGCCTAAGGAGGATTGGATCAAGTATCATAAACCTTTTAAAGAGACTTGCAAGGAAAATGAAATTGTTCATGATGATTGCAACATGCATGATCCAATTCCTAAAAATGAAGTTTTATATAAGCATGTTAATTTTTGTGGAGTGGATAGACCTTGTGGAAGGTCTATGATTGAAGAAGAGAAGTATTGTAAGCAACATAAGCATGAAAGAACAATCACTTGGGTCAGAGATTTAAATGAAATTGCTAGAGAATTGTGTGACCTTTATCCTTTTACTTGTGAACTTTGCCGTATAGAGGGTCACTTTAATTTTCAATGCATGAACTTTCAAAACATAATTGTTAACCGGTTGTGTGATAACATGATCACCTCTGATCTTTATGATGAGCTTATGTTATTTTTGATGTGTGAAGAGTTATCAGAAAAGACTTCATGGCTAGATATTAATGCCATAGGAATAAAAAACACTTTGCAAAATTGCCATCTCTATTGTGTTGTTAATTGCCATGAAAATGATTACATAGGTAAGATTATAAAGGAGGGAAATTTACCAAAGTATAAAAATGTATCTTATATTTCTGCTAATGAAAAGGAGAGTTTCTCCCAAGTTTCCTCTATTGTTTCTAATGATAAACCAGGATATGTGGAGAAGCTTCATCCCCAACCACTCCCTCCTAAGGTTAAGAAGAAGAAAAAGAAGAGGAGGAGGAAGAGGAGCAAGAAAGAAGAAGAATGGGTATCAACCTAGCCTGAGCATATTCCTCCCATCAACTTTTATCCTAACGATTGTAAGTTTAAAGAAGAAGGTGAAGTTTATTGCCTTAATTATCATCTTGATGATACGTTCGTAGGTACTATTGAAGATGATTTTGATTATGATATGCATGTTACTTATTATGATTGGGAAAATGATGATAATGCTACTTATGATCTTGAAAATCTTTTTGGTACCAACTCTGAAAGTGATGATATGGGAAGCTCTAAGCTTGGGGATGATAGGATTGCAAATCCTTTACCCACTAATGATGTGATAATTGATAATTCTTTTGCTAGTAAGAATAAAGACAACATGTTTACAAATATAGTTGCTAGCAATGATAATGCTCTTCTCTACCACGATGATGTTATAACTCCAACCTATAGTGATTATAAAGGTACCTATGACATAAGGAGAAATTATCCTTATGAAACTTGTCATAATCATGGAGGGCATTACTCCCTTGTTGAACACCACCCTCCTACTACACAATTAATCTATAGTGTTCAAGTGGTTTATGATAGTCCTACTCCCACTATTACCAATGAGAAAGATTATGCTTATGTGGAGAGTAAGAGCACCTTTTTGCATGTGGATCATGGTAACAATGCTTTACGTCATGCTTATATTGTTGAGTTCATCCATGATGCCACTGAAATTTATAATGAGAGAGGGAGACTTGGTTCTAAATATCTTAATAATAAGAAGTTTCCTCTCTTTATGGTGAATATTTTGAAGTTATGCTTGTCTTGCCTTCCTATGCTAGTTGCTTTGTGCTTCAATTAATTATTCTATTGCAATATTCCTATGCATAGGAAGCATGTTAGGCTTAAATGTGTTTGGTATTTGCTTCTTGATGTTCTCTTTTGTTCTTCAGCTCTTATTCCTACGAGAGCATCATTAAAGTCTTAAGCCTATCTTTATGGCTATAAAGAAAGAGCTCTAGGGAGACAACCCTTGCTATGTTTACTTTCAGTTTTAGTGGTCTTGATGTTTGTTACTACTGTAGCAACATCATTGTATCTTTATTTTTCAGCTTTGTGCCAAGTTTAGCCTCTGATTGCAAAAAGTTCAAAAGTTGTGACGTGCTGTCCAGGAAACAGATTCTGTCCTTGGATAGAAAAATTCTTATAAAATCACACGATCATCTTTTTGGTCTGAATTGTTTCGACAGCGTGCTCTATATAATTTTATTTCGTGCGTCTGTTTTGAGTTTTTTGATTAGAGTTGCAGAAGTGCCCCGGAAAAATCATTTACTACCCGCTGTTCTGTTTTTCACAGATTCTGTCCTGTTTTGCCTTTCCTTCATTTTGCAAACCTAGAGCTTGCTTTTTCTTTGCAAAAACCTTTTGGCAATCTTGAGAAACAGTATAACTTCAAGAATATCTTTATTTCCAGCAAGGAAAAATTATTTTATTATGGGTACTAACCGCGATAATCAGATTATGATGAGTTATGTATGAAGGGAGTTTTCAAGTGTGCGAGGGAAGATGATAAAAAGATTCAGGAGTGTCAAACGCTCAAGCTTGGGGATGCCCCCATGCACCCCCAAGAAATATGCAAGGAGACTCAAGCGTCTAAGCTTGGGGATGCCCCCGTGCATCCCCTTCTCCATCAACATTATCAGTTCGTCCTTCGTTCCACTATATTTTAATCACTTCATGTGTTATGTGCTATGCTTGGAGCGTCTTGTTTTAGTTTCATTTTTAGTTTTCTTTAGCTTTGCTTGTTTTTCATAACGAGTTGGAACTCAACTTTCTTTGTGTGGGAGAGAAACACGCTCCACTTCAACCTAGAACACAACATAGAATTTTCATGTTTATCTTTGATGTGTGTGTTCTTTGTCTTTTAATAGTTACTATCATGTTCAGCTCTTAGTATTCATGCTTATCTTTTCAAAGAGATTTTGTTTAGTTGGTTGCTTGAACTCTCTTTAATTACCATGCTCACCTTATTAAGAGAGTTTGCTTCCGTTGCATTGGTTGATATATCTATGATAAAGATGCTACGTGCATAATGGCGCTTAGTAGTTCATGTTTTCTTGTGGTTAGTCTCAAATAGGTGGGGGATTCCCAATGTGTTATTGGAGTACCAACTTGATTTGTTTGCCTATGATGTGGTATGGTTTAGTAATATCTTCCTTCAAGAATTTATTTTTATTGACTTGGCGTATGCTCACGCATATTTAAGACTGTAAAGAAAGTCTATCAAGCCTTGATGATCTTTTGTTTCTGAGTAGCGATATAACTACCATGCCTGATGCAATGTTTCTTTGTCGCTCTGCATGATTATGACCGTCATTGCTCTTTTAGTTGGTCGCTCCCAGTCTTTTGCTAACCTCCACCTGTACTAAGCGGACTGACTGCTTGTGCATCCACATTCTTTTAATCCAGTTATGCCATGAGTCCACCATACCTACCTATATGTGGTATTTCACCGCCACTCCAAGTAAATTTACATGTGCTACCTTTAAAACCTTCATTTTTGCAATACATAGCTCATGGGAAAGTAGCTTAAAAACTATTGTGGTAAAGAATATGTCGCTTATGTATCTTATTTCTTATAAGTTGCTTGCTGAGCGGTATCCATGTTTCTGGGGACGCCATCAACTGTTACACTTTTGTTGAATATCATGTGAGTTGCTATGCATGTTCGTCTTGTCCGAAGTAAGGGTGATTTGCCATGAGTTGAATGGTTTGAGTATGCATATTGTTAGTGAAGAACATTGGGCCGCCAACCAAAGCCATGTATCATGGTGGAAGTTTTAGCTTGGACATTAATCCTCAACCTCTTATGAATGCTTAAGCATTAAAGAGGAGTCCATTATCTATTTTCTATGTTGTCCCGGTATGGATGTCCTCAAGTTGAGATCTATCAAAAACGAGAAATCAAATGCGATTTATATCCTTGGACCTTTGTACAGGTGGCATAGAGGTACCCCTTTGTGACACTTGGTTGAAACATATGTAATGCAATGATAATCCATGGAAATCCGAGCTAATTAGGACAAGGTGCGAGCACTATTGGTATTCAATGCATGAGGCTTGCAACTTATAGGATGTCTTATGCATAACACATATGAAGTATTACTACCGTTGACAAAATTGCTTCTATGTTTTCAAAATAAAAACTCTAGCACATGAGTAATCCCTGCTTCCCTCTGCGAAGGGCCATTCTTTTACTTTTATGTTGAGTCTCCACCTTCTTTTAAAGCACCAACTACTGAGAGCATGATTGTCATTCTGAGTGTAATGTGCATTGTCCCAAAGTAGCATTGTCTTTTGCATGATTGTGATATCGTTTATTCTGAAATCATTGTATCTAGTCATCACTTAAACCTTGAAGGTGCCCCTGCATTTATGTTTTGCTTCACTAAAGGGGGCAAGCTAGATATCACTTTATCATATTTGCATATCATGTTCATTGCAAATCTATTTGATGTTTCAGTATCATATTGTAAAACTTTCAGTTCTTTGTGATTTTCTCATGAGGCAACTTAATTACTACAGATTCATTGTCTCAGCAAGCTTTTGTCATATGACTATGAATAAGTCCTATATGGTTAATAGCATGTCACCACAGAAATTATTCTTGTTCTCATTTACCTACTCGAGGACGAGCAGGAATTAAGCTTGGGGATGTTGATACGTCCAAAACGTATCTATATTTTCTGCTTGCTCCATGCCTCTTTTGGGTGATATTGCTATGATATTTATACACTTCCATACACTTTTGATCATATTTGGACTAACCTATTAACTCAGTGCACCCCAGTGCCAGTTTCTGTTTTCGGCTGTTTTTGTATTTCAGGTTTTCACATTACGAGAACTGCCAGGAAAAATCCAGAAAAAATATATAAAAAATCAGCGTTCCAGGAGCTACCGTGCGGCCAAAGTACAGCCGGGGGGGACCCACAGGGGCTCTAGGCGGCCCACCCCTAGGCCGCGTCGGGGGGGGGGGGGGGCGCCTGGGCCCCCCAGGACTCCCCCGGTGACCCCCTTTCGCATATATTTAAGGTCCGTCGAGAAAACCCTGATTCCGGACCCCTTTTCTCCAGACGCGATTCCGATCTCCGCCGCCATCGCCATCAAGCTTCGGGGGACCAGAATTCCTGCGCCGGCACCCTGCCGGGATGGGGAAGTGCCCCCGGATTCATCTCCATCGACGTTGCTTCCTCCCTCCATGATGCGGGAGTAGTTCCTCCTCGGGGTTGAGGTTCTTACCAGTAGCTATGTGGTCAATTCTCTCTCCCATGATGTGATCTTCGTTGTGATCATAGGCTATGTTAATCTAGGGTGATCCCATGATATTTGCCCTTCCTCTATGTATTGGATTGATGTACTCACTTGTCTTTATCTAGTATAATCCCCGATACCAAGGTGACAGCGGTCTATTGGATATGGATTAGAACAATATTTTCATCAGTCATTTCCTCTCTTGTGTGTTGATTGAAGATTGATAGTCTCTTGGTGCTTGTCTTTGACTATCCTTTAGATATGTTGTGGAGATTGTGGGACTCTCTTTGGATGGTCGCGGTGACATTGGGAAATCCTTAGATTGAGAACTACGAACTTTGAGGTGTGCTTTTGTAGCCCTAAATAATTCTCGTCCTCTCTTGACCACGGAGGAATGACCTCCGGGTGCGTCTCCATTGCACGTTTTATGGGAAATATCATGTGATTCGATTATGTTAATGTTGTTGGGAGTTGCCACTAGTGAAAGTATGATCCCTAGGCCTTGTTTCCACCATTGCAATACCATTTGTGCTCACGTTTACCACTTGTTTGCTTGCTGCACTTTTTATTACATATTTATATTACTTTTCTTTGCCACTCCTATCATCCATATTTTACCATCTCTTCGCCGAACTAGTGCACCTATACAACTCCTAGTTGTATTAGGTGTGTTGGGGACACAAGAGACTTCTTGTATCTTAGTTGCAGGGTTGCTTGAGAGAGACCATCTTCAACCTCTACTTCCCTGAGTTCGATAAACCTTAGGTCATCCACTTGAGGGAAATTGCTACTGTCCTACAAACCTCTGCGCTTGGAGGCCCAACATAGTCTACAAGAGTAGAAGCGTGTGTAGACATCAAGCTATTTCTGGTGCCGTTGCCGGGGAGGTGAGCGCTTGAAGGTATATCTTTAGATCTTGCAATTAAATCTTTTTGTTTCTTGTTTTTATTTCACTAGTTATGCTTATGGACAACCTTGCTATTGGATCGTTGCTTGCGGGAAGACACCCCACACCTGTGGTGGTTGCTCCTCCCCCTACTGAAATTGTGCCCTATAAAATACCAGCTGGTATTATCGATTATGTTTTGGATGATCGTTATGCTGGAGACAGACATCCCGGTGAACACTTGCTATATCTGTCACAACTATGTTCATTATTTAAGCTTGTAGGTGTATCAAGGGAGTTTGTCATGAGGAAATTATTTGCCTTGTCACTGAAAGGAAAAGCATTGGAATGGTATAGGCTACTAAATGACTCTCACCTGCTGGAGTGGGAAGAGATCCAGTCTCTCTTTTATTCCAAGTTTTATCCTCTTCATGAAGTCCATGAGAATAGGAATTATGTTTATAATTTTTATCCTCATGACGGAGAGAGCATAGCTCAAGCTTGGGGGAGACTGAAAACGTTAATGCTAAAATGTCCTAACCATGGGCTCCCCAAAGATATGATTATTACTAATTTCTATGCGAGGCTTTCTCGACAGGATAAAGATTTGCTCGACGCTTCCTCTATGGGTTCTTTCACAAACAAAAAGATTGATGCTAAATGGGAACTCCTTGAAAGAATTCAACGCAACACTGAAGATTGGGAGATCGACAAAGGTAAAGAGTCAGGTATAATTTATGAGTATGATTGCATTATGTCCTTTGTTGAAACTACAAGTTTTAATAAGTTTAGTGCTAAGTTTGGGCTTGATTCTCAAGTCCTTGTTGATTTCCTCAAATCTTTTGCTTCACAACTTAATATGCCTAAGGAGGATTGGATCAAGTATCATAAACCTTTGAAAGAGACTTGCAAGGAAAATGAAATTGTTCATGATGATTGCAACATGCCGGAGTCTGTTGCCCTATGGCAGGCTCAGCGTCCCCGGCAACATCTTTGCCGGTGGCCACTTGGAGCTTGGCGGGAAAGTAGTTGTCAGGGCCTGATTTCCTTCGCTTGTTCTACTGTGTTGATGGTTCAACGGATGGTTGAGTTAATCGAAGCATAAAAGTACCTGGTTCCACATGTAGTTTGAGGGCTGCGCGCTTTGACAAGTAGTCGGCGATGTCGTTCTCCGCTCGGGGAACTGTCACACCCTGCATTTTGTAACATGTCATTTGCATTAATAAAGCATGAAAATTTAGGCCAACATTTTTTTTGGCATCATTTGGCTTTTATTTGGAATTAAGTTTTTCTCTTTGTGATTTTCAAGTGCTCTCTTAAGTAAACTACTCCCTCTTATATATTTCATCTCCTTACCCCAAACTTCTACCCAATGATCATACCAAGTGTATATAACAGTATAGTATTTTCTTATAAAAATAATTTGGACAAAAAGTATTTTTAAAAAAATAGTTTTCCAAAACCCCCTGAATTGAGGGTTGCACTGCAAGTGCTTGATTTAGGGTGAGAAAAATATTTCAAAGAGTATATTTGAAACCTATTAGATATAGGACTCCAAAAAACCACAAAAATATAATTTTAAAAGTTATCTTCCTTTTTTATTTAAAAGCTTTTTCTTAAGGCCAGAAATGGTCTTTAATAGGGGAAAATTATTTAACTATTTCAAAATTATTTGCCAATATTCAGGGAGACTCATAGGACATATATTGTCCATCTATAAGAGTTTCAACACTTGGTCATGTTCAAAATATTGGGAAAATCCCTCATAAACCCTTTCTGGATATTTCAAGCTTTTGAAATATTTACAAAGGAAATATTCTCTAAAAATTCTAGGGAAATTATATCATGTCATATATGACATATTTGATGATCTTGCCAAGCGCCATGCCTTGGGAAGCAAGAAAACGTCATCAAAACCCCTCAAAACCATTATGTCCATTTTTGAAGTTTGAGCAACTTTACATTGCCAAACTTGTCCAAATGCTCTCAAACTTGGTACACATGCTAGAATGGTCTAATAATGCATCTAGAACAAATGGCACAAGTTTTGGAGAAGGGTAACTTGATCAGAGTACCCCAAATCCATTTCTGTTCAGATTCAAATTTGAACAACTTTACATTACTAACTTTTTACTTGTGACCTCAAACTTTGTGGGCCTGATCACAACCCTAAATGATGACACTACACCAAGTGGTGCATCAAGGAGGGATGATTTGCTTAACTTAAACTTGGTAAATCCATTTCTGTTGATTTATAGGGTTCACCAATGTTACATTGGCAAGTTTCTTCAAATGAGCCCAAACTTGGTGGAATACCCTATTTCTATATACCATTCGATCCTGTTAAGTCTCATGTCTAGTGGAAATCATTTGATTGCTCAAAACCACATCAAACACCTTCTGGTGATTTTCCAAAATTACCACTTTCACCTCTTTCCTTGTTCTCCTTGAGCTAGGCTTTTACCACAGCTTCCCCAAGCCCCCTTGCACCTCCAGTAACTCTTCCCTGGCCTCAGCTCAATGATTGAGGGGGGGGGGGGTAAAACCCCATTTTACATTCTGGAAATCAATTTTCACCTTTCCCTCTTAGCCCTCTCTTCTTCTAGAAACTCTCCCTGGCATCCAATGCCTCTCCTACATAGTTTACTCCCCCCTAGAGCCAATGGACATGGTGGCCGCGCCCAGAGCGCGTGGGACACGGCCATGCCGGCCATATGGGCGCTCTGGAGCACGCTACAGTGCGCTCCCGCACTGTAGCCGCGACCTGCCCGAGGCGCCCGACCACCTAGGGCGTCGAGATGGTGTCTCCCGAGGCCGCCTCGACGTCCACGAAACGGCAGCCGATCGGCCCCCTCCTCCTTGTCCCTCCTCTCGCCCCAGTTCGCACGTGCGACGGCCACCCGAGAGCTCCAATGATCTTCCTCACACGCGCGATGCCCTGGCCTCCCCCTGCTCTCTCTCTCTCTTCTCTTCCCTGGCTCTGGACCGCATCTAGGAACGCCCCGGACACGGAACCAACCCCTCCCGAGCTTGTGGCAATGAGCAGGTGCTCGCCGGCGCACGGGTCCATGGCACCCGCCGTTCGCCTATGAAAGGGACTCCCCGCGCCCTCCTCTCCTCACCACTCACCCTCTCAATCCCTAAATTACCCCTACACCACTCACTCCTTTCCAGACGGGCCCGAGCTCGAGATCGAGCTCGAGCTCCACCGCCTCGGGTCGCCATTGACCTCAGGGTACATGCCGTCTCCGCCGCTCCTCTCCCTCGATCTGGAACCACAGCAACCCACTGATCATTTCCCCTCTTTCCCCCATTTCTTTTGCACCCAGAAACGGCCAGAACCACCCATGCCCGAAGCACCTCCGCCGCGTGACCTCGCCCGACCTCGCCATGCCCTGCATCGCCGCCGGTGAGCTCGCCGGCCCTCTGTCACAGGGTTAGGGATGACAGGCGGGCCCCGCTTGTCAGGCTCTCCTCTCCCTCGTCTTCCTCTCCTCTCGCCGACGCCTGGGCCCCGCTCGTCAGGTTTAAAACCTGGCGCGCGCTCAGGCACTAGTGCGCTGGGCCGCCTCTCTGGCTGGGCCTGCTGCGCTGCGGCTGTTCTGGCCCAGCAGGCATAGTGCCACTTTTCTTTTTCTTTTCTGTCTATTTTATAAAAATTCTTCTGGATTAAATATTTATCCAAATGAAATAATTCCAGTTCCTAAAAACTTGTAAAATTCCAACCTATTTAATGATATTACTTTCACACATATTCATGAACCTTTTCTGTACTGTTCAAATTTAAATCTAAATTTGAACACTAAAATCTCTGTTCAAAAATCCATGTACCCCATTCTATCACTCCAAATCCCAAACTAAGAATTTTTGCCATCTTAGTTTTTCCTCTAGTATTTTATAAAAATAAGTTGACATTTTCTGAGCACTTTGGTTTTTCTGTTTTATTATTGTCTTATTTTTCCGTTGTTCTATTGCGACGATTAGATACCGTGTTTGACGAGGTTGCTGAAGAAGAAGAAGGAGAAGGACTTGAAGGTTTTGAAGACCAAGCCAACCAAGGCAAGCATCCCTTTGACCATGTCTATGGAACCCTTTTTATGCATGTCATATAGCACCATATTGTTGTTGCAACGGAATCATGATGAGGTGGTAACCACTTTGTTGGTTTGCCACTGCACTTCCTCGTTGATACTTGCATTTGTGCATGACCCTACCTTCTTATGAGGGTTATGCCGGTGGGAGTAGATAGGTTGCTATAGTAGTGGATATGCAAGTGGAACGGGGATATGCATAAAGGTGAAAGCATAGTTCTTTCGAGGGACTCTTTCAAAAACCCCATCGGGTGTCACTTATGCCCGAGGGAGATGATGAGATGGGTAACCACTTGATGACGAAGTGGTGTACTGAGACAAGTGTGTGTGTGATGTTTTTCAAACGGATTGGTTTAAGTTGGGACCGTTATTCCAACTTTACATGCGTAACCACTCTACCCTTATATGGGAAAGGGCATTATTGATTACCTAGGATGATACTAGCATGGTGCCCGCATTACTAGTGACGGGAGTGACATGAGGTCACTCTCGGGACGGGGTCGTGTTTGATAGGCGGCCATGACTGTTTTCACAGGGCATCGAACACACCGTTGGTACCCCGTGCCCGTGGTATGTGAAATGGGAGCGAGGCTCCAAAAATCATAAGATGTGAAATGTGCGGCACGGGGGTTGCTACCAATCGAGTGGACTCCATATTAGTGTCGCCTAGGGAAAGATAGTGATCGGGTCCTTACCCCGGGTACTTGAGGTACCGCGGGTCGTGGATGACACGGAAGTTCCCGGATCTAGTGGGTAAAGTGTGCAACCTCTGCAGTGTGTAAAACTATTCGAATAGCCGTATCCACGGTCAAGGGCAGTTGGGTAACCGCTCTTGGGCTACGTCCAATGTTTGCGAAACCCTGTGTGTGTGTGTGTGAAAGCTCAGTTTGATTTAAGTCAAAAGGACTTGACAAGAAGAAAGAGATCATAACTTGGCTATGTTGATATCTGTAACCTATATTTCCTATGATGCATGCCTCAGATAGCTCATGTCATTGCACTCACAAATTTGCTCTCTGCAAACATATCCTATCTAGTATTATTTCATACCTTGTCATACTTGTTCCAAAAACATGGGTTGCTTGCGAGTACATTCAAAGTATTCGTTGGCCACTGGTTATTTAATTGGCCAGGCATGGAAGAGCAGGAATTTGAAGAAGAATTCAGTGGAGACAGATGGCATGGGTTCTACTTATCTACGAAGACTTCCGCTATTCGAGTTTATTTGCTATTCAGCCCATGAGGCTTTATCTATGTAAGACATGGCCATAATGGTCATAATTTGTGTAAGACGGTATGTATGGATGTAAGACTCTTGTTATTCAGCTTCTGTGTGTTCAGTGAGCATTGATCTTTGGGATCACTGTACACGTACATTCTGTGATCTCGACTCTCAAGTCGGGTTCCCCACAGGAACATGATCTGCTTGTATACCGTCAAAATGCTCCTCCAGCTTCCTCACTTCATCTATGTAGGCCTCCATCAACGAGCTCTGGTAATGTTTGTTAACTTGCTTGACAACAAGCTGCGAATCACCTCTGACGATGAGCTTCTTGATTCCGAGGTTTGCCGCGATCCTGAGACCGGCAAGCAGTCCCTCGTACTCGGTAGTGTTGTTCATTGACATCTCCTTGGGGAGGTGCATATGGACCACATACTTGAGGTGCTCTCCGGTGGGCGCAACGAGTACCACACCAGCACCGGCGCCTTGCAGCGAGAAAGCTCCGTCAAAGTACATAATCCAGTCATGACTTGTTTCCTTGCCAGGGAGAGTGGTGTCCTGGATCTCTTCGTCGAGCGTTGAGGTCCATTATGCAACGAACTCCGCCAAGACTTTACTCTGAATTGTGGAAGTGCTTTCAAACTTCAAACCAAAGCTCGACAGTTCCAAGGCACATTCCACAATCCTCCCGGTCGCATCTGGGTTATGCAATATCCACTGCAACGGGAGACGGGTGACGACGGTAATTTCATGTGCTTGGAAGTAATGACGCCGCTTCCTCGAGGCCACAAGGAGGCCGAAGAGCAATTTCTGCACACCGGAGTACCTTGACCTAGCCCCCTGCAAGAGGGAGCTGACAAAGTAAACCGGGTGCTGCATCATGTTCTTCTTTTGCACTACTTCATTCGGTTGCGTCGCTTCTGCCCCAGTGGCGTCAGGTTCTGTCATTGCTATTTCTTCCGCATTGACCTCTCTTTGGGCTACTAGCGCATCACTGACCACTTGATTCATCGTTGCTAGATATAGCAGCAACGGCTCTTGGGGCTTAGGCGCGACCAGTATTGGCGTAGATGAGAGGTATTTCTTCAAATCTTGTAGTGCTGCTTCGGCTTCTAGGGTCCACTCCATTGGGCCCGCCTTTTTCAAGATTTTTGAAAAAGGGAAGGGCATGCTCGGCAGATTTGGAGATGAATCTGCTCATGGCGGCAACGCAACCAGCAAGCCGACGCACATCCTTGATCCGCCTGGGTGCCTTAATTTGCTCGATAGCCTTGATCTTGTCTGGATTCGCCTCGATCCCACGCTATGACACAAAGAAACCGAGAAGCTTGCCGGAAAGAACGCCGAAGACACACTTCTCAGTGTTCAGCTTGAGGTTGATCTTGCGCAAATTCACAAACGTCTCTTCTAAATCCTGTATGAGCGTTGCCGTGTCCTTGGTTTTGACCACTATGTCATCCATATAGGCTTCCATATGTCTATGTAGCTAAGGCTCAAAACCAATTTGGACTGTTCTTGCGAATGTTGATCCAGCACTCTTCAACCCGAAAGGTATTCGTATGAAACAATACGTACCACATGGGGTGATGAATGCTGTCTTCTCTTCATCCTCTCTTGTCATGAAGATTTGATGGTATCCCGAGTAAGCGTCAAGGAATGACAACAGGTCACACCCGGACATGGAGTCTACAATCTGGTCAATGCGCGGCAATGGGAAAGGGTCCTTTGGACAGGCCTTATTGATGTCTGTGTAATCAATACACAGTCTCCACTTCCCATTTGCCTTGCGCACCACCACCGGATTGGCTAACCACGTTGGATGGAGTACTCCTCTCACCAAGCATGTCGTATCCATCTTCCTCATTTCCTATGTAATGAACTCTTGCCGTTCCAGAGCTTGCTTCCTGACCTTCTGCTTGATGGGCCGCGCGTGACGGCAGACAGAAAGATGATGCTCAATCACCTCCCTGGGAACGCCGGGGATGTCGGATGCTTGCCACGCAAACACGTTGACATTTGCCTGCAGGAAGGTGACGAGCGCGCCTTCCTATTTGCTATGGAGGGTGGAGCTTATGGTGAAAGCCTCTCCCGTGCCATCCTCCTTGACGGACACCTTCTTGGTTTCTGGTGGTGCAACTCTAGATTTCTTGCTCTTGCCGGTGGAGCAACCTAGCACGTCCTCGGCGTGAGCACTGCACTCCGAAGAAGTGCACTTGCCAGAGTGGGAGCGAGAGGTCTTACCGGTCTTCTTCCCTCCCGGGGCTTCAGCGGAAGCAGCAAGTGCCTTGGCGACAGTCGTTGCAACTGCGTCCCAGTAAAGTTGATCAGTGCATCCTTCTGTAGGATCGAAAGTAGGTCTAGAGGGGGGGTGATTAGACTACTTGACAATATAAAATTTCTGTCTTTTATCAAGGACAGATTTTGGCAATTTCACAAACAAGATCAGTTCAAGTAACACCCTACACATGCAATTCTAGAGTATATGCAGCGGAAAGTAAATTGCACATGTAAAAGAGAGGTGGAGAAGATCAAACGCAGTTTGGTGACACGGAGATTTTTGTCGTGGTTCCGATAGGTGGTGCTATCGTACATCCACGTTGATGGAGACTTCAACCCACGGAGGGTAACGGCTGCGCGAGTCCACGGAGGGCTCCACCCACGAAGGGTCCACGAAGAAGCAACCTTGTCTATTCCATCACGGCCTACGCCCACGGAGGACTAGCCTTACTCGGGGTAGATCTTCACGAAGTAGGCGATCTCCTTGCCCTTACAAACATCTTGGTTCAACTCCACATCATCAAGACGGAGGCTCCCAAGCGACACCTAACCAATCTAGGAGGCACCACCCCCCAAAAGGTAATAGACGGTGTTGATGATGATGAACTCCTTGCTCTTGTGCTCCAAGTGATAAACTCCCCAACACTCAACTCTCCTCACTGATATGGCTGTGGTGGAAGAAAGATTTGAGTGGAAAGCAACTTGGGAAGGCTAGAGATCAAGTTTCATATGGTAGGAATGGAATGGCTTGATCTCAACACAAGGGTAGGTGGTTCACTTCTCAGAAAGTGTATGGTAGAAGTGGTGGTACTTTCTGATGGCTCTCCTAACGAATGAGGAGGGGGTGGAGGGGTATATATAGCCTCCACACAAAATCCAACCGTTACACACACATTTGACCAATCTCGGTCAGACCGAAGTGAAAACTCGGTCAGACCGAAAGTTCAAATATAGTGAACGTTGGGATTTTCGGTGGGACCGAAAATACCATCTCGGTGAGACCGAAGTGAGTCAAAGGTTAGGGTTTGCCATTTCGGTGAGACCGAAAACATAAACTCGGATATTCCGAATTGATGTCAACTGACCACAGAAGGTTGGCAGCCCTTTTTCGGTGAGACCGAAACTCAGAATCGGTTTGACCGAGAAGCTAGGGTTTGGAGAAACAACTGAAGTGGTTCATCTCGGTGGGACTGAGTTGGAGAAATCGGTGTGACCGAGATGTTAGGGTTTGTGTTAAGTAGTGAATAGTGCTGATAGTTGAGGGAGTTAGATCACCAAGCACTTGAGCAACAAGAACATTAACACAACCTCATCCCCTTTTAATAGTATTGGCTTTTCCTATGGACTCAATGTGATCTTTGATCACTAAACCAAAAATGGAGTCTTGAGCTTTTGCCAATGCTTGTCTTAGCATTTTGAGGGGTCCACTTCTTCAGACATTTCCATACCCATATCATCGAACTTCTCTGAAATGATTCTCAAGATAATATTAGTTCAATGATATATATGTTGTTATTAATTACCAAAACCACCCGGGGATTAGTTGCACTTTCAATCTCCCACTTTTTGGTAATTGATGACAACATATAGATCAAAGCTTCGACAAAAGATATAATCAATGAATAATATCGTCGCTTTGAGAAGTATGTGATAAACAAGAGCTCCCCCTAAATTTGTGCATTATTTAAAATTTGCGTTTGAATGCAAATGCACAATCGATTAGGATTATGGGTCACTCTTCAATGTCACATACATCTTGGTGGAGCGCACAAAATGATAAGAATGAATAACATGCACTTAATCACCAAGACAAGAGTAAATAGCCATACAATAAGGAATAGCACAGGATAAGCAATAAGCACACATTAAAGCATAGTATGGCTAAGCACTCATTAAGGTAGCATCAAACGTAGTAGCAAGCACACACAAAGTATCTGGAACCAAAAGAAACCAATGTATCACAGGGAAAACCGGCAAAAGAACGAAAAGACGAAAGAGCACTCTCTCTCTCGAAGCCCTATGATCTATAACAATTTCTCCCCCTTTGGCAACAAGTTACCAAAAAGTTCGAAAAGGTATAGAGCTAAACGTCACTGCGGGCTCGGCTGGCGGCTCCCGTCTGGGTCGATGTCGGTGTAGAGATAGCTGCGTCGGCGAAGACTTCTGCTGATGTCTGCGCTGGAGGAGTGGATGCTGGAGCTGGAGCTGTGGCTGGAGCTGAAGTAACTGGGATAGCTGCAGACCTGGATCCTCTGGGAACCGGAGCAGTCTGGCGATGAGAGTCCTGGACTATATCATCCTGCATAAGCTCTGCTCTCTCTTGCCTAGTCTCCTCCATGTCTGCCTCAAGCTTGTTGACAGACACTTGAATCTCAGTCAGCTTCACGTCTAGAGCGTGGATCTTGTCCTCGACAATCCTCTCAAGGCTCTCCTGAGATTGCTCAATGCTGGCCAGGCGTTGTTCAATTCTCTGGGTTGCTTCAAGGATTTGCTCTCCAAAGCTCTTTGGCTTAGCTGCTGCTGCTGCTGCCTCTCTGTCAGCTTTGGCTTTCTTTGCAGCTTCGATCTTGGCTTGCCCTTCAACTGAGGTGGGATCCTCTTCATCCATCACAACTACGTTGTCCTCATGCTCTGGCTGCAGTGGCAAGTGCTTCCTATCCAACATGAATTTGCCCGTGCCAAACTTGGCGTTGATAAGCATCTGTATCTGCGGAGCAAACCCACATGACCTCTTCTGGTCAGCTGCAGTCCTCTTAATGGTCTCAACCATCAAGTCCATCACCTTAAAAGGTGCCTTCTCATCGAGAATGTGCAGCATGTTGATAGAATAGCCTCGTATCATCCGGTGGTCACCTGACTTAGGCATCAAAGTATGCCTCAGAATAGTGTTAGTGGTGGTCAGACCTGCCTGGAGATAATACACTGAGCCGAGCTTCCATCCTTCCAAATCAGCAGCTGGGATCTCCTTGTACATATTCTTCATGGAATCATGACTCTTCTTAGGAATCCCATAGACATCAATGTCGTCCTCTCTCTGCACTGGAGCGTTCAGAAGTTCTGCCCATTCTGCAACAGTTGAAGAAAACCTTTGACCTTCAGTCATCCAGGTGATCTTTCCATCAGGATAGAAATGGGCTGTGGCATAGAACTGCATGATCATCTCGTCATTCCAGGCTGTCAGTTCTTGACCCACAAAATCAGCAACTCCACATGCAGTGAAGCTCTCATGCACATGGGGAAAGAAGTCCCGATGCTCTCTGCTGTCAATGTACTTCCAGTCAACATACCTGGTGTCAGCAACAATGGGCTTCTTATCCATTAGAACGGTCTCATAGAAATCCTGCTGCTCTCTGGTGTGGAATCTGGGGTCCACAGCAGTCCTTCTTCTTACGGCATATGGATCAGACTGTCTCCATAGCCTGAGACCTTTGTCCTTTCTTGCCTTCATATCCTCAGCTTGAGGATGAGCATCATTGTGGAGTGGCAACTTGGGACGGAGCTTGAGCAACACATGCTCTTCATCTGACTCAGAAGGTGGCATCTCACCTTTGTTCTTCTCAGAAGCTGGAATGCTTCTGGTTGTCCTCTTGGGCTTGGCTGGAGCTGCCTTGGCTGGAGCAGGCTTCTTGGGCTTGGAGGAGGCTTGAGCCCGAATAGCATCACCCATGAACTTAGCTTTCTGAGGAGGAGGCTGGGGTGCATCTTCTTCTTCTTCTTCTTCAGCAGCATCAACTTGAGGTTCAGCATAAACAACTCTCTTCCTCTTGGAAGTCTTCTTCACCTTGCTTGGAGCAGGCTCTTCCAAGTTGAGCTTCTTGGCAACTGCAGACTGCTTCACTTTGCTCGTGCCTTTCTTTGGCTGCTGCCCTTGGAGCTCTTTGGCAACCACTTGCCTCTTTGGCTTGGAGGTAACTTCCTCAGCAACGAAGTCGGAATCCTCAGAATCAGAAGTTCTCTACTTCCTTGTTCTCGTAGCAGCAGGAGGCAGACCACTAGGGGTGCTCCTCTCACCATCATCACTAGAGCTGCTAGCCTCAGGACTTGTACCTGCCTCTGGAATCTCAGCAAACGGTGACTCAGACCTGTTCTGGCTGTCACTGACATCTGACATGGCTGAAAACACCTGTGAATAGATAAGGTATAGGCAGAGTAGAAGAGTTATCACAACTGCAGAAGTTTTTGCAAAAAAATGAGTTAAAAACTTAGTTTTGAGTTTTCACAGAATGTATTTCGGTCAAACCGATTTCAAGTTTCGGTGTAACCGAAGTGTTCAACAGAACCTACACACCACTTTCGGTCAGACCGAAATGGGTTTCGGTCCTACCGAAAACTTAGGGTTTCACAGAAACTTCAATTCGGACATTCCGATTTTCACAACTCGGTCAGACCGAGCTATGTAGTGCAATGGTCAGAGACCAAATCGGTCAGTCCGAGTTTCAGGAATCGGCTTCACCGAGATGCATTCCGTGGAAACCTAAACCTAAGAATTTTCCTCGAAACTAAACGATCTGAACAATGTATTGGGAACATATCAAACGTGGATTGAATCAGGGCAGTCCTATCATGCAAGAATCAGAAGTGGAGCATGAATAGGGATCGGGACACACCCTAACTTGGTGGTGTCCCTCTACGGCGGCAACGGAGGAGAAGATTACCGTTGACGGCGGCGGAGACCTGCGGCAAGGGCACACAGGCGACGAAGGCGACGATCCTTAGATCAGGGCGGCGGCAGCAGGGGTCTTGGAGGGCGAACGGTTTGAAAGGAATAGATCGCGCGCAGCCCTCAGTATATATAACCCCGTACTGTCGGTGGGACCGAGTTGAAAAACTCGGTGTCACTGAGATGTATTTCTGCTGTGCAGTTACACATATCGGTCAGACCGAGATTTTGAACTCGGTTTCACCGAGATGAAACCTAGATCAATCTAAGTGTTTCGGTTGGACCGAGATTGAGAAGCCGGTCAGACCGAAATAGACTTAGAAGGTTTTGGAAGTCAGCCTTAGACGAATCGGTGGTTCCGAGTGCTCCTCACTCGGACTGTCCGAAAAAGACTTGTTCAAAGTTGTGATATAAGCATGAATAGAATTTTGAGACAAGATAGCAT
The DNA here is from genome assembly GCA_902687465.1 of Secale cereale. NCBI lineage: Eukaryota > Viridiplantae > Streptophyta > Magnoliopsida > Poales > Poaceae > Secale > Secale cereale. The sequence goes on from LR738709.1 coordinate 185,127,777, forward strand.
AGATAGCTAGGGAAAGTGCTTAGGCATTCTTGTCCATCCATTTGGCCAGAAAAGGAAACCAAAACAATCAAAACAACAAATGGATGTCCTTGAATGGATAAAATCATGCATCCAACATGCTCACACAATAAGATAGCAACTTAAATATGTGTCAAACATGCACAACCAAAACTCTAGCTACTAGCACACAATTTGTCGATGACTAGGTCATCTATATATGAGTATATTGACTTAGGAGTCAAATGAGAACATTTGATCATAGGTCATACTCATCGTTTAAGCACAAGTGGGGTTACCACTTTTACATAAAGCATTTATGTGTTCACATCATTTGGAGATGCTTTTAGCTCAATTTTTAGAGCAAAGCTCCCCCTAGATGTGAGAACCCCTTTTAAAGGGTCAAACTAACCTTGGGTTGTCGTAGAAGACTTCATGTAGATGTTGAAGATGTGGATGCTCAATGTTGATGTAGACCATCAAGAGTTAGGAGCAATCCTTTGGATTAGGGCACTTTCAATACCTACATGGGTTAGTCCCACAAGGAACAAACAAGAATATCCATAGACATAGAGTGAAGTACACAAAAGATGATGTCCATGAAACCAATGATTACCTTGTCCCTTGACTTACCAACAAGAGGGTTTGTGACTCCATGAACAAGTGCATGATGTGGAAGTTGATTGCACAAGTTCTTGCCAAAATGAATATGAGTGAGGTTTGTTGGCGGAGTCACCCTCAAGAACCTACTAGTTCTTCTTCTTTGGGATCCACATCATCTTGATGGGAATCCTTGGTGTTGTAGTTGAGCTTGACGAAGTAGAACTTGATGTGTCCTTGGGAACCCACTTGACCATGGCTTGAGGTGCTTCAATGAATGCATCAATCTCTTCTTGAAGCTTGTCCTTGGCCTTTAGCTTGTGGTCTTGTGGTGGAAGGTCATCTTGAGCTTGTTCCACATTGGAAGAAGTAGGATCATACTTCTCCTTTTGTGAAACAAACTGTGGAGTAGGGTATTGGCCTTCTTCCCACTCAACACCTTTGGCGTTGAACTTTCGCTCAAAACCAATCCCTTGATTCTTCCGGTGTCTTCCTTGTTTGCGAACAATCTCCTCAAAGTTCTTGCTTCCGGCAAGACTCTTGTAGACACCTTTCTCTATGATTTCCTTCAATAAGCTATTTTCTTGCTCAAGTGTAACTTGGCTTGAAACATTGTTAGTGGAATCAAGAGAACTACTAGAAGTAACAACATTAGATTTAACATTGTTATTGTTACTACTAGAGGAAGAATTTTTCTTATGCTTGTCATGCTTAGTCTTAATAAGTGGCAAGAAATTAGACAAGAGAAGTCGTTTGGCAAGATATGAAGAACTCTTCTTTCGAAGATCGTCATTGATCGCTTTTAGAAACTCATGTTCTTGCTCTAGAGTGAGCTTCTCGAAGCGTAGCTTCTCATGAGATCTTAGGAGCTCTCTATGATCTTCTTGAGTTGTTTCATGAGCTAACTTAAGAGTGTTTAGTTCTTTAGTTAGACGCTCAATCTCCTTCATAGCATTGTCATTCGACTCTTCTCGACTATAAAGACTACTAGCATTTTCATTATTACTAAGCTCACTAGATTTATCATGCAAGAGCTCATCTTCACCAAGCAAGTCATCCTCATCACTATCAAAGTCAATGAATTCAGGGTGTGTTACCTTGGGGCCTTTAGCCATGAAGCATCTTCCAATTCCCTCATTTGGTGAATCAAATAAGTCGTAGGAGTTGGAGTTGGAGGATACGAGTGCAAGTCCGGCAACACCTTCATCTTGACTATAGTCGGAGTCGGAGTGATAGCCTCCATCGGATTGACTGTCAGAGTCGGAGCCAGAGACCCATTCACCAACATGAGCTTGATGTCTTCTTCTTGTGTAGCTCCTTGATGACTTGTCTTTCCTCTCCGAATCCTTGCTTCTCCGAGAAGGTCTTCGTTCATAACGATCATCTCTACTCCTTCTCTCTCTCCGAGGTGACTCATCTCTTGCTTTTCTTCTTGGAGACTCTTCTCTTCTCTTGTGGGGAGCCGTACACTCATTTGAGAAGTGTCCGGGTCTTCCACAATTGTAGCAGTTTCGATCACGACTAGAAGATCTCTTTCCATCATATGATCTAGACTTTGAGCTTCTTTCTTTGCCTCTATTCTTGTAGAACTTGTTGAAGTTCCTGACCATTAGGCTTATGTCTTCATTGGAAACTAACTTGTCACTTGAGGTAGTCGGAGCATCACTTGTAGCTTTGTAAGCACCACTTGACTTGTTGTGAAGCTCTTCCTTATCCTTAAGTGTCATCTCATGAGCAACAATCCTTCCAATGACTTCAGTTGGCTTGAGAGTCTTGTAGTTTGGCATCATTTGGATCAAAGTGCACACGGTGTCATACTTTCCATCCAAAGCTCTGAGAATCTTCTTAATGATGAATCGGTCGGTCATTTCTTCGCTTCCTAAGCCAGCAATCTCATTTGTGATGAGAGCAAGCCTAGAGTACATTTCAGCGACTCCTTCACCATCCTTCATCTTGAACTTGTCAAGTTGACCTTGAAGAATATCTAGCTTTGATTCCTTCACAGATTCAGTACCCTCGTGCATTTCAACCAAAGTATCCCAAATCTCTTTAGCATTCTCAAGACGGCTGATTTTGTTGAACTCTTCGGGACACAAGGCATTGAAGAGAATGTCACAAGCTTGAGCATTGTTTTGCAACATCTTCAATTCTTCGGGTGTAGCTTCGCGATCCGGAACTTTTCCTTCTTCAAAGAAGTCACCTTGCATGCCAACACAAATAATGCCCCATGCGGCTGGGTTATGACCAAGAATATGCATTTTCATTTTATGCTTCCAACTAGCAAAATTTGTACCATCAAAGTAAGGACCTCTACGATAATTACCCTCACTAGACGCCATACTCTCCTAGGTTGTGAAACCAAGCTTATGGAGTCCAATGCAATGGAAACCAAGGCAATGGAGACCAAAGCTCTGATACCACTTGTAGGATCGAAAGTAGGTCTAGAGGGGGGGTGATTAGACTACTTGACAATATAAAATTTCTGTCTTTTATCAAGGACAGATTTTGGCAATTTCACAAACAAGATCAGTTCAAGTAACACCCTACACATGCAATTCTAGAGTATATGCAGCGGAAAGTAAATTGCACATGTAAAAGAGAGGTGGAGAAGATCAAACGCAGTTTGGTGACACGGAGATTTTTGTCGTGGTTCCGATAGGTGGTGCTATCGTACATCCACGTTGATGGAGACTTCAACCCACGGAGGGTAACGGCTGCGCGAGTCCACGGAGGGCTCCACCCACGAAGGGTCCACGAAGAAGCAACCTTGTCTATTCCATCACGGCCTACGCCCACGGAGGACTAGCCTTACTCGGGGTAGATCTTCACGAAGTAGGCGATCTCCTTGCCCTTACAAACTTCTTGGTTCAACTCCACATCATCAAGACGGAGGCTCCCAAGCGACACCTAACCAATCTAGGAGGCACCACCCCCCAAAAGGTAATAGACGGTGTTGATGATGATGAACTCCTTGCTCTTGTGCTTCAGATGATAAACTCCCCAACACTCAACTCTCGTCACTGATATGACTGTGGTGGAAGAAAGATTTGAGTGGAAAGCAACTTGGGAAGGCTAGAGATCAAGTTTCATATGGTAGGAATGGAATGGCTTGATCTCAACACAAGGGTAGGTGGTTCACTTCTCAGAAAGTGTATGGTAGAAGTGGTAGTACTTTCTGATGGCTCTCCTCACGAATGAGGAGGGGGTGGAGGGGTATATATAGCCTCCACACAAAATCCAACCGTTACACACACATTTGACCAATCTCGGTGAGACCGAAGTGAAAACTCGGTCAGACCGAAAGTTCAAATATAGTGAACGTTGGGATTTTCGGTGGGACCGAAAATACCATCTCGGTGAGACCGAAGTGAGTCAAAGGTTAGGGTTTGCCATTTCGGTGAGACCGAAAACATAAACTCGGATATTCCGAATTGATGTCAACTGACCACAGAAGGTTGGCAGCCCTTTTTCGGTGAGACCGAAACTCAGAATCGGTTTGACCGAGAAGCTAGGGTTTGGAGAAACAACTGAAGTGGTTCATCTCGGTGGGACTGAGTTGGAGAAATCGGTGTGACCGAGATGTTAGGGTTTGTGTTAAGTAGTGAATAGTGCTGATAGTTGAGGGAGTTAGATCACCAAGCACTTGAGCAACAAGAACATTAACACAACCTCATCCCCTTTTAATAGTATTGGCTTTTCCTATGGACTCAATGTGATCTTTGATCACTAAACCAAAAATGGAGTCTTGAGCTTTTGCCAATGCTTGTCTTAGCATTTTGAGGGGTCCACTTCTTCAGACATTTCCATACCCATATCATCGAACTTCTCTGAAATGATTCTCAAGATAATATTAGTTCAATGATATATATGTTGTTATTAATTACCAAAACCACCCGGGGATTAGTTGCACTTTCACCTTCTTGTCGGAGGGGACGGTGATGATGGTAATCGGCCCAGGCATCTTTAGTGTGTTATAGGCGTAATGTGATGCTGCCATGAACTTGGCTAACGCTGGGCGGCCGAGGATCCCGTTGTAAGGCAAGGGGATCTCAGCAACATAAACCCTCTTTGTCGTATAGTTCAGCTCGTCTCTGAATGTCACGGGTAACGTGACTTTACCGTTCGGCTGAATCCTTGCCGGGTTGACCCCTTGAAACGTGCCAGTCTCTTTGAGGTCTCCATCAGGAATCTGCAGCCTTTTGATCACAATGGGCGAGATCAAGTTCAGACCGGCCCCGCCATCAACCAGCATTTTTGTCACCTTGAGGTTGCGTATTGTTGGTGAAACCAATAATGGCAAACACCCGACTGCAGTTGTGCGATCAGGGTGATGCTCAGTTTCAATAATGATAGGTGTGCTGGACCACTTCAGCAACTTCTGGGCATCGACGATGGTTCTGCTGCTATGATCTCATGCGCCCACTGCTTGAGCTGGCGGTGAGAGGTGTGCAGAGAGGCACCACCATCGACGCACATTGTCTCCATAGCTTTCTGGAACTCTTGCTCGCCGGACTCGTCGTACTCATCATGATCATCGTCTTCTTGCTTCTTGTCGCGGCCTCGGGCGGGCCTTTCTTGTTGGTTATTCTTGCCGCGGTTGCCAGGCTAGCCACCACTCTTCTTGCCGGATCCTTCAGCACCATGTTGGCCCTTCTCCTTATCCCGCCTTCCATATTCGACTTTCTCCATCTCTGCGAGCTGCTCGACTAGCCGGCAGTTCTGGAGGTCATGGCCCTTGGTGCGGTGAATCTTGCAGTATTGCTTGTCGTAGCCTCCTGGCTTGTCGGCAGCCGCCAAGGCCCGACACGCGACACACCAGGAAACTTCCTTGTCGGGGTCGCCTGCCTTGGTCTTCTTGGCAGCGTTGGCGTCATGGACCCCTCGATTGCAAGAACGACCTTGCCCTTGCGTTTCTTGTTGCAGCGTCGTCCCTTCTTCGCCGGGGCGACGGCGTCTTCGTCTGAGGAATCATTTTCCACACCGGCGTCTTTGCCAGGGTACTTCCTTCTCTCTTCGGACCGAGCGCATCTGTCGACCAGAACATAGAGTTCGGCCACATCCTTGACCTTATTCATTGCCAGCTATTCACGCATCTTGTGGTTACGCACATTCTGATGGAATGCGCTGATGACTGCGGCGGGATGAACATCTGGGATGTTGTACTGCACTCGGCTGAATCTCTGTATGTACTTGTGTCGGAGATATTGACCACGTGTGTCTTCATCGACCACCCATGGTGTTTTAAGACAAAAAGGCCACATACCATCCTTCGGCCACCTGCGCATCAGGACATCTCCTAGGACCACCGGGCCTAGGAGCCGGCTGCCAGCAGGCGGCAAAACACTAACAGGCGGCTGCCTAATGACCGACATATGGCAGGCGGCCCCGTACCTCCCCCTCAGAGCATGCACTAGAGATTTGCGGCAAGACTAAAGCATGGCTACAGTTAAGCCTGCCCCCCCCCAAACCAAAGTAGCATGGCTACAGTGTGAGTGTACCTCGCGGACACTCCCTGATCGGCGCATCACTGTAGCCATGTTACCCGTGACCTCGCTTTGGTCAGAGGAGGCCACGATCCCACTACTCGGAGGCGGAGTGGCCTGCAGGCGGCAGGCCCCACCTGTCAGCGAGCCACCAGGAGGCGGCCGACTTCTGGTAGACGGCCTAGCGAATGGGCCGCCCTGTAGCATACGGCCAACCATTCCCTTGAAGTCTCAACCCCTTCAAGATGACAGGATGGGGCATGGCAACAGTGTATGACCACGAGGCGGCGGCACTGTAGCCACTCTCTCCCCGACAGTGCCTCCGTCAGCGGGAGGACGTAAAAAGTGGAAAGCAGTCATTGTGGCCCATAGGCGGTGGACCCGCGGGATGGACATGCCTCTGATAGCCGGCAGGACCCGCAGGCGGCGGGACCCATCTATCGGCGGAAGAGCCGGCGCCCAGAGATGATGACGGCCGGGACCCACACCCGGCCAGGTTAGCAATGTAGCCATGGGTGGTAGGCCTATATAAACCCCTAGGGTCCTCCATGCGGAGGGGTGAGACTTTGAGAAATACACAGAGAGAGATAGGGAAGAAACCCTAGCGACAACTCACATTCCCTGAAGGAGAAGAAAGGGCTAGCCTTGCTTATCTTCCTCCTCTAGACGACACAGCTCAAGGAGCAACCTTGTAGCTACCATATTGATGATAGTCATGATGCGGAGTCCCCGCAGAGCAGGACTAGGGGTGTTATCTCCACAGGGAGCCCCAAATCTGGGTAAGATCCGTAGGCGTCCAAAGTATCGCCTTATGCCGCTTCCCGGGCTTGGCGACGTTCTCTTGTCCCCATGCATGATAATCCATCCTTTGGCATATCTCGCACCAAAACCCCGACATTTGGCGCCCACCGTGGGGCAAGGTGCACCGTCGTCCGAAGACATATTCTGGATGGGAACTTTGTTCCTCCCTAGCAAGCATAGCCAGCACGGCACGCCTAATGGCGTGGATGACGGGGCACTTTGCAGCGCCGAGGCCACATGCACCACGGGCAAGCTCGCTGATCTTCTCGGAGGTCCAACTCCACGACGAGCCCTCTCCGGTCGCAGAAGTGGTCGGCTCGGAGAGCTTCCTCATCGAGCTCCTCGACAAGCTCCACATCGTCGATGAGCTCGCCTTCGACCTGGAGTCCATTGACTCCTCCGATCCCCCCGTCGATATGGTCATCGACCCCGACACGGCATCCGCCGACGTCTTCCCCGACCACGTGGTGGTCATCATTGATCCCCTCCCCCTTGCGACCTGCGACACAAGTGTTAGCACCGCCACGGAGGTGCTGGCCGCCAGCCACGACGAGCCCTCCACCGGCTCTGGTCAGGACCCGCTGTAGGCAGCAATGCGGAGCCTCTCCACTCCCATCGCCACGGGAACAGACGGTGTGGTGATGGAAACACTCCGCATCTTGCTCCACGACAACGCCAACAAGTTGGCTGCCATGCAACGCCTCAGTGAAGCCTACCGCCGTGAGATCGACCGCGCCGTAGGCGGCATGCCGGCTGCTGGCGAGCCCAGCTGAGCTGGTGCCGTCCGGGATGGAGGCGGAGCCCTCGCCAGTAAGCTGGGAGCCACGTGTCCGGTTTAAGCTGCCCCATTGGAGAACCTAAGAGCTGCCCAGGCGGCAGCAGATGAGATGGACCATTTGAAGGGGGATGAGCTTCAATGCATGACGCAGCGCGTCCAGAAGCTCCTCGACACGGCGACCGAGCAGTAGGAAGCTCGCTGATAACCCTAAGTGTAGGGGATCGCAACAGTTTTCGATGGTAAAGTATTCAACCCAAATTTATTGATTCGACACAAGGGGAGCCAAAGAATACTCTTAAGTATTAGCAGCTGAGTTGTTAATTCAACCACACCTGGAAACTTAGTATCTGCAGCAAGATAGTTTAGTAGCAAAGTAATATGATAGTGGCGGTAGCAGCAATAAAAGTAACGATAGTGTTTTTGTAGTTTTTGTGATAGCAACAACGGAAAATTAAATAAGCAACTAGCAATATGGGAAGAGCTCATAGGCATTGGATCAGTGATGGGGAATTATGTCGGATGCAATTCATCATGTAGAAGTTATAACCTAGGGTGACACAGAACTAGCTCCAGTTCATCAATGCAATGTAGGCATGTATTCCGAATATATGCATACGTGCTTATGGGACAGACCTTGCATGACATCTTTTGTCTTACCCTCCAGTGGCAGCGGGGTCCTATTGGAAACTAAGGGATATTAAGGCTTCCTTTTAATAGAGTACCGGACCAAAGCATTAACACATAGTGAATATATGAACTCCTCAAACTATGGTCATCACCGGGAGTGGTCCCGATTATTGTCACTTCGGGGTTGCCGGATCATAACACATAGTAGGTGACTATAGACTTGCAAGATAGGATCAAGAAAACACATATATTCGTGAAAACATAATAGGTTCAAATCTGAAATCATGGCACTCGGGCCCTAGTGACAAGCATTAAGCATAGCAAAGTCATAGCAACATCAATCTCAGAACATAGTGGATACTAGGGATAAAACCCTAACAAAACTAACTCGATTACATCATAGATCGCATCCAACCCATCACCGTCCAGCAAGCCTACGATGGAATTACTCACGCACGGTGGTGAGCATCATGGAATTGGTGATGGAGGAAGGTTGATGATGATGACGACGATGATCTCCACTCTCTGGAGCCCCGAACGGACTCCAGATCAGCCCTCTCGACAGAGATTAGGGCTTGGCAGCGGCTCCAGATCAGCCCTTTCTCCTTGATTTTTCTCTCCCCGAAAGTGAATATATAGGATCTGGGGATACGTCGGTGGAGCACCAGGGGGCCCACGAGGAAGGGGGCGCGCCCTAGGGGGGGGCGACCCTCGTGGACAGGGTGTGGGCAACCTGGTCTGGATCTTCTTGCAGATATTTTTTTATATTTTCCAAAATAAATCTCCGTGGAGTTTCACGTCATTCTGAGAACTTTTTATTTCTGCACAAAAACAACACCATGGTAATTCTGCTGAAAACAGCGCCAGTCCGGGTTAGTTCCATTCAAATCATGCAAGTTAGAGTCCATAACAAGGGCAAAAGTGTTTGGAAAAGTAGATACGTTGGAGACATATCAACTCCCCGAAGCTTGAACCTTTGCTTGTCCTCAAGCAATTCAGTTGATAAATTGAAAGTGATAAAGAAAAACTTTGACAAACTCAGTTTGCTCTTGTTGTTGTAAATATGTAAGCCAACATTCAGGTTTTCAGCAAGATCGTGAACTACCACATTCACAATAACTTTTAGGTCTCAAGTCTACTTATATCAATGGCATAATCAACTAGCGAGCAATAATGATATAACAAGATGGTATCTCGCTAGCCCTTTCGTAGAACGCAGAACATAAATGCAGAGCACCTTTAAAGATCAAGGACTGACTAGACATTGTAATTCATGGTAAAGAGATCCAGTCATGATCATACTCAATGCAAGTTAATAGTAATACATGCAATGATAGAGGTGCTCTCCTACTGGTGCTCTTTGATAAGAGGATGATGAGACGGCATAAAAGTAAATAGATAGGCCCTTCGCGGAGGGAAGCATGGATTTGTAGAGGTGCCAGAGCTTGATTTTTAAATAGAGATGAATAACATTTTGAGCGTTATGCTTTCATTGTCAACATAACAACCAAGAATCTCGATATCTCCCATGCTACGCACATTATAGGCGGTTCCCAAACAGAATGGTAAAGTTTATACTCCCCCAACCACCAACAAGCACACTCCACGTCTAGCCCGAAACAATGGGTACCGTCCAAACCAGCAACAACCCTCAGGGAGTTTTGTTTAATTATTATGATTTTGAGCATGGGACTAGGCATCCCGGTTACCAGCCATTTTCTCATGAATGATGAGCGGAGTCCACTTATCTTGAGAATAACCCACCTAGCATGGAAGATATAGACAGCCCTAGTTGATACATGAGCTGTTCGAGCATACAAAACAGAATTTCATTTGAATGTTTAGAGTTTGGCACATACGAATTTGCTTGGAATGGCAGGTAAATACTGCATATAGGAAGGTATAGTGGACTCATGTGGAACAACTTTGGGGTTTATGGAAGTGGATGCACAAGTAGTATTCCCGCTTAGTACAGGTGAAGGCTAGAAAGGGACTGGGAAGCGACCAACTAGTGAGCAACAACGGTCATGAACATGCATCAAAATTAATCAACAATGAATGCAAGCATGAGTAGGATATAAATCACCATGAACATAAATATCGTGGAGGCTATGTTGATTTGTTTCAACTACAAGCGTGAACATGTGCCAAGTCAGACCACTTGAATCGTTCAAAGGAGGATACCACCCCATCATACCACATCACAAGCATTTTAATATCATGTTAGCACGCAAGATAGACCATTATAAACTCTTAACTAATTAAGCATGTCATAAGAAGCTATGATCTCTATTTATTGCAAGCATGTTTCATTCATAACAAGCTGAAATAGGAACGATGAACTATCATATTTACAAAAACAAGAGAGGTCGAGTTCATACCAGCTTTTCTCATCTCAATTAGTTCATCATATATCATCTTTATTGCCTTTCGCTCGCACGACCGAACGGTGTGGATAATAAAATAGTGCACGTGCATTGGACTAAGCTGGAATCTGCTAGCATTTAATACAAGAGAGAAGACAAGGTAATATGGCTCAAGGTTAAATCAACAATAAAGCATATGAGAGCCACTAAGCAATTTCAATCATGGTCTTCTACTCTTAACCCCCAAAGAAAAGAAAAGAAACTATTTACACGGGAAGCTCCCAACAAGCAAAAGAAGAATGAGAAATCTTTTTGGGTTTTCTTTTAGTTACTACTACTACAAGCCAGGAAAGTAAACTAGCTAAAAGCTACAACTAATATTTTTTTTTGTATTTCTTAAGGTTTTTCTAGCACACGAGAAAAAGACTAAGAAAAATAAATTGAAACTAAACATGGATGGTAAAGTGAAAGAGTGTGAGCACCGACAACTAGAATAAGTGTGAACAAGGATGTAAAGTCGGTAAGAAACACGTACTCCCCCAAGCTTAGGCTTTTGGCCTAAGTTGGTCTATGGCCAGTATTGTCCTGACGGATATCCAAAGTCGTAGTTGGGGTTGTACTAAGATGCAGCACCTACTGCATGCTGAGTTGCAGCTCGAAGGCGGGCTGCTTCTGTCATATTATAATACGCATTTGCCTCCTACATAGTTATAGTGTATCTTCCTTTTGCCTGAAAGTCAAAAAAGGTAGGGGCAGGAAGAACAATAGGGATGGCCTGCTGCCTGTTAAAGATTAATCGATATTTGAGGGTTTGACCATCCCTCTCTATAAACCGGTGACTAGTCATAGCATGGCAATCTAAATGAGCAGGAGGTAAAGGTTCATCATTCTCGTGCACAGGCACACCCAGAAAGGAGGCTATGCGAGTGGCATAAATCCCACCAAATAAATCTCCATTCATACCATTATGGTGTAGCCTATGTGCAAGAATGGCTCCCAAGTTATATTGTTTATCACCTAGTACAGCACTCCTGAGAACACTAAGATCTGGGACACACCTATGACAAGCCTCATCTTTACCATTTATGCATCTACCAATAAAGAGAGCAAAGTAATGAATAGCAGGAAAATGGATGCTCCCTATGGTGGCCTGTGTGATTTCTCTAGATTCCCCCACTGTGATACTAGCAAGAAATTCTCTAAATTCAGATTTGCGGGGATCAGCCATACTGCCCCACTTTGGGAGCTTACAAGCATCATTAAAATCCTCTAAGTCCATGGTATAGGATTTATCATACAGGTCAAACAGTACCGTGTGAGAATTACGTGAAGATGAAAATTTAAACCTTCTCACAAAGCTATCAGTTAAGCCACGGTATTGAGGGCACTTATCTTGTATGAAGCCCTCGAGGTCAGTGTTGCGCACGTATGTGTAAAATTCATCCTTGATGCCAACCTGATCCATAAAGTCACCTGACGACCATTCACATTGCCGTACGTCAGCATCCCTCGGTAGTTCATCGTCCGGCTCGCGAAACGCGAGCCTCGGTTCTTGCTTACTTGAAGAACCACCTTGGAAGTTTCTCCTATGCATTTTTCTGAAATTTTCTGAAATTTTTAGTAACTCAAAATAAAAGTTAACCAAACTCAACAAGATTGATAACAACAACTCCTATAAGTTCCGAGAGACTATATCATGCATTCGAACTACTTGGGACCAAGGAAATTTGACATGCAAGCTCAAGAACAAGGTCACCACAGCGGCATAAATTTACAATAAATAGAGCACTAGAACAAAAACTAATTGGACCAATGGAGGAGTCACATACCAAGGAACAATCTCCCCAAACAATTTGGTGGATGGTGCTTTGAGCAAGGAGATCGAAAATGGCAGCAAGATGAGCTAGAACTCAGGTTTGAGCTAGTTGGTGATTCTTTAGGAAGAAGAAGAGTGTGGGTGCAGGAATAAGTGGAGGGGGGCCATGTGGGGCCCACGAGGTAGGGTGCCGCGCCCTGGCAGGGGGGGCGCGCCCTGTACCCTCGTGGCCAGGTGCTGGCTCCCCTCGCTATGTGTTATGTGCCATATTTTCTCAAATATTCCAGAAAAAACATATTTCATTTTCATGGCATTTGGAGAACTTTTATTTTCGGGGTAATTTTTTATTGCACGGATAAGTCTGGAAACTGACAGAGAATACTATTTTTTATTTATCCTAATTATCACAAAGTAAAAAGAGGGTACATAAGGTTGTGCTATCTAGATTCACCTATCCCATGCTCCTCAGAAGGAATCCATTAACAAGTTTCATCGGGTCTTTTTAATAAACTCTTTCCGAATAACATGAAACCGAAGAATTTTCGAATAACACTAGGTTACCTCAATAGGGATATGTATGTCCCCAACAATAAGAATGTCATATGTCTTCTTGATAGTAGGAATAGGAAATTCAAAACCTCCAATAGTGATAGTTGAAAATTTTCAAATACAATTGATATTGTGGACCTGAGGTTATTTCCTCGGAAAGTGTACCGTATGCTCATTACCATTCACATGAATAGTGACATTGCCTTTGTTGCAATCAATAACAGCCCCTGCAGTATTCAAAAATGGTCTACCAAGGATAATAGACATACTATCGTCCTCGGGAATATCAAGTATAACAAAGTCCGTTAGAATAGTAACATTTGCAACTACAACAAGCACATCCTCACAAATACCAATAGGTATAGCAGTTGATTTATCAGCCATTTGCAAAGATATTTCAGTAGGTGTCAACTTACTCAAGTCAAGTCTACGATATAAAGAGAGAGGCATAGCACTAATACCGGCTCCAAGATCACAAAAAGCAGTTTTAACATAGTTTTTCTTAATGGAGCAAGGTATAGTGGGTACTCCTGGTTTCTTAGGTATTCCACCTTTAAAAGTGTAATTGGCAAGCATGGTGGAAATTTCTACTTCAGGTATCTTTCTTTTATTGGTAATAATATCCTTCATATACTTAGCATAAGGATTTGTTTTAAGCACACCAGTCAAACGCATACGCAAAAAGATAGGTCTAAACATTTCAGCAAAGCGCTCAAAATCCCCGTCGTCCTTTTTCTTGGATGGTTTCGGAGGAAAAGGCATGGGTTTCTGAACCCATGGTTCTCTTTCCCTACTGTGCTTCCTAGCAACAAAGTCTCTCTTATCATAACGTTGATTATTTGATTGCGGGTTATCAAGACCAACATCAGGTTCTATGTCTACATCATTATCATTGCTAGGTTGAGCATCATCATGAACTTCATCATTAATATTATCACTAAGTTTATGTTCATTACCATATTGTGTCTCAGCATCAGAAACAGATATATCATTGTGATTCTCGGGTGTGTCAGCTACAGGTTCACCAGAAGCATGCAAAGTTTTATCATTTTTCTTTTTCTTCTTCTTATAAGAACTAGGTGCATCTAAATTGGATCTTTGAGAATCTTGCTCAATTCTCTTAGGGTGGCCTTCAGGATACAGAGGTTCCTGAGGCATTCTGCCACCTCTAGTCACAACTAATGGCATTATCATTATTCTTACTATTTAATTCATTGAGAAAATCGTTCTGAGCCTTAAGTACTTGTTCTACTTGAGTGGTGACCATAGAAGCATGTACACTAATGAGTTTCAGTTCACCTTTAGCTCTAGACAGATAATCACTCAAGTGTTCAATCATGTAAGCATTGTGTTACAATTGTCTACCAACATAAGCATTGAAGTTTTCTTGTTTCACAATAAAATTGTCAAACTCATCTAAGCATTGGCTAGTATACTTATAATGAGGAATATCACCTTCATCAAATCTATAAAGAGAATTTACCTTTGCTACCTGTGTCCGGTTATCAAGACCATGTATTTCTTCAATAGGTGGTAAATTCTTAACATCTTCAGCTTTAATACCTTTTTCTTTCACAGATTTCTTTGCCTCTTGCATATCTTCAGGACTGAGGAATAGAACACCTCTTTTCTTCGGAGTTGTCTTAGGGGCTGGTTCAGGAAGTGTCCAATTATGTTCATTGGCCAGCATATTATCCAATAGTAATTCGGCTTGTTCAACTGTTCTTTCCCTGAAAACACTACCACCACAACTATCCAGGTGGTCTCTGGAATCATCAGTTAGTCCATTATAAAAGACATCAAGTATATCATGCATCTCAAGAGGATGATATGGCAAAGCATTAAGTAATTGGAGAAGCCTCCCCCAAGCTTGTGGGAGACTCCCTTCTTCAATTTGCACAAAGTTATATATTTCCCGTAAGACATCTTGTTTCTTATGAGCGGGAAAATATTTTGCAGAGAAGTAATACATCATATCCTTGGGACTACGCACACAACCAATATCAAGAGAATTAAACCAAGTCTTAGCATCACCCTTTAACGAGAAAGGAAACAACTTAAGGATATAGTAGTAGCGAATCTTTTCATCGTTGGTAAAAAGGGTGGCTATATCATTCAACTTAGTAAGATGTGCCACAACAGTTTCAGATTCATAGCCATGGAAAGGATCAGATTCAACCAAAGTAATTAACTCAGGATCAACAGAGAATTCATAATCCTTATCAGTAACACATATAGGTGAAGTGGCAAAAGCAGGGTCATGTTTCATTCAAGCATTCAAAGACTTTTCTTTCAGCTTAGCTAATAATTTCTTAAGATCACATCTATCGTTGCAAGCAAGAAAGTCTCTAGCAATTTCTTCATCCACAACATAACCCTCAGGAACAATAGGCAATTCATATCTATTGGGAGAAGTTTCATCATCACTTTCATAAATATCATGAGTTTCAATATCTGCATTCTCCCTAAGCTTAGCAATTTGTTCATCTAGAAATTCACCTAGTGACATAATATTATCAAGCATAGAAGTAGTTTCATCATACATAGCAGAAGTGACATCATCAAGAACATACGACATATCAGATTCAATAGCATGAGCAGGTGTCGCAAATTTACCCATAACAGAAGGAGAATCAAGTGCAGAGCTAGATGGCAGTTCCTTACCTCCCCTCGTAGTTGAGGGTAAGATCTTGGTTTTTGAGTCCTTCAAATTCTTCATAGTGATCAACAGATATAAATCCCAAAGTGACTTACAGAATAGAGCTATGCTCCCCGGCAACGGCGCCAGAAAATAGTCTTGATAACCCACAAGTGTAGGGATCGCAACAATTTTCGTGGGTAAAGTATTCAACCCAAATTTATTGAGTCGGCCCAAGGGGAGCCAAAGAATACTCTTAAGTATTAGCCGCTGAGTTGTCAATTCAACCACACCTGGAAACTTAGTATCTGCGGCAAGATAGTTTAGTAGCAAAGTAATATGATAGTGGCGGTAGCAGCAATAAAAGTAACGATAGTGTTTTTGTAGTTTTTGTGATAGCACCAACGGAAAAGTAAATAAGCAACTAGCAATATGGGAAAAGCTCGTAGGCATTGGATCGGTGATGGGGAATTATGTCGGATGCAATTCATCATGTAGAAGTTATAACCTAGGGAGACACATAACTAGCTCCAGTTCATCAACGCAATGTAGGCATGTATTCCTAATATAGTCATACGTGCTTATGGAAAAGAACTTGCATGTCATCCTTTGTCCTACCCTCCCGTGGCAGCGGGGTCCTATTGGAAACGAAGGGATATTAAGGTCTCCTTTTAATAGAGTACCGGACCAAAGCATTAACACATAGTGAATACATGAAATTCTCAAACTATGGTCATCACCGGGAGTGGTCCCGATTATTGTCACTTCGGGGTTGCCGGATCATAACACATAGTAGGTGACTATAGACTTGCATGATAGGATCAAGAACACACATTTATTCATGAAAATATAATAGGTTCAGATCTGAAATCATGGCACTCGGCCCCTAGTGACAAGCATTAAGCATAGCAAAGTCATAGCAACATCAATCTCAGAATGTAGTGGATACTAGGGATCAAACCCTAACAAAACTAACTCGATTACATCATAGATCCCATCCAACCCATCACCGTCCAGCAAGCCTACGATGGAATTACTCACGCACGGCGGTGAGCATCATGGAATTGGTGATCGAGGAAGGTTGATGATGACGATGGCGACGATCTCCACTCTCCGGAGCCCCGAGCAGACTCCAGATCAGCCCTCCCAAGAGAGATTAGGGCTTGGCGGCGTCTCCGTATCGTGAAACACGATAATTATTTCTCCTTGATATTTTTCTCCCCGAAAGTGAATACATTGGATCTGGGGATATGTCGGTGGAGCACCAGGGGGCCCACGAGGCAGGGGGCGCGCCCTAGGGGGGGCGCCCCCACCCTCGTGGACAGGGTGTGGGCCCCCTGGTCTGGATCTTCTTGCAGATATTTTTTATATTTTCCAAAATAAATCTCCGTGGAGTTTCAGGACATTCCAAGAACTTTTTATTCTGCACAAAAACAACACCATGGCAATTCTGCTGAAAACAGCGTCAGTCCGGGTTAGTTCCATTCAAATCATGCAAGTTAGAGTCCATAACAAGGGCAAAAGTGTTTGGAAAAGTAGATACGTTGGAGACGTATCACTCGCCGCCGGGCTCTGTAGGCCGGCGCACAGGCAGAAAACTGTCCTCCTCGTCTCGAGCAAGGGGCTACATCCCGTTCACCAACAGTCAGTGCCCACAGTCGGCATGACTCGGAGCCGACTGCCAGCCGCAGCCGGCAAACTCGCATCACCATCGAGCGTGACCAAGACGGTCGCCCAAGGGCAGTGGAATGGCAAAACGAGCGCTCGCCTCCCCCTCACTGGGAGAGGCGTCTGTGCCCACCGCCTCTCGAGCATCCGTCTCTCGGAGGCTGCCTAGGCCGCCGCGAGGGAGTTGGGGAGAATGATGCCCGCCATCGCCTCGACCGACTGGCTTGATCCCAGGCGGTCGAGAAAGAAGACGCAATCGGTCCGGCCTGTTTCGGCCCCCGCATCCGCGATGATCCTTTCCCAAAGGTTTCTCGTTTCCCAGAGACACTCCCAAGTATAATGGTTCCATGAAGCCAGAGGACTGGCTGGTGGATTACTCCACTTCCGTCAACATAGCAAATGGCAACAAGCGCGTCGTCGTGAAGTATGTACCACTCATGCTCCAGGGCACACCCCAGACATGGTTGAACAGGCTCAAGACCAACAGCGTCAACAACTGGCTAGACTTCACCGACATCTTCACCCGCAACTTCACCAGCACCAACAAGTGGCTGCCCAAGCCACGGCAGCTCTCCCTGTGCATCCAAGGTCCGAACAAGTCCGCTCGCGAGTACCTAACGCGTTGGGCCGAGCTGCGCAACTCCTGTGAAGGGGTGCATGAGGTGCAGGCCATCTAGTACTTCACAGCCGGGTGCAGATAAGGCACCTTGCTCAAGAACAAGCTCTCTGCAATGAGCCCACCACGCTGGACGAGCTGTTAAGCATAGAGGACAAGTATGCCACAGCCGACTCCTCCATGAAGTCAGAACTACACGTAGATGCCTCCGGAAAGATGGCTCCTCCGGCTCCTCGGACGCCGGCTGGAGAGTCCAGTCGGCGCCAACATCAAATAGACAACAAGCGCAAAGCTCCCCCACCGGCTTCCAATAGCCGGCTGGTGGCAGCAGTTGAGGGCCAGCAGCCGGAGGGCCAAGCCGAGCCAAACTGCCAGAAGGGCGGCAAGCTTTCTTGGCAGCCCGCCTTCTCCTTCGAGCAAGCCCTTGATGCCCCCTGCAAGTTTCACAGTGGTGCGAAGCCTTCCAACCATGTCACACGGAAGTGCCACTGGATCACTCAGATTTCCAGAGGCGAGGCTCTGCCCCCGCCGCCTGCTGCGTAGGCGGCTCCTCAGCTAAAGCAGCCAGCAGCTCGTCCAGGCGGCCCGATCCAAGATGAGTTCTCAGAAGAGAATGGAGCATATGTCGTCTTCAGCTGCCAGGTGGATGACATGCACAGTCGGTGTCAATAGCATAGAGAAGTCAATGCCATTGCCTCAGAGGCCCCAGAATTCATGCACTGGTCTGAGAGACCCATTAATTGGAGCCGCAGACCACTCGGCTGTCATGCTGTCACCAGGCGCCAATGCCATGGTTCTGATAGACGGCGGCAGCTGTATCAACATCATGTACCGAGAAACCATGGAGAAATTGGGCATCAAAGAGAAGAAACTGTTGCCCACCCGGACGAGTAAGGTGCCTTATAGGTCGTGGTTCTATACTCAGTGATGCCGTTGGAGTTGATGGACTCACTTATCTTCCAAGCCTTCCGCTGTTATCGTGTTAGATGGCCTTAAGCCATTTTTATTGTAATAAGTTCATCGTTGGAACTATCGATGTAATAAGTGTGTGATTGCTACTCTGTTATAAATCCTTCAAATACTGTGCGTGTCAGCATTACTGATCCAGGGATGACACTAATGCACAGAGATCAGACTGTTTGAGGTCTGGTCGCTACAAGATGGTATCAGAGCACACACTGACTGTAGGACACGACCACTAAGCTAAAACCCTAGAGCACTACCACTCTTCTCTTTTCTGAATCCTCATCTTTTCTACTCTTTTAGGATGGTGGATGCAAGGAACAAATTCACGCAACCTGATGAAGATACACCATTTGGACGACACCTGAAGGAAGCCACTAGATATCTAAACATCGGACTACCAAGTTTCACCGGAACCTACAACGCCACTTTACCTGAAGAGGAGCGCTGGTTAATTCAAGCTCAAGTTCCAGGAAGGACGTTCAAGCCCGTCACCGCACCCATAGAATTTTCCTTTAATGCGCCTACATGGAGCCTAGGCAGGAGCATGGCAGCCCACATCGCTATGGGAAGGATTGGAGAAATCTACAAGCAGGAGCTAAAGGAAACCATCTACTAGCTTTGCGGACGTAGAGATGAGCGGTGGGACATAATCAACACCCGGAAGGACAGGTCTATGGCCTCATTCATTCAAGAGTTAAACCAGCACATTCGTCGCCAGGAGCACCAGATGTGTGCAGGGATGATAGATTTGAAGAAAGCTCTAACCAGAACCTTGGAGTTAGAAGAAGAACTCAAGTCTACTTGCGACGGATACGAAGAGGAGATGTTAAAACTTGTGGAGAAGAATGATGATTTGACACGGAAGTTAGGAATACTCCTGGGAGAAGAGGAAGAAGAACCAAAGGAGATTCCACCTGAAGACTACATCATCATTGAAGACACGGACTCAGACCCCGACGATAGTGATGATGAGGACTATGAAGATGAAGCTGGAGCGGACATCATGGAATCCTCTGCCGATCAAAATTTCTAGAAGACCTCCCTATGACCAGTAGTTTTTCCATTTAGTAGACTTAGAGCACTTTTGTAACGTTAGATCCGTGTAAGCCCTTGATTGAAATTGATATTAGTGTGATAATGTTTGTGTTGCCTCATGTGCATTGGGTAGTGATTTCCCTTAGAGCTCTTTTCTATTCTAATCTCTTCCCTCTACACCCATCACATGCCTCCAAGACGTGAGCCCAGATTTGAGTTTCCCCCTGAGCTCACTCAGTTGATCCAACAGCAGAACACATTGATGCAACTTCTTGTCCAGAACAATCAGAACAACCAGAACAACAACAACAACCCTCCACCACCACCACCCGTGGATAACCTGACCCGTTTCTTAAGGTTACAACCACCGGTGTTTGCTAGCAGCATTGAACCAATAGTCGCTGATGACTGGCTGCACAAGATTGGAAGGGATTTGACCACTGCTAACTGCTCAGATGCTGAGAAGGTGCATTTTGCCGCACATCAGTTGTCTGGACCAGCCGCAGCATGGTGGGACAATTACACAGCCACTTTTCCCATAGCCAATGTGACTTGGGATTAGTTTCAACAAGCTTTTCGTACCGCCCATGTCTCAACTAGAGTTATGAGTATGAAGAAGCGGGAGTTTCACAACTTGCGCCAAGGCAACCGTACTGTGGCTCAGTACGTGGATGAGTTTAGTACCCTATCTCGTTATGCCCCAGATGATGTGGCCACAGATGCCGCTAAGCAGGAGATATTCATGGAAGGGATGAATGATGAGATGAGTGTACAGTTGATGGTGGCAACTTTCAATAACTACCAGGAGCTGGTTGATCGCGCTCTAATGATTGAAGGGAAGCACCAACAGATTGAAAGTCGCAAGAGGAAGTATGGACAAGGAAAGTATAATTCTGGAGCTCAGCAGAAGCCTCGTTTTACCCTTAAAACGGTAGGACAATTCCAACATACCCATGGAGGAGGTAGCTCACACAATCATAATGGTCCTAAGAATGGAAATGGGAATGGAGCAAGTAGTAACCAGAGCCGCCCTACCCCGTCCACACCCACCAAGAAGGATTTCAGCCATGTCACCTGTTACAAGTGCGGGAAGAATGGACATTATGCCAATGACTGCCCAGAAGCTAAGAATGGGAACGGCAATGGAAGCGCCGCGAAGAAGCCCAACCCGTTCAACAAAGGACAAGTGAACCATGAGACTTTGGAGGAGGTAGAAGAGCAACCAGATGCTGTTGTCGGTAAGTTTTTGGTTAAGACATTTACCGCAATAGTTCTTTTCGATACCGGTGCATCGCATTCATACATTTCAAGGGGATTCGTAAATAGACATAGGATGTCCACCCGAGTTCTTAAGACCCCCATGTTAGTAAGTTCACCAGGAGCAGAGTATATGGCATACCAAGGATGTTTTCAGACCCCATTGACCATAGGACGCCACACTTTCCCGTCTGACCTAATAGTCCTGGAGTCACAAGGATTGGATGTGATATTAGGTATGGATTGGCTATCGAAATATGGAGGTAACATTGACTGTGCCAGTAAGTCTATTTTTCTCACCACCCCGGAGGGAAAAAGGATTAAGTATGTATCTAGGCATTCGCCTATAAGGACTCAAGTACATTCTCTCACGGGAGTTGTTCAGGAGGAAGTGCCAGTAGTGAAGGATTATCCGGATGTTCCCAGAGGAGTTACCTGGCATGCCACCGGATAGAGATATAGAGTTTTTGATTGAGCTTTTGCCAGGCACAGGGCCAATTTCTAAGAGACCATACATGATGCCCACAAAGAATTTGGAGGAGATTAAGAAACAGATTAAGGAGTTACTGGTTAAAGGTTACATACACCCAAGTTCTTCGCCTTGGGGTTCGCCAGTACTTCTAGTGGAGGAGAAGGACGGATCGTTAAGAATGGTTGTTGATTATCGAGGACTGAATGAAGTAACGATCAAGAACAAGTACCCACTGCCAATGATCAATGATCTGTTCGATAGATTGCAAGGAGCTAAGGTATTTTCCAAGATCGATCTGCGATCAGGGTACCATCAATTGAAGATTCGAGAGAAGGATATACCTAAGACGGCCTTTACCACCAGGTATGGGTTGTACGAGTATACCGTTATGTCTTTTGGTCTGACTAACGCACCAGCATACTTTATGAACCTGATGAACAAAGTGTTTATGGAGTATTTGGATAAGTTCGTCCTGGTGCTCATAGATGATATATTGATCTTCTCAAAACATGAAGAGGAGCATGCAGAGCATTTGCGTTTTGTATTGGAGAAGCTCAGAGAACATCAGTTGTATGCCAAGTTTAGCAAATGCGAGTTTTGGTTAAAGGAAGTTGGATTTCTCGGACATGTTATATCCGGAGAAGGAATAGCAGTAGATCCCGCCAAGGTGGACACTGTGACACATTGTGAAGCACCGACAACTGTTGGAAAGATCCGGAGTTTTCTTGGACTGGCAGGATACTACCGGAGATTTATTGAGAATTTCTCGAGGATTGTGAAACCAATGACAGAGTTGTTAAAGAAGGACACCAAGTTCAGTTGGACAGAAGAATGTGAGGCCAGTTTCCAGGAATTAAAGAAACATTTGGTCTCATCACCTGTGTTGATTCTACTAGATCAACATAAGGATTATGAGGTGTACTGCGACGCTTCACGTCGAGGACTTGGAGCAGTTCTTATGCAGGAAGGAAGAGTTGTTTCGTATGCTTCACGACAACTGAAACCTCATGAGTTGAACTATGCCACTCATGATTTGGAGTTAGCAGCCGTAGTGCATGCATTGAAGACTTGGAGACATTTTCTCATCGGAAACCATTGTGAAGTATATACGGATCACAAGAGTTTGAAGTATATATTCACTCAGAAGGAGCTGAATCTCAGGCAAAGGAGATGGCTGGAACTCATTAAGGATTACGACATGAGATTGCATTATCATCGCGGAAAGGCTAACGTAGTAGCCGATGCGCTAAGCCGTAAAAGCCATGTCAATACCCTAATGACGGAGGAATTACCAAAGGAGTTAGCCGAGGACTTACGAGAACTATGTTTGGAAATAGTTCCGAGAGGCTATGTAGCAACACTAGAGATCCAGTCTACCTTGATGGATAAAATCAGAGAAGCACAGAAAACTGACAAGGAGGTTGCCTCTATAAAGGAGAGGATGAATGAAGGAAAAGCTAAAGGATTCCGTGAGGATGAGCACAACACCTTATGGTTTGAGGACCGCATTTATGTGCCTAATGACCCGGGGATCAGGAAGTTGATTCTACAGGAGGCCCATGATTCACCCTACTCGATTCACCCATGAAATACTAAGATGTATTTGGATTTGAAGGATATTTTCTAGTGGACCGGTATGAAGAAGGATATTGCGGAGTATGTAGCAGTTTGTGATGTATGTCAGAGAGTGAAGGCGAGCATCAGAAGCCGGCAGGATTGTTACAACCATTGCCAATACCCGAATGGAAGTGGGATAAGCTAGGTATGGATTTTATTACGGGATTACCCAGAACTCATTCTGGCTATGACTTGATTTGGGTAGTAGTCGATCGTTTGATGAAGGTAGCTCATTTCATCCCCGTAAAGACTACTTATACCAGTGCAAAGTTGGCAAAGATATACATGACCTGAATCGTATGTCTGCATGGAGTTCCGAGGAGCATCGTATAAGACAGAGGAACCCAGTTTACCTCAAAGTTCTGGAATCAGTTACACGAAACTTTGGGTACCAGGCTAGAGTTTAGCACAGCTTTTCACCCGCAGACAGATGGAAAGACTGAAAGAGTCAATCAGATTTTGGAAGATATGTTGAGAGCCTGTGCCCTAGATTATGGATCTAGTTGGGACGACAATTTTCCGTATGCCGAATTTTCTTACAACAACAGTTATCAAACCAGCTTGAAGATGGCCCCTTTCGAAGCGTTATACGGAAGGAGGTGTAGGACTCCGTTGTCTTGGGACGAAGTTGGAGACCACCAGTTGTTTGGGCCAGATCTGATCAAGGAATCAGAACAGAAGGTGAAGTGGATTCGCGATAGGCTCAAGATAGCTCAGTCCAGGCAGAAGAGCTACACGGATTCAAAACGCAAAGAGATCGTTTATGAAGTCGGAGACAGAGTTTACCATCGAGTATCTCCACTTCGAGGAGTTAAGCGATTTGGAGTTAAGGGAAAACTAGCGCCACATTTTGTAGGACCATATAAGATTATGGAACGTATGGGAGAAGTATCCTACAAGTTGGAACTGCCCGAATGATTGTCAAGAGTTCACGAGGTATGCCACATTTCCCAGTTGAAGAAATGCCATGCAGAGATGGCTGAGATACCGCTGAGGGATACTGTGCCATTGGAAGCTATTCAGCTGGACAGCGATTTGACCCATGAAGAGAAACCAGTCAAGATTCTTGAGTATGCCAGCCGAGTCACCCGCAACAAGGTTATCAAGTTTTGCAAGGTTCAGTGGAGTCACCACACCGAGGATGAAGCCACCTGGGAACGAGAGGAAGACCTGCGGAAGGACCACCCTCACCTATTTTCTAGCCAAACCGAATCTCGAGGGCGAGATTCATCTTAAGGGGGGTAGGTTTGTAACATCCACTATTCAAGAAATCTTCCGATTCAGCGATTTATCGTCCGATTTATCGCTACTCTTGGGGTGACCGATAAGATTATGCCTTATCTTCACCATTTATCGTTTGGGCCGATTTATCGCTATGACAAGCGATATATGGGGAATCTACGGATAAATCGGGCCTATTCGCAGGACTATGTCTGCAAAAACTAAGTTTATTTGCGTTTTGTGGACCTTGTTATGTAATATGTACTATTTTCCTATTTTGTTTGTCATTATACCAGGATTCAAAGGCTAGAAATGAAGGTAACACTTTTGTCCAATACTTTTTTGATGTTGAATATAGCATATTTTAGTGTTGGGAATCTGGGATTTGAAAAAAATGGCCGATTACTAGTCGACCGATAAAATCGATTAATCGGCCGATTTCCGATTAATCTCTAATCCTCAGCTGGCCGATACGATAACGATAAGCGATATCCTCAACATTGGTAACATCCCAAATTTTCAATTTGGAATGTTATACATTAGATCATCATGCATATCATAATTTCTTGCTTTTGGTGGATCCAAGAAAATCCTAAGCAACTCAAGGACCCTCGGAGAGAGTTGGGGATTTCAATATTTTCAAATTTGAGGTATCTCAAATTTTGAAAATAGGATCATTTGATTTCATTTATTTTATCTTCAAGTATTTCTATCATGAAAATATGAGAGAGGGAGTAAAATGACTCTCCCAAAAATTAAGAAATACGGAGGATTTAATAAAAAAATCAAATAAGTTTTATTTGGAGTTTTATTTGAATTAGGAAAAATTGTACGTTTTCAAAAATGCATTTTAGTGCCAAGAAAATGTTCATCTTGTTCTAAATATTCCATTTAGACGGTGAAAATTTGTTTTTGCAATTTTAGATTTCTATTTCTTTTTCTAGAGTTCTTTTCGTAGCGCCGGCGTATTTAAAATAAATAGGGGGACCCGACCTGACTGGGCCGAAGCCCAGCCGAGCCAGGCCCATCGCCGCACCGCCTTCCCCGCCCATGCCGCTAGCTGTGGCCGGATCGGACTCGCCGCCGCCGCCTCCCCCATGTTTCTAGCCCCCCTCCCCCTATATAAGCCGCCGCCCCCTGCCCCCTTGCCGCACACGGCCTCCTCGCCTCAAGCCCGCCGCCTCGCCGCAGCCGCCCCGTAGCCGCGAGCCAGCCGCCCCGCCGCCATTGCCGCACGCCGCCACCGTTGCACGCCGCCGCCGCCGCAACACGCCGCCGCCGCTGCCCACCACCACCACCATTGCAGCCCCGCCGCAGCCCCGCCGCCCGCGGTCGCCGACGCAGCCGCCGGCCGATTCGACGAGGTAGCCGCCGCCGCCGGTTTTCGGTAGAAAACCATCGGTTTTTCTTTTAGAACCCTAGTTCGTTTTTTTTCTGCTAGATCGTTTTTTTGGTTTAGTTAACTAGAGAGCGTTCACCCGTTTGATCGTTCTAACGAACGAGTTCATCGTTTAGTCTCAGCTGACGAACGTCCGTTCGTTAAGCTGTATTAGTTTTCTTTTCCTAAGTTTATTTTCTGATCGCGATCTCTGATCCGATCTTCGTTTTAGTTTATCTTTTCGCCCGTTTATCGGAATCAGGTGATTCAAGCGCCTGGAGTTTCATCTCGAAATTCACTTTCCGTTTAACCTAGTCACTCAAGCGTTTGACTCTGTTAAATTTGGACTTAGGTCCATATTGGTTCGGTAGTTGTTTTCTCTTTCGCTGTTTGTCTTTGTTGCTTTCTTTTGTTGGTTCTTTTGCAAACCGGAGGTCTTAAGTTGAACCTTCTGGTTAGATCTCTTATTTGAGTTTTACCCGTGCATTAGTTAAAGTACTTATTGTGTGCTTGTTTGTTTGCGATAGAGTACCCGGAGTGCGCCGCTTGCTACTTTGAATCTCTAGGTTTCGCGGATCATCAGCAAGGCAAGTAAAGCTTTGATCATACTTTACAAATACCCAGTTTTCATTGCATTAGTCAAACCCTCACACATTGCATGAGTAGGAGCTATTAACATGTGGGACTGGTAAGTAGATTGAGGTAGTACCTATTACCTGCATTTCATTCAAACCTTTGGGAGTTACTTCTACGTTTGCAAATAGGTTATGCTATGCTCGTAGACGTGGATTGGGTGAGTGTATCCATGACAGATGTGAGTTTGTTAATTAATGATTCAACTTAAGGTGGCAACTTTAACACACATCTGGGTGGATTGAGGCACCTGGGTATTCCAGCGATTGCCTGTTTTCTTTTGGACCGCCACCCAGGCTCAAAGGGATCATGAGATTATTCATACTAGAAACTTCCGTGTGCAGCCACATGCCAGTATGTGCTCTGGCATAGTTGAGTAAGTTGTGGGAAACAATTCCGTGATGGGCTAGCAGATGTAGAGGGATTGTAGGTGTACCGGCCTATCTATCCGGTTAATGGGACCTCTTCGGAAAGACTGTGTCTCGGTCATCCGTTTCTCAAACGCCATGCAGTGCGAGAAACCAAACGGAGGCGATCGTGTCTTGTGGGAAAAGTGCACAAACCTCTGCAGAGTGTACAAACTGATCATGATTAGTCGTGTCCCCGGTTATGGACGTCTTGAGTATCTAGTACTTGGATATCATGTGAATCTCATCATGTTACTTTAATTAATAATGTTGGGTTTAATGATGATTATTAATTGGGGTTGATAGGATGTCTATCTTCTCAACGATGTTTCAACTACCATGATAGTTAATTAAAATATATTCCTTTGCAGTAGGGAAAAACTGGCTTTATGCAAAAACTGTAACCATAGAGCTTTCCACCAGCCATATTGCATATAGTATAGCTTTACTTTTGTTACTCTCTATGTGTTACTTTGCCAGCATATTCCATGTGCTGACCCGTTTTCGGGCTGCAACGTTCTTGTTGCAGACTTTTCAGACGACGAGTAAGGTGCCTTATAGGTCGTGGTTCTATACTCAATGATGCTGTTGGAGTTGATGGACTCACTTATCTTCCAAGCCTTTCGCTGTTATCGTGTTAGATGGCCTTAAGCCATTTTTATTGTAATAAGTTCATCGTTGGAACTATCGGTGTAATAAGTGTGTGATTGCTACTCTGTTATAAATCCTTCAAGTACTGTGCGTGTCAGCATTACTGATCCAGGGATGACACTGATGCACAAAGATCGGACTGTTTGAGGTCTGGTCGCTACAAATCGCCTTTGTAATTCTCATTTGTGTATGATTTTTTAAAACTTATGCTTATTTATTTGAACTATGGTGTTGTATTTGTACTATAATTGCCTTAGTGATTCTCATCCCATTTTTTCTTTGAACTTATGCTTATTTATTTGAACTATAGTGTTGTATTTGTACTATAGTTGCCTTAGTGATACCCATTCCATTTTTCTTTGAACTTATAATTATTTATTTGAACTATAATCTTGTATTCGTACTAATTGCTTTAATATTTGTCGTAGTAGGTGAGTGAAGCATGGTGTGCCCGCATCGGAAAATGGCTGCTAGTGCTACGACAGAGAAGGCCCCACTCAAGATAGCGAGAAATCTGCTCACCAGTTTTATGGCCGATCCTCCCGAGGCACCTTCTCATGCTCAACATCCTCGAGGAAGAGGCCGAGGAAGAGGTGGACGTGGAATAAAGGCTAAGAGAAACCCGGTTCGGCCTCGCTCGCCACCACCAGCCGCGACACCACGTGACGAGGAATGGGTGGATGAGCCGACCTCACTCCCCTGTTTTGAGGAGGAATGAATGGACGAGCCTGTGTCTTACTGCCCTGCTCTTGAGGACGAGCCGGGGTCTCACTCCCCCGTGCCTGATGATGGGGCAGAGGAGGATGATGGTTTAATTGCAGTTCCCGAGGGTCGGTATGTCTTCCTGCATGGTGCATCAAGCATCCCAGAACTAGGGAAACCTGTCGAGCAAAGGCCATGCATTACTCCATATGGAGTAAGGTAACTAACTTTGGCTTCCCATTTTTCTACCTTCAATGTATGCAACAATTGCTCATAACTTTGGCGTCTCGCTATGTAGCGGTTGGACGGAAGTTGGAGATGAGGAGCCGGGTAAGTACCGACACAAGAACATGACCATTGGGATCCTCCTTAAGGAGCATTTCCCTGGCATGGTTACTTTTCTAGGGAAGGGCAATGTTCTGGAGGTAGCATCAACTTGGGACCACTACAAAGCCTGTGAGGATGTTGGTACATTCAACAACATTGAGGTTCACAACAAAGCCGAGCCGGTCTTTGCTGAACTTTGGGTAATCATTAAGTTTAGTTCACACATTGCATTTATATAATCCATAGCTAGTTAATTTCTAATCTCATTTAATCTCATGTGTATTTGCAGGATTTCTATAGATGCGAGGATGGGAAGTTGGAGGAGGCACAAAGGAACGTCAACATTCATTGTAAGAAGCTTGTGTGCAATATGTTCTATGATGCACGCGTTATTGCCGTCCGTTCTTATAAGGCATCTGAAGGCTATAAGATGGCTACTAAGAAACCAGCTACAAAAATCTTTCTTCACAAGGAGGAGTACATGCAGGTAAATAAATCATGTTCATCCTTGTTATGTCCTCAATTTTCCAGCACTCATTTCTTTTGACGTATATGAGATGCAAATGATCAATTAGGTTACTCCTAGTGTAGGGGAAACTGATCCACGAGCACCTATGGGGACCGAGCCCCTTTCGGTTCGGCGGGGGGGCGGAGATCATGCGAAGAGCAGATCGAGGCGACGCACACGAGCAGTTTACCCAGGTTCGGGCCGCACGGATGCGTAAAACCCTACTCCTGCTTTGTGGTTTGTATTGAGTTCTTGCTCGGGAGCGCTGGGTGCTACAGTACACTCTAGCAGCTAACGAGACCGAGCGTGAGTGTTCTGTTGTTTTGAACCCCCCCTCTACGTTGCGCATGGGCCTCCTTTTATATGCTCAAGGGGTCACCGACAGGTGGCAACGCAGTTGAGGGTAAAAATGGAAAGGTGTTGTAGTTGGTACAACTACCTGTATAGTGCATCATACCTAACCCTGACAGCAGGGGACAAGGGCATTAAATGCCCGTCTGCGTCACCCAAATAGTGCAAAAAGGGACCGTCAGGGGCGCCACCGTTCGGCACGGCGGCAACCTTGTCAGCGCCGCTTGCCACCGCGTACCGCTGGCGGCACAGCCTCCCGCCACGTACGCTTGGAAGGGTCCCAGAGCGACACGTTGGTGGATGCGCTGGAGCGCGGGTATAGAGTGGTAGCTTGTCGCGGCAAGCGCCTTGCCGTGGTTGTTGTCTTGTCGCGTCCGGGAGCTTGTCGCTCACCGGGCCTTGCCGGGACGCGTGGTGCGTCGCGGCAAGTTCCTTGAGATGCCTTGGTTGGCCTTCCCGGCAAGCTCCTCTCGCCGGGGTCTTGTGACTTGAGTGGCCTTCCCGGCAAGCTCCTGTTGCCGGGGCCTTGTCTCCTTGGCTCGAATACTTTGTTCTTGAATAGCTCCGAAGGAACCACGGAGGACCTTGGCGGTCACCCGGCAAGCCTTGCCGCGGGGCGCTGCGACTGCCCGTGCACAAGTTTGGGATACTAGGGTACCCAAACTCTAGTACACCGACAGGAGCCCCCAGGCCTGGGCCATACACGGTGCCGAGCGCTGTTGGGCCAGGCCCAAAACAGGGCACGGGTACGCGCGTCCTGGGTTACGCCGTATCTCACTCTGTATCCACCGTGCCCTCCCCGAACGGCATGCGTTGATTGCGGCCTCGTGGGAGAGATCGTGGGCGGTTTCTTTATTCGGAAAGGCGGAACGCCCGCCCCTCCCTCCTTATAAGCAGGGGAAACAGGGGCAGTTCGCACATCCGCCTGTTGCTTCTCCAACCTCGAAAACCTCCGCCGCTCCCCTTCTTCCCAAAGTTGAAAGAGAGCAGCGCTCTGCCCCCCCCCCATCTCCACCAGCACCACCAACGCCATCGACCTCCCTCACCACTTCCGCCATGGCTTCGAAAACTGACAAGGGGAAGGGCGCAAAGTCGGCCGAGGCGCAGCGGCTCGCTGCGCTGTGAAAGGAGCGGGCTGTCTTCCCCCCCCCAAGCTTGCCGCGAGGGAGCTGAGGGAGTGCTACTACCTCTTCTGGTCGGGGGAGACGCGGGCGCATCCGCGCACGAAGGTACTTCCAGCCGTTACTTGGAAAACGGCTCCAACTGGATACCCTTTTTTCGCCTTGTTCTTCTATTGCGGGCTCTGCCCGCCTTTCTCTGAATTTTTCTGTGACATCATGAACACCTACGGGTTCCGCCTCCTTGACTTCACCCCCAACGCCGTTCTGACCATGGCCGTTTTCGCACACCTCTGCGAAAACTTTGTCGGGGTCTATCCAAATGTAGCCCTTTTCCGCCACTTCTTTATGCCTCGAGTTGAGAGAGGAGATCCTTTATCCGGTGGAATCGCCTGGATCTCGAGAGCCCACAAGAAGGAAGCTTATCTGGAGGGAGAGCTCCACAGCAAGTGGGAGGAGTGGAGAGCTAACTGGTGCTGGATCGTCGAGGAGAACCCGCAGCCATTTACTGCCTGGCACCAAACCCAAGTAGTGCGCGGCAGCGACTAGAGCAACGTGGCCCCGGAAGACGATAGGCTAAAGATTGCCGTCGCCCGGATCCAACGCCTCAGGCTTGCCGGGCTCACTGTAGGCGCAGTTGGCGCAGACTTCCTTCGCCGCCACATCGCCCCCCTGCAGGAGAGGAAGAGACCCGCCTAGGAGTTCGAGAATGCGGCGGACATCATGAGG
The DNA here is from genome assembly GCA_902687465.1 of Secale cereale. Taxonomy (NCBI): domain Eukaryota; kingdom Viridiplantae; phylum Streptophyta; class Magnoliopsida; order Poales; family Poaceae; genus Secale; species Secale cereale. The sequence goes on from LR738709.1 coordinate 185,159,088, forward strand.
CTGCGCCCGGGCCTCAATTTCAACTTCACTGTCCTGGAGCTCAACACGATGCTCCAGGAGCTGTTCAAGTATGACCCTCAGCATCCCGAAGTGTTCAGGTTGCCGAGGGGTGTCGTTCCGCTGTGCAACAACTCCGCGCTCAGCCGCATTCCCGCGATGATGCCGCTGTGCGACTCACATGGGATTGACCCAACTTGGCAAGAGCCTGCAGATGACGCCGTGCAGGAGTTCTTTGACAACTTGGAAGAAGTGTCGATTCGCTCCGACGAGAAGAAAGGCCTCACTCGCGACACCACCGATACGGAGCTGAAGCGCATCACCACTAGGCTGGAAGAGGCGGCGGCAGCCGCAGCCGCGGGCGAGTTCGGATTCACCGTGGAGGAGGCAGAGGCAGCAAAGGCGGCAGGCCTTGCTGAGCGAGAGGAGTTTGCCGGCGAGGAGGAGCTTGCCGGGCAAGACGTCGAGGCGAGCGAGCCCGCCGAGCAGGGCGTCGAGTCGAGGGAGCCCGCCGAGGATACGAGCGGCTCGTTGGAGATCGACTCCTCTTCCTCCTCATCTTCGGATAGCTCGCCGCAAGCAGAGCTCCCAGCTCCACCAAGAAGGCGTCTCCGCAAGGCTGGGGACGTAGCGGAGCGGCAGACGAGTCGACAGCCGCCGCGCCGCGCGACACGCTCCACCGCGGCAAGTGCTGTTGCTGGGGGAGCACCTCGTGCTGCGGCGGCAACTGGAGCGGGGTCTTCCCGGACCAGCGCTTCTGCTCCTGCCGCTTCTCATGCCGCGGCGGCAGCCGGAGCGGGGTCGTCTCAGACCACCGCCACTGATCCCGCCAAGCGGCCAAGGGAGCCTACTCCTCCGCCTCCTCGCGCTGGACGTGAGCCGGACTTCGACTTCTCCGCACTCAGCTCCGACGAGGAAGAAGAAGATTAAGATTCTTGTCGTACTTGTATTTCTTCAATTCTTGGTGTTTTGTCTTGTATCTCATTTGCCTTACTCTGAACTTGCTCCTTTTTAGAACTCTGGCCCAGAGAGCGGCAAAGAGAGCCAAGGTCCCGGAGAGGAGAGAGGAGGTGATCATCGTCGAGGACGAACCCACTGAGACCACCTTGCCAGACCCGGCAACTAATCTTCAGAGCAGCCCCCAGCGCAGCCCCCAGCGTAAGTATACGGTTCACTTTCCGCTGTTAGGCGCATGTGGATGCTCTTTCTTTGCTGATATCTATTTGTTGGTTTGTGTAGGAGCAGAGCAGCCCCACCAGGAGGGCCCGGAGACCGCCCCTGACATGCCATCTGCTTCGACTACACCGCCAAGGGAGAGTTCTCCGGCAAGGATCTCTCCGGCAAGGGAGAGTTCTCCGCCAAGGGAGAGTCCTCCGGCAAGGGAGAGCTCTCTGGCAAAGGAGTGCACCAGCGGCCCCCCGCCGGCGGAGACTACGACTGCGCCGCCAAGGGAGAGCTCTCCGGCAAGGGAGCCTGCCGAGGAGCCAGCTCGCGCAGGTAATCCTCTCGCTTCAAACTTCCCTTGGGCTTTCCTTCTTTTGATCTCTTTTTGGATATTTGCTTGATTGTTTTTCTCCCCTTTCCGACCGTCAGATCCATCTGCTGCGGAGCTGATGGAGACGGAGGTTGCTGACGAAGAGAACACGCGCGGCAACACCGGCGACGTCGCTGCCACCGAAGAAGCAGCCGGCACTGCCGATCCCGCCGGCGATGAGGCCGCCAAGGCTGCCGCCGCAGTAGCTGGCGAGGGGTCCGGCGATCGCACTGACGGCCCTGAGGCCGCAGGAGCGCCAGGCGCTACACCGACCGCCGATCCCTTCGCCGCTGCCGCAGCGCTAGGCTCCGAAGAGCCCCAACCAGGCATCTACCTAAAGGCCGGGGATGGCGTCTTCATCAACCTCCCCTGGGCGTGGATGTCCAGGGCGCCGGTCGAAGGAGAAAGCTTTGACGGAGAGGTGCTCGCCTCCGCCGGGCTGACGCTAGTTGACGCGCCAAGCAGCAGTAGCGGCGAGCCTGAGGAGGAGCGGCTGCTGCGGAAGCTGTTGTCGCTCTACCGCGCCCGGCAAGCCAAGCTGGAGTTTCGAGAGGCGCTTGCCGCGAAGGCGGGAGCAGTCATCGAGAAACGCGCGGAGGAGCTCCGGGGTCTTCACCAGGCAGCGCTCCGGTCCCTGGCAGAGGAGCGGGAGCAACTTGCCGAAGAGCAGACGGCCTTCTTCCTCGAGAAGGCCGAAGTCGAAGAGCAACATCGGCTCGCCGCTGAGAAGCTGTCTGCGCAGGAGGGCGAGCTGGCGCAGCGGAAGATTAACCTCGACAGCCACGAGGAGGAGCTTGCCGCGCGCGAGCAATCACTTGGCGGAGCCGTCAAGCAAGCAGAGGACGCTGCTGCAGCTGCTGAGGCTGCCAAGAAGGAGCTGGAGACGAAGGTGGCAGCTGGAGGCCGATCTCAAGGCGAGCGGTGAGGAGATTGCCGCGCTCAAGCGTGAGCAGGAGAAGGACGCCCACAGCAACTCAGAGCTGCAGGTTCGCCTCGCCGAGAAGGGCAAGGAGCTTGCCGCCACCAAGGACTCCAACGCGGATCTTGAGTTGAAGCTGACCACTTTGACCAAGACGCTGGACGGCGCCAGGGAGCGGGAGGCAGCCTTGAAGGAGGAGATCAAGGCCGAGAAGGCGCTGCTGGCGAGTGCTGCTGCCGTCCAGAACACTTTCAGGGAGACCGTCGAGCATTGGACGGAGGGTCTCGTGAACGCTGCCGCGGATATTGACAAGGAGCTGGCACAGCTGGGGATGGAGGATCTCGGGTATCCCTCCGATGAGAACCTCCAACCCAGCGCCAAGCTTACTTTGTTCTTCAAAGGCGTGGCGACGGCCCTCCAGTGACTCCGAGAGACGACTCCAAAGCGGCTGGCCGACGAGTCGCGCAAGATCTGCGCGGGAGCTCTTCAAAAGGTGTTGGTGAAGGTGGCCTTCCGCAACCCGGGCCTCAACCTCACCAACGTCCTCAAGTCCTTGCCTCCGGATGCTGATCTGGAGGCGCTCAAGGCCCTTGTCGCACCCATTGTGGACAAGGTGAGCGGGATCAAGAGGGTTGAAGGCGATCGCGTAGACTAGGCCGCCCGTTTTCTTATTTTCTTGTCGCTGTGGGTCATGTTATGAAAACAATCTGTTAGAGCTGCGACAAGCTACCTTGTAATATAACTCTATTTTGGGTAGTGATTGCAACGTTATTTCCTTTACTTGATTCCTTCCTTTGTATGTTTTTGCCCTACGCTTTTAGGGAACTTGCCGGCGCAGGCACCTTAGCCGCGAGCGCTGAGTGCGGGACTTCAGCAGCCTGCTGGCGGTGCCGTTACCGACAAGAAACCTTGTCGCAACTAGTCGCAACACACTTAAGTTGTTGAGCAAACTCGAAACAAAGTTGTTGAGCGGACTCGAAACAAAGTTGTTGAGCAGGCTCGAAACAAAGTAAGGGCGCAGCTAGCTACGAGTTGGTTCCTCCGCGCACAGGTTTTCCATACAAAGCACGGTCGTTCAAGGAAGATAACTTAAAGAGTTAAAAATCTGATTGCTCAAACTTTGGCAACTTATCTTTTCTGTTGTTTGCTTCCCGGCAAGGCGAAACTTTCTTGAACGATGCCTGGTCCATACCATTATCTTCTCCTTCCCCCCGGCAAACTTGTGGGCGAGGGAACCTTCGTTTCCTTGAGAAAAAGAAAGAAGAGAAAATAACGATATGGAGCCTTACGGCTCGTTATTGCTTACCGGGGGTAGGTGCTGCACAAAGTGTCAGATAACACATGCAAAATATAGAAAGCATTAAATTGACAAGATCTGCGGAGCACATGAGCTTTACTTATGCACGGGGTCTGCGCCCGGCTTTGTACAAAGGATTACATGCAACAGCGGCAAGACTTGTACAAAAGGTGGTTGCCGGAATGGGTTCCGGCAACCGTACCTTACGGGTAAAACTTACGAAGATGCTCGATGTTCCAGGAGTTGCTCACCGGAAAGCCATCTTCGGTCTCAAGGCGGACAGCGCTAGGCCTAGTGACTCATTTCACCCGGTAAGGGCCTTCCCACTTCGGCGTCAACTTGTTGGAATTCTTGGCGGACTGAACGCGCCGAAGAACAAGGTCGCCTTCCTCGAGACTTCTAGCGTTAACTTTGCGGCTATGGTAGCGGCGCAAAGCTTGCTGGTAGCGAGCAGCTCGTACAGCAGCCTGAAGACGGTCGTCCTCAAGGAGCAGCGCGTCATCTTGTCGCAGCTGCTCTTGATCAAGCTCATGATAAGCGAGCACTCGAGGTGACCCGTATACGAGTTCCGTGGGGAGAACTGCCTCTGCTCCATAGACTAGAGCGAAAGGTGTGTGGCAAGTGGCTCGATTTGGCGTCGTCCTGATCGACCAAAGAACCACCGGCAGCTCCTCAATCCAGTTTCTTCCGGACTTGCGCAGCCTGTCGAAAGTCCTGGTCTTGAGTCCATGCAGCACTTCAGCATTTGCCCTCTCCGCTTGACCGTTGCTTCTCGGGTGAGCAACAGAAGCAAAGCAGACCTTGGCGCCAAGGTCTTGGACATACTGCATGAATGTGCGGCTCGTGAATTGCGTACCGTTGTCGGTGATGATCCTATTAGGGATCCCGAAGCGGCAAACAATCGACCTGAAGAACTTGACTGCTGACTGTGCTGTCACCTTCCTCACTGCTTCCACTTCCGGCCACTTTGTGAACTTGTCGATTGCAACGTACAAGTACTCAAAGCCCCGGGCTGCACGGGGAAAGGGGCCGAGGATGTCGAGCCCCCAGACCAAAAATGGCCAGGATAAACGGATCGTCTGGAGAGCTTGAGCTGGCTGGTGTATCTGCTCGGAATGGAACTGGCACGCTTCACACTTGGTTACTTGTGCAGTTGCATCCTGGAGGGCTGTCGGCCAAAAGAAACCTTGCCGGAATGCTTTGCCGGCAAGTGCTCTTGCGCCAATGTGGTGACCACATATGCGTCCATGTATCTCTGCTAACAGCTTTTGTCCATCTTCCCGGAGGATACACTTCAATTTCATACCGTTGAGTCTTCTTCTGTACAGTGTGTTGTCAACAAACTGGTACATACTTGACTGCCGGGCTACTCTTTCTGCTTCTTCTTGCTCTTCGGGAAGTTCTCCTGTCTGGAAGAAACGGACAATCTGCTGCGCCCATGCTGGAGCCTGTGGCTCGACAACAAGAACTAAAGGCACATCTGCTGCTGCGGGAACATCCGCTTCTACGGCGAGAACCTGCGGTTCCGCCGGAGCTTGACGTTCCCCGGCAAGCTTGCCGGAGCAAAACTTGTCGGGAGCGTCTGCTTCAACGTAACAAACCCTAGGGCTTGCCGGAGCAGACTGCTCCTCAGCACTCTTGGTGTTGATCTTGGGGACCTTCTTGGCGGCGGCTCCGGGGAGCTCTGCCGGAAGATAGTCACCGGAAATCAACTTCCTCTTCTTGCTCTGTCCAATCGATGGTGTTACGGATGGTTGAGTCAGCTTGAGCACAAAGATCCCTGGTTCCACAGGTAACTTAAGTGCGGCACACTTCGACAGGCCATCGGCGATGTCGTTCTGAGCTCTTGGAACATGCTCCATCTGCAGGCTATCAAAGTGCTCTTCTAGCTTTCTCACTTCATCAACGTAGGCTTCCATCAACGGACTCTGATAATTCTTGTTCACTTGGCGGACGACAAGCTGCGAGTCACCCCTGACAATGAGCTTCTTGATCCCAAGGTCTGCCGCGATCCTGAGACCGGCAGGCAAACCTTCATACTCTGCAGTATTGTTTGTTGCTTGGTCCTTGGGAAAGTGCATCTGGACAACGTACTTGAGGTGCTCTCCGGTGGGTGCGACAAGCAGCACGCCAGCACCGGCGCCTTGCAGCCAGAAGGCACCATCAAAGTACACCAGCCACTCTTTGCTTGCTTCCTTGACGGGGATGCTCGTTTCTGGAATTTCTTCATCTGGTGTTGGCGTCCACTCTGCTATGAATTTTGCCAATGCTCTGCTTTGGATAGTTGAAGTGATCTCAAACTTGAGGCCAAAGCTTGGCAGTTCTAGTGCCCACTCAACAATCCTGCTCGTTGCTTCTGGATTCGGTAGTATCCTCTTCAGCGGAAAGCGAGTGACAACTGTGATCTCATGTGCTTGAAAGTAATGGCGCAGCTTTCTCGAGGCCATGAGGAGGCCGAAAAGCAATTTCTGCACACCAGAGTACCTTGACCTAGCCCCCTGCAGAAGGGAACTGACAAAGTAAACTGGGCGCTGCACCATTCTCTTCTGTATCTCCTGCGCAGATCCATCTTTGTCGGGACCAGAGCTTGTCGGGGAAGCCCCCTGCTTGTCGCTGGATGCGCCTGCCGTGGTTGCTGGCTCATCATCTGCCTCCCTCTCCGCTACTAACGCAGCACTAACCACTTGATTGGTTGCCGCTATATACAACAGCAATTTCTCTTGTGGCTTAGGTGCGACAAGTATTGGAGTGGAGGACATGTATCTCTTCAAGTCCTGCAGCGCGGCCTCCGCTTCCGGAGTCCATTTCATTGGACCTGCCTTTTTCAATATTTAGAAAAATGGCTGGGCACACTCAGCAGACTTAGAGATAAACCTGCTGAGAGCAGCCACACAACCGGCAAGCCTTCGTACATCGTTGACGCGCTTTGGAGCCTCAATCTGCTCAATGGCCCTGATCTTGTCGGGATTGGCTTCAATTCCCAACTGAGACACGAAGAACCCGAGAAGCTTGCCGGAAGGGACACCAAACACACACTTCTCGGGGTTGAGCTTGAGGCTGATCTTGCGCAGATTTGCAAAGGTCTCGTCTAAATCTTGAATCAGTGTTGCCTTGTCCTTGCTCTTGACCACTATGTCATCCATATAGGCTTCCACATTTCTGTGAATTTGTGGCTGAAAAGCTGTATGGACTACCCTTGCAAATGTTGAACCAACATTCTTCAAACCGAAAGGCATCCTTATGAAACAGTACGTGCCACATGGAGTGATGAATGCGGTCTTCTCCTCATCCTCTTCTGCCATGAAGATCCGATGGTATCCTGAGTATGCGTCACAAAATGAAAGCAAGTCACATTCGGCCGTGGAGTCAACAATCTGGTCAATGCGCGGCAAGGGAAATGGGTCTTTGGGACAAGCTTTATTTACATCAGTGAAGTCGATACAAAGCCTCCATTTCCCGTTTGCCTTGCGCACGACTATAGGATTGGCCAACCACGTAGGATGGAGCACTCCTTTGACAAGGCCTGCTGCTTCCAACTTCTTGATCTCTTCTGCGATGAATTCTTGGTGCTCCACTGCTTGTTTCCTGACTTTCTGCTTGACGGGCCCTGCATGAGGATGGACGGCAAGATGGTGCTCAATTACTTTCCTGGGAACACCGGGGATGTCAGACGGTTGCCACGCAAACACGTCGACATTCGCCCACAGGAAAGCAATGAGCGCTCTTTCCTATTTAGGGTCAAGAGTGGCACTGATGGTGAAGGTACCACCAGTGCCGTCCTCCTTGGCGGACACCTTCTTGGTCTCTGGCGGAGCTGCCATCGTCTTCTTACACTTGCCGGTGGAGCTCGATGGTGCGTCCTCGACGGTAGCGCAGCACTCCGAAGAGGTGCGCTTGCCGGAGTGGGCATCAGAGCTCTTGCCAGACTTGGTCTTCTTCTTCCCCCCGGGAGCTTCAACGGCAAGTGACTTGTGATCTGTTACAGCTGCTGCTTCCCGGTAGATCTTGTCGGCGCAGATAAGAGCATCCTTCTTGTCGCCCGGGACAGAGATGACACTTATCGGGCCTGGCATCTTCAGCATGTTGTATGCGTAGTGAGAAGCTGCCATGAACTTGGCGAGTGCTGGACGACCGAGTATTCCATTGTAAGGCAATGGAAAATCGGCAACGTCAAAAGTGACCCTCTCAGTCCTGAAGTTCAACTCGCTGCCAAATGTCACCGGCAAAGTGACCTTCCCCTTCGGCTTGCTCCTTCCCGTGTTGATTTCTTGGAATGTGCCGGTCTCTTCGAGCTCGCTGTCAGGGATCTGGAGTTTCTGGAGTACAGCGGAGGAGATCAAGTTCAAGCCGGCCCCGCCATCAACTAGCATCTTAGTGACCTTGAGGTTGCGGATAGTTGGTGAAACCAACATCGGCAAGCACCCGACCGCAGTTGTGCGATCAGGATGGTCCTCAATATCAAAGATGATAGGCGCGCTGGACCATTTCAGAAGCTGGCGTGACTCGACAGGTGGTTCTGCCGCATTGACTTCCCACACCCACTGCTTGAGTTGGCGGTGTGAGGTATGCAAAGAAGCACCGCCATCAACGCACAAGACCTCTGTTGCTTTCTGGAACTCCTGCTCACTGTTCTCGACATCATCCATGTCTTCATCGTCGTCGTTGTCTTCATCCTTGTCGCGGCCGCTGGGAGGTCTGTCTCCTTGCCGCTGCTTGGCCTTGCCGCGGCGTCCTCCCCGGCCGGGGCGCTTCGTGCCGGATCCTCCAGTACCTCCTTGGGCCTTCTCCTTGTCGTGTCGTTCGTATTCAGCCTTCTGCTGCTCGACAAGCTGCTCGACCCTCTTGCAGTTCTGGAGGTCATGACCCTTGGTGCGGTGGATCTTGCAGTACTGGTTGTCGGTGCCGTCCTGCTTGTCGGCGGCCACCACAGCCTGGCAGTTGGTGCATGCGGCAATCTCCTTGCCGGAGATACCAACTTTGGCTTTCTTGGCGCCACCTTCGTTGCCGGACTGCTCGACGACTAGCACATCTTTGCCTTTCTTCTTCCTGTTGTTTCGCCGCCGTTTTTTCTTCGCCGGGGCGGCATCCTCGCTGTCAGATCCTCCTGCTCCTGTGTCCTCTCCGGGGAGTTTTCTCCCCTCCTCAGCACGTGCACACTTGTCAGCCAGGGCATACAGCTCGCTGACGTCTCTGATCTTGCACATCGCCATCTCCTCCCGCATCCTGCGGTTACGCACATTCTGATGGAACGCGTTAATGACCGCGGCAGGGTGGACATCTGGGATGTTGTTCTGTACACGGCTAAATCTCTGAATGTACTTGCGCAGGGGCTCTCCTTCCTTCTGGGCGAGCAGATGAAGGTCACTTTCTTGGCCATGAGGTTTGTGGCCGCCTGTAAAGGCGCCGACAAACTGATGGCATAGGTCTGCCCAGGAGGATATGGAGTTGTCCGACAAGTGCATGAGCCAGGACTTGACGTTGGGCTTGAGCACCAGCGGGATGTAGTTGGCAAGGATCTTGTCGTCCCGCCCCCCGGCAGCCTGCACCGTGATGGTGTAGATGCTTAGGAACTCCGACGGATGCGTCTTGCCGTCGTACTTCTCTGGTACGTCTGGCTTGAAATTCTTCATGCTGGGCCACTGGACTTGCCGCAGCTCATGAGTAAACGCAGGGCAACCTACCGCGTACGGCAAGTCGCCTGGTTCCCCTGGCGCATGCATGTCGACAGAGGGCCCAGCGCGCTGGTCTGATTGACGCCGCGCTTCTCTTCGACGCTCGATGCGAGTACGAGCGTCTTCTTGTTGTCGTTCGTGAAGAACTTGGCGCTGATCGCGACGAGCTCGCGGATATGATGATGCGGTAGAGTCGCTGTCGAGGTGGATCCGGCGAGTCGGCGATCTTGGCCTTCGGGGCGGAGAGTGCACGGTGGTTGCACCCCCACCGGTCTTGTCACCACCGGCTCGCGCCTGGCTGACTTGTCGCGGCTGCGATGTACTTGGCTGCCGCGGAGTGTCGCCGTTGGCGAAGCCGATGAAACTCTAAATGGTGGCCCTCCAATCGTCGATCTTGTCTGCCGTTGGAGGGTAGTCTAGGAGTAGTTGAGCTCGCACCAAAGCTTCCGCTGGAGTGGCGGGTAGCGGCGGCGAACGGCGCGAGGAGCGGGATATGCTCGGACTTCTAACTATGTTAGAAGGAGCAGTATCCCGTCCAGGCGACCGTGCCTCGCTGACCTTGAGCATTCCGAGACCCACCAGCTCGATCTTGGCCCAGCAAACGTATGGTACCGTGAGTACCATGACGCTGCCGGTCCCGCGCCTCCTTAGATGGGCGCGGTGCATGTACGGACGCCGAGGTCTTGGAGTGCGCCCGGTCGTTGTGGGAGCCGGCTAAGCCGCCGATGGGCAGCGCAGCCTTGTCCTTGGACCTGGCAGCATCGTGAGCTCCCTCGTCGGCGCCCGTTCTTCCGCCGGCGTCTACCCCACCAGCCGTTGGCTCCGGCAGTGGTGGGTTCGGCGCGGACGGAGCAGCTGCCTCCGAAGCCTTCTTCTTCGGCGGCATGTCGATGAAGATGATGAAGATCTAGCTCGTGTGGACGCCGGATCAAGTTCACACAACCTCGACGCCCCCTACCTGGCGCGCCAAAGATGTCGGGAAAACTGATCCACGAGCACCTATGGGGACCGAGCCCCTTTCGGTTCGGCGGGGGGCGGAGATCGCGCGAAGAGCAGATCGAGGCGAAGCACACTAGCAGTTTACCCAGGTTCGGGCCGCACGGATGCGTAAAACCCTACTCCTTCTTTGTGGTTTGTATTGAGTTCTTGCTCGGGAGCGCTGGGTGCTACAGTACACTCTAGCAGCTAACGAGACCGAGCATGAGTGTTCTGATGTTACGAACCCCCCTCTACGTTGCGCATGGGCCTCCTTTTATATGCTCAAGGGGTCACCGACAGGTGGCAACGTAGTTGAGGGTAAAAATGGAAAGGTGTTGTAGTTGGTACAACTACCTGTACAGTGCATCATACCTAACCCTGACGGCAGGGGACAAGGGCATTAAATGCCCGTCTGCGTCGCCCAAATAGTGCCAAAAGGGACCGTCAGGGGCGCCACCGTTTGCCATGGCGGCAACCTTGTCAGCACCGCTTGCCACCGCGTACCGCTGGCGGCACAGCCTCGCGCCACGTATGCCTGGAAGGGTCCCAGAGCGACACGTTGGTGGATGCGCTGGAGCGCGGGTACAAAGTGGTAGCTTGTCGCGGCAAGCGCCTTGCCGCGGTCGTTGTCTTGTCGCGTCCGGGAGCTTGTCGCTCACCGGGCCTTGCCGGGACGCGTGGCACGTCGCGGCAAGTTCCTTGAGATGCCTTGGTTGGCCTTCCCGGCAAGCTCCTCTCGCCGGGGTCTTGTGCCTTGAGTGGCCTTCCAGGCAAGCTCCTCTTGCCGAGGCCTTGTCTCCTTAGCTCGTATACTTTGTTCTTGAATGGCTCCGAAGGAACCACGGAGGACCTTGGCGGTCACCGGGCAAGCCTTGCCGCGGGGCGCTGCGACTGCCCGTGCACAAGTTCGGGATACTTGGGTACCCCTACTCTAGTACACCGACACCTAGATGGTGTGTTGACAAGGGGGAGTGTTGGGAGCGAATTGTGGACTACTGGTGTTCCAAAGAGTATATGTTGAAACACGTCGATTACAAAAATCGCGAGTGGCAATGATTTATCCACCACACCATCAAGGCAAGTTGAACCTTAAGGGATTCACGAAAATATGGGTACATCTTTCCTCCCATCGATTTGTTCTTCATAAGTTCTTTCTTGGCATACATGTTGCAAATCCTTGTGATGAAATCCTAATCATGTTGGTTTGGTTGCAGGGGCATTACTACAAGGTTTCGGAGCCCAACCTTTTCGTTGGGTATGCTATGTCCCATAAGGCACCGTTTAGAAAAGACACACCTTATGAGCCGTCTGACACATCGTGTGCGTACACCAACAAGACCGCCTACAATCAGCTGACCAAAGTTATAGAGGTGGCAACAAAGCTGAGAGGGTCCGACTATGATGTGACATCGGAGCCCCTTGACCATGAGTTGGTTATGATCGCTGGAGAGGGAAGGAAGCATGTCAAGGAAGCGATTGGAGGAGGCATGTTTCCTAGGTCCTCCACTCGCACTCTACCTGAGTACAAGGCTCGGCCAGGTCTGTAAAAATCTTTTGTATGTCAACGCGCGACTCCGGCAAGGGCTGAGATGGAGGTATTCTATAATAGTCCTTCTACATATGATTTTTCTAATTCTTACATAATGTTGGATTTGAAGATGCAATTGCGATCCCATATTCTGTAGTCTCTCCTCGAGGAGAAGTTGGCAGAGGAGAGGGTGGAGGAGAGGCGATTGGATGCGGATGAGAGGGCGGAGGAGATGCGACTGGCGGCGGAGGAGAGGGCGGCAGAGAGGGCGGAGGAGAGGCAACTGGCTGATGATAGGACACAACAGACGTCGTGGGTACAAAATGCACAAAACTTTCAGATGTTTACTGTTTGTTCCTTAATAGCCAAGCACAATTCCTTAATAGTCAGCACATGTAGTCTTTTACTACCTGTACTTAACCTTCACTCCTCTTAACATAATTTACAGGCTTATTGCACCCAGAATGGTATGCCCGCGTTCTATATGTCCACCTTTACTCCATGCTCTACGGTTAGTTAACTGAAATACTTGCAAGGATCATTATTGCATTTCTTTGTCCCAGTGTCATGCTAACCATGTAATGCTTCATGCAGCATCCATCGATCGATGGATCGAATAATGCTAGATCTTCACATGCTCATGGCTTAGGTGGCAATAACCTTGATGGTTCTCTGCATCTTTGAGATATACTACGGTTAGTGCCTCCATATCTCATTTACAAGTAGATACCACTTTAAGATCTTCATGATTTAGAGACCATTTGAATATATGTCCATGATTTAGAAACTAAAAAGTGAAGACAATTTGACCCATTAGCTATGCATTATTGAAGTTATATATTTTCTTGATTTAGAGACCATTTGAAGGTATGTATTTATGATTTAGAGACCACCTAGAGATCTTCATTGTTTAGGGTGTTAAATTGAATTGAACTTATATCAAACCATTTGTATCACGATGATTTAGAGACCACTTGAAGACAATTTGAACCATACCATTTCTACATATTATCATGACTTAGAGATCTTCATGATTTAGAAACTTGCAAGTGTTGATTTATTACCATTTGAACCATTTGAATATCAAACTTATAACGAGAGAACGTCCATTAAGTTCTTTGTGATTTAGAGTGTTAAATTTGAAATCTTCAAAACTTGACAAGTATTAAAGAAACTCCATATGGGCTAGAAGCTATTTTTGTGGGAATTTGCAATGGAATATGAATATGGTGTGATATGGATCACTATTTATTTTTTTGGGTCTTCAAGTACTTTCCTTTGTATATTTGACATCTTCATGATCTAAAGCACCTTATTTTGTTATTCTGGATACGTAGCCCTTAATTTTATTGTTGTGCCAAAAATTGACATATGTGCATAATTTCTTCTTGTAGGTTGGTATATGGATGCTCTTTTGGACTATGTTATGGGCATGAAGCCATTTGTCATAGTGCGAAATATTATGTAGTGATGCCTGTTGTATATATATGCAAAATATATGTAGTGATGCCTGCTATAAATATTCATATGCTATGAAACATTTATATATGGATTGTGCTATATGGATGAGTTATGGACTGTGCTATATGTAGTGATGCCTGCTGTATATATGGATGTGTTATGGACTGTGCTATATGGATATATATATGGATGTGTTATGGACTGTTCTATATGGATCTATATATATATATATATATATATATATATATATATATATATATATATATATATATATATGGATGTGTTATGGACTGTGCTATATGGATATATATGGACTATGCTATATGTGTGAGGAATCATTGTTGTGATACATACTGTTATATTGTCTATATGTATTCTCATGTTCATTGTCTATATCTACTGTCTATATGTACTGTCGTGTTCATTTGTCTATATTGTCAATATGTGTGAGGAATCATTGCTGATCTGAAGTTTTAAATAAAAAGAGTGCAACCTCTTTGCCGTCATGTTCATGACGGCAAAAGAGGACGCATGGCGCCCATTGTACAACCTGGGAGAAGGGCTTGCCGTCTGTGCACAAGCAGATGACGACAAATATATGAGCAAGTTTGCCGTCTGGTACAATATGAGCTGATGGCAAAAAAGATGAGCGATTTTTCCGTCTTGTAGTCCCGCAGTTGACGGCAAACAAGTTCATAGTTTTGCCATATGGGCTACCATTGGGCTGATGGCAAAAAGAACTCACATCGTCTGTTAGACGGGCGTTCCGTCTATTTTCTTTTTTTGTCGTATACACATTCACACTGACGGCAAAAGGTGCTCATTGACGGCAATTTTTTGCCATCATCTCGCCATTGGGCTGACGGCAAAATGAGCCTTTTCCGATTTTGTGTATGCCGACAACTTTTGCCTTCATGGGATGACAGCAAATTTGTTGCCGTCTGTAATCCTTTCTTTGTCGTCTGTAGCTTATTGACGGCAAAATGCCTGATTCCTATAGTGTATTTTATTTTCCCACACAAGACTTCAACATCTCTAACAATCCCAATCGATGAAATAATATCTCTATTATGAAGTTTAATAGTAACATATATGTCTTCTATCTCTGCAGGTGCTATGCCATTCATAATTTCTTGATATAAGGTGTAAGGAATATCACGTATGCTAGCACCTAAGTCGAATAAACCATGATAACAGTGATATCCTATTTTAACTGAGACAACAGGCATGCCAACAACAGGTCTATGTTTATCCTCTTTATCGAGTTTGGCAATTCTAAGAGCTTCTTCACAGAAGTAAATAACATGCCCATCTATATTTTCTTCCAAGAGATATTTAACCATAGCAAGACTAGGCTCTACTTTAATTTGTTCATCAGGTTTAGGTGTTCTAATATAACTTTTGTTGACCACATTCGATACTTTAGCTTGTTCCTTTATCCTAACAGGGAAATGTGGTTTCTCAATATAAGCAGTAGGAACAACCGGATCAACATTGTAAAGTATAGTTTCCTCTTTGACAGATACCGGTTCTTTACTTTCTTCTTTAATAGGTGGGTAATATTTAAACCACTTATCTTTAGGGAGTTCAACATGAGTAGCAAAAGATTCACAAAAGGAGGCTACTATCTCAGAGTCAAGTCCATATTTAGTGCTAAACTTTGGAAAAGCATCGGTATTCATAAAGGATTTTTAACACAATCATACTTAAGCTTAATACCTTACTCCTTATACCTTAGTCGAGTTCCCAATCTTCAGAGTTCCGTTTAATTCCTTCCAAAAGATCCTACTGGAATTCAATAGTCTTCTTCATAAAAGAACCAACACAAGAAGTATCAAGTATGGATTGATCATTATTAGAAAGCCGAGCATAAAAATTCTGGATAATAATTACTCTTGAGGCTCATGATTGGGGCATGAATATAACATTAATTTAAGCCTCCCCCAAGCTAGAGCGATACTTACTCCTTCATGAGGCCAAAAATTATATATATAATTCCGATCACGATGAACTAGATGCATAGGATAATTTTTTTGGTGGAACTCCAATTTCAATCAATTGGAATTCCAAGATCCAATATTATCGCATAGCCTATACCATGCCAATGCTTTCCATTCAAAGATAAAGGGAAAAACTTCTTCATAACTTCATCTCTGGGTAAACCTGCAAGCTTAAACAATCCACAAATTTGTTCCACATATATCAAGTGCATATCAGGATGTTCGGTTCCGTCTCCTGCATAAGGATTAGCTAGAAGTAGTTCTATCATACCCGAAGGAATTTCATATTCAATATTTTCATTAGGTGCAGCAGGTTGAGGGGTAGCTAATTGTGGTTCCAGTCGAGGTGAAGATTCCCTGAACAAACCCCTCAACGGATTGTTTTCCATAGTAACAAGTGACAATAAATTTCAGCACACTATATAAATGTTTCCTTACCAAATTCCACTTACCAAACGCGCTTCACTCTCCGGCAACGGCGCCAAAAAATTGCCTTGATAACCCACAAGTATAGGGGATCAATTGTAGCTCTTTTCGATAAGTAAGAGTGTCGAACCCAACAAGGAGTACAAGGAAATGACAAGTGGTTTTCAGCTAGGTAATGTTTGCAAGTGCTGAAATTGTAAGTGACAGAGTAGTTTGGTAGAAAGATAATTTGTAACGAGGAAGTAACAATAATAGTAACAAAAGTGCAGCAAGGTAGCCCAATCCTTTTGAGGCAAAGGACAAGGTAAAACGGTCTCTTATAGTAAGCAAAGCGTTCTTGAGGGTACACAGGAATTTCATCTAGTCACTTTCACCATGTTGACTCGATTCGTGTTCGCTACTTTGATAATTTGATATTGGGTGGACCGGTGCTTAGTTGCTATTCTTACTTGAAAAAACCTCCTACTTATGATTAATCCCCTCCCAAGCACCCTCAACTACGAGAAAAGTATTAATAATAAATTATAACCATAGCATTAAACTTTTGGATCCAATCGGTCCCTTACAGAATAGCGCATAAACTAGGGTTTAAGCTTCTATCACTCTCGCAACCCATCATCTAGTAACTACTCCACAATGCATCCCCTTAGGCCCAAATACGGTGAAGTGTCATGTAGTCGATGTTCACATAACACCACTAAGGGAATCACAACATACATACTATCAAAATATGGAACACATATCAAGTTCACATGATTACTTGCAACATGATTTCTCCCGTGACCTCAAGAACAAAAGTAACTACTCACAAATGATAATCATGCTCAAGATAAAAGGGGTATTAAATAGTGATACGTCTCAAACGTATCTACTTTTCCAAACACTTTTGCTATTGTTTTGACCTCATTCTTGCATGAGTTGAACTAAACTAACCCGGACTGACGCTGTTTTCAGCAGAGCTGCCTGTATGGTTTTATTGTGTGCAGGAAAACGGATTTTTAGGTATCTCAGAAAATTCCAAGAAAAATCACAGAAAATCCACGCACCCGAAGGAACGTTGTGCCAGAAGATGGACCAGAGGGCAGCCAGGGGGGCCCAGGCGCCCTGGTGGCGCGGCCCCACCCCTGGCCGTGCCGGGAGGCCGCCTGGGCTGCTCCCACCTCCTATGGTGCCCTACTTTGACCCGTATTTATCCCCGTGACGCAAAAACCCCAGAACAGAAGTCGTTTTCCCAGTTTCCGTCGCGGAGCCGCCGCCACCCTCTGTTCTTCTTCGGGAGGTCTTATCTGGAGGCTGATTTGGCCTCCGGAGAGGGGAGATCGTCGCCATCGTCATCATCATCACCACTCCATCCTCCCTCTATGACTTCTCCTTCCATGTGTGAGTAATTCCCTGCTGTAGGCAAAGGGGGTGGTAGGGATTGGATGAGTTAGATCATGTAATAGTTTATCAGATTGTTGGGGGCATGTTGCCTATCATCTACTATGGTGTTTATCATCTTTGCTTGAACTTGTTGCTCTTAATGCTTGTCACTTAGGGCCCGAGTGCCATGATTTTAGATCTGAACCATATGTGTTTGCATGAATATATTTGTGTTCTTGATCCTATCTATGAGTTGTTTGCACCTATTACGGTCCGGAACCGGCGATCCCAAAAGTGACAGCTTGGGACACCAAAGGGGATGGTCCATAGTTTGAGGATTACATGTATCCATTGAGTTTATTGCTTTGTTCCGGTGCTCTTTGACAGGAGCACCTTAATCTCCATAAGTTCCTTTTGGCCCTGTTCATAGCGGGATGGTAGGACAAAAGATGTTGTGCAAGTTCTTATTGCAAGCACGTACAACTACCCGTGGGATACATGCCTAATGTTTGATATTTTCCTAGATGATCATTACTTTTCTGTGTGCCTTTAGATTCATGATATATCTCATCCATGCAGCGCCCAACCATCCATCTCTCTAGCCTATAGTGTTTAAATCCTGCTGGTCACTAGTTGTTACTTTTGCTGTTTACTTTTGATGTTTACTTTTACTATCACCACCATCACTATCATACCACCGTTACCACTTATCTTTTGTTGCAAGTAAGTATATTTCAGGTGCGGTTGAATTGACAACTCAACTGTTAAAGCTTATAAATACTCTTTGGCTCCCCGTGTGTCGAATCTATAAATTGGGTTATTCTTACCCGCGAAGACTATCTCAATCCCTTACGGTTGAGGGTTATCAAGTACCATTTTCTGGCGCCGTTGTCGGGGAGCATAGCAATATTTACAAGTCAACTTGAAGTATCCTACCTGCTGCAGTTCATCCGCTATGGGTAAGAAAGGAGACCCCAAGGTTCCGATCTTACTATCCACTACAAGAAGAGGTACTGTTCTGAACACTAGTGCTACACTTGATTCACCTTCTGTTATGAGTAAGTTTGCCTCACCGCCACCACATGATGCTCCTACTGAATCTGTTAATATGTCCGATACTCTTGATGATGCCTCTACTACTCTTGATGATATTAGTTCACTTGGTTATGCTCTTGAGAAACAGATCGCTGCTGCTGCAAAAAAATCTGGAATTGAAATTCCTGTTACTCGCTACCCTATTGGTGGAACTTATGATTATCCTGATTTGAGTAAACTCAAGGAGAGACTCCTTGATGATGATTACATTATGCTTGATGATGATTTATGCAGGGAACTGACAGAGTTTGCCGGCTCTGACCCTGAAGCTATTAAGAAGCTACTTGAAAAACACTCCTTGAAGAACAAGATTGTTCCTGATCCTAAATTTGCTACATCTCCTATATGCATCAATGATCTTGATTATGATTTCTCTGTTGATCTTTAACTTATACCTATGGTTGAAGCTGACCCCTTTTATGGCAGAGAAAATGATGATGCTATTGCACACCTGACCAAACTCATTGAGTTGGGTGGCTTGTTTACCACGGATGAGAAGAAACGAAACTTTTATGTGACTAAGCTTCTTCCTTTCTCTTTGAAGGAAGGTGCTAAAACATGGTATGATTCACTACCATGTGGTTCCATAAAGAGTCCTCAAGACTTAGCTCACTCTTTTGTTGATAAGTACTTTCCTGCTCATATGCAACATGCTGCTTTACAAAGAATTTATAACTTTAAACAGTTGCAGGATGAGCACCTCCCTAAAGCTTGGGGGAGGTACTGTAGTCTGATCCGGGCTAGACCAGGACATGGAGTCCCTAAGAATGAATTAATCGATATATTTTATGCTGGTCTAACTGATGAATCCAGATCCTATTTGGATAGTTGTGCTAGTTGTGTTTTCAGGAAAAGAACACCGGATGATGCAGAGGATTTGATGGGCAGGATTGCCAAAAACCATGAAGATTGGTCCGTCCCTGAACCACCTCCACCACCAAAGAAGAGGGGCATGTTTGTTCTAAGCCCCAAAGATATGCGAGAAGCAAAGAAGTCTATTAAAGAGAAAGGTATTAAAACTGAAGACGTGAAGAATCTACCCCCTATTGAGAAGTTGTGTGACCCTATCACTCACCCTCCTATGGTAGAGGTACACTCTCTTTTAGATTTCAACGCAAGTGACATCCCTCATGGTAAGCCTCCTGATCAATGTTTAGATGAGTTTGATAATTTTATTATGAAACAAAATCATTTTAATGAGAGGATACAAAGTCAATTGCATGATAATTCCCTTGCTATCAAAAGTTTGCTTGATGTTCTAGGTAGAACAGTTAATGATGTTAAATGTCTTGTGAAGCATTTTCATATGGTTCAAACTCAGCTTGAACAAATTTCTAATGTGCAAAAAGATTTGCTTGCTAACAATGCCAAACAAGATGATTTGCAGGCCTTCGGGATTAAGACCCGAGGAGGAACTAGCACTCAAGATCCTCTCTATCCAGAGGGGCATCCGAGGAGAATCGAGCAAGATTATCAAATGCAGGAAGAAGAAATTGTTGGCTCTCCAAAGAAGAAGAAGAAGAAATGCAAGGAGGCTGACAATTCCAATGATCCTATTACAAGTGAAGAGCCAGCTGTTGATCCCAACAGTGTATCTATCTCCGAAGCTGAGACTGAAGACGGTGCCGAACCTGAAGGTAAGGATAATGAGAAGAATGATCCGCCTGAAGTTCGAGAAGAAGAAGCACCTGACAAACGCAAGAAGTACACTAGAGAAGACTTCGTCGCAAGAAGACATGTGAAGGAAAGAGAACCATGGATACAGAAACCCATGCCCTTTCCAGGTAAGTCTCTCAAATCCAAAGAAGAAGAGCATTACAATAAGTTTTGTGAGTGGATGAAACCTCTTTTTCTTCAAATCCCTTTGACTGATGCTATTAAGTTACCTCCCTATTCAAAATATATGAAAGATATTGTTACTAATAAAAGAAAAGTTCCTAATGAAGCAATATCTACTATGCTTGCTAACTACTCTTTCAGTGGCAAGATTCCTGAGAAGCTTGGTGATCCAGGTATACCCACCATTCCCTGCTCCATAAAGAATAATTATGTCAAAACTGCTTTATGTGATCTTGGAGCAGGAGTGAGTGTTATGCCTCTCTCTCTTTACAAGAGGCTTTGTTTAGAGAAACTAATTCCTACAGATATCTCTCTTCAGATGGCTGACAAGTCAACCGCCGTCCCGATAGGTATTTGTGAGGATGTTCCCGTAGAAGTTGCTAATTGTTTGATCCTTACTGATTTTGTTGTGCTTGACATGCCCGAGGATGGGAGCATGTCCATTATTCTTGGTAGACCTTTTTTAACACCGCAGGTGCTATTATTGATTGCAATAAAGGAAAGGTTACCTTCAATGTGAATGATAAAGAACACACGGTGTATTTTCCAAAGAAGACCGACAAGAGGCATGGCCTCAACTCTATAGAAAATATCGAGACCGTGAAGATTGGAGAATGGGACTGTCCACTACATGTGCACCACAAATACAAAACTATCATGGTGGGGACAATGTCCATTAAAGTAAATGTGCAATGATCACTTCGTAAGAGGTGAGACTTTTTGCTCTATATATCACCTGTTTGTTGGTAAGAATTGATCGACCTTACTAGTAAGCATGTTTTATATAAGTAAAAAGTTGAGCTTATTATGTTTTCATTTGTTTTAGCTTTTGTTCTCCTTGCTGTACCAAATGTTTATGTTTTTGAAGCTTCACAATACTAATCACTGCTTTAAGTTTTCAGATAGTTTTGCAGCTTTTTGTACTTCAAAAAATTTTCAAGAGTGAAGTTTTCAGAAAAATTCCAGAAAAATAAAAATAAAAATTTCCATGCCGGGAGTGACCCAGAGGCACCTGGGGCTGACCAGGGGGAGCCACCAGTGGCCCAGGCGGCCAGCTGGCGCGGCCTGCCTCCTGGCCGTGCCCATAGGGCGCCTGGGGCCCACAAGACCCCCCTCTAGGTGAGTCTTCTTCCTCTCTCTCTCTCTCTCTCTTTCTCTCCAAAAACACGAGTTCTGCACTTGTTCTTGCGTTCTTGCCGGTCTTGCAGGCGATTTTCGATCTCTCTCTACAGCCTATCATTCGAGATGAGATTTTGAACAAATACTCCCTGGTATGTAACTCCTCCACCCCTCCAATTAGATTTTTGGTTGGTGGCTTCATTTGTGAGTATTTAGTAGTTCTTGGTGCTGGGTAGATGAGCTTGCATGCATGTGTAGAAATTTATTTTCCAAGTTTTGATGCAAGTTTATGCCTTAGGTAAGTAAGTTGAGTAGTTTGCCTTAAACCACTTTGTTTAAATCCTTGTTTTTGTAATTTGTCAAAAATTTCAGAAATGAGTTTGTTAGGAAGGGCAAAGGGGTGGCTTGAGAAGAAGAGGCCCGCACACTCCGATCGAGTTACTAGAGCCGCAGCCTCACCCTCGACTGCTAGGGTGAGCTACAATGAAGATCATGTGCCCCTAGAGTTGTTGGAAGACACAAGTCCAGCACGTGCTATGATGTTCCCATGTGATGAATTCCTTGAAGCTGCTGGAATTAAGGATGAGTTTTATAATCTTTGTGCTAATGCAGGTCTGACACGGCTCGTCACGTGCCGTGTTACTCAGTATCAAAAACTCACCTCCGGTTTCATTAACAATTTTAGATATAACCCTGATACTGGTGCTATTGAGTTTAAAATTTACAATGATCTTATCACCATGCCCTTGGGAAAGTTTTGTGAAATAATAGGTGTGCCAAACGTTGGGCGGACGGCTAAGATGACCTCTCAGCCCTCCGAGCTGAAAACCGTCTTCAACTCTCTCTGCAGCATGGGTACGAGGGATAGTCATCGGTCAAAAACCTCCAGCATCTTATTCCCTCACCTCAGGTATTTTGCATATTATGTTGCTAGAGGGCTATTAGCTCGTGACAACACGAGCAACACTTCTGCGCCGGATATTGCTATCCTGGCAACCGCCCTCTCAGGGAGGTTTGATTATAATTTGGGTGCTTTAATTGCTTGACGCCTTGCTATGAATGGTAACAAGGGAGATTTATTTGGTGGCGTTTACGCCACACTTATCTTAGAATATCTTAAAGGCACCCCACACCCTGATGATAAGACTTTTACTTATTTAAGCTTTGATCTTGCTGCTATGAAAAGGCATAAGTTTGTTACCATGACTTCTGAGCTTGGTAATCTTGTTTATATCTTGCGTTTCGGAACTACCGCGGAACGCAAGATCCGTCTACCTGCACCTCTTTTGTTTGATTTTTCTCGCAGGAACGGATGGTCCTTTGATGTTATCCAGTTCGATGAGTTCATGGTCCAGCATCAGTTTCATAACCCCATGGAGGGGGTTGTGCCCGACGAGGAGGAGCACGGTGAGTTACCACCTTTCCAGGGGGAGACCGTCACCCAGTTTGGTGAAGGGTCTTCCTCTGCTTGGAGTACGGACCCTTCTTCGTGGGAGGATCCGAGGAGTTCGGTGTACGCGCCGGAATCCTTTTACGACCCTTGGACTCACCAGCATTCCCCCAGAGCAGGAGGCTCCTGGGGGCAGTAGCTACTACCAACTTAGGCCAAAAGCCTAAGATTGGGGGAGTACGTGCCCTTCTCACTTTTCCATTGTATTACCCATTTTATTTCTGTTTGCTTTAATCTTTTCGAAGTTTTTGCCCGTTCTTCTTTATTTCTTCTATTTGCAAAAACAACAAAAAGATTTTCTCTTTCTTTTGCTTTCGTTCAACCTTTGAAATAATCCAAAAAGATTTCCTTTCTCTCTTTAGTTGCTTTGTTTTCAGAGTTCAGCTCGAGTCCGTGATGGCATTTAATTATATTTCCTACGTTCGATCGTGCAAGTGACGAGGCAGTAATGACGAAGATCGACTGAAGGGAAGCAACAAGGAAAACAGGTATGAACTCTTCTTGTTTCTACTTTTGTACATATGCCTGTACTTATGATCTAGAGACCAGCTTGTAGCGACATAGTGCTATGTTTACAATGCTTTCCTAGTGGTTCATGCTTTCCTTGTGGCTAGTCTCAAATAGCTAGAGTATATAATGTGTTATTGAAATGATTTACATGCATTGCACTGTTCATAGTTTGGTATACTAAGGTGGTATTTCCCTTTGGAGAATTCTTGGATTGACTTGGCACATGTTTACACATGTTTTGGACTAAAAAGTCTGCTTTGCCTTGATGATCTTTGAGTTTCAGAGTAGTTATATCACTTTCATGCCCGATTCAATGTTGCTTTGTCGCTCTGCATGATTATGACCGTTATTGCTCTTTAGTTGGTCACTTCCCAGTCTCTTGCTAGCTTTCGCTCGTACTAAGCGGAATTCTGCTTGTGCATCCAAATCCTTTCAAACCAGTTGTTCCATATGAGTCCACCATACCTTCCTATGTGGTATTTACCTGCCATCCTAACGAAGACTTTCTTGTACCATCTCGAAATTATACAAATTTACTCCTGTTTTGTGCCTCTGTTTTAGCTCATGAGGAAGTAGTAGTTAATTCATGATCTTCTTAAGTTGGACAAGTTTTATCCCGGGATTGCATGTCTAATCTGCAAACCCCTAATACGAGAAGGAACTGGCATGAGTGCGCCCGGCTCATAAAAGATAATACAACAAACAAACCCTCCTTCACGCTTTGTTCATGAGAAATCAGAAAACTTTTGGCAGTGATAAACAAAGGAGATTAAGGGGATGTGATCGTCCCCGTGCGGGAGCCGTTCCTCGAAACTTGTCCAGCTCGAGAAGTAATTGGGTTGTCTACTAAACATTCGTTGACGTAATATGCACCTCTCAAAATCATTTTTACTCTGTTTTCAAAACCAAGAGCTTTGGTACATGTTTAGTCTTTGCTTCCAACCATGGGTTTTCAACCTCGCCATCAAATTCCACGGTTCGAGAGTCTCCACCTTCTTTCTTCAAAGCACCAACTAGGAGAGCATGATTGTCATTCTGAGTGTAATGTGCATTGTCCAAAGTATTACATTGTCTTCTGCATGCTTGTGATATTATTTATTCAGAAATTCTTAGTTCTAGTCTCCTTTAAAACTCTGGAGGAGTTTCTGCATTTATGTTTTGCTTCACTCATGGAGGCTAGCGAGATACCACTCTAGTATGTTCAAGCTATGTGCAATGTAATCTTGTATTGATTTTCAGTAGTATATTATTTACTTTTGGTTATTTGTGATTGGTCACTTGAAAGAAGGATTGCTTCGTGCATTGTCCTCATAGCATTGTTTCAATACTTGCTAGACTCTTTTCATAGTACATGCTTATATACATCTAATGAAGCAAAAGAGTTTGTCAAAGTATTCTTTGTCGCATCCAGTTCGTTGAACTGAATTGCTTGAGGACAAGCAATATGCTAAGCTTGGGGGAGTTGATACGTCTGAAACGTATCTACTTTTACAAACACTTTTGCTATTGTTTTGACCTCATTCTTGCATGATTTGAACTAAACTAACCCGGACTGACGCTGTTTTCAGCAGAGCTGCCTGTATGGTTTTATTGTGTGCAGGAAAACGGATTTTGAGGTATCTCAGAAAATTCCAAGAAAAATCACAGAAAATCCACGCACCCGAAGGAACCTTGTGCCAGAAGATGGACCAGAGGGCAGCCAGGGGGGCCCAGGCGCCCTGGTGGCGCGGCCCCACCCCTGGCCGCGCCGGGAGGCCGCCTGGGCTGCTCCCACCTCCTATGGTGCCCTACTTTGACCCGTATTTATCCCCGTGACGCAAAAACCCCAGAACAGAAGTCGTTTTCCCAGTTTCCGTCGCGGAGCCGCCGCCACGCTCTGTTCTTCTTCGGGAGGGCTAATCTGGAGGCTGATTTGGCCTCCGGAGAGGGGAGATCTTCACCATCGTCATCATCATCACCACTCCATCCTCCCTCTATGACTTCTCCTTCCATGTGTGAGTAATTCCCTGCTGTAGGCAAAGGGGGTGGTAGGGATTGGATGAGTTAGATCATGTAATAGTTTATCAGATTGTTGGGGGCATGTTGCCTATCATCTACTATGGTGTTTATCATCTTTGCTTGAACTTGTTGCTCTTAATGCTTGTGACTTAGGGCCCGAGTGTCATGATTTCAGATCTGAACCATATGTGTTTGCATGAATATATTTGTGTTCTTGATCCTATCTATGAGTTCTTTGCACCTATTACGGTCCGGAACCGGCGATCCCAAAAGTGACAGCTTGGGACACCAAAGGGGATGGTCCATAGTTTGAGGATTACATGTATCCATTGAGTTTATTGCTTTGTTCCGGTGCTCTTTGTCAGGAGCACCTTAATCTCCATAAGTTCCTTTTGGCCCGTTCGTAGCGGGATGGTAGGACAAAAGATGTTGTGCAAGTTCTTATTGCAAGCATGTACAACTACCCGTGGGATACATGCCTAATGTTTGATATTTGCCTAGATGATCTTTACTTTTCTGTGTGCCTTGCCCCAAGTTAGATTCATGATATATCTCATCCATGCAGCGCCCAACCATCCATCTCCCTATCCTAAAGTGTTTAAATCCTGCTGGTCACTAGTTGTTACTTTTGCTGTTTACTTTTACTATCACCACCATCACTATCATACCACCGTTACCACTTATCTTTTGTTGCAAGTAAGTATATTTCAGGTGCGGTTGAATTGACAACTCAACTGTTAAAGCTTATAAATACTCTTTGGCTTCCCGTGTGTCGAATCTATAAATTGGGTTATTCTTACCCGCGAAAACTATCTCGATCCCTTACGGTTGAGGGTTATCAAATAGCACATTGAATCTGAACATATAATCTACCACCAAATAAGCCGTATAGTAATCAACTACAAGATTTAATCAACACCACTAGTCACCCACAAGCACCAATCTATAGTTCCGGTACTAAGATTGAACACACGAGATGAACTAGTGTTTGAGAGGAGATGGTGCTGTTGATGGAGATTGCCCTCCCCAAGATGGGAGAGTTGTTGGTTATGATGATGATGATTTCGCCATCCGGGAGGGAAGTTCCCCCGACGGAATCGCTCCACAGGAGGGCAAAAGTGCTCCGGCCCAAGTTTCACCTCGAGATGGTGGTGCTCCTTCCCGAAAGTCCTCTTCTTATTTTTTCTAGGTCAAAATGACTTATATATGAGAAGATGGGCACTGGAGGTGGGCCTGGGTGAGCATAACCCACCAGGGCGCGCCAGGGCTCCCAGGCGTGCCCAGGTGGGTTGTGCCCACTTGGTGGCCCCCTTCTGGTACTTATTGACTCCAATATTCCTCAAATATTTCATAAAAATTCTCCATAAAGTTTCAGCTTGTTTAGAGTTGTGCAGAATAGGTGGCCTAACACAGCTTTTCAAGGTCCATATTTCCAGCTGCCGGAATTCTCCCTCTTTGTGTGTACCTTGCATATTATGAGAGAAAATGCATTAGAATTACTCCAAAAAGCATTATTGTGCATAAAAACACCATTGATAACAGTAGGAAAACATGATGCAAAATGGATGTATCATACCCTCTTCGAACGTCAGTTGGGGCCCTTCTTCGAGCGGTAGAAAGCTAATTTATGTAAAAAATGTGTAAAAATTTCAGCGCACACTGGTGCGCGCCGGTCCTAAACGAACGGTTTAAAACCCCTTTCCACTACGGCATTTGGAACCGTCGCCAAGTGAGTGTGGGCGATAGGGGGGTCCTTCCCACACGACCCAAAAACCACCAGGGATAGGGCCCCTACAGTACTCCTAGTCGTTTCTCCTCGCATTGCCATCGTAGTCGGCATTCTGTGGTGCTACGTTTACAATGCGCGGCCCATAACAAACGTTTCCCTATTATAGAACGTGTATGATGCGCGTCCCATCAGAAACGGTTCACCATTAAGAAGATTAGCTAATCGTCGTACGAGTGTCAGATAGGATTACGAAACGTCGGACTGTCATAACATCGTTGTACACGACAACTATCGCACACGCTATTTTGTGGTGCAACGTTTACGATGCATACTTCATCAGAGACAGTTCATGGTTGCGAATCATGTATGATACGGCAACTAACAGAAACATTTAGTTTTCCTGCACCGTTTGTGATATTGTCTGACATCACACACGCTTTGCAAACGGCAACTGTGTGCATGCTTGCACACGTTTCCTCTGTGTGATCCGTCTCCGATTATGGTGCATGTCACAAACGTTTGTGTTTTACCAACCGTGTGTGCCGTAACAACCTGGAGAGCGTAATTTCATCGTAATTTAATTGTTGCTTTTCCAAATTGTACCATATTTGGATTTGAATTTGAATGTATGCTACAACTTTATTCATATCCACGAGGTTCAAACAACCAATGCATTATTCGATTCATAGGTACATATGTTCAAGAATTACATAAGAACCAAATAAAGAATGATGAACCACATTTGTATACTCGTACTATTAAAGATGGTAAAGAAAGCAGCGAAATATATTCTGGTTGCTGAACAAGGTGAAGCGAAATGCCCATATTTTACCCTCCTCCATGCAGAAGGCACGCACGACTCTAGTCCAACCCCTTGTGATGGTCGACCGCCCATCCTTGACGGTCTTCATGAAAATATCTAGATAATCATCGTGTTCTGGTAGAAGGACTTTAACATTTGCATGCCCACCAATCATGTAGTTTGAGATGTAATCTTGAGTAAAAGTTTTTGGCAACCACTGCAAAGGAAAAAGATTTAGACATTGTCATCTAACACAACTCATTATGGGCAGTAAAAAGTAGGCTGTAGAGTTCTTACATACCATCCTGCAGTTCGCTATTGTCTTGGATAAAGTGTAAACAAAGAGTTTAATTGCCATGTTTGGACCCATTTTACTAACAATCTTTATCAGCTTCCTCACTTGATGTTGGTTCATCGATATCTCATTGCCCCATATGCAGAAAGGGTTGAAATGTGGATCTTTACCAATGACATATGTACCTAAAAGCACCAAGTTTATATTAGAAGCTAAACATCAATTGCACAATGATGTAGTACAACACTCTTTTACAATATGTCTATATACGTCCGTATGTGCTAGTCCATTTGAAATCTTTTAAAAGACAAATATTTAGGAACGGAGAGAGTATCTTATAACATCTAATACACTCACATATTAGATGAATTAACATCTTATATTATGGGCCGGAATGGGTTTAGTTCATTCTTACAAATTATGTGCTGCTATATCCACATGTTACTGTTAGTTTGAGCTAGTTCGGGCTCAAATAGCCCTAAAGTATATCTAAACAAGAGGGCTATTTTGAGCTAGTTGCATCTATAACCCACCCAAAAAACTAGTATCCAACCCAAGAGGTGCTAATTGGAGCTAGTTCTCTTAGTGCATTTATTGTCAATCTAACCCTGCCATCCAAACAACTCTTTGGATAGAGTTAGTTCAGGATTAGTAATGAGCTAGAAACTAACTCTAACCTCTAGCTGAGTTGAGTATCCAAACAGGGTTGTGTTGTTGCTGTTGCTGCTGCTGCTCTTCTACGTATATCTAGACATCATTAGAACATTAATGTAACACTCTTCCTTGTTGCAACGTAGCCTAGGATTGCATATTTAGACATTAAGTACTGTGCATGTTGCTATGTAGCCTCAGATATTTTACATTTGGCCGTAGTTAACCTTAGGAAAAATGGGTTGTAGATATATTTAGTTAAAAGTCTGATTCACCGATTAGTCCCTTATCAACCACCGGCCTATATGGTACCAGCTACCGATATCCTGAACAGTTAGCAGATATAAGCCATGGGATGAAACTAACCTCGATGGAAAACAATAGTCGTTCCCAAAATTGTCCTGTGTAGGTACAGGAAGCATGTTAAGCACAACAGGCTAAACATCAACCAAAATTACACATGGCAGACAAAATAATCTCCAAAAGACAGCTTCAGTGTGCTGGTTTAAGCATGCTAGTAAAGTAAAACAAGTGGAAAGGTGTGCTACCTGCAATAGGCCAAACATTTAACAACAAGCAAACATGGTCATTCAAAATGGTATTGTGCCGGTCTAAGTACACTGGTTATGGTTAAATAAAAATGGAAAGGCGTGTTTACTACAAGATGCAGCAACCAAATGTAGTCATTCATAGTGGTATTGTTGAAACTGGTACTGATGACATTGAACTGCACAGTTCATACTTGCACATATAGAACACCCCGTTGTGAATAGCTGGAATAAACAAGGCATACTACGAAAAACCAAAGATAGCATTTGAAACTAAACATATGCTAACTACAAACAATCGAACAATCAAAAACACTTTAAAAGAGGCATATGCTAGCTATAACAGGCTTAACAACAAGCAAATATATGCATTCCTATAGGTATGTTTAAGACTGGATTGATGAAGTGTACTGCACATGCACATATAGAGCATCACATTGTGAACAACTGAAATAAACAAGGCATACTGCAAACAACTAGATATAACAATTAAAACTGGACATATTCTCACTACACTACAAAAGGGACTCGACAAAACAAATCATGAGTTTTCCCCTGTGAAGAGGCACGACAAAACAAATCATGGGTTTCCTCACTTGTCACGGATGGGCTCGTTCCCGTTGGAAGAGCACGGACCCTGGATGCGCTCCATGTTGTCGTAGATGGGCTCCTTCCCCTTGGAAGAGCAGGACTATAGGGTGCCCTCCCTGATGTCGCAGATGGGCGCTTTCCCCTTGGAAGAGCAGATGGGCTCTTCTCCCTTGGAAGAGCCGGAGAGGGTGCCCTCCTCGTGGTCGCCATCGATGAGGTCTCACTTCAAAGCGGCGGATCCCAAGCCAGCGTTGCAGAATGTGTCCTTCAGAAATGACAAAAGGGGCTCGCTGGCGATGTAGAATGGCATATTGTTGACAGAGAGCCAGAGGAGATCAGCGGCGGGGCCATGGATGAGATCGACGGCGGTTGAACCTGAGGGGTTGGGGGTGGTCTACTTAACCAGTGACACAGCCCGCCTCAGGGCGTCGTTGTCGATGACCTTGATGTCATAGCTGGCGAACGAGACATGCCCGCATACTCTAGCCTGCTGCTTGAGTGCCTGCCGCCAGTAATGGTCGTCATCTTCCTCGGCGACGGGGCGAAGAGACGGCTATACACCTCTTTTGGGGCAGTCACTCCGCAAGCTCCACGGGAAGCATAGCCGGGCTTAGGCTGCGACGCTCTAGAGTGGGGGATTGTCAGGACCCCGATCCTAAGTCACACAGGTCTAGCCTGTAACACATCATATCACTTTGCGGCCTCACGCACGGTATCCCCACGGGTGCCACCTTACCTGGCCGGGGACCGTTTGCGCATTTTGGCACACGTATATGATAGTGTCGCTAGCATCCATATGACAGAGAACCCGGGCCGACATGACTAGTTATAAACCAAAAGTGGCACTAAATTACAGAGACATGCATACATGACCCAACAACGAACGTGTCGGTCATCAACGTATGAACCCAAGTCGTAGCAAGCTACAAGGACTTAAAGGAACAACGCGTGACATTTCCCCTAAGGGACAGACACAGGAACGAAGAAGGACACATGCCGGCCAGCCTAAGTGTTCTAGTGCAGTAGCAAGCTACCAAGGCTCAGTGGAAGCACTAGGAGGCATTTCCCTGTAAGATAGGCTACCAAGGGTAAATAACTAGGTGTCGGATCCCACACATAGCAATACACATTACACGTACACATAACATGCAAGTATGTGTTGTACAACATGGCATCACAACATAACTCAACAACTCATATAGATAAAGGCCCAGAAGAGCCATCATAGCATTTATTACAAACAGAGGTCACATGACCCAACATACAGAGCATACAGGATACATAAGCATAACATGTCTGAGTACAGACAACTACAAATGAAAAAGACTGAGAAGCCTGACTATCTACAAGACCCTCCCAAGGGTACAAGATCATAGCTGAGGTAACAAGCTAAACATCGAAGTCCCCGCGGAACCACTAGTGAGACTGAAGTCTCTCTGCAAAAACATAAATTAAGCAAACGTGAGTACAAAGGTACTCAGCAAGACTTACATCAGAACTAGCTATATATGTATCAGTATCAGCAAAGGCGTGGTGGAGTTTGACTGCAGCAAGCTAGCTTTGACTCGGTGGCTATCCTGAACTACGACTGCAAGTAACTCTTTTCAGGTGGCGCACACGAGTCCACATATTCACCAATCAATACACCACTATGGATCCGCTCCCGTCTCCCTACGAGAAAGCCATCCATAGCACTCACGCTTATCTTGCGTGTTTTAGAGTATCCACTTTCACTTGTCTATGAACTGCACAGGTAACCCAGAAGTCCATTACCGCGGACACGGCTATTCGAATAGATCATATATAATCCTGCAGGGGTGTACTTCTTCACACACGCTCCCACCACTTATCGTCGTTTACACGACATGTACTCGGCAACCTTCAAGCGGAAGCCCAGCGAGGGTGTCGGCCACGACCTAACTAACCACACAAGTCCCTAGTCCAAGTTTGTCGCCTATTTGGATTCCATCCGTGGGGAGATCCGGCCGAGGTGTCGCTCACGGCCCCAAACGATGTGTACAGGGTTCCCGAGCCACCAAACGGGCGACAAGTACACCGTGCCACGTACCTGCCGCGTCACAGCCCACCCCGAGGGTCAGCGCTGCGCACGACCTCCAGTAAACTACAAACACTAGAAACTAGTTGCAACTCCTGGACAGAGGACAAGGGCAGTTAATAAGTCGAGAGAGCTTGGAGCCCCCGGAGCCCAATGCGTGGTAGTAGCTGTTCATGGATCAACCAACACAGAACTCAGTTCCTGAGGACAGTTTCAATGAGACAACCCACCATGTACTCCTACATGGCCTCTCATCGCTACCTTTACCAAATCGTGTTCACACACTTAGCTCACACACAGTAGGACATGTTCATCAACATTCCAATTCATCCCCGATGAATCAGCCCTGACACAACTCTAAGCAATAGCAGGCATAACCAGAAAACATGAATGAGTAGGCACAACATGGCTCAAACAACTCCTACTCATGCTAGTGGGTTTCAACTCTTTACTGTGGCAATGCCAGGACATGCAGAGGAAAGGGGTTCAACTACCGCAGCAGGTAACAATTGAAGCGTTGTTGTCCTAATGCATTAAAAGAGAGCAAGAGCGAGAGAGTGGGATTGTATCGGAATGCTCAACGGGGTTTTGCTTGCCTGGCACTTCTGAAGAGAGTACTGTGTCTTCATCAGTGTCATCGGTCACATCGTCGCAACAACGTCTACTGAGAGGGAACAAACACCGGCAACAAAGAAAGAACACAATCAATGAAATGCGATAATATGATGCATGATCATGACATGGCAATATGCTGTTAATTGAGCTAATGCAACTAGCAACCATATTAAATGAAGTTGGTTTGAACCAAAGGTTCAAATTCAAACTCCATATGTGATTATTTAAATGCCATTTATGCAAATTGTCATATACAGCAACCTTAGGTTGTTCAAACCTGCATGAGAATACCATAAACAGATTCCTTGAATTTTTCTGATCATTTTTCATATATAAATTATTTTCATTGGAGTTATAGTTTATTTTCTGTGATTTTTAGAAGTTTTAGCTATTTTCTGAAATAAATAAATCATTTAAGATTTGATTAAATTCCAGAAAACATTACTGCGTCAGCATGACGTCTGTGTGACGCCAGCAAGTCAACAGAGCGGTCAGGTCAAACCTGACGTGTTGGGTCCACACATCAGTGACACAACTAACTAACAGAGTTAGTTAGCTTTAAGTTAACACTAACTAAACTGTCAATGGGGCCAGGGCCCACCAGTCAGCGACTCATTTACTTAAACAGACGAGTTAGTATTAATTTTGGCACTAATCCAAAATTAATTAGAAGCTGGCCACACATGTCATTGACCCAGGGGAGACAAACCCCAGGTCAAATGGGCTAATCCAACCGACGGTTCGACGCCGGCGAGGCCAAAGGCGACGGCGGTGCTCGGGTTTCCTCCTCCGACGACCAAATGGCCAGCGGAGGGCATCTATGTGCTGCTGACGAACTCGTGCATCGAGTGGAGTAGGCAGTGTGTGCTGGGGTGGCCGGAATCGTCGGCGGCGAGCTCAAAGGCGGCGGCCGGAATCGGGCCTCGGTGGTTTCGGTGATGCGGGGCACGGGAGGAGCAACGGGAGGGGTTTTTGGGCCTCTGGTGTTGCGCTGAGTACGGATGTGTGCTCGGTGGCCGCTCTAGGTGACGATGGCCACGGCGGCGACATGGCCGGCGGGGAGGAGCTATCGGCTCCGGTGGGCATCGGCGTTAGAAGAAGCAAGAGAGCCAGGGGAGAGAGGGGTTCGACGCAGGGGCTCATAGTGGACACGCAGAGCAGACAAGCGGGCTCGGGGAGACGCTGACGACGGCGAATCGACGACGGGGATCGCTGGCACCTGAGGTCGGAAACGGCGGCGTTGGCTGGGCTCCAGAGCATCCGATTGGGCGTGGCTCGACGTAGAAGGGGAAAAGGTCACGGCGGAGCTTCTGGTCACTTTGCGGGGGCATGGGGAAGGCTGTGGCCGCGAGGTTCACGGCGGTGAGCTCGCACGGCTCTCGGTCATGGCAAAAGGAGGCGAGGAAGAACGAAGGGGGAGAGTGAGAGAGGTCGGGCGGATCGGGACGTCACCGAGGCATTCATCCATGCGTCCAGAAGCTCGGCGGCAAGCAGGAGGTGGCCGGGGCGCGTGTGCGCGCTCGGTGGCCACACGCCTCGCGTCCTTCTGGCGCGAGGTAGGCGCACTATGGGCCAGATGGGCGGCACAGTGCTGGGCCGTGAAGCTGGGCCGCCAAGTAAGTTAGCCCAGGTGAGCTGTTCTCTCTCTCTCTCTCTCTCTCTTTTCTAATTCTTTCTGTTTTCTATTTTCTGTAGACTTTAGGGCTTTATTGAAAATACCAGGGCATTTCCAAAAAATCATGAAACTAATCATGGCTACTGTTTAGAATAAATCCAATAGTAAACATTTTAGTTTATAATTATTTGAGCATTTAAAATATTTTATAGCATTTAAATGCCCAAATGCAAATAGAGTATGATTTAATTCATAGCCCAAATATGTCAGGGAAAAATGTGCATCACCTCTGGTTACTGTTTACAGCATTTTCCATAAATGATGAACATTTTTGAAAGCCATTTGGATTTACTGAAAAATATTTTAGTTGAACCTAGTGAAGTTCTTTTGATGCTAGGGTTTGAACAAACCCCCATTTCAGGTTTAAGAGAAAATTAAACAAGATGCAACACAAGACTAACTAGACCAGAGCAGACCAAAACTAGGGATGTGATAGGGATGGGGATGGGGATGGGGATCTGTGAGAAAGGGGGCATTTGGCAGGCGTCATCTAAGAAACTCAGGGCGGACTAGGTATGGAGATCAGTGGGTAAGCTGCACGGGCAAACTGGCAGATGTTGACAATGGAGGCCTTGCGGCGGTGGCGGCGGTGGGAGCGGTGGCGGGGACTTTGCTTGGGTTTCGAGCGAGGGAGTGTGTGTGTGTGTGTGTGTGTGTGTG
>LR738709.1:185208206-185269318 GCA_902687465.1 Secale cereale
TGCTCCTGGCCGCGCCAGCGCCGCGCCGGCCGCGTCGCCGTTCCTCCCCTCCGCGCTCGCCACGGCCTCCCCAGCACACTGGCCGCGCGGCTGCTCCGGCGCCCGAGCCGCCCCCTACCTCCGGCCGCCATGGCCTCCCGCCCCGCCCGGCGCTCCTCCCGCAGCCCCGCGCCAGCCTCCGTGCCGCCGCGCCCGCGCTGCTCGCCCGCCGTCCGTTCCCGCGACGCTGGGCGCCCCTGCCCGCCGGCCGCACCCGCCGGCCGCCCCCTTCGGCCGAGCCGGGCCGTCGCCGCCCACCCAGCCGCTGCAGCCGCGGCCGCCCACCGATGGCCACGCCCACGCCCGCGCGGCCCCTCGCCGCCGGCGACCGCACGCCCCTGGCCGCCGACGCCCGCACGGGCTCCGGCCTCCGTCGCGGTGCGGGTAGCGCCCGTGCCCACGGGGCTCCTCCCCGTTGCGCCCGTTAGCGCCCATGCCCACTAAGGCCTCTGTGCCTTTGACAAGTGGGCCCAGCCCCAGAAATGTTTAAAAAAAATATATAAAATAATAATAATAATAATAATAATAATAAATAAATAAATAAATAAATATATTAATTAATTATTTAATTGAAAAATTAATTAAGTTAATTAATCACCTTTAGATTAATCTAATCATTAATTAACCTAATCTGTAATTAACTAAAACCTAATTAATCTAACTAAACTGTTAGATAGTTTACTGCCTATGACACACGGGCCCCACTGGTCAGGTTGACCAGTCAACCATGATGACGTCAGCATGATGTCATGCTGATGTCATAAATCATTTTTCGAATTAAGTTAATTAATATTAAATTCCAGAAATTAATAAAACCTTTAGAAAATCATATCTTTTAAACCGTAACTCGGATGAAAATAATTTATATATGAAAGTTGCTCAGAATTTCGACACGCATCCGAATACGCAGACCGTTCGTCCACCACACATCCCTAGCATACCGAACCCGCAACTTTCCCCCTCCGTTTCATCTGCCCGAAAACGCGAAACGCCGGGAATACTTTCCCGGATGTTTCCCCCCTTCGTCAGTATCACCCGATACTGCGTTAGGGCACACTTAGCACCGTTACCTGTCATGTCATTTATCGTCATGCATCTGTTTGCATTGTATTCACTGTTTCTTCCCCCTCTTCTCTCTGGTAGACTACGAGACCGACGCTGCTGCTGCCCCGATCGACTACGGTGTTGACGACCCCACTTTGGCTGCCGAGCTTCCAGGCAAGCCCCCCCCCCTTGATCACCAGATATCGCCTATTCTTCTCTCTACTGCTTGCATTAGAGTAGTGTAGCATGTTACTGCTTTCGATAATCCTATTCTGCTGCATAGCCTGTCTTTGTTGCTATCACTTTTGATACGTTACCTGCAATCCTAAATGCTTAGTATAGGATGCTAGTATTCCATCAGTGACCCTACACCCTTGTCCGTCTGCCCTGCTATTCTATCGGGCCGTGATCACTTGGGGGTGATCACGGGTATATATTACATACACATATACATGATACTTGATGTGACTAAAGTCGGGTCGGCTCGTTGAGTACCCGCGGTTGATTCACGGATTGGGGGCTGAAAGGACATACTTTCCCGACGGCCCTCTGTGTGGATCTTTGTGGCGGAGCGACAGGGCAGGTTGAGACACCCAGTCGAGAGGTGGCCTGGCCCTGGTCGTTGTCCGCGGATATTTCATAATAACCCGCTTAACGAGTTTGGATATTTGATCTGAGTCTGGCCATTTGGTCTATACGCACTAACCAGCTATGTGGGAATAGTTATGGGTACTCGACGTCGTGGTATCAGCCGAAGCCTTCTTGACGTCAGCGACTTAGCGGCGCGCGCCGGGTTGGACCGCGTAACGCAACTTCCTTAGTAATGGAGGTTGCTAGGTCTGCTCACCGGCCGCGTACGCAACGTGCAGGTGTGCGTTGGGCGATGGGCCCGGACCCCTGCGTGCCTAGGACTTAGACCGGCGTGCTGACCTCTCTGCTGTGCTTAGGTAGGGCTACGACGCGTTGATCTTCCGAGGCCGGGCATGACCCTAGAAAGTGTTTCTTGCCAAATGGGATCAAGCGTGCTGGGTTATGTGATGCACCCCTGCAGGGAAGTTAATCTATTCGAATAGCCGTGTCCCTCGGTAAAAGGACGACCCGGAGTTGTATTCCGACCTCATGATAACTAGAACTGGACACTTGATAAAACACACCCAGATGAGTTCCAGATATAAGTCGGTGGTTGCTCTCTCACAGGGTGATGTGCGGGAGGATCGCCGAGTAGGATTATGCTATTCGTTGTTACTTGGTGAACTTACCATCTATTCTCTCCTACTGCTGCAAGATGGAGGCTGCCAGAAGCGTAGTCTTCGTTCGGATTAGCTATCCCCCTCTTATTCCCGCTTGCTGCAGTTCAGTCCATCGATATTACCCATATCATTGTTACCATTGCATATGTAGTATAGATCCTTGCTTGCGAGTACTTTGGATGAGTACTCACGGTTGCTTTGCTCCCCCTTTTCCCCCTTCTGTACCTTCTTCTCGGATGATGCAACCAGATGGTGGAGCCCAGGAGCCAGACGCCACCTACGACGACTCCTACGACACCGGAGGCGCCTACTACTACGTGCAGTCTGCCGACGACGACCAGGAGTAGTTAGGAGGATCCCAGGCAGGAGGCCTTCTCCTCTTTCGATCTGTATCCCAGTTTGTGCTAGCCATCTTATGGCACCTTGTTTAACTTTATGTCTGTACTTAGATATTTGTTGCTTCCGCTGACTTGTCTATGATCGAGCACTTGTATTCGAGCCCTCGAGGCCCCTGGCTTGTAATATGAAGCTTGTATGACTTATTTTACTTTTAGAGTTGTGTTGTGATATCTACCAATGAGTCCCTGATCTTGGCCGTACACATTTGCGTGCATGATTAGTGTACGGACAAATCAGGGGCGTCACATTGATGATGCCACTTCTGCTATGTATGATGAAACTACTTCTATGCCTGATAATACTGTGCCACTAGGTTAATTTCTAGACGAACAAATTGCTAAGGTTAGGGAGAATGCAAATATTGAAACTGATAATATTTATGAAAGTGATGATGAAGCTTCTCCCAATAGATATGAATTGATAGTTGTTCCTGAGGGTTATGTTATGGATGAAGAAACTGCTAGAGACTTTCTTGCTTGCAGCGATAGATATGATCTTAAGAAATTATTAGCTAAATTGAAAGAAAAGACCTTGAATGCTAGAATGAAACATGACCCTGCTTTCGCTACTTCACCTATCATGTGTTACTGATAAGGATTATCAATTCTCTGTTGATCCTGAGCCAATTACTTTGGTTGAATCTGATCCTTTCCATGGCTATGAGTATGAAAGTGTTGTGGCACATCTTACTAAGTTGAATGATCTAACCACCCTATTTACCAGCGATGAAAAGATTCGTTATTACTATTTCCTTCAGTTGTTTCCATTCTCGTTAAAGGGTGATGCTAAGACTTGGTTTAATTCTCTTGATCCTGTTTGTGTGCGTAGTCCCCATGATATGATGTATTACTTC
This sequence comes from Secale cereale, assembly GCA_902687465.1. Lineage (NCBI taxonomy): Eukaryota > Viridiplantae > Streptophyta > Magnoliopsida > Poales > Poaceae > Secale > Secale cereale. The sequence goes on from LR738709.1 coordinate 185,211,792, forward strand.
TCTACTAAATATTTTCCCGCTCATAAGAAATAAGCTGCCTCACGGGAAATTTATAACTTTGTGCAATTTGAAGAAGAGATTCTCCCACAAGCTTGGGGGAGGCTTCTCCAATTACTTAATGCTTTGCCTGATCATCCTCTTGAGAGGAACGATATACTTGATGTATTTTATAATGGACTAACCGATGCTTCCAGAGACCACCTGGATAGTTGTGCTGGTTGTGTTTTCAAGGAAAGAACAGTTGATCAAGCAGAATTACTATTGAATAAAATGCTAGCCAATGAAAATAATTGGACACTTCCTGAACGAGCCCCTAAGCCAACTCCGTAGAAAAGGGGTGTTCTATTTCTTAGTCCTGAAGATATGCAAGAGGCAAATCAATATATGAAAGAAAAAGGTATTAATGCTGAAGATGTTAAGAATTTACCACCTATTGAAGAAATACATGGTCTTGATAACCCGACATAGGTAGTAAAGGTAAATTCTCTTTATAGATTTGATGAAGGTGATATTCCTCATTATAAGTCTGCTAGCCAATGCTTCGATGAGTTTGACAATTTTACTGTGAAACGAGAAAACTTCAATGCTTATATTGGTAGACAATTGCAACATAATGCTTCTATGGTTGAATGCTTGAGTGATTATCTGTCTAGAGTTAAAGGTGAATTGAAACTCATTAGTAAACATGCTTCCATGGTTACCACTCAAGTAGAACAAGTACTTAAGGCTCAGAATGATCTGCTCAGTGAATTAAATAGTAAAAATAACGATAGTGCCATTAGAGTTGTGACTAGAGGTGGCAGAATGATTGAGGAACCTTTGTGTCCTGAAGGCCACCGTAAGAGAATTGAGCAAGATTCTCAGAGAACTAATTTAGATGCACCTAGTTCTTGTAAGAAGAAGAAAAAGAAAAATGATAGGACTTTGCATGCTTCTAGGGAACCTGTAGGTGACACACCTGAGAATCCCAATGATATATCTGTTTCTGATGATGAGACACAATCTGGTAATGAACAAGAACCTAGTGATAATATTAATGATGATGTTCATGATGATGCTCAACCTAGCAATGACTATTATGTAGAGATTGAACCTGCTGTTGATCTTGATAACCCACAATCAAAGAATCAACGTTATGATAAGAGAGACTTTGTTGCTAGGAAGCACGGTAGGGAAAGAGAACCATGGGTTAAGAAACCCATGCTTTTTCCTCCGAAACCATCCAAAAGAAAGGGTGATGAGGATTTTGAGCGCTTTGGTGAAATGATTAGACCTATCTTTTTGCGTATGCGTATGATTGATGTGCTTAAAACAAATCCTTATTCTAAATATATGAAGGTTATTATTACTAATAAAAGAAAGATACCTGAAGTAGAAATTTCCACCATGCTTGCCAATTACACTTTTAAGGGTGGAATACCTAAGAAACTAGGAGATCCAGGAGTACCTACTATACCTTGCTCCATTAAAGGAAACTATGTTAAAACTGCTTTATGTGATCTTGGAGCCGGTGTTAGTGTTATGCCTCTCTCTTTATATCATAGACTTGACTTGAGTAAGTTGACACCTACTGAAATATCTTTGCAAATGGCTGATAAATCAACTGCTATACCTGTCGGTATTTGTGAGGATCTGCCTGTTGTAGTTGCAAATGTTACTATTCTAACGGACTTTGCTATCCTTGATATTCCCGAGGACGATAGTATGTCTATTATCCTTGGTAGACCCTTTTTGAATACTGCACGCGCTGTTATTGATTGCAACAAAGGCAATGTCACTTTTCATGTCAATGGTAATGAGCATACGGTACACTTTCCGAGGAAACAACCTCAGGTCCACAGTATCAATTATATTAGAAAAAATTCAACTATTACTATTGAAGGTTTTGAATTTCCTCTTCCTACTATCAAGAAAATATATGACATTCTTATTGTTGGGGACATTCATATCCCCATTGAGGTAACCTAGTGTTATTCGAAAATTCTCCGGTTTCATGTTATTCGGAAAGAGTTTATTAACAAGACCTGATCAACCTTGTTAATGGATTCCTTTTGATGAGCATGAGATGGGTGAATCTAGATAGCACAACCTTCTGTATAGCCCTTTTACTTTCTGTTAATTAGGATAAATAAAGCAAAAATAGTATCTTCTGTTTGTTTCCAGACTTATCCGTGCAATAAAAAAATATCCCGAAAATAGAAGTTCTCCAAATGCACTGAAAATTAAATATGTTTTTTTTATGGAATATTTGAGAATATATGGCACAGAAAACACAGCGAGGGGAGCCAACACCTGGCCACGAGGGTCCAAGGCGCGCCCACCATCACAGGGCGCGCCCCCTGCCTCGTGGGCCGCACGTGGCCCCCCTCCACTTATTCCTGCACCCATACTCTTATTCTTCCTCCCAAAAAAGCACCAACGAGCTCAAGCACGAGTTCTAGCTCATCTTGCTGCCATTTTCGATCTCCTTGCTCAAAGGACCATTCACCAAACTATTTGGGGAGATTGTTCCTTGGTATGTGACTCCTCCATTGGTCCAATTAGTTTTTTTTCTAGTGCTTTATTTATTGCAATAAATTTCTGCAGCGGTGACCTTGTTCTTGATCTTGCATGTCAAATTTCTTTGGTCCCAAGTAGTTCTAATGCATGATATAGTCTCTAGGAACTTGTAGGAGTTTTTGCTATCAATCTTGTTGAGTTTGGTTGACTTTTATTTTGAGTTACTAAAAATTTCAGAAATTTTTAGAGGAAAATGATAAAGAGATTGTTGAGGGGTTCCTCCAGCAAAAGTTCAGAGGATAAGAAGAAGAAAGAAAATAAGAAGCCAAATATAATCTTCCTCGCATGGCGGAAGTTCGTCCGTGTGAATGGCATTGTAATGAGTTCATGAGAGCCGCCGGGATTTACGAAGACTTTTATTGGTTGGAAAATAATGCAGGCCTCGCCGAATTCCACCACGACCAGCGTGAATAGTATCTCTTACTCACTAATATTTTCACGCAACATTTGAATTTTTATGCTAAGAGAACACCACCTACAATGGAGTTTCGTTTATATGATGAGGTTAAGGAAATATCATTCTTTGAGTTTTGTGAAATATGCAAGATACCCTTTGAAGGTAGACTTGATGAACCACATCGTGAAGACGTTGAAGGGTTTATTGACATGATAAATGTAGGGGAGACTAGACAAGTCTCAGGGGCAAGAATTCCTTGTATACATTTCCCTGTTCTGCGCTACTTCGCTTTATTCGCTAGTAGATGTTTAATTGGTCGCGGGAACAGTGGGAATCTTAGTGCCCCTGATATTGTCATTTTACGCCATGCTTTGTTTCAAGAAACAACTTTTAGCTTGGGTGCCATGCTTTGTTTCAAGACACAACTTTTAGCTTGGGTGATGTCGTTGCTAAACGACTGAGTTTGAACCGCTCAAAGGGCCCCGTCTTTGGAGGCATTTTTGCTTCTCGCCTTGCTGAACATTTTAAAATACCTATTAGACATCATGAGAAGGAAGAAAAATTGCTTGCCCCTATTTATCTAGATTACAAGAGCATGATAGCACATGATTTTATTGTTAACGACAAAGAGATGTTGCTTAACTATAAGTTGAGGTTTGATGAAAAATATTGTGAGATTGTTACCTTTCCTGCACCATCTCTGTTTGATCTATCTACAGGCATATATCTTGTTACATCAGATGCTTTCTACAAGCACCAGAGCCAGGCACAAGCTTCAGAGCCTGAGCCGGAGCCACCGGTCGATCCTTATCGTCAGTCTGTTTATGGGTGGGAACTGGATGAGCTTGCCAACCAGTGGCACCCAGAGGACACATCTTAGTACACTGGAGGGATTAGCTTCGATCCGTGCCCATAGACCAACTTAGGCCAAAAGCCTAAGCTTGGCGGAGTACGTGTTTCTCACCGACTTCACATTCATGTTCACACACTTATTCTAGTTGTTAGTGCTCACACTCTTTCATTGCACCATCCATGTTTTGTTTCAATTCTTTTTCTTAGTATTTTTCTTGTGTGTCGAAAAACCTTAAGAAAAACAAAAAAATATTAGTTATAGCCTCTAGCTAGTTTACTTTCCTTGCTTGTAGTAGTAGTTATTAAAAGAAAACCCAAAAAGATTTCCCATTCTTCTTTTGCTTGTTGGGAGCATTCCGGTGTAAATAGTTTCTTTTCTTTGGGGGTCAAGAGTAGAAAACGGTGATTGAAATGCTTAGTGGCTCTCATATGATTTTTTGTTGATTTAACCTTGAGACATATTACCTTGTCTTCTCACTTGTATTAAATGCTCGTAGATTCCAGCTTAGTCCGATGCACGTGCACTATTATTATTATCCACACCGTTCAGTCGTGCGAGTGAAAGGCAATAAGGATGATATATGATGAACTAATTGAGATGAGAAAAGCTGGTACGAACTCGACCTCTCTTGTTTTTGTAAATATGATAGTTCATCGTTCCTGATTCAGCTTGTTATGAATGAAACATGCTTGCAATGACTATTAGAAATCATAGTTGCTTATGACATGCTTAATTAGCTGAGAGTTTAAAATGGTCTATCTTGTGTGCCAACATGATATTAAAATGGTTGTGATGTGGTATGATGGGGTGGTATCCTCCTATGAACGATTCAAGTGGTCTGACTTGGCACATGTTCACGCATGTAGTTGAAACAAATCAACATAGCCTCCATGATATTTATGTTCATGGTGATTTATATCCGACTCATGCTTGCATTCATCGTTGATTAATTTTAATGCATGTTCATGACCGTTGTCTCTCTCTAGCTGGTCGCTTCCCAGTCTCTTTCTAGCCTTCACCTGTACAAAGCGGGAATACTGCTTGTGCATCCACTTCCATAAACCCCAATGTTATTCCACATGAGTCAACCATACCTTCCTATATGTGGTATTTACCTGCCGTTCCAAGTAAATTTGTATGTGCCAAACCCTAAACCTTCAAATGAAATTCTATTTTGTATGCTCGAGCAGCTCATGTATCTACTAGGGTTGTCTATATCTTCCATGCTAGGTGGGTTATTCTCACGATGAGTGGACTCCGCTCATCATTCACGAGAAAATGGCTGGTAACCGGGATGCCCAGTCCCATGCTCAAAATCATAATAATTAAACAAAACTCCCCCATACTGTTGTTGGTTTGGATGGTATCCGTTGTTTTGGACCAGCCGTGGAGTGTGCTTGTTGGTGGTTGGGGTAGTATAAACTTTACCATTCTATTTGGGAACCGCCTATAAAATGTGCGTAGCATGGGAGATATCGAGATTCTTGGTTGTTATGTTGACAATGAGAGTATACCGCTCAAAATGTTATTCATCTCTATTTAAAAATCGAGCTCTGGCGCGTCCACAAATCCCCGCTTCCCTCTGCAAAGGCCCTATCTATTTACTTTTATGCAGAGTCATCTTCCTCTTATGAAAGAGCACCAGTATGAGAGCACCTCTGTCATTTGCATGCATTACTATTAATTTGCATTGAGTATGATCATGACTGGATCTCCACCAACGTATCTCCGGACCCCATATATTCACTTTCGGGGAGAAAAAAAATCAGAGAGGAATAATTATCGCGTTTTACGATACGGAGCCGCCGCCAAGCCCTAATATCTCCCGGGAGGGATGATCTGGAGTCTCTTTGGGGCTCCGGAGAGTGGAGATCGTCGCCATCATCATCATCATCAACCTTCCTCCATCACCAATTCCATGATGCTCACCACCGTGCGTCAGTAATTCCATTGTAGGCTTGCTGGACGGTGATGGGTTGGATGGGATCTATCATGTAATCGAGTTAGTTTTGTTAGGGTTTGATCCCTAGTATCCACTGTGTTGTGAGATTGATGTTGCTATGACTTTGCTATGCTTAATGCTTGTCACTAGGGCCCGAGTGCCATGATTTCAGATATGAATCTATTATGTTTTCATGAATATATGTGTATTTTTTATCCTATCTTGCAAGTCTATGATCCGGCAACCCCGAAGTGACAATAATCGGGACCACTCCTGGTGATGACCGTAGTTTGAGGAGTTCATGTATTCACTATGTGTTAATGCTTTGGTCTGGTACTCTATTAAAAGGAGGCCTTAATATCCCTTAGTTTCCAAGAGGACCCCGCTGCCACGGGAGGGTAGGACAAAAGATGTCACGCAAGTTCTTTTCCATAAGCACGTATGACTATATTCGGAATACATGCCTACATTACATTGATGAACTGGAGCTGGTTCTGTGTCACCCTAGGTTATAACTTTTACATGATGAATTGCATCTGACATAATTTCCCATCACCGATCCAATGCCTACGAGCTTTTCACATATTGCTTGTTTCTTATTTACTTTCCCGTTGCTATTATTACAACAACTACAAAAACACTACTGTTACTTTTATTGCTGCTACCGCTATCTCCATATTACTTTGCTACTAAACTACCTTGCTGCAGATACTAAGTTTCCAGGTGTGGTTGAATTGACAACTCAGCTGCTAATACTTAAGAGTATTCTTTGGCTCCCCTTTTGGCGAATCAATAAATTTGGGTTGAATACTTTACCCTCGAAAACTGTTGCGATCCCCTACACTTGTGGGTTATCACGTACACATGCATGTGTGTGTGGCCAAAGTGTATCATGCATGTCATCCCAGAGCAAAAATAATAATCCCCTCCTAAGTCAAATCAACCTCTCTTCTAGTCAGGCAAAAAGAAGTGATGGACCAAGTGAGCCCACAGATGGAAAGCATCGATATTGCTGATAACCACTTAAGTGGGTGCGAGAGGACAACCACCGCCGTGTTGTATGTGGGCCAAACATATATATGATGAATACCCATAATGCACAACTTTGATGGGCCACATGCCTCAAAAGCCATAAATCATGCACCCACACAAAGCGAGTTTCATATCGAGCGTATCACATCTGATGGTCCCCTTCCCCCCTCTTCACCGCATACTATATGCTCCTGCCGTAATATATGTACAACCGAAAAGAATCCTCATCGATGGTGAAATTAATTAACCTCTCCCGATGTAGGTCAAAGTGATGCATGCATGCATGCATCGACGATGGCCTCGCGGGCCCATAGAGGAAGCATCACACGTGAGTGTCCTAGAGAGGATATATATGCATGTGGCCCAAAAATGTGTTGTGTGATGTTTGAATAACCAATTTCACAATTTTGATGTGGCACGTGCCTTGGTAACCAAAAAGTCCCGACATTGAGTGAGGTGTACTTGTTCACGGACGCATGCGTATAGCATATATGGTAGTCCCCTACAACCTCTTCGACGCATACTATATACCACCATAACACAAACAAATAAGATTCTACCTTGCTGGTCAAATTAACCTCATTGCTGGTTGTTCGTCGAAGTGATAGACCACGACCTCGCAGGCCCACAGAATGCATCACACGCGAGTATCAAATGTCGTGTAGGAGAACCATTAATTGCTTGTGGCAAAACATTTATGTTTGAAAGGGTTGTGTAATGTTTTAAGTAACGATTTCATGACTCTGATGTGGCACCAACCTGCCTAACAAAATGGCCAACCCAGACGGTGGCTCACAACTCATAGTGTACTGCGAGCCACCCACTGCCCCCAGACGAACACACCCACACACATCGAGAATCCACCGCAACTATGATGCATGTTAAATTAATTATCCCACGGTGAACATACATGTTACAAAAGGAGGGACGTTTTAATTTCAAAATAATCACAGAGATCATTAAGACGTTTTAGTACATTGATTGATTGATTTTCTATGGGTATAATGTGTAAAAATCAAATTTGAGGTACATGCACTCGTGACAGTGCACCTAAATGGATTGCAAAAACACATGTGTCTCACTGGGTGCATGTTTACTCCCCGTGCAACAAATTTCAAATATTGAGAATCTTGATTTTTAAATTCTAGTACATCCAAAACTTATTTGAAGTTCATGAAACTTATCGTGTTGTCATATGGACACCAATACAAAATGGCATTGTACTTTTTTGGGTCAAATTTGAGACCAGTTTTGATGTAATCTTTATCTAATTACAGAGGGGAGATTATTAATAACTGGGGACCAATATCCCAAATGGATTATTTATTCGAACCGTGAGCGTTAGACCAACAATGGATACGTGCCATGCTTCGGTTAAGCAATAAAGTGACACTATTAATCATCCAAATAGAAAAACAATATATGTGCCGCCACGCGACCCGTGTGGCGTGCGAGCAGGCGTGAGTTGACGAGACGCATGCAAGCAGCCTGCCGCGCAGGCAGCCGGGGAGGCGTGCGTGCAGGTGTGTGAACTGACGGAGGCGTGCTCGCTGTGTAGTGTCATCGGGAGGCCTCCAAGTAGCTGTGTGAAACTTTGGTAGGCTTGCCAGCAGTCCGGTGCGCAGGCTCACCGGGAGGCGAGCCATCTGTTTGACCGCCGCCCACCTCTCACCCACAACTCCCACTACTCCATATTGATGGTGCGCCCGAGCGGCCGCACCCCCCATCCTCGCTACACACAGACAATCCTCTCTCTCCGCTTGCATCCTCGACGCCGCTCTCAGTCCTCAAAGCCGTCAGTGTATGAGGATGCCGCTGAAGCGCCCCATCGGAGGGAGTGGCAACGCCGGGGCTACTAAAGCACCGGAGCACATCATGGAGATGGAGAAAGAGGTTGCCGTCACCGCCGGCGAATTATCGTTGCACCCTGACATCGTCGATGTCGTCGAGCTTCCACAGCCGGAGGTAGAGTTTCACACCGACTCCAACGACCACTCCAGCGACGACTCCGAGGACCACTATGGCGACGACTTTGACCACGACGGATAGCTGGTTAGTCATCTATACCCATTTATGTGTCAAATAGATCATAGGGTTTCTATGGTTACTCCTACCTCCCCCCTTTTGGAATAGAAATCCGTGGTTATGTTCCACCAATCCATGAAATCTGAGTAATTTTCGTTAGATCCGTGTAGTGTATTGATTGTTTGAATGGTACATGTGATAAGTGATTAGTTATTTCATCTGTGCAAATGATTTCTGCTAGTAATCCGACTAGGGTTAGTGTTCGTGCTAATAATTCCTAGCCAGGACTTGATAATTGATTTTGAATGACGTACCTATGTTTGTGCCATTATTTTCTTCAAGATCGATCTGTACATAGACGACTATGCTTAAAAATCGAACCATAATATCGGGATATGTATAAATAAATAGCCATAAATTCGTAATCCTACTTCACGGCATGTAATCAATGATTTGATGCCAAATTTGTTTTACTATTTGTATAGGTGTTGTCTGACGATGTGGACAACGAGGATGAAGATGCCCAGAGGAGGTACAAGAGGTGAATCCTGAGGGAGCTTTATGCGGGAATGCATAACAGGCATATTATGACCTGGAACGACGGGTATGGATGCCCATTTTGCAACCACAAGATTCATGAAGCGTATCTAAGTGTTCTGGCGCATGCAAGAGGATGGGCCGTTGGCTCCTTCATGTAGAAGTATTCTCGCAGGGTGGCGCACGACGCGTATGCTAAGTACATGGAGAAGATTCAGGATCGTGCCGGCCGCATGTGAGATGAGATGTGGGATGGGTCAAACTATGTACGCTTGAGTATGCGTAATTACGGTTGAACTATGTACTTATGATCTGAGTATGTTAAATATTTCACCAAATTTTGGTAAAAATTACAACGGGGGACCAATAAACCAGGACGGAGGTAGTAGGTTAATCACACACGGTTCCCAAAATTGGAACCGTGTGCAATGACTTTCATTTTGCCTGCTACATAAATCACACACGGTTCGCTCTAGCAAACCTTCGCCCCCAAAATTCTTTGTGGGACAGAAAACCCTCACCACCCAATTCAAAAAAGAAAATAGAAAACCCTCACCATCCCCACGTCACAAAAACCCTCACCCCGCCTGCCACCCCCTCCGCCCCTCCGGTACATTCCCCATTCACACCTGCACAAGCTCATCCATTTCTATGCCATGGCACCGCGTACCCCTGCGGTAAACACTTAGCTCGACATCTGCCGCCGCCAGGCTGCTGGAAAAGCCCACCACATTTCGCCACTTCTGCTTGCCGCCGCCTATCGCCATCGACTTTCCCGACGCTGCTCACGGTCGACCCAGCTCCGCTCGGTTGGGGAATCTGCCGTACTGAGGGTTCTTTCTCATGGACGACAAGGTAACTAATTTAACGAGATATTATCACATCTCTTCTCCCAGTTCATCTGTCTCCTTTAATCGCCCAACGCGCCCGGCGGAAATCGCCGTGAATTCATTTTTATTCGAGCTGATTTGCGGGTTTTCTTTCATTCATAGAATGTACAGTGCGCCAACACTTTAGGACTTGGCGACCGCCGCCAGAGATTCCATCTCATCATACTAGATAACTTGAGGACGCGCGCGGTATGTTCAATCTCACCCTAAATCGGCTGGCATGGCCTACTTTCTTGAACATATTCTAAATATTCCTACATTTGGATAAAAGGTGGCACATGCACCATCTACGTCAAAGGGGATTTTCCCCCTCTTCTTTCTATATTAGGCAAATTAATGATGTGGTGTTCTTTCGATAACTCTCATATTTCCATGACATCATGTTTACCCTATCCGTTTAATTATAGACTTTTGTCCTTCGATTTCAAATGTTGTACAATTCTTTCAATTTGGGCCCATATTTGCATGTTACCATATATTCTTTAACAATCCTACAATTTTCTACAGGACATCCCTCGCTATGCAACAGATTATGCAGTGCACAATTTTTCCCTTTACATACATCAAGGCTCCACGAATGTCATACTGCACGCAAACCATGGATTTACAATCGTTGCTACTGTAAGACTTGATGAATGTGGTGACTCCTATTTTGGCACTAACTTTTGGAATGAAATTCCAAAGTTTTATGTACTGAAAGATGGCACTAAAATTGCACTATACATAGAAGGGCCTGGTCATGAGATATATGCTAACTTCCTTGACAAAATCATCCGTCCAGAGTTTGTTCGAAGTAAGTTTTCTTTTCAACTATATGCATATGTTGACTTACCCAATAATGTAAAATAAATTATGTAGTATTTAAGCAACCAATTGTTATTCCCTTTTCTTACTATATCCCTACCTAATAATTTCTAGTTACCAATAAACTTTTCTATTTCCCTGTTTTAACTAAATATTCCCTGTACTCCCATGTCTATCAGAAAGCGCCGCTGACAAGGAGACTCCAGAGGTGGAGAATGGGGCTGCCAACAAGCAGAGGCGGGGCAAGCTAGAACCGTAAGCGACTCCAGCAGGCCTAGACATAATCAGCAGCCTCCCCAATGATATGTTGGCAGTCATCATCTCCCTCCTCCCAATCAAATATGGGGCGCGGACAACCCTCGTTTCCTGGTGGTGGCGCCCCCTATGGAACTCCAACCCTCCCGACCTCATCGACACCCACGAGCTCTGTCATGGCTATCGCAAAAGCTTGGATGCATTCTCCAAGATCCTTGGCAGTCACCTTGGCCCAACCAAAGGCCTTAGAATGGGCAAGTTCCATTCCAACGGCAAGGACCGAGCCAAGCTTGACGACTGGTTCCGATCCCCCGCCCTAGATCACCTCGAGGAGCTCACTTTTGATGATGGGCATATGCGGTCGCTGCCAACGTCCGCACTCCGCCTTGCGCCCACGCTACGCGTCGCCAAGTTCAGGAACTACCATTTCCCGCCCCTTAATGACGCGCCCGCTCTTATTCTACCACTACTGAAGCACCTCGAGCTCGTCGCTGTCTACCTCTCAAAGGGTGACATGGAGCGCCTGCTCCATGGCTATACTGCACTCGAGTACCTTCGTCTTCAGGCGATCAATGGGTTGAGTACCTTCCATATCACCTCCATGACTCTCCGGACTATTTATGTGTGTTGCTAGTGCGGCAGGAAGACATTACAAAAGATGGACCATGGTATGGTCATCCAGGACACACCTGCAATTCAGATATTACTTGTAGTTGATCAAGAAGGTCTAACAAGAATCAATGTCATTTCTGCGCCGAAATTGACAGTGGTGGGCTACTCATTTGACAAATACTCCGAACTTGTTATTGGATCCACACCCGTTCAGGTACAATAGCCTCCTTCTACCTCTCCTTCTACAAATTAACATTATTTCTAATTTTGAAGATTTTTGTTCGTCTATCATTCCGAAAATGATTCTGATAAGCTTGACCCCGAAACTACGCACAATGAAGGTCTTGGCACTAGAATCTATCGGGCCCGACCTGCAGCAAGTAGTTAGTTTCCTGAGATGCTTTCCGTACCTGGAGAAGCTATATATCGAGGTGATGTTCCTTTCCTATTAAATGTTAACCATAAGTGACTTCAATTTGTGGCACCTTTTTCCAAGTTTACAATGACAATGTACTACAATTTCCGAAGGTTCTTTTGGAGGATTGAAGTACATAAATGCCCCCCATATTGGTTGCTTGATCCATATGGTTACATTCAATAAGCATTTCTCCTTTGGATTCATCTGTACTAGTTTTCATAGGGAACTTTTCATCCACTCCAACCTCTTGTGAAGAAGGCTACATTTTTCTAGAATGTAATCAAATGCCCATGTAAATCATGTTAGATCGAAGATGGCATGTTAGTGCGTTTTACAAATCCTGCAAACCAAATAGCTAGGCTTGTAGTAATGTTCAAAACTGCATGTAGGCACAAACACATTTTCATCTTTCGCAGATAAGATTATGCCCAGTAGTGGATAATGTGATACAATATAACAATCACGTCGAGTGCGTAGATCTGCATCTCTCAGAAATTACTTTGAACTCCTACAGAGGGACCTTACCGGAGATTATATTCGCCAGGTTCTTTGTTCTCAGAGCAAGGGTGCTGAAGGAAATGAGGTTTGCCCTACATTTATTTCGGAAAAATGAATGGTCTGTTGATCAGTGCCGGCGCCTGCGGCAGAATGGAGTAGGCCCCAAAAATGCTGAATTTTATTTTGGAACTTCACATGACAGAGTAATCGGAAGTCATCTGGTCAACCCCATACATGACTTCTCAGTGGCTGACCCCTTTGCAAGAATTGTGAGGTTTCGAAGCCAGACTTAGAAGTTGTGATATTAGTTTGAACCTCTCTGATATCCATGTTCAGCGCATCAGCGCGAGCATTTGCAGCTGATGAGCTGAATTTCATTTCTAATATTAGTTTGAACCTTGTAATCTTCGAAATTGAGCCATATAACTCTGGAATTTGAACCTTGTAACATTTCACGTCGTGTATGCGGCCAAGGAGGCGTACACGAGCTATGACATGTACAGGCGGATCGTTGACATGAGGAAGTCCCTCCTTCCCCAAAACGGCCAGGGATCCAGCCGGAAGCGGAGCAATGGCAAGCGTCGTTGCATCAATAAGTAGATGATTAGATCCTCGTTTCTCCTACTTTAGTATGCATGTAATTGTTTCTTTGGTGTGTGGAAATGATATGTGTGTAGTCACTTGTGTAATTGTATGCTTAATTTGGTTATGTAATGCTGTCTTTTTAAGTATATATGTTGATGTTGTAGACAGAGCGTAGATGTTGTGCGGACAAATAAAATCACGTCGCACACGGACTAAATAATGGAACCCATCAATGATGTTTTCATCAACCACTCACAATTATATACCAGCAGTCGTTTGCTCACAACACACATGGCTAGTTAGCAGTAATCGTCTATGTTGTTATCGGTCTTCGCACACGTCTCCGATTACAGACCTGTTTGCCTCGTATCACACACATCTTGTTCATTTGAACCATTTTTGTTCTCATGTCTCAACGCAAACAGTTCATCCAAGTGAACCACATGACGTATATCACAAACAGTTCATCCGAGTGAACCGTATGCTGTGTATCGCACATGCCTTCATCTGGCTTCCCATTTCTTTTGTTACTCCTCATCGCAAACAGTTCATTGAACTGAACCGTATGCCCTTCATCGCACATGCAATAAAACCTGAATTGTGTTTGATGCATCCGTCATCGCAAACATTTTATACATTTCTGACGGTTTTCATAAAACACCGTTTACGATTATTGCATCGCACACAGTTTCTCGAAGGGTCTCTCATCATAGTGTCGCGTTAGCAGCATCCTGCAGTAGTGGCAATCGGAGTTACGGATATTCGGGAATTTAAGAAACGATGAAGGGCCGGATCTGAGGAACGCGAAAAAGAAGAGAACAGAGAGACAAATCCAATCTCGAAGGGGCTCCCGCCCCTCCGCCGCCATGGAGGCCATGGACTACAGGGGAACCCTCCTCCCATCTAGGGCGCAGGCTAAGGAAGAAGAAGAAGAACGAGGGGGCTCTCTCCCCCTCTGTCCCAGTGGCGTCGGAGTGCCACCGGGGCTAGGATCATGACGGCAATCTACATGAACAATCTTGCTACCGTCGACACCAACTTCCCCCCCCCCCTCTATGCACCGGTGTAACCTCTCTATTCCTGCTGTAATTCACTACTTAAACATGGTGCTCAACACTCTATATTAGTTCCCAATGATATGTGGTTATCCTATGATGTTTGAGTAGATCCGTTTTGTCCTATGTCAGAATCGTGATCTTGGTTGGTATGATTGTATATCTTATTTTGGTGTTGTCCTATGGTGCCCTCCGTTCTCACGCAAACGTGAGGGGCCCCTACTGTAGGGTGTTGCAATATGTTCATGGTTCTCTTATGGTGGGTTGCTAGAGTGACAGAAGCTTAAACCCGAGTAAGGGGGGTATGCCGTATGGAAGTAAAGAGGACTTGATACTAAATGTTGTGGTTGGGTTTCACGGCCTTAATGATCTTTAGTAGTTGCGGATGCTTGCTAGAGTTCCAACCATAAGTGCATATGATCCAAGTACGGAAAGTGTGTTAGCTCATGCCTCTCCCTCAATATAAAATTGTGAGAATGATTACCGGTACTTGTTATCGACTGCCTAGGGACAAATCATGCCCTGTGTTAGAAAAAGCTTGCTACTACACTACTTTTATTGTCTTGTAACTTACTTGAAGTTTTCTTCCCACTAAGTACTCCTAGTTTTATTCTTGTTTTAGATAAAGCAAACGCTAAGTGTGCGTAGAGTTGTACCGGTGGTCGATAGAACTTGAGGGAATATTTGTTCTACATTTAGCTCCTCGTTGGGTTTGACACTCTTACTTATCGAAAAAGCCTACAAACGATCCCCTACACTTGTGGCTTATCAAGACCTTTTTCTGGCTCCGTTGCCGGGGAGCAATAGCGTGGGGTGAATATTCTCATGTGTGCTTGTTTGCTTTATCACTAAGTAGTTTTCATTTTCTTTTCTAAGTTGTTCTCTATCTTTAGTTATGGATACGGAACACGTAGCGCCAAAAAGTTTAGTTGTACTTGCTACTCATGGAGATGGGGAACCTCCTAAAACTCTCGATGCTGGTTATGTGAAAAATATTATGCACTATTTTGATAATCCTTAGAAAACCCAATATGACATGATTATGGGAGTAACGTTGGATCAACATGAATACTTTAAGGATTATCGCTTGACACAAAAAAGGGAAACTTTTATGGGATCAAATTCATCTGTTGCATTGGTATGATTGGAGTCTATGCTTGGAACATGATTTTACTTGTGGCTCTAGGATGAAGGCTCCACACCTTCCCTTTTCATGTGAATTCATTGATAATGAAACCTTAGCTTCTTATGCTAAAGGATTATATGATTATTATGATGTGGAACGAATAGAAGAATTTGTTGCTTTTAAGGGTGCTTATGAAATTGAATCTCTGTTTGAAAAGTATGATTATGATGATGATTCAAGTTATAGATCTGAAATTTTTGTTATCTTGAAATATTTCTATGATAATCATAAATACAATTACGATATTGATGCATTTCTTGAGAGAGTCTCCGCTGTCCAAGAAGAGAGAAATATTTTGCAGGAGTCTATGGAAGAAGAAATTGATGACACCGTGAACTCATTAGATGAAAAACACGAGGAGGAGAGTGAAGAACAAAAGGAGAAAGAGCGGATTAGCTACCCGTGCCCACCTCCTGATGAGAGTAACCCCTCAACTCATACATTGTTTAACTTCCCTTCATACTTACCGAAGGATGAATGCTATGATGATTGCTATGATCCCATTGATTCCTTTGAGATATCCCTTTTTGATGATGCTTGCTATGCTTGTGGCCAAGATGCCAATATGAATTATGCTTATGGAGATGAACTTGCTATAGTTCCTTATGTTAAGAATGAAATTGTTGCTATTGCACCCACACATGATAGTATTATTATCTTTTATAATTCTCCCAACTATACTATATCGGAGAAGTTTACACTAATTAAGGATTATATTAATGGGTTGCATTTTACTACTCCACATGATGATTTTGATGAGTATAATATCCATGTGCTTGCTGCTCCTACTTGCAATTACTATGGGAGAGAAACAACATCTCCTCCTCTCTATGTTTCCAACATCAAATCACAGCTAACTAAAATTGGCTTTGATATACCTTGGGATCTGGGTGGATCCATTACATGAGCACTATATGCCTAGCTTAATGGCTTTAAAGAAAGCGCTGCTAGGGAGACATCCCGGAAGTTATAGAGAGTCATTTATTTCTATTGAGTGCTTTTATAAAGTTTAAAAACAAAAAATAAATAGAGGGGAGCTTAAAACTTTTTCAAAGAGAGAAGCGATTGAAAGGTGATGCATTGGGGAAATGAGGGTTGACCTTGAACATTTGTGTTCATGCTCATGGAAACAATGTAGAATTTTTCATGAAAGTTCCCGCAAAAATAATTATCCCCTTGTACAAATCCATTGTATTATAAAAATAATGTGCCAATTTACTTTAGGGTGATTAGATTGCTTATTCGTATGTGCGGTGTAAAAACAAAAACTTTGGCTATAGTGCGTGATTTTTCATTTTTTTAATGGAATGTCCAACATTTTCGAAAGCTTTTGCACAATCTTGCTATACGAATTTTGCATTTGTTACTATTTTTTAGAATGCTTAGAGTTACAGAAGTATGGTTAATGTTCAAATCTTTACATATTGTCCTGTTTGCACTAATTGTTGTTATAGCTTCATTATTAGCGTATGCTTGAACTCTTGTTGAAGCCTCCTTGACTTGGGGCCATAGAATTGTCATAGCATACAGTGGGTAATATTTTATTATAATTATACAATAATGTTAGATCATTACAGGATGGGATTTCATTGATCATATGCACTAACCTCGCCACTAAAAGTTCAGTTAAGTTTTGTGTGGATGAAGTGTTCGAAGATCGAGGAGGTCTCGATGTGAGGAGAAGGAGGAGAGGCAAGAGCTCAAGCTTGTGGATGCCCAAGGCACCCCAAGTAAATATTCAAGTAGACTCAAGCGTCTAAGCTCGGGGATGCCCCGGAAGACATCCCATTTTTCTTCAACAAGTATCGTATGTTTTCGGATTTGTTTCATTCACATGATATGCGTAAATTCTTCGAGCGTCTTTTGTGTTTATTTTTTACTTTTCTTTTATGCACCATGCTGGTATGAGATAGTTCATGGTTGATATATAAAATGCCCATTGCACTTCACTTAAATCTTTTTAGTATGGCTTTGTAGAATGCTTCATGAGATTCACTTATATCATTCGAAGTTTGGATTGCCTATTTCTCTTCACATAGAAAACCTATGTTCATTGAATGCTCTTTTGCTTCACTTATATTTGTTAGAGAAAAATCTTTTGTAGAAATAACTAAACTCTTATGCTTCACTTATATCTATTTAGAGAGTCAACATGAATTGGTGAATTGCATGGTTAGTCATAAAATCCTAAATAAAACGTATGGATCACTGAATATGATATGTTTGATTCCTTGCAATAGTTTTGCGATATGGAGATGATAATATGTGGGAGGTACTAGTAGATGATCGTGTTTAGTAATATATTGGTGTTAAGGTTTGTGATTCCCGAAGCATGGACGTATAGTCTCTCGTTATGCTGGGAAGTTGGAGCACAATTTATCCTTGATTGTCTATCTTTGTGTGAAGGTCGGGGGCGCGCGATGGTTAACTCTTACCAACCTCCCCCCTCGGAGGATCATAGTATTACTTTTCTTCGAGGGCTAATAAACTTTTGCAATAAGTATATGAATTCTTTATGACTAATGTGAGTTCATGGATTATACGCACACCCACCCTTCCACCATTGCTAGCCTCTCTAGTGCCGCACAACTTTCGCCGGTGCATAAACCTTATTATACCTTCCTCAAAACAGTCGTCATACCTACCTATTATGGCATTTCCATAGCCATTTCGAGATATATTGCCATGCACTTCCATCATATAGATAACCTGAGCATTCATTTTCATATTGCTTTGCATGATCGTAAGACAGCTAGCACGATATTTTCATGGCTTGTCCGTTTTTTGATATCTTTTCTATTCTAGATCATTGCACATCCTAGTACACTGCCAGAGGCATTCATATAGAGTCATACTTTGTTCTAGGTATCGATTTGTATTTTTTTTAGTTATAAGTAAACAGAAGTGTGATTATTATCCCAGTGAGGAAAGGATGATGGAGACCATGATCCCCCCCCCCACTAGTGGGGATGAGACCCCGGACAAAAAAATAAAGAAAAAAAGTGAGGCCAAAAAGAGCCCAAGAAAATAAAAAATAAAAAACAAGAAAAAAATGAGAGAAAAGAGAGAAGGGGCATTGCTACTATCCTTTACTACACTTGTGCTTCAAAGTAGCACCATGTTTTTCATATAGAGAGTCTCCTATGCTTTCACTTTCATATACTAGTGGGAATTTTTCATAGTAGAGTTGGATGCATACCCATTTAGTTTCATGTTCACTTATAGCTCTTAGTGCATCCGTTGCATGGCAATCCCTACTCCTTGCAATGATATCTATTGATGGACATCTCCATAGTCCATTAATTTGCCTAGTTGATGTGAGACTTTCTCCCTTCTTTGATCTACTATCACCGCATTCTATTCCACCAATATTGCTATATCCTTGGTTGCGCTCATGTATTACGTGAGAGTTGAAAATCCTGAAGTGCATTAAAAAGTATGAACCAATTGCTTGACTCACACCGTGTAGTACATGATTTATAGTTTGTGTGAAGAAGATAGAGCATGACAAGGCTATATGATTTTGTAGGGATAACGTTCTTTAGCATTTGATATTTTGAAAGACATGATTGTTTGTTACGATGCCCGAGTATTGATGTCTTTATGTCATATTATAGACTATTGCTTTGAATCACTCATGTCTTAATATTCATGCCATGATTAGACGTATGATCATGTTTATGCTAGGTAGCATTCCACAAAAAAATATCTTTTTTATCATTTACCTACTCGAGGATGAGCAGGAATTAAGCTTGGGGATTGCTACTTCTCGAGCTTGCGTTGTATTCCCTCGAAGAGGAAAGGGTGATGCAGCACGGTAGCGTAAGTATTTCCCTCAGTTTTTGAGAACCAAGGTATCAATCCAGTAGGAGACCACGCACAAGTCCCTCGCACCTGCACAAAAAAAATTTAAAACTTCGCAGCCAACGTGATAAGGGGTTGTCAATCCCTTTACGGTCACTTACGAAAGTGAGATCTGATAGAGATGATAGTTTGATACTTTTGGTATTTTTGATTATAAGAGCAGAAAGTAAAAGCGGAAAAGTAAAGTAGATTGTAGATTGATATGTTGAGAATAGACCCGGGGGCCATAGTGTTCTCTAGTGGCTTCTCTCATGATAGCGATATTCTACGGCGGGTAAACAAATTACTGTCAAGCAATTGATAGAAAAGCGAATAATTATGAGACTATCTAGGCATGATCATTATATATAGGCATCACGCCCGAGACAAGTAGACCGAAACAATTTTGCATCTACTACTATTATTCCACACATCTACCGCTATCCAGTATGCATCTAGTGTATTGAGTTCATAAGAACAGGGTAACGCCTTAAGCAAGATGACATGATGTAGAGGGATAAACTGTGATGGCCTGGCTTATTAGGGATGATAGACTACTCATATCAATAAGGAATTCCTTCTTTTCCGGGAGCCCATTCGGATAGAACTCCAAAGTTAAGCGTGCTCAGCTTGGAGTAGTTTCAGGATGGGTGACCGACCGGGAAGTTGCTCCCGGGTGCGCACGAGTGAGGACAAAGTGCGCAGAAAAGACTAGTATTGATATGTGAGGCCAGTCTAGATCCCGCCAGGAGTAACGACCACCGGCGGGTGTGTCCGGGGCGTTACAAGTTGGTATCAGAGCCGACCCTCGCGGTTACACGGATGTTTGCGGACAGTTTGGAGTCATGTTGTGCATGACGTTTGTGACCCGTCGTGGCACACGGCATGGCACATGTGCTGTCCTGGAAGCACAGACGGTTGTGCCAAGAGGGAACGTTCCTGTGGCCCGACGAGGACGTCGGTTCCTCTGAGTGAGGGTGTATGTGATGGACTGGCTTATTAGGGATGATAGACTACTCATATCAATAAGGAATTCCTTCTTTTCCGGGAGCCCATTCGGATAGAACTCCAAAGTTAAGCGTGCTCAGCTTGGAGTAGTTTCAGGATGGGTGACCGACCGGGAAGTTGCTCCCGGGTGCGCACGAGTGAGGACAAAGTGCGCAGAAAAGACTAGTATTGATATGTGAGGCCAGTCTAGATCCCGCCAGGAGTAACGACCACCGGCGGGTGTGTCCGGGGCGTTACATAAACTCAAGCAATATGATATAAACCCCATATTTTTATCCTCGATGCCAACAATACAATACGTGCCTTGGTGCCCATACTGTCACTAGGAAAGGACACCGCAAGATTGAACCCAAAGCCAAGCACTTCTCCCATTGCAAGAACTATAGATCTAGTAGGCCAAACCAAACAAATAATTCGAAGAGACTTGCAAGGATATTATAATCATACATAAAAAGTTCAGAGAAGAATCAAATATTTCTCATAGATAATCTTGATCATAAACCCACAATTCATCGGATCTCGAATAATTATGAGACTATCTAGGCATGATCATTATATATAGGCATCACGCCCGAGACAAGTAGACCGAAACAATTTTGCATCTACTACTATTACTCCACAGATCGACCGCTATCCAGCATGCATCTAGTGTATTGAGTTCATAAGAACAGTGTAACGCCTTAAGCAAGATGACATGATGTAGAGGGATAAACTCAAGCAATATGATATAAACCCCATATTTTTATCCTCGATGCCAACAATACAATACGTGCCTTGCTGCCCATACTGTCACTAGGAAAGGACACCACAAGATTGAACCCAAAGCCAAGCACTTCTCCCATTGCAAGAACTATAGATCTAGTAGGCCAAACCAAACATATAATTCGAAGAGACTTGTAAGGATATTATAATCATACATAAAAAGTTCAGAGAAGAATCAAATATTTCTCATAGATAATCTTGATCATAAACCCACAATTCATCGGATTAAGAACTAGAATAAGTATGACTCTATATGAATGCCTCCGGTGGTGTACCGGGATGTGCAATGAATCAAGATTGACATGTATGAAAAACTATGCATGGTGGCTTTGCCACAAATACGATGTCAACTACATTATCATGCATGGCAATATGACAATATGATGCTTGTCATATGAACGGAACGGTGGAAAGTTCCATGGCAATATATCTCGGAATGGCTATGGAAATGCCATAATAGGTAGGTATGGTGGATGTTTTGAGGAATATATATGGTGGCTGTTATAGTGGGTGTATGGTACCGGTGAAAGTTGCGCGATACAAGAGAGGCTAGCAATGGTGGAAGGGTGAGAGTTCGTATAATCCATGGACTCAACATTAGTCATAAGAACTCATATACTTATTGCAAAAATTTACGAGTCATCAAAACAAAGCAATCAATGCATGCTCCTAGGGGGGAGGTTGGTAGGAGTTAACCATCGCGCGCCCCCCAACCTCCACACAAAGGTTGACACTTTACAAATACCTCATGCTCTAACTTCGTAACATAGCGATTCACCATACGTGCATGCTACGGGAATAACTAACTTTAACACAAGCATTTCTCAATTTCATAATAACTCCACTAGCATGACTCTATTATCACTATCCTCATATCTCAAAACAATTATCAAGCATCCAACTTCTCATCATATTCAATGCACTTAGTGTGAAAGTTTTTACTACATTGGTATTGGATGTCTATAATGTGAAGACTAGTTTTATAGCCTAAGCACATTACCATGCTGTTTTAATAGACTCTCAAATTGATATAAGTGAAGCATGAGAGTTCAACAATTTCTTCAAAATATTATCACCACCGTGCTCTAAAAGATATAAGTGAAGCACTAGAGCAAAAACTATTCAACTCAAAAGATATAAGTGAAGTACATAGAGTGTTCTAACAATTCCTAGGACATATTTAACTCTCTAAAATAGGTGTGTCCATCAAGGATAATTGTGGCAAACTAACGAGCAAAGACTCAAATTATACAAGACGCTGCAAGTAAAAGACATATCATGTGGCGAATAAAAATATAGCTCCGAGTATAGTTACCGATGGATGAAGACGAAAGAGGGTATGCCTTCCCTGGGAATCCCCACTCTTAGGCTTTTGGTTGTCCTTGAATTTTACCATGGGGTGCCATGGGCATCCCCAAGCTTAGACCTTTGCCACTCTTTGTTCCATAGTCCATCAAATCAATACTGAAAACTTGAAAACTTCACAACACAAAACTTAGACAAAAATCTCGTAAGCTCCGTTAGTATAAGAAAGCAAACCACTACATAAAGGTACTGCAATGAATTCATTCTTTGTTTATATTGGTGTTAAACCTACTGTATTCCAACTTCTCTATGGTTCATACTTCCCAATACTACTCATAGATGCATTGAAATAAGCAAACAACACACGAAAAACAGAATCTGTCAAAAACGGAACAGTCTGTAGTAATCTGCAGGTTTCGCATACTTGTGTAACTCCAAAAAAATTCAATTTAAATTGGTAAAAGTGAGGAATTTGTATATTAATAATCTGCAAAAAGAATCAACTAAATAGCACGCTCCAGTAAAATATGATGACCATTCTAGAGAGCGCTAACGATTCTGTTTTCACAGCAAGATCACATAAACTTGACACAAGTCTTCCCAAAGGTTCTACTTGGCACAAACACTAAAAAAAACACAAAACCACATCTAAACAGAAGCTAGATGCAATATTTATTCCTAAAGGGAAGAAAAAACAAAAAATATAAAATTGGGTTGTCTCCCAACAAGCGCTATCGTTTTACACCCCTAGCTACGCACGATACATAGATAGATCTAGGGAATGCCATCTTTGGAAGGCAATTATTTAATTAAGCACTTGTGATTCTTAGGCACTTCTGTATCCCTATTGATTATCAAACTCTTAGGCAAGAAATCAAAAAATTCTAAAGTGTCAAAAGGGTCTCTTGCAAAACTAAGAAAATTAGGGTGAACACTTATGGATTTGAGATCCGCGATTCCTGTACTAGATGTTTCACCCTTGTCTTTAGGAACATACATTACCTTCAACAATTTAGTGGTAGAAGTATTTGGAGTAGTTTTTATAGAAGAAAGAGCGGAACCCACATTAGTAATAATATCCTCAAGCTTATTGATTCTGGTAGAATCCTGATCTAGCTTTTCTTTAACAATGGGTTCCTTTTCCTTAAGATTTCTCAGAACAACTCCTACCTTGGATCCATATTGGGTAATTTCATTATGGACTTTTCTATCCAAGTTTTCTACCAGTTCTACCGTAGCAACTTTGTTTTCGATAATTTCTAACTTTTGCATAACATGCTCCAAAGTTAAAACGGTCCCATTAACCATAAGAGGTGGTGAGCCAAATAATTCAGTCATAGCATTATAAGAATCAAAAGTATGGCTACCCAAGAAATTTCCTACGAAAATGGTATCTAGGATAAATCTATTCCATGGAGTTATGCCAATATAAAAATTGCGAAGAAGCACGGAAGTGGAAAGCTTCCTAGTAGATCTAATGTGAGCATTGCAAATTCTATACCAGGCATCTTTTAAGTTTTCTTCCTCGCTTTGTTTAAAGTTGAGAACCTCACTCTCGGGAGTGTTGATAATGATAGGTATGCTAGACATGATGACAAGCAAGCAAGCAACACACAAGCAGACAAGAAGCTAGCGAACGAAAAACAAACGACAGAAGAAGGGCAAATAAAACGGCAAGGGTGAAGTGGGGGAGAGGAAAACGAGAGGCAAAAATTTAATGCGAAGGATAAGGGTTTGTGATAGGTACTTGGTATATGACTTTTGCGTAAGCCTCCCCAGCAACGGCGCCAGAAATTCTTCTTGCTACTTCTCGAGCTTGCGTTGTATTCCCTCGAAGAGTAAAGGGTGATGCAGCATAGTAGCGTAAGTACTTCCCTCAGTTTTTGAGAACCAAGGTATCAATCCAGTTGGAGACCACACGCAAGTCCCTCGCACCTGCACAAACAAATAAGAACTTCGCAGCCAACGCAATAAGGGGTTTTCAATCCCTTTATGGTCACTTACGAAAGTGAGATCTGACAGAGATGATAATTTGATATTTTTGGTATTTTTGATTATAAGAGCAAAAAGTAAAAGCGGAAAAGTAAAGTAGATTGTAGGTTGTTATGTTGAGAATAGTCCCGGGGGCCATAGTGTTCTCTAGTGGCTTCTCTCATGATAGCGATATTCTACGGCGGGTAAACAAATTACTTTCAAGCAATTTATAGAAAAGCAATTAATTATGAGACTATCTAGGCATGATCATTGTATATAGGCATCACGTCCGAGACAAGTAGACCAAAACGATTCTGCATCTACAACTATTACTCCACACATCGACCGCTATCCAGCATGCATCTAGTGTATTGAGTTCATAGGAACAAAGTAATGTCTTAAGCAAGATGACATGATGTAGAGGGATAAACTCAAGCAATATGATATAAACTCCATCTTTTTATCCTCGATGTCAACAATACAATACGTGCCTTGCTGCCCCTATTGTCGCTAGGAAAGGACACCGCAAGATTGAACCCAAAGCCAAGCACTTCTCCCATTGCAAGAACTATAGATCTAGTAGGCCAAACCAAACCAATAATTCGAAGAGACTTGCAAGGATATTATAATCATACATAAAAAGTTAAGAGAAGAACCAAATATTTCTCATAGATAATCTTGATCATAAACCCACAATTCATCGGATCTCAACAAACACACCGCAAAAAGATATTACATCGAATAGATCTCCTCGAAGACCGAGGAGAACTTTGTATTGAGATCCAAAGAGAGAGGAGAAGCCATCTATTCACAACTCATGGTGAGGCGATGATGATGATGTAGAAGCACTCCGTAGAAGATCCCCCCTCCAGCGGAGCTCCGGAACAGGCCCCAAGATGGGATCTCACGGGAACAGAAGGTTACAGCGGTGGAACTAGGGTTTTCTCTTTTGTTCTGATGGTTTCGGGGTACGTAGGCATATATAGGAGGAAGGAGGGCACCGGGGGCCAAATGTGGGGCCCACGAGGCAGGGGGCGCGCCCTATAGGGGGGCGCCCCCCCACTCTCGTGGGCACCACGTATGCCCTACTCCGTGGTTCTCAAGTCTCCCGTGCGTGATTTTCTCCAAAAATATCTCTTCCGAAGGTTTCATTCCGTTTGGACTCCGTTTGATATCCCTTTCCTGTAAAACCCTAAAACAGGCAAAAAACAACAATCTGGACTGGGCCTTTGGGTTAGTAGGTTAGTCCCAAAAATAATATAAAAGTGTATGACAAAGCCCATTAAACATCCAAAACATCATAAATAATATCATGGAATAATAAAAAATTATAGATACGTTGGAGACGTATCAGGGATGCTGATATGTCTTGGTCGTATCTACAATTTTTGATTGTTTCATGCCAATATTATTCAACTTTTACATACTTTTGGTAAAATTCATATGATTTATTTGGACTAACTTATTGATCCAGTGCCAAGTGCCAGTTCCTGTTTGTTGCATGTTTTTGTTTCGCAGAAAATCCATATCAAACGAAGTCCAAACGCGATAAAAATTTACGAAGAATTATTTTGGAATATTTGTGATTTTTCGGACTTGGTGACCACCACCCACTAGGGTGCGCTAGCGGGTGCCCGGCGTGCCCATGTGTCTTATGCCCTCCTCAAATGTCGGTTGGGGCCCTTCTTCTAACGCAAGAAAGGTAATTTATGGAGAAAATCATGTAAACATTTCAGTGCAATTGGAGTTACGAATCTCTGGGAATTTAAGAAACGGTGAAGTGCCAGATCCGAGGACCGGGAAACAGAAGAGAACAGAGATACATCTCCAATCTCGGAGGGGCTCCTGCCCCTCCCCCACCATTAAGGCCATGGACCGGAGGGGGAAACCTCCTCCCATCTAGGGGGAGGCCAAGGAAGGAGAAGAAGGAGGGGGGCTCTCTCCCGTTCTTTCTCGGTGGTGCCGGAGTGCCACTGGGGCTAGGATCGTGAAGACGATCTACATCAACAGTTTTTCTACCGTTAACACCAAATTTCTCCCCCTCTATGAAGTAGTATAACCTCTATATTCCCATTGCAATTCTCTACTTAAACATGGTGCTCAATACCGTATATTATTTCACAATGATATGTGGTTATCCTATGATGTTTGAATATATATGTTTTTTCCTATGGCATAATCGTGATCTTGGTTGGTATGATTATATATTTTATTTTGGTGATGTCCAACGGTGCCCTCCGTTCTCGCGCAAACGTGAGGGGCACCCGCTGTAGGGTGTTGCAATATGTTTATTGTTCGCTTATGGTGAGTTGCTAGAGTGACATAAGCTTAAACCCAATTAAGAGGGGTATGATGCATGGGAGTAAAGAGGACTTGATACTTAATGATATGGTTGGGTTTCACGGCCTTAATGATCTTTAGTAGTTGTGAATGCTTGCTAGAGTTCCAATCATAAGTTCATATGATCCAAGTACGGAAAGTGTGTTAGCTCATGCCTCTCCCTCAATATAAAATTGCAAGAATGATTACCGGTACTTGTTATCGACCTCCTAGGGACAAATCATTCTCTTGTGTTACGAAAAGATTGCTACTACACTACTTCTATTGTCTTTCAACTTACTTCAAGTTTTATTCCCACTAAGTACTCCTAGTTCTATTCTTGTTTTACATAAAGCAAACCTAAAGTGTGCGTAGAGTTGTATCAATGGTGGATAGAACTTGAGGGAATATTTGTTCTACCTTTATCTCCTCGTTGGGTTCGACACTCTTACTTATGAAAAAAGGCTACAAACGATCCCCTACACTTGTGGGTTATCAACATGTACTTCGGGCTTCTCAAAATCATGTGTGCGTATGCCCCTTCACCCCCACAAAATCATGTTGTGCAAGATTGCACAACAAGTCATGACCCGCCACTATGTCTTTGGATCCCATATGCTTGCAGCTCCACAAACAATACCCAAACTAGATGGAGTACTTTCAAATTCTCTCTCAACACAGGTCCTAGTAGCTTATTGCATTTGTGCAAAGAAACTTCAGCTGTTAGCTTAGGGTGGCAGTCTATTTATCTTTCCTAGCATCTTGGTCTATCACGATTGGGAGCGGGGAACACGCGAGGGAGTGGGAGCGTGATACATCTCCAACGTATCTATAATTTTTAATTGTTTCATAATATTATATTATCAACCTTGGATGATTTATATGTATTTTTATACAATTTTATAACAATTTTGGAAACTAGCCTATTTATCCAGTGCCTAGTGCGAGCTGGTGTTTATTTGCTTGTTTTTGGTTTTCCAGAAAATCAGTACCAAATGGAGTCCAAACACTACCACACCTTTTGACGATTTTTTCTAGACAAAAGAGACCCTAGAAGCTTTGGGGAGGATACCATACGACAAACAAAGAGATGGCAAGGCAATAGGGTCCGCCCTGGGAGGGACGCGCTGTTACCTTGTGGGACCCTCGTGGCTCTGTCGGACTTCGCTTCTATAAATTGTCTAGTATTGGGAAACCAAAATAGAGCCACCCCAAATACTTTTTTCGGCGCTGCAAGTTTCCGTTCTTCTGCGGTCCCATCTGGAGGACTTTTTGGGTACACTACTAGAGGGGGAATCGATCATGGAGAGCTTCTACATCATCCTTGTTGCCTTCCGATGATGCATGAGTTATTCGCCACAGACCTACGGGTCCATAATTATTAGGTAGATGGATTTCTTCTCCCTCTTTGATCTTCAATACAATGGTCTCCTGGATCTTCTTGGAGTTCCATTCGATGTAATATTCTTTTGCGGTGTGTTTGTTGGGATATGATGAATTGTGGGTTTATGAATGGATTATTCACTGAAAGTAATTGAGTCTTTTCTAAACTTTATTATGCATGATTATGATAGTTTTGTATTTCTCTCCGATCTATCCCTTTGGTTTGGCCAACTAGATTGATTTGTCTTTAGTGGGAGAGGTGGTTTGTAATGGGTTCCATCTTACGGTGTGCTCACCTCGTGACAGAAGGGGTAGCGAGGCGTATTAGTATTGTTGACATTAAGGATGAAACGACTGGTTTTATTCATATTGATTGGGTTTACTTTGTTTGCATCATGTCATCTGGCTTAAGGCATTACTCTGTTTGTCATGAACTTAATACTATGGATGCATGTTGGATAGCGGTAGATTGGTGGAGTAATACTAGTAGATGCAGGTAGGAGTCGGTCTACTTGTCACGAACGTGATGCCTATATGTGTGATAATTGCCATGAATAACATCATAACTATGTGCTTTCCTATTAGTTGCCCAACAGTAATTTGTTTACACACCGTACGTTTTGTGTTCAAGAGAGAAGCCTCTAGTGAAAACTATGGATCCCGAGTCTACCTTCATCATATATTTACTTTTTCATCAGGTTTACAAACTACCATCTACTTTATCTACCATTTATTTGCCTCTCTTTTTCTCAGTCTACTTCTCATAAAAATCACAAACACAAAAATATTTTACTTTGCTAGTTTGCTTGCTTGCTTTTTCACCATGTCTCAAGAAAATACCAAATTATGTGACTTTTCAAATACTAATAATTATGATTTTAGTAGTACTCCAATTGCTCCTCCCACCACTAGTGCGGAGTCATGTGATATTAATGCTGCTTTGATAAATCTTGTTATGAAAAAACAGTTTTCTGGAACTCCTAATGAGGATGATGCTTCCCATCTTAATATTTAGTTCAAAATGTGATATGCGAAAGAAAAAAAGATATGGATAATGATATTATGAAGTTAAAATTATTTTCTTTCTCGCTAAGAGGTCGGTCTAAAACTAGTTTTTCACCCTTGCCTCGCATTAGTATTGATTCATGGGATAAGTGTAAAGATGCTTTTACTTCCAAGTATTTTTCTCCTCTTAGAAATCAAATTATTATTTTAAGCAAATTGAGCATGAACATGTTGCACAATCTTGGGAGAGAATGAAATTAATGATTAGAAATTATCCACTCATGGCTTAAGCTTATGGATGATTATACAAAAAAATTATGCGGGACTAAACTTTGTGTTGAGAAATATTCTAGACTCTATTGTAGGTGGTAATTTTATGGAAATCAAATTGGGATAAGCTACAAAACTCCTTGATATTATAATGACAAATTAATCTCAATGGCACACCGAAAGAGCTCCAACTGGTAAGAAGGTAAACTCTATTGAAGATGTTTCTACTTTGAGTGATAAAATGGATGCTCTTATGAAAATTCTTGCTCATAAAAATTCTCATGTCGATCCTAATTGTGCCACTATCTACTTTGGTTGAGGAAAATAATGATGCTACTGATGTGCATTTTATTTCTAGAAATAATTTCAATCATGCTTATAGGGGTAATTTTAATCCTAGACCATATCCCGGTAATTCCTCTAATAATTATGGTAATTCCAATGGTAATTCATACAATCATTATGATAGGATACCTACTGAGCTTGATAACCAAATTAAAGAATTTATTATTTCACAAAAGATTTTTAATGCTATGGTAGAAGAAAAACTACATAAAGTTGATGATATGGCTAGAAACATGGATAGAACTGCTCATGATGTCGAAACTCTTAAAATAAAAACATTGCCACCTGAGCATGATATTAATGAGTCAATTAACTCTATTCAAGTCTCTATTAATGAAAGGAAAGATAGAACCGCTATGTTGAGAGCTAAGCAAGAATTCCTAGAAAAATCAATTCCACCCGGTTACTATCGTAATCATGACGAAGATATTAAAATGATTGGTGTGACACCCATTGGATCTTTGTTCAGTAATATAAAAATTGATGACAAAGGGACTGGAGATGAGTCAACTTTGTCTAGAATGTGCCCCAATTGTTCGGAGGGTGATGCCATAATTATAAAAATGATAAAAGTGGGTTTGGGGAGCTCAAGACTTTAAATAGCAATGTGTCCACTACTTTGGATTACATGGACCTTAATTATGATAGTTGTTTTTAATTGATCGTATTTCTTGTTGTAATCCATGATTAATTCACCTAATGCATATGAGCAAAATAAAGCTCTTACGAAATATATCATAGAAGCTATGATGAAAGCTCATGAAGAAAAGTTAGAACTAGAGGTGCCTAAATCTAGGAATTTTTTTGATGAATGGGAAACTACTATTAAAGTAAAAATTAAAGATTCTAAATGTAATTCTTTATGTGATCTAGGTGCTAGCATCTTTACTATACCAAAATCTTTATGTGACGTGCTAGGTCTCACTTATATAGATGAATGTTCCCTTAATTTGCACTTAGCGGATTCAACTACTAAGAAACCATTGGGTAGAATAAATAATATTGTTATACTCGCTAATAGAAATTATGTGCATGTGTATTTCACTGTGCTTGATATTGAATGCAATCTGTCTTGCCCTATACTACTTGGTAGGCCTTTCCTATGCACCATAGGAGCTATTATTGATATGAAAGAATGAAACATAAGGTTCCAATTCCCACTAAAGAAAGGGATGGTATACTTCCCAAGGAGAATAATTAAACCACCATATGAATCAATTATGAGAGCTACCTATGGAATTAATTATAAGGATGACAATACTTGAAACAATGCCTTGCACCTAGCTAGGGGCGTAAAACAATAGGGCTTATTGGGTGACAACCCAATAATTATCTTAGTTTTTTTATTTTACCTTTTGTTCTTGAGTGTTCACACAATTATTGCTACTATTATGATTGTTTTTTATGTTTTAATTAGTGTTTGTGCAATGTAAAGCCTTTGGGATGATGTGGTTGACAGTTAAGTTGATTATGTGAAAAAATAGAAGTTTTGCTTCCAGTGCCGAAAATTCTAAAATTTACCGGAACGTGACAATTTGCTGATTTTTTACACATAATTGATATACAAATTTCCCATTTTGTCCTCTTTCTCAGAATTTTAGAGTTGCAGAAGTACGGTATTTGTTCAAATCATTACAGATTGTTTTGTTTTAGACAAATTCTATTTTCGTTGCATAGTTTGCTTATTTAATGATGCTATGGATTACATCGGGGGGTATATGTCGGTGTACAAAAGTAGGGGCTCTCCTTTGTACCCCTTACTTGTGCACGGGCAGTCAGAGCCACGCCTGCGTGCACACCTAATAGGGCAGATGAGGGAAACTGAAGCACAAGATTACCAGAGCAGTGCCAAGACAGTGGCGCAAGAAGGCCAAGCAACAAGATAGGCTTCCCCCGACAAGAACCTTGCCGGGGCGGCCTGCAATACGCCGGCAAGAAACCTTGCCGGGGCAACTCACCCAACGCCTCCATTGCAGCCACCCTTGAGCCTAGGAGCTCCGACACCATCTACAACGTTCGAACCAAGGCTCGGGAAGCGCCTGCGTGATGGCATGTATATCTTTGTGAAGACAAAGGGTCTACGAATCCTAGATGAGAACCAGAAGACAAGACAACCGCAAGGATCCTTGCCGAGGATGCCCACGAGGCCCCGGCAAGGCTCCTTGCTGAAGATACCCCCGAAGCCCCAACAAGCCACTTGTCGAGGGCACCCACAAAGGCCCCGGCAAGACCCTTGCCAGCAAGTTGTCAGAATCACGATTCTGTTGTACGATTCTAGGACTTTACGATCCAAACTAACCCCTCTGATTCTACGACTTTAGTTCATAGAATCTACATTTCTATGATCCTGATTGTGAAGATTCCACGATTTGCGATCCTACCATCAGGGCTCCGATCCGATTCAAAATCGTGATTCTGAACCCCTTGCTTGCCAGGAACAGACGCAAGAACGCGGCAAGCCCTTGCTGCCCCATCATCGCCCCAGCTCGGCGGCCGACCCACTAGCTCAGGCAAGTACCCACGTGGCAGTACGTGGTTCCCGATTCAGCTAATCTAGCACCTATGTGGTGGCATGCAGATCTTCGTGACTACCCAACCACCATGCCATCTCAGTTGCCTGCCAACCTACATGGCGCTGCATGCCTCGTTGGCCTTGACGCGCGTCGCAACCAGACGGAGCGATTGCGGACGGGACGGGCCTCGTTGCCGTCCCCGATAAAGCGAGTGGACATCTAAGTAGTGCATTTAATGCGTCTTGTCCCATAATGGAGGGATATAAGCTTGTCCCCGGCACCCCGGCGCGGACTTCCAATACGCCCACGCCGGCGCCCACAACATGCTCCTCCCAGGTCGTGCGCGATGAGCAGCGTCGCCACGCTGGTGACCCCGGGCGCCGCCGCGGAAAGAGCCTTGCGCATCATTCGCGAGACATAGAAGACCAACATGCTCGCCGAGGTGCTGGCGAAAATGGCGTACAGCCGCAGGGCCGTGATGGAGCTCCTTCTAACGTGGTTAGAAGTCGGAGCACGTCACGGTCCACGCAGCTTTCACCGCCGCCCACATCGGCAGAGACCTTAGTGCGCGCGCAGTTTCTCCTCGACTTCCCTCCTGCTGCGGAGAAGCTCGACGAGTGGAGGGCCACTATCCGGAGCCTCATCGGCATCGCCAACAAAGACTAGCCGCCGCCAGCGGGGCCCTCAGGCCGATGTTCTGTCGAGCCACCGCACGCCAGTTGTGGAAGGACCGGAGGCGCTACAACCACAGTGCATTCTCCTCCTCCTCGCCAGTTACCACGGGCACCGGTCCGTCGGGACGACGCTTGTGATAACATTTCCATAGTGTCGTCCTACTCGCGGGCACACCCCGATCAACGCCGAGTTCTTAGGGAGAGATCCCATGAAGACGCCCAAACTACCATCGAGCGCCGGCGCAACGCACGACATCAGTCAGATTGGCGGGCAGGGCCCACTATGGACCACCCATCACCAGGAGGCCCTGGAGGCTTACCTTACGAGGTAGGCTGTCCAGCCTTTACCTATGAGCTGCGGCAGTTCCAGTGGCCCACTCACCGCACATTCAAGCCTGACGTCGGCGAGAAGTACAATGGCCAGACTCACCCATCAGAGTTCCTCAGCATCTACACCATCACGATGTAGGCCACCGGAGCACGTGACGACAAGGTGCTTGCCAATTACTTTTCGTTGGCGCTTAAACCCAATGTTATGTCATAGTTGATGCACTTGCCAGTATATTCTATTTCTTCCTGGTCGGATATGTGCCATGGGTTTGTTGGCGTCTTTACGGGAGGCCACCAGGCTCATGGCCAGGCAAGCGATTTGCATGTCATCCCCTAGAAAGAAGGTGAAAACCTGCGCAAGTACATACAGAGATTCAGCAAAGTGCAGTACAACATCCCAGATGTTCATCCCTCCACCGTCATCAGCGCATTCCATCAGAATGTGCGTAACTACAAGATGCGTGAAGAGCTGGCGATGAATAAGTTCAAGGATGTGGCCGAACTCTATGTTGTGGCCGACAGATGCGCTCGGGCCGAAGAAGGAAGGAAGTACCCCGACGAAGATGCCGGTGGGGAAACCGATTCCTCAGACGAGGACGCTGTCGCCCCGGCGAAGAAAGGCCGACACCGCAACAGGAAACGCAAGAGCAAGGCCGTGCTTGCCATCAAGGGATCCAACGACGTCGGCGCTGCCAAGAAGAACAAGGCAGACGACCCCAGCAAGGAAGTTGCCAGGTGTGTCACCTGCCGGGCCTTTGCGGCCACCGACAAGACATGAGGCTTCGACAAGCAGTACTGCAAGATCCACCGCACCAAGGGCCATGACCTCCAGAACTGCCGGCAAGTCTAGCAGCTTGCAAAGAAGCAGAAAGCCGAATATGAAAGGCGGGACAAGGAGAAGGGCCTAGATGGTGCTGAGGGTTCCAGCAAGAAACTTGGTTGGCCAATCCGGTGGTGGTGCACAAGGCAAATGGGAAGTGGAGACTATGTATTGATTACGCAGACATCAATAAGGCATGTCCAAAGGACCCTTTCCCGTTGCCGCGCATTGACAAGATTGTAGACTCCACGGCCGAGTGTGACCTATTATAATTCCTTGATGCTTACTTATGATACCATTTTCGCCAGCACCTCGGCGAGCATGTTGGTCTTCTATGTACCACGAATGATGCGCAGGGCTCTTTCCGCGGCGGCGCCCGAGGTCACCAGCATGGTGACGCTGCTCATCGCGCACGACCTGGGAGGAGCGTGCTGTGGGCGCCGGCGTGGGCGTACTGTAACTCTAAGAATTCTGAAATAAATTGGTGGACGTGAGGAATTTGTCTATTAATCATCTACAAAAAGAATCAACTAAAAATCACTCTTCTGTAAAAAAAAATGGTAGCTAATATCGTGAGCGCTAAAGTTTCTGTTTTTTACAGCATGATCACATAAACTTCACACAAGTCTTCCAAAAGGTTCTACTTGGCACAAACACTAATTAAAACACAAAACCGCATATAAGCAGAATCTAGATGCAATATTTATTCCTAAACAAAAGCAAAAACAAAGAACAAAAAATAAAGTTGGGTTGCCTTCCAACAAGCGCTATTGTTTAACGCCCCTAGCTAGGCATGATGATTTCAATGATGCCCGTATATAAGATAAGAATTGAAACATAAAGAGAGCATCATGTAGAATATAACTAGCACATTTAAGTCTAACCCACTTCCTATGCATTGGGATTTTGTTAGAAAATAACTTACGAGAACAATAATCAACTAGCATAGGAAGGCTAAACAAGCATAACTTCAAGATTTTCAACACATAGAGAGGAAATTGATATTATTGCAATTCCTGCAAGCATATATTCCTCCCTCATAATAATTTTCAGTAGCTTCATGAATGAATTCAAAAATATAACTATCACATAAAGCATTTTTCTCATGATCTCCAAGCATATAAATTTTATTACTCTCCACACAAGCAAAATTCTTCTCATTTGGAATAGTGGGAGTATCATAAGAGACTTGAATACTATAGAGTTTTTCCACATTAAAAGAGTAATGTTCAGAAAAATGGTAATCATAATCATGACAAGTTTGATAAATATAATCATCACTACTTTTTATAGCATAAGTGTCATCACAATAATCACGATAAATAGGAGGCATGCTTTCATCATAATAGATTTGCATATCAAGACATGGGAGGCTAAAAAAACCATCTTCATCAAGCGTAGCATCCCCATGCTTGGGACAAACATTAATTGCAGCAAATAAATTCTGAAACATGTCATTCTCATGAAACATAGCATCCCCAAGCTTGGGTCCTTTCATATCATGAGCATAATCACTCTCATCATCAATAGTATGGATAGCACCGATAGTATGGCAATTATCATCATCACAATGAGTAATAGGAGCAACATCATTTGGGAGGGATACCTTTTTATCTTTGCTTCTCCGTCTTTTCTTTTTCTTCTTCACATTGGGTATGGGTTTAATCTCCTTTTTGGAGCTCCTTATTAATGAGATTGGTTGAATAGAAGGCTCCTCCTCGTTACCTGATTCATCATAAGAAAGAATAGGAAGATATTTGGGAAATCTCTTCCCTTTCATTAGTATTCTCTTCATCTTCTATTAGTTTTCTTGACTTTATGTAATTGGCAATATAAGGATTTTCAATGCAATTCACAGCACAATACATATAAATTTCCTCCAGATCAAAATCAAGAACTTTATCAAGGACAAATTCTGGAAGATCCTTAGTTAAACATTTTATTTCTTCATAACCCACAAGAAAACTAAGTTCAATATGATGTGCAAGGGAAATCAAGCCATCACAATTTTTGGACATGATTCAATCATGAAACAATTCACATTGGGGATTTAAATGTTCACGTTCATTGCAAAGTTCACAAGGATGGCAAAGAAATTTTAAATTTTCAGCACAATCATCTAGCCTCTCTAGCAAACAATTAGTTTCTAAATACTTATGCCTCTTGCAAAATCTATCTTCCCTATTTGGTATGTACTTGCAAACTCTATGCACTCCACAAAAATCGACATGCTTATATGAGATATTTTCATCATGACTAGTGCAATCATCATTAGTACCATGGATATTCGAAGAATTCACACTAAAAATATTGCAATCATGCTCATCATTCAAGTTTCTAGTGCCAAGCATTCTATGTAATTCTTTTCCTAGTACTTGAGCACAATTTTCCTTCCCATCATTTTCACGAAAGATATTAAAAAGACGAAGCATATGAGGTAACCTTAATTCCATTTTTTTGTAGTTTTCTTTTATAAATTAAACTAGTGATAAAACAAGAAACTAAAAGATTTGATTGCAAGATCTAAAGATATACCTTCAAGCACTCACCTCCCCGGCAACGGCGCCATAAAAGAGCTTGATGTCTACTATGCAACCTTCTTCTTGTAGACGTTGTTGGGCCTCCAAGTGCAGAGGTTTGTAGGACAATAGCAAATTTCCCTCAAGTGGATGACCTTAGGTTTATCAGTCCGTGGGAGGCATAGGATGAAGATGGTCTCTCTCAAACAACCCTGCAACCAAATAACAAAGAGTCTCTTGTGTCCCCAACACGCCCAATACAATGGTAAATTGTATAAGTGCACTAGTTTGGCGAAGAGATGGTGATACAAGTGCAATATGGAGTAGATTAGGTTTGTGTAATATGAAAATATAAAAACAGCAAGGTAACTAATGATAAAAGTGAGCATAAATGGTGTTGAAATGATAGGAAAGAAGGTCTAGGGTTCAAACTTTCACTAGTGCAAGTTCTCTCAACAATAATAACATAATTGGATCATATAACTATCCCTCAACATGCAACAAAGAGTCACTCCAAAGTAACTAATAGCGGAGAACAAACGAAGAGATTATTGTAGGGTACGAAACCACCTCAATGTTATTCTTTATGATCGATCTATTCAAGAGTCAATAGTATAATAACACGAAGCTATTCTTTCCGTTCGATCTATCATAGAGTTCGTACTAGAATAACACTTTAAGATACAAATCAACCAAAACCCTAAAGTCACCTAGATACTCCATTGTCACGTCAAGTATCCGTGGGCATGATTATACGGTCTGCATCACACAATCTCAGATTCATCTATTCAACCAACACAAAGAACTTCAAAGAGTACCCCAAAGTTTCTACCGGAGAGTCAAGACGAAAACGTGCGCCAACCCATATGCATAGATTCCCAAGGTCATGGAACCTGCAAGTTGATAACCAAAACATACATCAAGTGAATCAATAGAATACCTCATTGTCACCATAGGTGTCCCACGCAAGACATACATCAAGTGTTCTCAAATCCTTAAAGACTCAATCCGATAAGATAACTTTAAAGGGAAAACTCAATCCATTACAAGAGAGTAAAGGGGGAGAAACATCATAAGATCCAACTATAATAGCAAAGCTCCCGATACATCAAGATTGTGCCATCTCAAGAACATGAGAGAGAGAGAGATCAAACACATAGCTACTGGTACATACCCTCAGCCCCGAGGGTGGACTACTCCCTCCTCGTCATGCAGAGCGCTGAGATGACGAAGATGGCCATCGAAGAGGGATTCCCCCCTCCGGCAGGGTGCCGGAACGGGGTCTAGATTGGTTTTTGGTGGCAACAGAGGCTTTCGGCTGCGGAGCTCCCGATCTAGGTTACTTTCCGGAGGTTTCAGTATTTATCGGATTTTTTTGGGGTAGGGCACAAGTCAGGGGGTCTCCGTGCTGTCCATGAGATAGGGGGGCACTCCCAGTGGGGGTGGGCGCGCCCCCACCCTCGTGGGCAGCCCGAGACTCTCCTGGCCCAACTCTTTTACTCTGAGGTCTTCTTTTGGTCCATAAAAAATAATCAAAAATTGGCACGTCAATTGGACTCCGTTTGATATTCCTTTTCTGTAAAACTCAAAAAGAAGGAAAAAACGGAAACTGGCACTGAGCTCTCGGTTAATAGGTTAGTCCCGAAAATCATATTAAATTTTATATAATAGCCCATAAAACATCATAGAAGGAAAATATAATAGCATGGAACAATCAAAAATTATAGATACGTTGGAGACGTATCAATCGACAAGGCATGTAACCCTTCGTTCAAAGCCAGACGCAGACCCTGAGCATAAATAAATGAAGCGATGGTGCCCTAAGTTATAGCATGCATGCTAGGTTGAGTCTCTTTCTCTGCTAGGGTTGATAGTGCTTGGCGGCGACTAACCCCTAGCATAGAGGTCGAGTGTGCATCTCTCTGTTCCCTTCCATCCTCTTTTGTTCACTGGACGCATGGACATTTCTGCTGAGCTGTTTGGAAGAAAGAGGACGGGCCGACGCTCCGACCCCGACGAACTAAGGTTGCCGAGCGCTTCAGATCCAAGGATCCGACCATCGCAAGACAAGGTTGCCGGGGGCTACAAAATCAGATAAATCTTTCATCCCCCACTCCTTACTTCCATATGAAACATGAACGTACGAGACTTCACTCGCTCTTATACAATCATGCTCCTTTTTTCCCTGCATTCAACAAACTTTATTTTGGACTAGAACTCGGTAGTAGTGTGATGGGAAAGGAGCAGACGAAGGGCCTAATCCTACTCTACTCCTACTTCCGCCAAGGTCGTGAATGTGGTCGAGCTATAGAGCAGGAAGACGGCAAGGCCTGTTGCCGGGGTACGATGTTTATCTTAAGATAACAAGGATTCGTTCCTTGGCGTGGCCCCTGCCCACACACAAAAGAAACCCGACAAACACCCTTCCCTCCATTAATACATTGTAAACAAGTTCAATTCATATGCAATGCATACATGAGCAAGGGGGTTACAAGATTTAAATCTTACAAAGGCCCGTAGGCTTAAAAACTGAAAAGAGATAAGGCGCCCATAATCCCTTTCTTGTCCCTCTCCTCAGGAAATGGAACAAGAAGGTGAAAGCGCAAATGGAGCGCCTAGGCGAAGCACGAGCAGCAGAAAGTACCAAGAGAACATCCTGGTGCCCGTCCTGAAGAAGGCTGGTGATGATGGCGCCGGGAGAAGAGCCGAAGGATGAGGCAGCGGGCCGACAATACGCGATGAAGGCATTTGACGCCCGCGTACTCCGACTTGATGGCTGCCGCCCACCTCCTTCATCTTCTCCGGCCTCCCAACACCAGCCACCCAAGGAGGCGACTCCGAGATATTCAAGGAGCTGGCGATGCAGATGATGGTGCTACCGGCATCGCCCAGGGACGATGTGTCTGATGCCTAGTCGGACCTGTCATCCTCCCGCCTGCTGCCCTCATTGTTGCTGTCACAGTCCTCCCCATCATTGTCGCTCGAGGAGGAGTTTTCGTCATCGGTTGAGCTCTCCGCACAGCACCCTAGCATGTGTTCTGAGCGCCCGAAGACCTTGACAGAGAGCAGATCGCTCTCTCCGCTAACTTGAAGCAGAGGACGTGTCCCTTCATCAAGCAATGGGCACACGTGAAGGTCTTCCACCCCCGGTGGAGAAGCATTATGTGAGAGGCAGGGAACTTGGTGTTCACCCATGTGGTGCCATTGCAAAACCCCTTCATGTGAAGCCTGAACCCCGATGGCCGGTCGACCTCCAACACACTCGCGAACGCTTTAGGAAGAAAAAGGCAACTGCACGGTAGCTCGCGCAGTTGCAGAGTGAACTCCAATGCCGTGTCCCCGACATGGCCGCGTGATGAGGCAGGAGGAGACGACGGAGGAGATGGAGACGGACATGATGACGACGCGAGTGTCCCCCGTCCTCGCCCGCCTCTGCCTCGACAGCCTTGCCGACCACGACCCCGGCCGGTGCATCTACCTCCAACATGGCCCTCATCTTGGGCGTCCAGCTCTTCTTTGCCCGCCGCCGCCCTCTGACGAGAGCAAGACCTGGTCGCCTCCGCAGGGGCACGGCCATGACTATGCCCTCTCGCCATGACTTGGGAAGGAAAGGGATCGGACTGGAAGAGGATGAGTGGGGGGGGAGCACTGTCCATCTCGCCTTCTTATAGGAGGGCTAGACCAAGCAAGCCGGAAGGTAACCGCCCGAATCGACCAATCCAGTCACCGGAGACGCAAGGAAACAAGACCGACCCGCTGCTCCAATCAGCACCACACGGCCCCCCGCCCCAACGTGAAAACCTGCACCCTCTGCGTCAGCCGCCTGCCCTCCCCGATGCATGAGGGGCACGTGGCGGGCGGATCGGAATTCGGATGGCGCGTGGTACGACTGTTTCGCACCCCGTGATCGTGGGGCGACCCAAGTCAACTTAGTAAATGAGCCGCGCCACCACAACTTCCTCTATTTTTTTATGAGGAGGACGCGAACGGCCTCTTTACTATTTGGAACCATGGGGTGACGCAAGCATGTTGCGATCACCCCACGCATAACCCCCACGTCATGCGTTTAGCGCAGATCGTGGGGAAGCGGAACTACCAGAGGAGTTACTGCAGTAAAAAGAATCCGGCCCCAACTTCCCCCGCACCGTTCTGGGCCTATCCCAAAAACGCGTTGCACTTATGTATGGGCCAGGCCCGGGGGCTCCTGTCGGTGTACCAAAGTAGGGGCTCTCCTTTGTACCCCTTACTTGTGCACAGGCAGTCAGAGCCACGCCTGCGACCACACCTAACAGGGCAGAGGAGGGAAACCGAAGCACAAGACTACCAGAGCAGCGCCAAGACGGTGGTGCAAGAAGGCGAAGCAACATGATAGGCTTCCCCCGACAAGACCCTTGCCGGGGCGTCCTACACGACCCCGGCAAGACCTGTTGCCAGCGTAACTCACCCAACGCCTCCATTGCAGCCAGCCTTGAGCCTAGGAGCTCCAACACCATCAACAACGTTGGAACCAAGGATCGGGAAGCGCCTGCATGATGGCATGCAGATCTTTGTGAAGACAAAGGGTCTACGAATCCTAGATGAGACCCAGAAGACAAGACGACCGCAAGGCTCCTTTCCCTGGATGACCACAAGGCCCCGACAAGGCTCCTTGCCGAAGATACCCCCGAAGCCCTGGCAAGCCTCTTGCCGAGGGCACTCACAAAGGCCCCAGCAAGACCCTTACCTGGAACAGACGCAAGACCGCGACAAGCCCTTGCCGCCCCATCATCTCCCCAGCTCTGCGGCCGACCCACTAGCTCAGGCAAGTACCCACGTGGCCATACATGGTTCCCTGTCCAGCTAGTCAAGCACCTGCGTGGTGGCATGCAGATCTTCGTGAAGACCCTACCACCACGCCATCTCAGCTGCCTGCCAACCTACATGGCGCTGCATGCCTCGGTGGCCTGGACGCGCGTCGCAGCCAGATGGATCGGCGGCAGACGGGACGGGCCTCGTTGCCGTCCCCGATAAAGCGAGTGGGCACCTAAGTAGCGCATTTAATGCATCTTGTCCCGTAATGGCAGGACATAAGCTTGTAGACTGTATACCTTTCCACCACCTGTGTGCCACGGTGGCAACCACTTTTGACTATAAAAGGAGGCCCGAGGCATACTGGAGAAGGATTCAGATCTTTTGGACTAGGCACGCATCGTAGCTAGTTCAAGAGCTCAGGAACACTTAAATACACATCAAAGCAGGACTAGGGTATTACGCATCTTCGCGGACTGAACCTGGGTAAGCGATCCTTGTGCTAACTCCTAGACCCACTCTTTGCACAACCCCGCGCCCGTCAATCGTAGAAGGGATTCTAGTGAACCCATAGGTGTTGATCGGTTCGTCCCCAACAGTATAAGTCATGGAGAAGGTAGAATACAATAGGTATTGTGCAATAATAAAATACAAATGGTGTGACACCCCTGACCTAATCGTGCACTAAACATACACGCAAATGCGCACGATCAAGATCAGAGACTCACATGAAAATATCACAACACAACTCTAGACATAGATTCAAACATAAAGCTTTATATTAGAAGTTAGGGTCATGAAGGATCGAATCAACAATATCTGAGTAAAACGTAACTACACAAGTTAACCTTAAGAAGGCTAGAAACAATTACATCCAGAAGGAAAAGGTGCAGGCCTCCTGCCTGGGGCCTCCTAACTACTCCTGGTCATCGGTGGTCTCCACGTAGTAGTAGGCTCCATCGGGGTAGTAGTAGTCGTTGGTGGGATCAGTTGCCTCCCGAGCTCTGTCATCTGATTGCAGCAATCGAGTAGAGGAGAATAAGGTAGGAAAGCAACCGTGAGTACTCATCCAAAGTACTGGAAGACTTACATCATATCTATGTTAAGTATGCATCGGTATTAATGGGAAGGAGCTGTATCTGTGGACTATACTATAGAATTTCCAAAACAAAGGGGAAGGCCTATCCTATCAAAGACTAGCATCTTGCAGCAACAAAAGAGAGTAGAGTAACATAACATATAGTAACACATATATATTAGCCTTGCCAAGAGATCCTTCCTCGACTCCATATGAGAAAATGATCCAGAATCTATCATATGCATTTGGTGTCACAAGTATCCAGTTCTAATTTAGTAGACCAGGATACAACTCCGAGCGTCTGTTACCGTGGACATGATTATTCGAATAGATAAATTTCCCTGCACGGGTGCACCAACTTACCCAAAACGCTCGATTATCTTCGGTATGA
The DNA here is from genome assembly GCA_902687465.1 of Secale cereale. Lineage (NCBI taxonomy): Eukaryota > Viridiplantae > Streptophyta > Magnoliopsida > Poales > Poaceae > Secale > Secale cereale. Next base: position 185,254,767 of record LR738709.1, read on the forward strand.
CACACTTTAACGGGTCATGCCCGGCTTTGGCTGATCGACACCACTACAAAGAAAAGTTACATTTTGGCCCGAGCAATTTTTTTCCGTCATGCTTATGACAGTTCTATGATGATAATTTTGGCAAAACCCAGGATCATCATAGATGTGGTGTGCTCCTACTTCGAAAATGGGGTTTTTCGTCCTGGGCGGTACGGAGACGCACTTGTATGACATTCTTTGCGCCGTCCATGATGGAAAATATAGTGGTAGAAGCGAGGGCGAGGAAAATTTCGGGTAGTTCCCGCTTACGGCGGGTTGTCGAGGCGCAACGATGCACAGAGGTTTGCGTGTTTCTCTCTCGTACGCGCGCGTGGTGCCAGTGTGTTCGCTATAACTGAACCCGAGTGATCGCACTGCTACGTACTGAAGCCCATCTATCGATCCCTTCACTTCTAACTGAACCCGACCGACTCCTTCGCTCCTAACTGAACCTGATTGATCGTTGCTGCTGCTTATTGAAGCCGATCGAACCTACTGCCTCTTGATGAACAGTGACCATTGTGGGGTTCGGTTGAATGAGTCGAGACGTGCTGAGTCTAGCTGGTTGGTTGGGGTTGGATGAACAGTTACCGTTGGGGGTTAGATGAACAGGACCCCGTGATAGTAGGCTATTTGCAATGGATTAAACGGACCCCGAGGAGGCCACCACACCCCAGCCGGTTGGGGCTGGATGAACAAGCGTGGAGGTTGATGAACAGTAGTCGGTGGAGGCTGGAGGAGGTCGACCTCAACTATGGATGAACAGTAGCAGGTGGAGGCTTGATAACCCACAAGTTTAGGGGATTGCAACAGTTTTCGAGGGTAAAGTATTCAACCCAAATTTATTGATTCGACACAAGGGGAGCCAAAGAATACTCTCAAGTATTAGCAGCTGAGTTGACAATTCGACCACACCTGAAAACTTAGTATCTGCAGCAAGATTGTTTAGTAGCAAAGTAATACGATAGTGGCGGTAACAGCAATAAAAGTAACGATAGTGTTTTTGTAGTTTTTGTAATAGTAGCAATGGAAAAGTAAATAAGCAGCAAGCAATATAGGTAAAGCTTGTAGGCATTGGATCGGTGATGGAAAATTACGTCGGATGCAATTCATCATGTAGAAGTTATAACTTAGGGTGACACAGAACTAGCTCTAGTTCATCAATACAATGTAGGCATGTATTCCGAATATAGTCATACGTGCTTATGGAAAAGAACTTGCATGACATCTTTTGTCCTACCCACCTGTGGCAGCGGGGTCCTATTGGAAACTAAGGGATATTAAGGCCTCCTTTTAATAGAGTACCGGACCAATGCATTAACACATAGTGAATACATGAACTCCTCAAACTATGGTCATCACCGCGAGTGGTCACGATTATTGTCACTTCGGGGTTGCCGGATCATAACACATAGTAGGTGACTATAGACTTGCAAGATAGGATCAAGAACACACATATATTCATGAAAACATAATAGGTTCAGATCTGAAATCATGGCACTCGGGCCCTAGTGACAAGCATTAAGCATAGCAAAGTCATAGCAAAATCAATCTCAGAACATAGTGGATATTAGGGATCAAACCCTAACAAAACTAACTCGATTACATGATAGATCCCATCCAACCTATCACCGTCCAGCAAGCCAACGATGGAATTACTCACAGACGACGGTGAGCATCATGGAATTGGTGATGGAGGAAGGTTGATGATGATGATGGCGACGATCTCCAGTCTCCGGAGCCCCGAACGGACTCCAGATCAGCCCTTCCGAGAGAGATTAGGGCATGGTGGTGGCTTCGTCTCGTGAAACGCGATAAATCCTTTTCCTTGATTTTTTCTCCCCGAAACGGAAGATATAGGATCTGGGGATACGTCGGTGGAGCACCAGGGGGGGCATGAGGCAGGGGGCGCGCACTGGGCAGGGGGGCGTGCCCCCCCACCCTCGTGGGCTGGCCAAAGGCCCCCTGGTGTGGATCTTTGTGCAGGTATTTTTTATATTTTCCAAAATAATCATCCGTTGATTTTCAGGCGATTCCGAGCACTTTTTATTTCTGCACAAAAACAACATCATGGCAATTCTGTTGAAAACAGCGTCAGTCCGGGTTAGTTCCATTCAAATCATGCAAGTTAGAGTCCAAAACAAGGGCAAAAGGGTTTGGAAAAGTAGATATGATGGAGATGTATCAACTCCCCCAAGCTTAAACCTTTGCTTGTCCTCAAGCAATTCAGTTGATAAACTGAAAGTGATAAAGAAAACTTTGACAAACTCTGTTTGCTCTTGTTGTTGTAAATATGTAATCTAGCATTCAGGTTTTCAACAAGATCATGACTAACCACATTCACAATAATTTTCAGGTTTCAAGACTACTCACAGCAATGGCATAATCAACTAGCGAGCAAAAATAATAAACCTCGGATGACAACACTTATCAAAACAATCATGATATGATATAACAGGATGGTATCTCGCTAGCCCTTTCTGAGACCGTAAAACATAAATGATATGATATAACAGGACTGACTAGACATTGTAATTCATGGTAAAAGAGATCTAATCATGATCATTCTCAATGCAAATTAATAGTAATTGTTCACACACGAACACGTCACTGTGTACCTCCAAGGCCGAGGGTGATGCACCGCGGCTCACGTCAAAGGAGACCCGTCCGGAAGCGCGGTACGCAAGCAATCCGGTGGGCACTTTTGAGCACCCGAAACCCCACGCACCCGGGAGGGACCCCGTCTGGATGCGCGGCGGCTATGGGCTGCCCTAGGTCGGTTCGCCCGCCCCTAGATCCTTGAGAATCGATGCCCTTCAATGCGAAGAACGAACGAAGAACGAGAGAGAAAGAACAAGGGATAGATGTGAAACTAGGGTAAAAAGTAGATGGGTTTTGCGATTGTGTGTCGTTCAATCGGCCGTCACCTCGTGTCTATATAAGAGGCGGATGGACTTCCCGTACAAGAAAAGGACTTGCCTTGGCGTCCAAATCATCAAAATCTAAACAAATTCGGACTTCTCACGACCTCCGGCCCGCATGTCCAGCTCTAGGCCCGGATGATCCGGCCCAGCCCAGATTTCTGACAGCGGTCCACTAATCGGGTTGTAATTCTTCATACGAACTCGGATTAAGATGATTTGTATATCAAAATCAACCTCCTCAACGTTACACACAACTTTCATGTTGAACACTTTTTGATCTGAGGCCATCTTAAGGGTGTTTCGGGCCGTTTTCTAAAGTTTGCAACAGAAAAAACTGTCCGGACGTCCGGACGATTGTCCGGATTGTCCAGCCTCACCCGGATCATCCGGGAGTAGACCTAGATCATCCGGCTTCAGCGTAAACCTTCTGTTGTCGTTGGTGCTTCAATTTCCCGGATGATCCGGACCCCGGCCCGGATGATCCGGCCAAACATGACTGCAGCGCACGGTTTTGCCTGTAACTTTTGCGTACGAACTCGGATGGGGACGATTTTTATATCATAATCGTCCGTTTCGACGACACGAAGAACTCTGCAGTTGAGGACTTTTCCATTTGAAGTCATATTTATTGCCTTTCAAGGCATTCTTTAATCTGGTGTCACCATGAGCATCTCTGAACTTGTCATAACTTTTGTATCCGGACTCCGTTTTAGACCACCTTCATATCCATCTTGATCTTCTCAAAGAAAGCCATCTCATGGTGACTTCCAATCATAAGTTTGAAGTAATCTTGACATAGATTAAAGCAACTTTTATGATTGTGCCACTTTTGAGCGTCAACACATGCCCCCCTGTTTTTCGGCAAAGCAAGCGTGCCGAAAAATAATTTGTACCATGTTGGTTCTAAGGACGATGTCAACACTCCATCGGCCACTTTGCATACTTAGGGCGATAAATATATATCGGCCGTTATTTGTTTGAATCCTTGATGCAAACTTGGGTGAAACTTTCTCAACTTTATTAACAATCCAATGATAAAGTTCCATGGATATGTATCTCAAGGTCAGCCTCCGAACCATATTGTTCACCCTTTTACTAGGATTTTGCAGACAATCAACAATAAACTTTCTCCAATTCTTACTTTCACCTGCATAAAAAATTCATTAGTGGCCGAAGCTATGAACTTCGGTTCGGCCCTACCTATGTTGACGAGACTAAGCATCGGCTATTGAGAGAAATGCAATACACCATGATTAACATAGTAGCCGGATGCTTGCTGTGCCAACTCCTTTGAATTGTCATGTCTAAATATATGAACAATTGCAAAGCAGCCCAAAGTAAATTTTGCATCTAGAAATACCCCAAGATAAACTATAAGCTATTCGTCAGAACATTAATAACCCTTGGATATTTGTTGCACTTCTCATAACGAATCACCGAAAGCCTCATTATGTATAGCACCTATAGCAAGTAAAAGAGTCAATCCGAATAACAATGCATATTCGGCTCTCATTAACCGTGCATAAAAATATTCTAAGCGGCATGAGGCTTCAAAAAATAGTACCACAAGGAGATATATAAATAACACCAACACTTTGGCCACTGCTACGAACTGAACAATCAAAAATAATCTCCACGGTACTTAGAGAGACAAGGCTAACATCTATATTATGCATGTCATTTATCTGATGTTCAGTAATAAAATCAGCTATGCTTTGGCCTCTTATAGATCTCAAAGATGCATAAGACAAATCATATCCAAACAAAGTATAAGCCCACTAGCCAATTCTGCAACTATGAATTGGTCTATGCAACGTATATTCAATGATGTCTCAACTCCATTCAATCATAATATAGGCATACATATGAACTTCCATGTGGACATACCTTGTCTCGCTCTCCAATCGAACTAAGGACGATGTTAGAATACTACACCGGCCATACATTGACATATTCTTAGGACGATAGATAAATATCGGCCATTACCATGTATACTTCATTCAAAGCACATATAGCCGAAACAAACAAATGAAATGAAAAACTAAGTATTTCGGCCATTTGGATCAGCAACAAACTTGTAGCTAATCAAATGTATAGTGACTTGGTAATACCCTTTCATGATGTAAGAAATTATATGGCATCGATGGATTAAAATAAGCCCATTGAGGGTTACCAATCATACCTGATGACGAATTCCAAGACATGGGCGTTAATGGCATAGTTGAAGAATACGGATAATGTGTAGACTGAAGATGCTGAAACCTTCGGCTTCGTCCTTCATAGTTTTCACCCTTTTCCTTCTCCACCTTTGCCGCACTTCTTGTAATGGAAGCTTGCACATAATTCTTATTTTGAGCACTTCCTTTGGGAACCCATGCCATGTTTCTTTCGTCAAGTTCTTGTGCACTAAGTTTTTGTAATTTCTTCTTTTGCCAATATGTTAAGCCGAGTGGGCACCCCGGCTGCGATTTTGTCTTGGCCAATGGCAATTCCTTTTTGGCCTTGTGCACTCTCAACTTCTTTTCTTCGGATTTTGCACTTTGACTCTCAATAATTGGTTGCTTCATCTCATTGCATTTAGTTGGCTCTTTTTCATTTGAGATCAAATCTGAAGTTGCACTCTTACGACCATCTCTTTTAACACGGTAAACTTGCTTGACTACCTCTTTCTTCTTCCTTCCTTGAGCTCCAGACCGATTCCTTATGATTGAAACAGTCTTTAACATGTGATTGTTCAAATGTTGATATTCTCGGAGCTGCATAATATTGTTGAGATGGTCTAAAATAAGATGGAGAATGCGCCCTTGTATCATACCTGTCCCATGATGGATATGGATCTACTTGAGCATAGGGAGGCATCCACGGCATTGGCATTGGCGGTCCAAAATAAGGATATGAATATGTTGCATAAAAATTGTCACTTTGCCAATACCGATCCTCATACTTGCGCCTTGGGGGTGATCTTGGTTTCTTTGCATGACTTGGCTGATAAGCATTCTTCTCTTCACTCTTCTTTTGATACTTATCCAATGGTTCAGCGAAAGTGATTTTTGATCTCTTACACTTGCGCTTATTTTGGCCTTTGCTTTCTTTTGGTGTTCTTTCATCGATCATTGGATTTGCTTGTTGCCCCCCAGTCCTTGGCGTCTCTATTGTAGCTTCGATGGAATTTCTCGCCCTCAAGATTATGTTCATTATGCTCTTCAACAACTTCTTTACTTGAAAGCTTGATCCCATCACCTGCAGTTTTTACCTTCTCTTTAAATGGATCGGCTTGAAGCAGCCAATGCAAAAACTTTCTGCCATCGGGACCAATCGGAATAGACTGGTCATCTCTTGGTGTCTCAACAAATTTCAATCGTCCTTTATTTGTGGCCGATTTAACTATTTGATGAAACATGTTGCAATCCTCAAAATTATGCTTGGACGAATCATGCAACTTACAATACATTCGTCCATGGATAGATGGCTTGACATGGTGATCAGGAATTCGTATGTAATTATTTTTCAGCAACAAATCAAATATTTGATCACCCATGCTTGAATTGACGGTAAACCGTTTATTCTCTAGCCGATCTTGCTGTGAGAACGGCTTTGAAGTTAAGCATGTGAATGGTTCAGATTTTGCATTACCCCATTCGGCTATGCATTGTGCTTTGCACTCTATCTCCGATGTATTTGGGTAAGATAATATACTAGCATCAGTTTTCTCAAAAGGATCTAAACTTGACTTTAAAATTCTGAAATGAAAATAGTTAGAGCATTCATGTATCAATTGATACCTAGTGTAAGCCAAGTAAGAAATAAACAAAGCTACCAAATTTGATATGAACTTTAGATAAAGCAATGAGGATAGACTTGGCTGCAATAATAATTCACTATCGGTCCTTATAAATGGCGCAATGTGTTGACCGATATGCTCTATAATAATTTTATCGCTAACAAGTAAATTACCCTTCTTCATTGGTCTTTCAAAATTACTTATGAGGATTTTTCTAATAGATGCATCAATAATAAAGTTGTGACCAAATCTGAAAACAGGTAAACTACTTGCTAGACATACCTCTTCAAACATGTTGGGAGAGCATGATGGTAGTGTAACTTGAACAATATCTTGCTCTATCTTTGGATGGCTCCCCAACACCTTATCATCATCTTTTTCTTGATTCCGCGCATCATTACTCTGAAGATCCTTGTCAGCCGAACTTTGTTCGGCTACTTGCTCTTGTCTTTGAGGCATGTCAATTTCTATGGCACGGAACTCATTGGGTAGGAAGTAGGTTCCATTAACTTCAGAAAAATCAAGCACGGCTGTTTTCCTATGCTTGCCATGCCCTTTCTCAATGATGCTTGCATCTTTGAATTTGATCGATTCAGAATATATACTACTTGATTCGGCTTTTTCAACTGAAGAACTTTTAGTTTCCGAATCATCATTCTTTTCATCGGTTATATCAATAGGCAAAGTTTTTTTTTCCTTTGAGCCAATTCCCTATCAATTCTCTCTCGGCGAAGTACTTGCACCCTATCGCGCAAAGCTTTAACTCCCCTCACAATTTCATCCCGCTCTAGATCATTTTGCCCCCCAATGCTTTTAGGATCTTTCGGCAATGAACTGTTAGTGTTGCCGAAATTCTGCAGCTTTGTAGAGGGTGTACACTATGTCACGGCACTAGGTGGAGGTGTATGCACTGGTGTATAAAAATATGCTCTCTCACCAATTCTATCAGTTGATGAAGTTTCATCTTCTTGCAAAACTCTAGCCTTTATGGCAGCATAATCAAGATATAACCCCTTTTCATATTGTTCAAGGAAAAGAGTATTAATCCTCTTATTTTGTGTCAAGCTCTTTTTTACGCAGCCACAACCGCTTCTGGAAGGGATTGCTCCACAATACTTTCAGATTCTTTCTGCAATGATTCGTGAGTGTTGCTGAAATTCTTGACTTGCATAGAGCATGCATTATATGCTACAATATTAGATGACGGCATGTGCACTGCTGGAATTTTTTTCACTTATTCGGCTATGACCATGAATGTGCGGAGCCGAATTATGAGCATCTACAGTTGCATACAGTGCCGAAAAATTACTAGCATGAGGTGTAGCGTAGGATGGTTGAGAATAACTGGCCGAACAGGTAGTAGTAGCATGGCCAATTCTCCCATCCACCGGCAAGGTTGGATTCACATATTGCAAATTAGTTGCCGATGAATAAAAGGGTGAAACACTTTCTTGTATACTATTGGAAATTTTAACATGAGGTGTTTCAAATTGATTAACCAAACCCATCATGTTGTTCATCGGCATATGGATTTGTGGGGTTGCCGATGCATGATTGATAAAACTAGGGCTAGCCGATACATTATTCTCATTAGGTGATCTAGCAACAACATATGGATTATTTGCATCTACAAAGGGGAATTGGGTACTCATATTACCTTTGTAGATTGCAGCAACTTGATGATGATCTCTTTGTAGCAAGAACAGGCCAGAGACAGCTCAAAGCTTCTTCCCCAGCGGAGTCACGAAAAAGTGTGTTCGCACACGAACACGTCACCGCGTACCCTCGACGCCGGGGGTGATGCACCGCAGCTCACGTCGAAGGAGACCCGTCCGGAAGCGCGGTACGCAAGCAATCAGGCGGGCGCTTTTGAGGACCCGAAACCCCACACGCCCGGGAGCGATCCCGTCAGGGCGCGCGGCGGCTATGGGCTGCCCTAGGTCGGCCTGACCGCCCCTAGGGCCTCAAGGTTCGCCGCCCTGCAATAAGAAGAACGAACGAAGAATGAGGTAGAAGAAGAACAAGGGAGATGATAAAGGTAAAGGTAAAAGTGGTAGATTGATATGTCAATTGTGTGTTGTTCAATTGGCCGTCACCTCGTGTCTATATAAGAGGCAGATGGACTTCCCGTACAAGAAAAGGACTTGCCTTGCCATCCAAATAATCAAAATCTAAACAAATTCCGACTTCTCACGACCTCTGGCCCGGATGACCGGCTCTAGGCCCGGATGATCCGGCCAAGCCGAGGTTTCTGACAGCGGTCCACTTCTCGGACTGTAACTTCTTCATACGAACTCGGATTAAGATGATTTTTATATCAAAATCAACCGCCTCGATGATACGCACAACTTTCATGTTGAATTTTTTTTGATGTGAGGCCATCTTAAGGGTGTTTCGGGCCGTTTTCTAAAGTCTGCAGCAGAAAAAACTGTCAGGACATCCGGACGATTGTCCGGATTGTCCAGCCTCACTCGGATCATCCGGGAGTAGACCCAGATCATCCGGCTTAAGCGTAAACCTTCTTTTGTCGTTGGTGCTTCAATTTCCCGGATGATCCGGACCCCGGCCCGGATGATCCGGCCAAACATGACTGCAGCGCACGGTTATGCCTGTAACTTTTGCATACGAACTCGGATGGGGACGATTTTTACATCAAAATCGTCCGTTTCAACGAGGCAAAGAACTTTGCAGTTGAAGACGTTTTCATTTGATGTCATCTTAATTTGGTTTCAAGGCATTCTTTAATCTGGTGTCACCATGAGCATCTCTGAACTTGTCATAACTTTTCCATCCGAACTCCGTTTTAGACCACTTTCATATCCATCTTGATCTACTCAAAGAAAGCCATCTCATGGTGACTTCCAATCATAAGTTTGAAGTAATCTTGACATCGCTTAAAGCAACTTTTACGATTGTGCCACTTTTGAGCGTCAACAGTAGTACATGCAACGAAAGAGGTGCTCTCCTACTGGTGCTCTTTATAAGAAGAGGGCGACTCTGCATAAAAGTAAATAGATAGGCCCTTCGCAGAGAGAAGCATGGATTTGTGGAGGTTCCAGATCTCTTTTTTTAAATAAAGATTGAATAATATTTTGAGCGGTATACTTTTATTGTCAACATAACAACCAAGAATCTCAATATCTCCCATGCTACGCACATTATAGGCGGTACCCAAACAGAATGGTAAAGTTTATACTCCCCCAACCACCAACAAGCACACTCCACGGCTAGCCCGAAACAACGGGTCCCGTCCAAACAAGCAACAACCCTGGGGAGTTTTGTTTAATTATTATGATTTTGAGCATGGGACTGGGCATCCCGGTTACCAGCCATTTTCTCATGAACGATGAGCGGAGTCCACTCATCATGAGAATAACCCACCTAGCATGGAAGATATAGACATCCCTAGTTGATATATGAGCTGTTCGAGCATACAAAACAGAATTTCATTTGAAGGTTTAGAGTTTGGCACATACAAATTTACATGGAACAGCAGGTAAATACCGCATGTAGGAAGGTATGGTGGATTCATATGGAATAACTTTGGGGTTTATGGAAGTGGATGCACAAGCAGTATTCCCTCTTAGTACGGGTGAAGGCTAAAAAGAGACGGGGAAGTGACCAGCTAGAGAGCAACAACGGTCATGAACATGCATTAAAATTAATCAACAATGAATGCAAGCATGAGTAGGATATAAATCACCATGAACATAAATATCGTGGAGGCTATGTTGATTTGTTTCAACTACATGCGTGAACATGTGCCAAGTCAAGTCACTTAAATCGTTAAAAGGAGGATACCACCCATCATACCACATCACAACCATTTTAATATCATGTTGGCACGCAAGATAGACCATTATAAACTCTCAGCTAATTAAGCATGGCATAAGCAGCTATGATCTCTAATTGTCATTGCAAGCATGTTTAATTCATAACAAGCTAAATCAAGAATGACGAGCAACCATATTTACAAAAAACAAGAGAGGTCGAGTTCATACCAACTTTTCTCATCTCAATGAGTTCATCATATATCATCCTTATTGCATTTCACTCGCACGACAGAACGGTGTGGAAAATAATAATAGTGCACGTGCATTGGACTAAGCTGGAATCTGCAAACATTTGATACAAGAGAGAAGACAATATAATATGGCTCAAGGTTGAATCAACAACAAATCATATGAGAGCCACTAAGCATTTTCAATCATGGTCTTCTACTCTTTACACGGGAAAGCTCCCAACAAGCAAAAGAAGAACGGGAAATCTTTTTGGGTTTTCATTTTAGTTACTACTACCGGCAAAGAAAGTAAACTAGCTAGAAGATACAAGTAATATTTTTTGTTTTTCTGGGTTTTTCTAGCACATGAGAAAAAGACTAAGAAAAAGAAATTGAAACTAAGCATGGATGGTACAGTGAAAGAGTGTGAGCACAGACAACTAAAATAAGGGTGAAATGAATGTAACTCGGTGAGAAACACGTACTCCCCCAAGCTTAGGCTTTTGGCCTAAGTTGGTTTATGGCCAATATTGGCCTGATGGATATCCAAAGTTGTAGTTGGGGTCGTACTGAGATGCAGCAGATGCTGCATGCTGAGCTGCAGCTCAAAGGCGGGTTGCCTCCGTCATGTTATAATAGGCATTTGCCTCCTCCATAGTTATAGTGTATCTTCCTTTTTCCTGAAAGTTGAACAAAGTAGGGGCAGGAAGAACAATAGGGATGGCATGTTGCTGGTTAAAGATTAGTCGATATTTGAGGGTTTGATTATCCCACTCTATAAACCGGTGACTAGCCATAGCATGGCAATCTAAATAAGAGGGAGTTAAAGGTTCATCATACGTGTGCACAGACACACCAAGATAGCGGGCTATGCGAGTAGCATAGACCCCACCAAATAATTCTCCATGCAAACCATTATGGTGTAGTCTACGTGCAAGAATAGCTCCCATATTATATTTCCTATCACCTAGTACAACACTCCTGAGAACACTAAGATCAGGGACACTCATGTGACAAGCCTCATCTTTACCATTTATGCATCTACCAATAAAGAGAGCAAAGTAATGAATAGCAGGAAAATGTATGCTCCCCGTGGTAGCTTGTGTGACGTCCCTGGATTCTCCCACTGTAATACTAGCAAGGAATTCTCTAAATTCAGATTTGCGAGGATCACGCATACTGCCCCACTGTGGGAGCTTGCAGGCAACATTAAAATCCTCGAAATCCATGGTATAAGATTTATCATAAAGATCAAACAGGACAGTGTGAGAATTACGTGAAGATGAAAATTTAAACCTTCTCACAAAGCTATCAGTTAAGCCACGATATTGAGGACATTTATCTTGCATGAAGTCCTCCAGGTCAGCATTGTGCACATATGCGTAAAATTCATCTTTGATAGCCGCTTGACCCAAAAATTCATTTGACGACCATTCACAAGGCCGCACATCAGCATCCCTCGGTGGTTCATCGTCTGACTCACGGAACGCAAGCCTTGTTTCTTGCTTCCTTGAAGGACCACCTTGGAAGTTTCTCCTAGACATTTTTCTGAAATGTTCTGAAATTTTTGGTAACTCACAATAAAAGTTAACCAAACTCAACAAGATTGATAGCAACAACTTCTATAAGTGTCTAGAGGCTATATCATGCATTACAACTACTTGGGACCAGGAAAATTTGACATGCAAGCTCAAGAACAAGGTCACCACGGCAGCATAAATTTGTAGCAAATAAAGCACTAGAACAAAAACTAATTGGACCAATGGAGGAGTCACATACCAAGGAACAATCTCCCCAAACAGTTTGGTGAATGGTGATTTGAGCAAGGAGATCGAAAATGGCAGCAAAATAGGCTAGAACTCAGGTTTGAGCTGGTTGGGGATTTTTTTGGGAGGAAGAAGAAGAGCATGGCTGAAAGGACAAGTGGAGGGAGGCCACGTGGGGCCCACGAGGCAGGGGGCGCGCCCTGTGCCCTTGTGGCCACGTGCTGGCTCCCCTCGCTGTGTGTTCAGTGCCATATTTTCTTAAATATTCTAGAAAAAATCATATTTCATTTGCATGGCATTTGGAGAACTTTTATTTTCGGGATATTTTTTTATTGTATGGATAAGTCTGGAAACAGACAGACAATGCTATTTTTGTTTTATTTAACCTAATTAACAGAAAGTTTAGGAGGGTACAGAAGGTTTGTGCTATCTAGATTCACCTATCCCACGTTCATCAAAAGGAATCCATTAACAAGGTTGATCAGGTCTTATTAATAAACTCCTTCCGAGTAAATGAAACCGGAGAATTTATAACACGGATAACCCTGCCCGCCGGCCGCACCCGCCGGCCGCGGCCATCGGCCGAGCCAGGCCGCCGCCGCTCCACCGCCGCGGCCGCCCCACCGCCGCGGCCCTGCTTGTCGACCGTCGCACTCGTCGGCCCGTCCGCGCTCCCCCCTCGCTTCGCTCCGGCCGCCCGGCCATCACTTTGGCCTCCAATGGCCTCGCCGCCCCCACCTCCAGTGCCCGGCGCCGCGCCGACGGCCATCCGCGCCGATGGCCGCGCATGCTCCCTGCTCGCCTCAGCAGGTACCAGTGCGCCCAGCGCCCGCGCCCGTTGTGCTGCGCCCTGCCCCCCGCACGCCCGACCCGCTATGGCCCCTAGGGCCAATGACACATGGGGCCCAGGCTCCAGAACGTTTTAAAAATAAAAATAAAAATAAAAATAAATAAATAAATAATAATATAATACAATTAATAATTAGAATAATTTAAAAATAAATAATTAATAAATTAATTAGTGAATTAATTAAGTTAATTAATCATGTTTAATTAATCTAATTAACTAGTTAGTTTAATTAAACAGTAATTAGATTAGCTAAATCCCAATTAAACTAAACAGAGTTTGACATGTGGACCCCACACGTCAGTTTGACCCAGTCAACCCCTGATGACGTCAGCATGCACTATTCTGGATAATGTTGATTTATTTAATAATTAATAAATTAGAAAATGTTTTAAAACTTTAAAAAATTAATATAAAATAATCCGTAACTCGGATGAAAATACTTTATATATGGAAGTTGCTCAGAATTTCGAGACGCATCCGAATACGCGGTCCGTTCGTCCGCCACACATCTCTATCATACCGAACGAGCAACATTCCCCCTCCGTTTCATCTACCCGAAAATGACTAACACTAGGAATACCTTCCCGGATGTTTTCCATCCTCGCTAGCATCACTCAGTACCGCGTTAGGTCACACGTAGCACCGCGTATTGCCATGTTATGCTTTGTGGTGCGATGTTTGCTTTATATTTATTTTTTCTTCCCCCTCTTATCTCCGATAAACACAGGGACTGAGACCGCAGACGGTGCCATTGTGATCGACTGCGTCGACGACGACCCCTCCTTCTTGCAAGAGCAACCAGGCAAGCCCCCCCCCTTGATCAGCAGATATCGCCTATTCTCCTCCCTCTTACTCTTGCATTAGTTTACTACTGTTGTTGATTCGGTAGCTCCTATTCTGTTGCATAGCCTGTCATAGTTGCTACAACTGTTGACACCTTATCTGCCATCCTAATGCTTAGTATAAGATGCTAGTACTCCATCAGTGGCCCTACATTCTTGTCCGTCTGCCATGCTATACTATCGGGCCGTGGTCACTAGGGTGGTGATCACGGGTATATATATACATACTTTACATGAGACATGATGTGACTAAAGTCGGGTCGGCTCTTTGAGTACCCGCAAGTGATTCAATGTGGGGGCTGAAAGGACAGGTGGCTCCATCTAGCTAGTGATGGGCCTGAGTTCCTGACGCCCCCCCCCCCCCCCCCCCC